>VDFB02000015.1:97030185-97067854 GCA_007258455.2 Sequoia sempervirens
TTGATTATATGAATTATTATGTTTATTTGGCGACCATCAAGGTATTATCACTATATAGTTGTAAGCTCGCGTGGACTTTGAACAACATTATCATTTTGTTACATTCTTGTCACTTGGTGACATCGATAGTTGACAAGTGAGTTATCATAACTCATGTGGACTTTGACATGGCATATCATTATATCAGTTTCTTGGACCTCAAATTCATTACATTGCACTTTATGGATTTCAAAAATCATGTGTTATGATTTGGTGCTTGATGAAAACTGGAAATAGGGAAAAACGAATGTTTGTTTTATTTCACTAGCTTTGGTAGAACCCTAGCCGCCATGATGCACTTTCAGTTACAGTCCAAGTCTGGTAATATGGAGGATGGTGGTTTCTTTGGTGGACTCTCCACAAGCTTCACAGTTTTTTAAGGACTTCAACAACTTTTTCTGGTATTTATTCTATTGTCTCTCACTGTAACAGGTATTTGTTCTTGAATCTAGAAAGATCTTATAAGTATAACTAAAGTTGGTTAAGGCTTATGGTAAGTAGTTACTTAACCTGAGTTCTTTGTTCAAGGGTCTCTTTACTCCAGTGATATTCATTGACATATTGTTGTATTTATGTGATTATACTTAACAACCCTTGATGGGTATCATGATTAAAAAAAAAACAACATTGTTCATAAAAAAACTAGTTAGTGCATACGGGTTTTGAAACAAATAACTGTTTGTAAATCATTGTATAAATTGTTGGAAAAATCATATGATAGGGTGATGAGATGAGATTGTCAGATCAGAGTATTGTTCATTGTAATATCATTCTGTAAGAAAAGAAAAGTGGACTCATATTGTTTTCATCTTTGGTTGTATTACAAAGATTATTTTGAGTTGGGAATTATTGCAAAATCATTTTGTATCCTATTGTAATTTTGTAACTACAGATAGTCATTGCAGTTATAAGGTTCTAATAGGTTGCAATACATTGAGTTTTTTATTCAAATATGAAGTTGGTGCTTCAGAAAATTTATTGGAGTTGGTGCTCTTTTAAATGAATAAAAGGATCAGTTTGCGAGTGGTTTTTTATACCCCAAGAGGGTTTTTCCACTCAAGAAATATTTGTGTTATGTGATATGTTTTTGTCTCTCATTCAATTGGTCAATGCTCTTATACATTGAGTATGTTCAAAAGATTAATGCCAATTTGTTCAAGTTTGTAAATTGTGCAAATTTGATCATTAAAAGTATTTCATAAAGCAAACTGAAATCTGAATTTTATACTCCATGTGTGAATGTTTAAAAGTATGTCAAAAGTAAAGAAATGTTATATTTTGTGGATTCTTTAAGTTTTTTTTTGAAAAGCACAACAAGATTGTTCATAAAGCTTAATTGAACATATCATATGATGATTTTAATATGTGTTAAATGTTAAGTCAAGTCTCAAGTTGCACTTGCATAAGAAAAGTTGCATTGAGTTAAAGGTCAAAAGTTTATCTTGTGCTTTAAGAGTTAAAATTTGTATCACTCTGATTCACCCCCCCTCTCAGAGTGAATCCATTTCCAACAAATGGAGGGAAACTTCCAATGGAGGGAAACTCCCAGCTCGTGTGGAAGTTGTAACTTACCTTTTAAATGATCATGTTTGTTAGTTGAGAAAATCTAGGAAGTGTTGTATTGGATCCTCGTTGAGGCAAGTTTGCTTTGACTAAATT
Organism: Sequoia sempervirens; assembly: GCA_007258455.2. Classification (NCBI taxonomy): domain Eukaryota; kingdom Viridiplantae; phylum Streptophyta; class Pinopsida; order Cupressales; family Cupressaceae; genus Sequoia; species Sequoia sempervirens. The sequence continues at coordinate 97,031,884 of VDFB02000015.1, forward strand.
TGGCACATGTATAACTTCCTCCCTCTCTTTTCTATGTTTTCAATAAATGGCATCCTCCTATTTTGTTGGAGTTGACTGCTTAGTTAGTTGGGGTTCATTAGAAGCTTTTCCCTCTATAAATAATGGTTAGATGCCCCTTTTCATAAGGTTGGATGTTCTGAGATTGCACTTGCATTTTTTAGTTTCAAGTAATATAGTTATATTGTTGATATAATGTAATCATGTTTCAAATGAATAAAATGATACTCTGATTTGTTGTATCTAAGTTAGCTTAAGGAAGACTCACTCAAGGGGGGCCACTTGGTGAGAATTACATCCATTTAGTTTAATAGGTATTTTTTCTATTCAGTAATTAGTTTCGGTCTCAGTAGTTGTTCGCTCTTGCAGCCATTGGAACTCTATTATGTGTCTATTCCTACAGCCAAGGTAGACAGAGTAACATCCTATCTATTTGTTGAGATTTCTATTTCTATCATCCATTCCATTTTAGTTGTTGATGCTTAGTTTATTTGTTGATTCATGCTCAACACTTATGTTAATCCCTTTTAAGCATTTAGTTTTCAATATTGTTCATTTTCTATTTGTAGGATAAGAATGACTATAGTTGAGTCCTAGTGCACATACAGTGTTGACCCATTTCAAGTTTATGTCCCTGGGTTGACAATGAAATGAACCTTCATGATGAGCAAGATAACTACCTAGTGCAAATGTCTAATCTCTAAGTTACAAATTTAAGGGCTTAGTTATTGAACCATTAGAGGATGCCAACAACCATAAGCCATGATCTGGAGTGCCCTTTAGGTATCTGAATATCCTCTTTACAACTGCAACATGTGACTCTCTAAAATCTTCTTGAAATATAGCCACAAGACAAATTACATGCATGATATCCGGTCTAGTAGTAGTTAGATATAGCAGTCCACCAATCATAGATCTAGACTTGCTCCAATGAACCTTAGGGGATTCATCGCCCTTGCTTAGTTTGCAACTAGTAACCATAGGGGTACATACCGATTTGGAGTCTTCCATTCCAAACTTCTTCAACATTTCTTTGACATACTTTGGTTGTGAAATAATATGTCTTTATCTGTTTGATTGATTTTTAGCCCAAGGATGAAATTCATCTCCCCAAACATAGACATCTCAAACTCTTTTTGCATCTCTTCTACAAAATTCTTACAAATAGCTTCATTGCCTCCAAAAATTATGTTATCAACATACACAACTACAATCAAGATTTGATCTTTTTTAACTTTGAAGTAAAGATTACTATTTGTGGTACCTTTATTGAATCCTTGTTGTATCAAATACTTATCCAACCTTGCATACCAAGCTTTGGGAGCTTGCTTCAATCCATACAATTCATTCTTTAATTTTCAAACCATATTAGGTTTATCTGACAAGTGAAATCCTTTTGGTTGTTCCATGTATACTTCCTCTTCCAACTCTCCATTCAAGAAAGTAGACTTCATGGTGTAGGTGCACCCAAGCATGAATATGCCTCCAAGAGGAAACTTAAAGTTTTTGTACTAAATATGATGTCTTAGGGTTGTAATAAGGTCAAGTATACCATTTTGAGTTTGTTTTAGGGTATAGATAGTCATTTTAAGGTCATTGGGCATTAAATGTTAAAGTTGCAAAAGATTGACAAAATGTTGTCAAGACAATTTTGTAAAATGAAAAAAAAGCTAAATAGAGGAAGATGAAGGGTTAGGTAGTTGAAGAATCAATTTAAAGCATTGGATTGGCTTTATAAAGGAATTATGTATCCTCACACATTTCAAGGAAGGTTGGGGGAATGAATGTATAGAAGAAAATTCAATGAAAAATATTGCTTTCAATTAATTTCCTACATTTTCTTAGTTCTCATGCCATTGTACGACCATGAAATGTGCTTGAAACCTCTCCTCCTCCATTGGAAATGAAATCCCTATGAATCTATTTTATTTTTCACTTGGTTTCATTTAAATCCAATAAGATTTGTGTGAGTTATGAATAATTTTGTCCAGGTGGGTAAAACCATGTTCTAGGGTATGCAGTGCATAATAAAAATTAAGTTTCTCCTGTTTGCACTATTGGAATCACTTGAAAATTGGTGAGAAGGTGGTTTGAAATTTATTTTAAAGGATCCAATAGTTTTAGAGTCAGAGAATGTGATTTGGGGCAGTTTCTATGAAGCCCTAGGTCTGTAATTGTTGAATATGATTGGTAATTCTATGTACAATGAAGCTTTATGAGCTTTGATTGGTTTTTTTTAGTCCTTGTATAAAGTTGTTTTCAAAAGATGCTTAGGTGTCTTGAGAGTTCATTTAAAGAAAGGGATTGGTGAATTAATACGTTTTTGGAGTCCATTATTTGACTATATTGTTAAGACAGAGTTGTCAAGGTCCTAGATTGGACAGTAATTGCAGAGTTTGGGGATTTTCTTTTTGAAAGGCTATAAAGTCATTCAATTAGAGTGTTTTACATGCCATTGAATCAAGTTGAGAGTCCAAATGAGTTATTTATTGTTGCATTTTAAATTGAATGGTGGAAAGAAGCCTATTTAAGCCGGCTGGGGCAGTCTATTTTGGAAGTTCTCCATTTTGAGATGTCAAGATTGTAAAAGGTTTTGAGTCTGTCATTTTGATGTTGCTTAAGGTGGCTAAAGGGTTCTACAAGAATTTTTATGCCTGATTCTCTATTTAGGTGTTTTGAAAAAAGAGTTTTGTGAAGGGAAAATGATTCCTAGTTGCAAGGACAGTCAAGTTTTGGTTGAGATTTTGTCAAGATGAGTTTGGTTAAGAGTTTTGTGGTCCTGCATTGCATCAGTATGGTATTAGAGCTCGGAAATATATGGGAAGAGAAAGAGTTTGTGTTTGTGGTTGTGTTAGTGGTTGTGTGTTGTGTTGTGTAGGTTGAGGAAAGAACCTGATTGCCTAGGTGAGGAAAAGTGAAGTGGAAGCAAGGAGAGACTTGCTTGTGAAGATGGATATTTTGAGAAGGCATTTGCAGGAAACAGAGTTGCAGAAGAAAGAAGAAAAATAAAGGAAGAGAAAAGAGGAAAAGACAAATAAAAAGAAGAAGGATCAAGAGATGAGAGAATTGAGGCAAAAACTAGAGGAAATTAGTATGAGGATAGAAATATTTGAGGATGAGATGGAACAATTGTATAGACAAGCATTCAATTGGCATTTGACAGTGAAGAGGAAAGTGGTATGGCCCAATCAAAAGATAGTAAAAATAAGAAGACAAATGAAGATGAAAGAGAATGAAGAAGAATAGTTTCAAGATGCAAATGAAGAATTCAATGATGAAGATAAAGCAATGATAAAGGACTTGATTTCTGAGGAAGGAGATATTGAGTTGGTGTCAAGATTGGATAAAGAAATGATCATGGATGAATTGGTCTTGGAGATTTACAAAGTGTTGAAGAAATATGGAGGTATTGTGATATAATTAATGTATCATTTCTTTGTTATGCTAATATTTTGGACAGGGAACAAATTGAAGATCAAGATGTAACAGATTGAAGAGGGACAAAAGGAGATTGGAACATTTTAGGGCATGAACGAGCAGATTCATAGAGACAAGATGAAATGGAAGAAAGTTGGAATAGACCAACTCAAACAAAAAGTGAATCTAATGGTTGCAGGGCATAAAATACTACAAGGAGGAGCATTTGATGATCCAAGAGGACTTGGAAGGTTTTATTTGGTTGAGAGAATGGTGCAGGTGCACCCAAGCATGAATATGCCTCTAAGAGGAAACTTCAAGTTTTTGTACTAAATATGATGTCTTAGGGTTGTAATAAGGTCAAGTATACCATTTTTAGTTTGTTTTAGGGTCTAGATATTCATTTTAAGGTCATTGGGAATTAAATGTTAAAGTTGCAAAAGATTGACAAAATGTTGTCAAGACAATTTTGTAAAATGCAAAAAAAGCTAAATAGAGGAAGATGAAGGGACATGTAGTTGAAGAATCAGTTTTAGGAATTAGATTGGATTTATAAAGACATTATGTAGCCTCACACATTTTGAGGAAGGTTGGGGGAATGAATGTATAGAAGAAAATTCAATGAAAAATATTGTTTTTAGTTAATTTCCTACATTTTATTAGTTCTCAGGCCATTGTACGGCCATGAAATGTGCTTGAAACCTCTCCTCCTCCATTAGAAATGAAAGCCCTGTGAAAATATTTTAATTTTCACTTGGTTTTATTTAAATCCAATAAGAGTTGTGTGAGTTATGAATAATTTTGTCCAGGCGGGTAAAACCTTGTTCTAGGGTATGTAGTGTATAATAAAAATTAAGTTTCTCCTATTTGCACTATTGGAATCACTTGAAAATTGGTGAGAAGGTGGTTTGACATGTCTTTTAAAGGATCCAATAGTTTTTGAGTCAGAGAATGTGATTTGGGGTAGTTTCTAAGAAGCCCTAGGTTTGTAATTGTTGAATATGACTGGTAATTCTGTGTACAGTGAAGCTTTATGAGCTTTGATTGGTTTTTTTTGAGTCCTTATTGTATAAATTTGTTTTCAAAAGATTCTTAGGTGTCTTGAGAGTTTGTTTCAAGAAAGGGATTGGTGAATAGGATAGAGTTGTTAAGGTCCTAGATTGGACAGTAATTGCAGATTTTGGGGATTTTCTTTTTGAAAGGCTATAATGTCATTCAATTAGAGTGTTTTACATGCCATTGAATCAAGTTGAGAGTCCAAATGAGTTCTTTATTGTTGCATGTTAAATTGAATGGTGGCAAGAAGCCTATTTAGGCCAGTTGGGGTAGTCTATTTTGGAAGTTCTCCATTTTGAGATGTCAATATTGTAAAAGGGTTTGAGTCTATCATTTTGATGTTGCTTAAGGTGGTTGAAGGGTTCTACAATAATTTTTATGCCTGATTCTATGTTTAGGTGTTTTGAAACAAGAGTTTTGTGAAGGGAAAATTAGTCCTAGTTCCAAGGACAGACAATTTTTGGTTGAGATTTTGTCAAGATGAGTTTGGTTAAGAGTTTTGTGGTCCTACATTGCATCACTTCACATCCATGTGATAAAAATTGAAATATTTATGTGCTGAAAAAGCTAAAAACATCTTGATTGCTTCCATTCTAGACATTAGAGAAAATTTCTATTAAAATCTATTCCTTCAACTTGTGAATAACCTTTACACACAAGCCTTGATTTGTTTCTTACCACTTCTCCATTCTCATTCAGTTCATTTTTGAATACCCACTTAGTACCAATTATGTTTTTGTTTTCTATTCTTGGGACAAGTTCCCAAGTCTAATTCTTCTCAATATGCATAAGTTCTTCTTCCATAGTTGTCATCCAATGTTCATATTTGCATGCCTCACTCATTGTTTTAGGTTTAACTTTATAAAGTAGACACAAATTTACTTCTTTTCCAGTAGCTTTCCTTCTTTTCAACACACCTTTTCTCTTGTATCCAATGATTTGTTCTTCATAATGATTGTTTTGCACATACTTTTAGGTTTTAGAGGTCTTTTCTAGAGCTTCTTCCTCTTCATCTTACACTTCTTGTTCCTTAGCTTTTTCTTCTTCTCTGCAAGCAAGTTCATCTGATTCATATCCATCTATCACCACTGAATTTTGTAAATCTTCAAATTTGACACTTGCACTCTCAACAATCCTTCTTAGCCTTTTGTTGTAGCATCTATAAGCTTTGCTTTTAGTAGAATACCCAAGGAAGATTCCCTCGTCAGACCTTGCATCAAACTTTCCTAAGTTTTCATCATCTCTTCTAATATAACATTTTCTTCCAAACACTCTAAAGTACTTGACGGTAGGGACCCTTCCATACCACAAATCATAGGGAGTATTTGTGTTGTTTGATTTTTTTTGAACTCTATTAAGTATATAAACAACAGTATGAATTTCTTCTCTCCAGTAGACTTTCGGTAGGTCAGCTTCTTTCATCATAGTCCTTGTAGCTTCTTGAATAATTCTATTTTTCCTTTCAACCACTTCATTTTGCTGAGAATTCCTAGGGGTAGAAAAGTTCCTCTTTATGCCATGATTCTCACAAAAAATGTTAAATTAATTGGAGGTGGATTATGCGCCTCTATCAGACCTCAAAATTTTTATCATCATATCCATCTCATTCTCAACCATAACTTTAAATGCTTTGAATTTATTTACAGGTTCATATTTTTCTCTAAGAAAAGTAACCCATGTCATCCTTGAATAATCATCAATAAAAAGCATGAAATACTTGTCACCTTGAAGACTTCTCACTCTTGTGGGGCCACAAAGTTCTATATGCACCAATTCCAACAATATGGTAGAAGATTGTTCTTTACCCTTGAAACTTCTTGTTTGCTTTCCAAACTGACACTCCTTGCAGACAACATTGATAGGCTTTGTAATTATTAGTAGATCTCTCAATGCTTGAACTGAATTGATTCTAACCAAGTTATCAAAATTGATGTGACACGTCCTCTTGTGCCATAACCAACTTTCATTAATTTGAGTCATGAAACAATGACCATCAACACCCTTGAGCTGATAAACATTTCCATCTGTCCTCTTTCCAACAACAATGATAGTTCTGGACCCTTTTTTGATTTCACATCCAACATCCTAAAACATAAGATTATATCCTTTTCTATACATTTTTCCAACACTCAAAAGGTTATACCTTAAACCCTTGACATAGTAAACATCATCAATGTTATGCTTTCCATCAAAACTGATTGAACATATTCCACAAATCTTAGCACCTGAATCATCTCCAAATCTAACAAGTCCTCCATCATACTTTTCAAGCTTAAAAAAATTACTCTTGTCTCCAATCATATGATTTGAGTAGCCACTATCAATTATCTAATAGTTCTTATCATGTCTAACATGAAAGTCAATTACCAAAGTACCTTTAGTCTTATCCTTTTTCGAAACAGTTTCCTTCACACATCTCTCAAAGTTAGCAGAAACAAATTTATCTTTTAAATCCATGAACAAGCATTATTTATCATCATAATCTCCATAATCAGATTCATCATCAAAAATACTTGGATCTTCTCTAACATAATAGCTTTTTTTATCATCTTACCTTTTTTTCCTTATTCTTATGGTTCTTGTCATTCACAACTCTATTTGGACATCTTGAAGCATAGTGATCTATTTGTCCACAACTGAAACATTTGAAAGGTAATTTACCTTTATACTTACCAGTAGCTCTCTTCATCCTTCTCACAAAGTTAGCTTCCACATCATCAATATTTTCCTGATCTGGTTCTTTAATCTTTTCTGATTTCCCATCCTTAAAAGCAATCTCAACTATTGCACCATTGTTAGTACCAAACTCTCTCATATCAAATGTAGTTAAAGAGCCATACAATTGATCTCTAGAATACTTATCTAGATTTTGATATTCTTCAATAGCAACAACTTTATAACTGTAACGTTTAGTAAGGGTTCTAAGAATTTTCTTTACCACTTTAGGTTCTTTGACCTTTCCTCCAAGACCTCTGATGGAGCTCACCATTTCATCTACCCCTTGCATATAGCTTGTAATGTTTTCATCTTCAGACATTTTTAAGTTCTCAAATTTAGTTTTCAAGTTCTACATCTTAGCTTGTTTGACCATATCATCTCCTTCATAAATGCTTTCCAACTTATCCCAAATTTATTTAGCAGTTTTCAAATCCATAACTTTCACTAATTCAGAATTTGTAAGAGTACTCAAGAGAACAAACCTTACTTAAAAATTTGTTTCATAGGCCTTGATCTCATCACTTGTACTCGGTCCATTTTTAGGTATAGTATATTGAGTCTTCACTGACCGCCATACATCATATCCAAGGTAAACCAAATAGCCTTCCATCTTTTTCTTCCAAAATCCATAGTCTGTTCCATCAAACATAGGGATCTCCTTCTTGTTCGCCATCCTAGATCTACCTCAAGTTGTTAATATTTTATCCAAGGAACCTTGCTTTGATACCAATTTTTGAATGAAAAAGACAACTGAGAGGGGGGTGAATTAGTTGTATCTTATCAAAACATCAAAACCCTCAATAACATTCAGATCCACAAGCATTCATTAAACCCTTAATCTATTATGATGAATTAACATGAAAAGAAAATAATAGAAACTGAAATAACCTTAACACCATGCACAACAAAACACCATATTTATGTGAAAACCCAAGAAGGGAAAAATCACAATGAGAATTAGCTCACAATATAAGTAATTGCAAAATTGGTTACAAAGGCTCACTGCCAAAAGGGGCACATTGCCCTAAAAGGCTCACAACCAAGGCTCACTTCCAGAATAGAAAAAGAAGATATAGAAGAAATATTACAAAAAGAAAATGATCTCAATTCAATAGAAAATCCCCCACAAAAGCTCAAACACCTTCACAGTCTATTTGAATGAGTGTAGACACCTTTTGCTTGTTGCATTCGATAATCCAACACTTGAAGGCTCACACTGCTCTTCTCAATTTCACATCATTCACATCACACACTTCACATTTTTTATCTATCTTGGCCTACTTCAATAATTCAACTCATACTTATATCGTCCTCAACCTTGAAACCCTTTCAAAGGTCAGCTATGCACCTCAAACGTGCAAATTCAAATTAGATCGGCATCAAAACACTTTTTTTGCAGGTAGAATTGAATGCAAACCACATCAAAACTTATTTTGGACCCAAATCAACAACACTACTCAACCACACGCTACCACAAACAATATTTATCCTTTGCATGTAGTGTAAACACCAGGTTGGCTATTACCCATGCAAACACCATTAAAATTTTAAGTACACGCTTCCTCAAATCCAAAGAAAACTTGCAAACCACACACCAAGCTCGAACATGATCTAAAATATTCCTCAAACATCTTGAAATCCAACAAACTCCTTTGCAACAAATTCCACTTGAAGAATGTACAAACCCAATGCATTCAAATAACTCTGCCATACATTGTTACTTGAAAAAATATCTTCTGAAGCACCAAACGTCAAATCCTCTTGATTGAGGTAAACTACCAACACCTTTAACACACCTTTAAAATAGAAAGACCTGAAGCATAACTGCAGAGAAATGTGAAGCAAAAAAATTTCTACTAGACACCTTAACAATGCAAAGTCACACACTAGTGACCATGACTTCTACTATACGATGATCCAACATACCATATCTTGAATATAACATCTCTAAACACCTCTCATCAACATATCTAAATCACATAGGTAGATCTTCAACCTAGAAGAAATGCAGAGCAAAACCAAAACATCTCTCTGTCACCCAAAACAACACTACAACACATTGTTTCCTCTTTTTATCAAATTTTCTCAAAATCACTTGGAAACAAAGCACTAGAGACACATCCTCATCATCTTCATCACTACTACATCCATAGATAGAAGCTTATCCAAGTAGCAACAGAGGTTAACACTAGTAGCTTAACTGATGAAAATATAATGCAACAAATCAAAGCATAGACAACACCAATATCCTTCAACACATACAGTTGACATCAATGACAACACCAATCTGCACATACTTGCAACAAGGTCAACTTGTCTCATTGCATGAGATTAAGACACTTATCACAATTTAATCAAATCCTCATCTAGGGTTTCTTTTTTCTGCTTTTATAAGAATTCTTATTCATTGTAATCATCAATCCATTTAATTCCAATTCAATTACAATTATAGGTTAATATAAATATCAGATGCTTGTGTGATACTTGTGTGGATTCAATCATTTCTCTCTTAGGTGCATAGAAAATTAGTTGTTTTGATATCTCATTTGTGATAGGTGTTTTGGTTGCAAAGGATTTATGGGAACTATGGGGTTCACTATCAACTCCAACATGGTATCAAGGCACTAAATCTATGACTTCCTATGTAAATTTTGAGAGATCCTTCCTTAGGAGAAAAATCAGCTCATCCTAGGGAAAATAAGCATCACCGTTGAGTCCAAAACAACCAATATATTTTGCTTCATGTATTTTTAAAAAATGGGTTTTGTTCATAATCACGAAAAACCATCTAGGTATATATTATATTTTGTTGTTGGTTTATTTTATGCTTAGTCAAAGTCAAATCTTCATTTTTCTCTCCCAAACTCATAAATTTTTGCTTATATCTTTGATTTCCATGATTCCAATGGTGTTGGAAAGGTATTTTAGAGCTCTACAAATCTATTCATGCACTTTTCCATAATCTACCCCAAGTACATTGTATTTAGTTTTTTTTATTTCACATTTTTGTCAATTACTTGGATGTCTTAGCACTTGGAAAGGATCTGTTTGTGTTGGATGACATCATTTGATCAGCTTTACATGCACTAATATTTTTAGTCTCTGATTTTATCATTTGAGGAAGTATTAATAGTTTTTTCTATTCATCCTTTTGTGATCATCATGGAAAAGGATAATTATGAGTCTTAGTGAAACAACATCTTGACATATCTCAGGTGGCTTGGCATTTTACCTTGTCTATATGGACTCATACATACACTAGACACACTAGGGAGTTATTCAACATGAGGTATTATTAGTGATCATGTTGTAGGAGTTATATGTTCTAGTGTTGATCTTGACACTATGTGTGTTGTATCAAACATTAATTGTCCCTACACACTTTGGACTCAACTTTGGGAGATCCATGGAGACCCTCATATCCCTCCATACCCAAAGGATCTTGTTGTAGATTGTCTCATTCCTCTTGTAGATTCATATTTCAAATTATTTGATGATGATACTTTAGAGGAGCTTGAGTATATCACAGGTCTTGCATGTTTCGATGGTTCAGAGACTTGTCTTCATGTTCCCACTCTTTAGATTGGGACCACATCATCTTCAATTGTTCCTGATCATCTTGGAATTGCCACATCTTTGGCCCCTATTGGTTCAATGCAACAAGACATCCATCTTCTTCCAGACACATCTACTTGGGATTTGTATCTTGCAAACATATCATCCTTGTTTGTAGAGTCCTATATTATAGATTTGGAGGATTACTTTGAGGACTTTCATCTCCTCTTTGTTGAAAGCCACATCATTATTGTTGGCCCATCATCATCATCGCCTTTGCAGCTCGTTCTACATCAGTATTCATAGGATCTTGGATTGACATCATCTCTTTCAGACATGTGGACACTTGAGCAGTTTTCAAAGGCACACATCATTTGGATTTGGATTCTTTATTCACCCATATTTTTGGATTGGCTTCTCCAATCACTAGTGGATATGTGTCTTCCTAAGGGGATAATTTTTTTTTGTAGGAAGTGGATCATATTTTGTCTTCAGACGTTCATCATTAGCACAGGAGCTACTTCTTTATGGGGGATTCATATTCTCATTTTCTCTCTCCTATCGGGGGGATGAATATTGTACTTATGTGAAAAAATTAGTCCATGGGGGTCACATTGAGTCCTCCTTCTATCCTTCTTTCACTAGTACAGTTATTTCATTTTCTCTATTTTGGAGAGGAGTTTTCCCATGTGGTTTTATCCTTTTCTCTAGTTATGAGAGATTCATTTATTTGTATATGGGTACCTCATTAAGACTTTTATCTAGGACCCATCCATGCATCCATCATTGTATTCTTCATCAAGGTTTTATAGCTTCTCCCTAAGTTGATCTTAAGGGGGGTGTTGAAGTAATTAAGATAATCACTTGATAATTAATTAATTATTAAGTCCCTTATTACTTTATTCACTTAAGCTAAACTTAGGAGTGTTTTTATTATCGGATTAAACTAAATATAGGTCAAGTTGTCTCATTGCATGACGTTAAGACACTTGACACAATATAATCAAATCCTCATCTAGGATTACTTGTTTATGTTTTTATAAGCACTCACATTCATTGTAATCATCAATCCATGTAATTCCAATTCAATTGCAATTGCAAGTTAATATCAATATCAAATTCTTGTGTGATACTTGTGTGGATTCAATCATTTCTCTCTTGGTTACATAGAAAATCAATTGCTTTGACATCTCATTTGTGATAGGTGTTTTGGTTGTAGAGGATTTTTGGGAACTATGGGGTTCACGATCAACTCCAATAGAGAACGGATAGCAGGAGACTCCATTGTTTTCTTGTTCAATACATTACTAAAAAAGTGGTGGATTTATACCTTCTCTTCAAAGGTTCTAACTCAATTGAATTAAAATATTTATTTAACAATCCCAAACTCAATATGTGTTAATTAATTGAGTTTTTGGAGCGATTTTAGAAGTTGTGATTGCAAAATTAGTGTTTCCAAGCATCGAAAATAGGTGAGTAAAATTATCTCTATTTGTTACCACAAAAGGATTATTCTGAGCAAGAGTGTTTGCATTTAGGGTTTTTTGAATTATGTAATAGCCTGAGTGAACAAAACCCTAGTTGTAGTTGATTCTCATAAACCTTAATTTAGAAATAAATCCTAAAATGAGTTAGGCTACATCCTAAAGTGTGAGGGTGAAGAGGGGGTTGGAAGAGGATATCTTGAGTCAACTTCCATTCTCATTTAAACAAGAAAATTATGCCCAGTGCATAAAGAATTCTATCAGACAAACTCATTGACAAGGTAGATTCTATAAGAGATGCAATCATCCATGTTAAGGTTTGGGACTTGTTTGACTACTACTAAAAAAGAAGCAATGTTTTGTATCCAAATTCAAACATCTGGAATTTGAACCTTGGAAGATTATTAGTGCCCTTTTTTTATAAATGTGGACTTAATTAGGGCTATTACTGGGAAATATGATGGGCGGTCAAGGATCCTACCTAGTGCTTTTGGTGGTGTGTTGATGAGATTGGATAGGGAATAGATATGTGAATAATTTCTCCTCAATATCAATGCTAATATACCTATATACTTCAATGCTCTGTGCAAAGAATATGAGAGATACAAATATAACTATAAGATTGTGTGTGGCTTCCTCACCATAGAAAAAGAACTTCAGACATAAAATTGATCATATTTTCTAAAGATGAGGTAGCATCATATAATACTGACATTTTTCAAGATTACTTCATCAGGACCTACTATGCACTATGTCAAGTCTTAGCCATTGACTTCAAGCTTCAAATTCCCATTCATTTATGATGATGGCAATAGATGTTCAACACAAAGATTTGAATAGGATCTTTAATTTTTCCACCTATATTGAAGATGGAATATACAAAGGCTTGATGGAAATGAAAGGTGATGAGAAAATAATATATTTCAGGTTGTATTCTTTGTTGTGTCACATTCTTCTTTATTGTGAGAACATATGGAGCAAAGTAATTAAAGTTGCATGATGTTGAGAGAATCTCATTTCCAGTGCAAGGTTGGACACATATTTGGGATATGTGTTGCATGACATCAAATTATGTTGCTTTTCAAGAATGTTTTGTGCAAGTGGTCATGAGAAACCTAGGTTATCAAAACATTAGTAGGTTGTCCAAAAATGTGACGAATTTTTTGAGGCACAAGGATATATGGCTTGAGGTAGGGGTGAACCACAACTAGGGTGATCGATTCTTGCATTCCAACACCATCGTTATTAGAGTCTATGAAACCACAATTTAGCCACACATATTGCCAAGGAATAATAAGAAAAGATCATTCTTACTTGCTTCTATTTCTTGTTTTGGTTTCTTGATCACCACCAAGGAGGGATCATAACTATTGGAAAATAAATTTCAAGCATATAGGATGAGGGTTGACAAGAAAAGAAATTATGACCCAAAACATTTTATAGATTAGGTTAAAAAAGAGTGGGTAAAACACAATTCTACCATGAATTTGAAAATATTGAAGATGTGATTAGAAATTGTTCCTCTCATGCATGTTCAGAGAAGGAATAATGCATGGATTGCAATTCTTAGGGGAGAAGAACATAGAAAAAATTGACCCAAGTTACCAGGAAACATATAGGGAAATCAAGGATCTCATTATTAGAATGCAGACTATGCTTGACAATGTTATTATTCATAGTCATAAGATTTCTATATCATCACAAAGACCAATCAAAGAAGAATCAAGGCCAAAAAAATAAGAAGTTGAACAATTTGTTCAAGAATATGAGTTGTCATCAACATTAGATGTTCCTCCAAGAGTAGTATCAATATTACCAATTGATATTCAACCCTTGGTGGTTTATTCAATAGATTATGTTGATTCAAAGGAATTAGGAGAAAAAGTGATGGATATTAAGGAGGTTAACCATGTCCTTGATTCTACACCAAGAGTCCAAATATATGACCCTCCTTAGCACAAAATGTTGATCAACCTCAATGTAGGAGGAAATGTTGTGAATGATATAAGTGCTTTGGCTTGCACAAGTTTTCTCTCAAACAATGAATTTGTGAAGTCCAAGGAGTTTAAGGATTCTTGTTAAAAATTTTTTTTTTTTTTTTTAAGAAATTCAATAAAGAAAAGGAAAGAGCAACAAAGGATGAAATGCAGGAGATCACTAAAAAGGTCATGCAAAAAGTTGACTTTCATGTCAACAAGATCACTCCTAAAAATGGAAGAAGGATTGTGTAGGAAAGTGGTTGCTCATTGTTACTAGGGTGGGATATTTCCTTAGCCATTTCTTTGGAAACTATGAGGAAATAACAACCAAAGAAGTGCTAACATTAGAAATGTAGGCCAATGATTTGTGTTTTAGATTTGGATTCAACATAAAATTCAAGACATTAGCAATTTGGGTAGTATAAGTTGGCCAACTCTCCAATGTCCTTAAGAATAAGAGGAAGAATAATCATAATAGCCTCAACAATTTGTTATAATATAATATTTAGGGGATCTTGAAGCCTTATGAATTTAATTTACATTTAAGGCTTGATGGAAATGGTATGTGAGGTCTTTTATCCATTATTAACATTTTACAGATTAGGCCTAGAAACTAGCTTATGCAATCAACAATCATTACCCTTTTAAATTTACTTTTTGAGTGGAACCTAGAAGGGTAAAATAAAGAAGATGGTTAAACATTGGAGGAGCCATACTTTAACACATTTGCATCCAATTATTTTATTTTGAATTCTTTAACACTTCCACACAAATCAAATGTAGCATAATGATTGAATGCCACTTTATCCTTAATTGTAGTGGGTGGTGGGGGGAGGGCAAAGGGGGATCTTAATAAATTGTGACTATAATCATAGTATGAGCTAAATACACTAGATCCAATAGATTCCAAGCAATATTTAACTAACTAAGCTATAATCCCAATGAAATACTTGAAAACCATTCAATGAGGAAGCCATTAAACACAAACACCAAAAAATGAATAATGAAAACCTAGTTAAATGCTTCAAACCTCATCCCATTGGGGGATTGGTGTCGTATTAATATGGATTGATGACCCTTTCCCAATCCCTTTGATAAAAAGAGCATCTAAATGAACTCCATTGATGAAAATGAGCTAATATTGATGAAAACTAAGCTAAAGATGGATGGAAGGTAAAATGGATGCAAGATGAATGAAGATGAGTGTGTAAACATGCAACATAACTTTTCTAAAATGGAATTGGATCCCTTTCTCTCCAAAAGGAGTATTTATAGGAGAAAATGGTGAATCAATGGTCAATATTGATTTAATCAATCAATGGATGAGAAGCCATGAGAGTTGAGGGAATGGATCAAGGATTCTCATCAATGGATGAGAATGCAAGTTCACATGGATCAAAGAGTTAATCAATGACTCACAATGATTCAAACAAGCACACTTCCTAAAATTTAGGAAGTTGTTACAAAGTTTGTTACAAAGGAATATTCCATCTTTTGGTTCAAATGGAAGAATTGGATGGGTGAGGGAAAATAGGAATTAACAAAGTTTTAATTGTGCAAGTTGAGTGAAATTAGGATGCTCATTAAATAATTGATTTATTTAATGAAAGAGGGTGGTCAAATGACATTTAATTCAATAATTAAGATCATTTAATTAAATTGTGAGATAAGAGGGATTCACTGCACACGGTTCTCTTTGTTCTCAAGAGATCACTAGGGAATAAACTTCCCTTATTCACCTCAACAATAAACAGAATGAAGAAACAGTAAAGAAAACGTACTCAAGTTATGTTTCAGAGAAGACTACTTTAGATCTCGAGGGAGCGAAACTTTTGGATTTTTTCCTCAGACAGAGGAGCTCTTGGCCAAAGGATGGAAACATAGATTCAAGATGCCAACGCAACGCATTGTTGTCTAAATGGTGCATTGGCGTCCTAAGCAACAAAAATATTAGGTGCTTAGGTAGGCAGAATAAAGCTTCACCTCCTAGCTTAGATCTAAGGTCTTCTGAACAAAATGATTAAATAAAAAATAGAAATGTAGAATAAAGCACAAGGAGAACTTGGAGAAAACTTACCTTCAACTGAGTGTCTGGGTCTTCACTCCAAACTCTACTTTGCAACCTACACACAAAAGAATGAGGGGAAAAGGTCAGGGTTGTATAGGGGTCTGCCTTAGTCAAAACCCAATTTTGGTGTTCCCACCTTCACGAACAACCAAGTTGGAAAGGAGTGTAAACAAAATAGGCAAAGCGTGTGGTGAAAGAAAAACTTGCACCACTAAGTAGTAAATGAACAAGTAGATAGGAAAGAGTAAGAGAGAGAGAGCATTACCCACGGGCTTAGACCCTCTTCGGAGCACACAAATTCACTGTGGAGTGCTTGCTTGTGAGCTGTAGCTGCTGGAAGGACCTCAGTCTAGCATGGCTTCACTTGTGAGAGTGTTGCTAACAAGAATGAAGAGAACTCAAGAGTGAAAATTATGTAGAGAGCTTAATTGAATGACTTGAACCCAAAAATGAGAGCAAATGAGGGGTTTTAATGCATTCAATGGTGACAAAGAGCTGTTACATCTAAAATCTAACTGTTAAGACACGTGTTGAGAGAGTCAATATTCTAGATTCCCCATTTCAAACTCAAAAAACTTCCAGGATGCTAATGCATTGCGTAGACGTCCACGCGTCGTGCAGGCGTCCAAGGCCTAGATTTTTGGGAAACATGTCGTTAGGCTTGTGTTGCTCTACCACTAGTCCACATGGGGTCAGAATTATGAAATTCTGACTCATGGAATTTTTTTCATTAATGCTCTAAGGTGTCATAAATGCTAGGAAAAAGTGAAAAAATGTGGAATTGCCCCTAGGTGCAATTATGCAACATTACATTTTTTCCCCCACTTTAGTGGGCTCGATTTTGGGAAAAATCAGCCACACTAAAATAGAGAAGAAAAAATTTCACCCAAATTTGAATTTTATAGATTTGTGTGCCAAGAAAAGGGACCTCAGAGGCCACCAAAGTTGCAATAGAGCTCAATAAACAACACCAAAATGGTTGTGAAAAATCGCATAAAACTTTAACCTACAAAAAAATTAAATTTTAGGTTAGTTTTGAAAATTGGAAGAAGCTACAATGGCGAGAAGAATGATCAAGGAAAAGTCATTTATTCAAAAGAAAAATATGATCAAGAGGTGACTATATGCCCCCTCCTAAGTTTGCTCCCAGCTAGGTGGGGTAAATTCAAGAGAAACTGGGTAACCACAAACTCTAGGAAAAATGGACCCTAGGGGGCCTATATATACCTACGTGGGCCCCTAGAAGGGTCATTTTCACTATTCACTACGAGAAAATTGTTGACTTTTGTGAGAGAAAAGTCAACAAAATGTCAAGCAGGAGTGAGTACAAGGCACCTAGACTAGAGCAGCTGAGGGATGAAATTGCTGAGGGCCACGAGGTGGACCAAGTTGGTCTCAAAACCTCGTTGTTTGTGAATTTTAACACTTTTTTAGCAATTTTTCCTCGTCGAGTTGCACATGCATCCATTTTTTCTACTTTCGTCCAAAATGCTCACAGGCGTCTAGGATCCATGCTAGAGTCCCATCTCTATGCTAGCATCCCAAGGATGCGCTGCCATCCTCGAAGCGTCAATGGTCGATCAGGACGTATGCGCAACGCGTAGATATCTGCACGACATGCAGAAGTCTTAGTGAAAATTTTGTCTTCAAATTGAAATTCCATGTTTTGACTTAGAATTTTTTCCACTTTTTACAAGACTATTCAGAGATCTAGGAGCATCTTGGAGGGAGAGCTTACCACCTAGTTCGTGAGTAGAGGGATTGCCTCACTAATGATGAGGTCACACACTTGGAGCAGGTCGGTCTTTGGCATGCATTCACCATGCTAGAGATGTGCTACCATGAGAGGATGCTTACAACCTTGGAGTAGTGGGATTCCACCACATCATCTTTCCAGTTACCCACTGGGGAGAGGATGATCACATTGGAGGATGTATATTAGATCCTCAGACTACCCATCCACAAATGACGATTGGCTATCGATGACACTTGATTAGCACAAGATAAGATGAAGGGAGTCCTATACTGCTCGAGGTGGACCGATGGAGGAGACGACATGGGTCACATTTACACGCATAGGTATGACCATGCACGGACCACTACACTGATGTTGCACCGAGTGATGGTCATGACCATTGCATTTTGAATCACGATAGACGAGTGAGGCTCCCACCTGCACGGGGGCCTCATCCATACCATTAGGGAGATGGTAGAGAATAGGATAGTTTTTTCTTGGGGGAGCAGTATGTTAGTGCACCTGTACTAGGAGATGGGGTGGTACATTCATTATGAGTATTGCAGCCTTACAACGTGCACACTTTTGTAGGTGTGGGATTTTTCCCACATCATGTGCACGACGCTAGCTGGTTTTCCCCAGTGATGGCCATATCACATCCTCATGGCCCACTGGTATGAAATCATGGGGTAGTGATGGCATGGAGATTTATAGTTTTAGCATCTACAATTTGATACTCTTGTTGTGGATCAGGTTAGATGGAGACCCTATCAGTTTTTTAGATGGGTAGATGATGGCAAGCAACTTAGGAACCTACAGTGGGACTGTTTTCTCGTAGGTGTTGATGGTTCGGATGAGCACAACAACAGTTAAACAGAATATTACTATTCTATTTCTCCTGAAAGAGAAAGAATAACGCATGGATACCTAACTCCCAAGGTCTTTGTAATAGGTTCTCGACTGTGCTAATTTCACTCAATGGTTGATGTGAACTATAATGTTCAAGGGGCCTGCTGGTGTTGAGCTTGTGGATTGTTCTAAGATCAAACATAAATTTAAACCTACTTTAACAAGGTTTTTAAAAAAAATAGAAAAAGATAGATCAAAGCTTTGGAACCGAAGAGAATGATAATTCATCCAACTTAACCAGACTTGTTACCTTCAAGTAATTCCTAACTACAACTACAGAACAAAATTAACTTGTGATTAACACACAGTTTCATTCATTCACAGTGCTAATTTCAACAGCAAATTGGAAATCACTATTTAAACAAAAAACATAAAATAAAACTTCATTCCTTGAAAGCTTTTCAAATCAAATGATTAACCCAAGATAAACACCATTCAAGAACATAATATGAAGTAGATTTAAATATAGTTGCTTCTACTGTTGGTGAAATAGATAAGCAACATTTACAAATCTGGCACAATCACCAGTGTACAGAAAACCTATATCTTTATATTATTTCCATCTATACTAAGAAAACTTGAAAGATACATCATTGCCTTTTGTCGAATCTCACTCCTATTCTACTACTACTCTTAAGTTTCTCTACTACTACTGATTTCTGAAAAATATCTCTCTATCTTTTTTAAAACTCCTACTCCCTCTAAAAAAAACCCCTTTTAAAAGAGGCCAAAATGCCATATATATAGAACATGCCAAAAAGAAAATCGGCCCCTATTTTAGGGTTTACAAAAATATCAGCCTCCAGAAAGGGTCGGCCCTCAGATCTTTTTGGAATGAAGTTAATGCCGCATTCAATATGCATCCCAGTGTCATGTTGGTGAAATATCACCCTTAGGAGAATCCTTTAGATCTTTTGCAACAATCGCAATAACTTCTGGCCTCTGTGTCCACCTTCGAACTTCCATCAGAGTTACGTTGAATGTTCTATAGCATTATCATAAATGTCTATCTACCTTTTACAGTAGATACCACAACTGTCCCTGAGATTCGTGGCCTCCTCCTCCTTTCGGCCTTCTTCCTGCTCTAAATCTTTCTGCATGTTGACTTCCTCTGGAAGCAGCATCATATTTTCCCGTTAGATCACCACACCATTGTTTACCGAACTGCTCCATCGCTTTTGATCCTAGAGATATCGTTTACATTCTGTTGATTTCCTTTCACAGGGGCAATCAATCAGTCAAACTGCCAATGGTTAGCTTTTAGCTCCCTCTAATTGGGTGAACACATTCCACATAAGATTCACGGGTAGTCAAAGGTTGTTCACATAGAATCACATGTCGGTGAGACACTAATCGTGTCTCCCCGATGTGATTATACCTCATAGCAGCTATCGACATAGCATATGACGGTTAGCAATATCGCGATAGTGTGGCTGATCTATATCGACATCCACAGTATTAAGATACAATCGTTATCTACGCAGGTCATAGCGAAGTTCCCATCGTACCACACCAATATCCCTTTTCTATTGGCAAATCCATCGCTATATCGGCAAGACTTCATTGTCGCAAGACTTCTTGTCAATGCAAACTCTACATGAGTCCTATCAAATGAGCTACATATCTATCTGCTATGGAGACTTCTATTCTCTCACAGACTTCATCGAAATTTCTCATCCTTCGGGCGACACCATTGGGTCGGGCCGACATCACGGGCGGGTAGCCGTGCTATACGTATATTCTCTTTCATGGCCGGTGATAATCGTGACTCGCAAGACTTCATATTGAGCCCAACGATTACATCGGCACAAAACATGCCTACGAGAATGCCACCAACAATGTAGATATCATGCCGAAATTCTCCATTCTCCTTGACTCATCTCTATTTCTACGGTGACCCCTCACCGACCGGGCGACACCTTTCATCGGCTACACCTTTGTTTTCGCGGAGAACTCCACATTAGTCGGGAATACTTTATCCTATCGCTAGACATTACGTTGAATTCAAACTCTTCACGACCCTTTGTCGATCCGTAGGACTTTCCTAGTTGGTAAGACATTATGCCGGCGCAATCTCTACGACCTTCTTCGGCAAGACCTTATGTCGAAGGCATAACCTTTCACCGAGACCTCCATCTGGGACCACCACTCCATGTCGACAAGACTTTTATCGGGTCGGCAAGACTTCTCGTCGAAGCCGCCTTGTTTCGGCAAGAGCTTATTTCATTTCGGGGAGACTTTGCTTGGTCGGCGAGACCTTTCGCCGAGCTCAAAAATTTTGCTGAGATGCTTCATCGGTTGGCAGGACTTCTCCCCGAAAGCACAACCTTATACCGAAGGCACCATCCTTTCAGTGAGACATCACTTGGTTGGGAAGACTTTACCCCTTCGGCCAGACATCATGCCGAACTTAAATCTTTCGGCGAGACTCCCTGTGTCGGTAGGACTTCTCCCTGAAAGCACAACCTTATACCAAAGGCACCATCCTTTCGGTGAGACATCACTCGGTCGCCGGGACTTCATGCCAGACTTAAATCTTTCCCCGATGTCATTTCACTCCGACAAGAGTCCACCCTATCGGTGAGACTTTACCCCTTCGCTACACCCTTGTCCTGAGACTTCCATTTGTCGGGAAAAATTCTCCCTGAACCCAAATCTTACGGCGATGCTAGCCTTGTGTGCAACAGTCGGTGAGACCTCAGCAGTCGGGGAGAGATAAAAACCCACGGCGATTAAAATGTCTAGCCGACCGGTATATTTCAAGTGAACAGAACCAACTTCTAGTCGGCAAGACAACAGGAGGGTCTCAGTGAATTTCTTCTTTAGGATTTTTATGCCAAATCTAACTGAGGCAGGCTTTCCAATTGAGTTCCTTGAGAAATGCATGAAGGGTATGATTTAATCTTGTAACACAAATGCCTCCATTAGCCCTCAAAGCATATAAAATATATCATTTTTCATCATTTGATTCAATTTTAGCAAAAAGAAACCCAACTCAGGCTGAAGCAGAACCAAAATTTGACAGAACAAAAGACAAACTTAGGAGGAAAACAAAAGAACTCCTAAGACAAAACCAACAACAAAAGGGGAAGAAAACAAAAATAAAGGGGGACCCATTTTGTTCCAGAATAAAATGGGGTGGTTATGCAAGGCATAACAAATGCGATTCGGCTGGAAAAATGGTTTAACCATTTTCAAGAAACTGAAGGATTTAGCTACCCAGAACTCCGGTTTATGAACATCACAACTACAGTTGGGTCAGTTTTAACAACCAAGGTTGAGCTAGAATCTCAAATGTAAGTCAACACTGGCTACCCCTGAATCTATGTGTGTGCTTGATGGTGCCTCATCCTTTTATATAGTTTTCCTCATCTTTTGAACAACAATGTGCAAGATTTGAATACATGAGTTGATTCCCTTTAGCTGTTGTGTAATGATATCCTGGGCATTACTCCACTGCTAGTCAAGCATCCATAGCCCCTCGGAGATACTTATTTTTCACAAAGATTGTTTCATCGCTAGCTGTGTCCATAGCCCCTATAGAGATACTGGAATCACCCATTCATATTAAGTCTCTTTTCTTTTTAGATAGTTCTCTTTCTTTCTTTTTTTCTCTTGGAGTTTCAAATATTTCATTCAATTTTTCTCAATATGTCAGATGTTTAACATTTGTTCTGGGTTGAGAACTACCATGGACCTCATAATAGCATCTGGGAATCAGATTTTTCACTCAAATCTTACAACACTATCGCCCTAGGACAAATATACCATTACAAAAGGAGACGATCTTGATGATTTGTGACAGATTCAGAGGTAGTTAATTAAGATTGTTTACTTTGCACCTTGTTTTCAAGACTTTCCACAACTCTTATTGGCAATGGGCATAAAACAATGAATTTAGGACAAAATCATCCACTCAGAACCTGAAAGTATCTAAACCACTTCTCTTCTAATAACTAAAGTATACTTCAGATAACAACCCACCATTTTAAGAAGGAAAGAACAGAGAAACCCCAAAGAAAAAAACAAGACAAAAACCAAAAGTACAAAGGAAACGAAGGGAAAAAAGAAAAGGACAAGCAAACAAACAACAAAACTATTTATATACAGAATAGCATAAACTATTTACAGCAAATTATTTACATAAATGCACAGCCCAGCAAGAATACCAAACTTCACGATTCAAAATAATGTTTAAGAAACTTTCCATTGACAGGCAATGGAACAGGTTCTCCCATTAAGCTACTCAGTCGGAAAGCATTTTCTCCTAGGATCTTCGCAATTTGATAAGGACCTAACCAGAGCTTATCAAATTTTTGGTGACTGCCCTTCTTTTCATTAGCTTTATCCCATAGCAGCACAAGGTTTGATATTCTGAAAGCCTTGATTTTGGATCTTTTGTCAAACCAGTGTTTGACAATAGCCTAGTGTCTAAAGAATTACTGCAAGGCAGCATCCCTCTGCTCTTCTAATTTCAACAAGGCAGCTAATCTTACTTCTATCCTATCATCGCTAGAGTAGAATTTCTGCATAAACTCAAGGATAGGTATTTGCAAATGAATAGGGAACATAGGCTCCTATCCATACACTAGTTTAAATGGTGAAGTCTTTGAAGTAGCCTTGATCCTAGTTCTATCTACCCATAACGTAAATCTCAGTTGGGTATGCCAGTCCCTAGGGTTGTTCTCTAACAATTTTTTAATTACCCCTAAAAGATTCTTATTGGTTGATTCTGCAACTCCATTTCCTTGTGGGTAATAGTTTGAAGAATATTTTAAAACAATTTTGTGATCATAAGCCCATGAAATGAACTCAACAGAAGAAAAGGAAGAGCCATTGTCACATACCAATGTGAAGGGTACTCCAAACCTAGTTGTAATGCATTTGGTGAGGAACTTGATTACTACCTCTGTCGTGATGTTCTTGCAGGTTATAGCCTCTGTCCATCTTGTGCAGTAATCAGTGGCAGTCAAAATAAATGTGTGTCCTATGGAAGAATTTAGGTTAATTACCCCAATAAAGTCCAATGCCCATTGGGAAAATGGTCTTACCTCATAAACAGGTTGTAATGGCATGGCTGGATGGCATTCTTTTGATGTAGAAATATGTCATATGTGACATGTTCTTACATGTTGATGGGAATCTTTGAACACACATGGCCAGTAGTAACCCAATCTAAGGATCTGATGTGCTAACGAATCTGCAGACCCATGACCTGTGCCATGTTTCCCATGAAATTCAGTAATTACATGCTTAGCCTCTTGCCGATCAAGGCATCGTAGGTACACCCCCTCAAAATTCTTCCTGTAGAGCAATCCTCCTTTGAGCATATAATGAGAGCTTTTCATTCTCAGTGCTCTCCTCTGAGTTGTATTCATTCCCTCTGGGCATCGATTATTAAGCATGAAACAAATGATGTCGGCATACCAAGGGTCGTTGGAAAAAGATTGCATTGTGTATTGCTGACATATAATGTTCTCGCAAACATTGGCTATGGATTTAGATAGGCCCAGGCCTCGAACAAGTTTCATAGGGCGTATCTCTAGATCAAACTCTTGCAAAATGGCCATCCACTTCCCTCTTCGTTCCCCCAACTCGCTCTGAATAAGTAGAGACTTTACAGCTGCATCAGGAACTACAGCAATAATCTAACTTCATAGGATGTAGTGCATGAACTTCTTGACAGCCCTAACCAGCGCAAAAGCTTATTTTTAAAGAGGTGGGTACTTAACTTCAACATTCTTAAATGGAGAACTCATGAAGGCCATTGGCCTCTCCTCTCCCTCTTCTCTTCGTTGAGTTAGGACATCCGCACAGGAATGTTCAGAAGCAAAAGAATAAATGTAGAATGGCTTCAAGTAGTCAGGGCTGGTAATGACCGGCACTTCCGAAATGGATTGTTTGACTTGAGAAAACATGGCCTTTGCCTCATCACCCCACTCTATTTTGACATCTTTCTTCATCATTGCATTTAATGGTTTTACAATTTCTGCAAAACTTATGATAAACTTTCTCACAAAGTTGATCTTTCCAAAGAAAGATATCATCTCCTTCTTGCTTCTTGGCCTGGTTATCTTCAGAATGGACTCAACTCAGTCTGGATTGATCCATATTCCTCTTTCAGAGATTATGTGTCCCAGAAGTTTCCCTTTAGAAAACCCGAACACACACTTTTTAGGATTCAGGGAGACGCCATACTAGATACATCTTTCAAGAACTTTTAGCTAAGTCTGCAGCGTGGTTCAGTCTATATTTAGAGAATACTGTTAGGTCATCCATGTAAACGATGATGCATTTTCCAATCAGATCTTTGAATGCTATGTCCATGGCACGTTGAAAGCTTGCTCCAGCGTTTATCAAACCAAATGGCATCCTTTTGTAAGAAAATGTTCCCCATTTAGTAGTAAAGGTTGTCTTCATTTTGTCTTCACAGTTAACCATCACCTAGTTGTATCTAGAATAACCATCTAGGAATGATATCATCTGAGACCCGTTGATATTCTGCAAGACTTCGTCCAGTGAAGGGAGTGGGTAGTTGTCTTTTTCTAAAGCTCTGTTCAGATTCCAGAAATCTACACATAGCCTAATCTCTCCATTTTTATTATAGACTAGAACCAAGTTAGCCACCCATGTTGAATGTTGTACAGGAAAGATTATTCTTGCATAAAGAAATTTCTGAATTTCTTTAAAGATCAATGGTTCGATCAGGGCGTTGACAGGACGTTGTTTCTGTCAAAATGGTTTAGCTTCCGGCCTCAAAGGAATAGTATGAGTCATAACAGAGGAATCAAATGTCTTCAAATCCTCATACCCCCAGGCTATTGCAGCAATGTCCTTCTTCAGTTCCCTTAGTATATCTTTTTTGATTGCTTAAGGGAAAGCTTTCCCTATGTAAACATTTCTTTACAGGCCAGAATCAGCTAGGTTAACAGTTTGATACTCACCTCCTTTATCTTCAGCTGATATCTTCTCCTAAGCCCTTGGGTTTGAATCAATTTTTTTTTCTAAGGCCACCATTCCCTTGGGAATGCTATTACCTTTTAGATTAAGGACCCCCTCTATATCACAATCTTTAGGGTTCCAATCTCCTTGATCCTTGTTGGACTCATCAATGATCTACCCTTCAAAAACATCTGAGCTTGCTAGAAAAGCAAGGATATGTCGATCATCCTCAAAAACCTGAAAGTTCCTGACATTATCAGGAACAGTCGGGGTGGAAATCAACTCTACTGAGAATCTCTTAAGCTTGGAGCCTTGCATGGGTTCCAGGGTACTTGCAACAACAGCTAATGAATCAGCTATCTAATTCTCCTCTCTAGGGATTAAGCTAATCCCAAAAGCGTCGAAGTCTTTAATCAAGTTCCATACCCGATTTCTATAAGCTGCCAGCCTTCTATTGTGACATGTGTATTGGTTGTGCACTTGCTTGATAACTACTTTTGAATCCCCTTTAACCATTAATGCAGTAACTTTCTTCTTATGTGCATACATCAACCCCCGAGCTAGAGCTTCATATTCTGCTATGTTGTTAGTGCATCCAAACTGCAACCTATAAGAAGCAAAGAAAGTTTTCCCTTTCAGGCTGGTTAATTCAATCCCAACACCACAGCCTATTTTGGACTTGGATCCATCAAACATGAGGGTCCATAGCTGATCATGAGCTGGGGTTGATCCTTTGGAGGTTATTATGGGCATTTGGATAAGATGAGCCATAGGTGGGGGCTCTTGATCCTTTGCATCAAATATTGGCAAGAGGTGTTCAATAGGTTCCTCAGGTGCAATTTCCAATTCTTGCTCAGATATATCATGTAATTCATGGCTATCCTTCTGACAGTCACTTACATCTCTAATTAATCCCTTGGGTTTTGGTATACTTTCGAGTGTAGGGGTATCGAGCAAACCTTGGGGTTGTTCCTCATAAATATGTTGGTTTGGAAATGTGACTGGGGTAAGTTCGACTTGAGAAGGCACTTCCTTTGAAGGTATCTTATCCATGGTTAAAATTATTGCTTCTTTTTCTTCAAATGAGAAGTGATCCGCAACGGTCTCAAGGTGACTTAGGCTAGTTTCCTCAGCTTGGGAAACATGATTTAAAATGCTAATGTAGGGTTGGCAAGTCAATTCCGAATGATTTTGGTAGTGTATCCTACACCAATTAGGGAGTAAAAGACTTTGCAAATCGATGTCTTCCCCTAAGACCAGCTGATCATGTTGTAGCTTCCTGATCAATGCCTGTTGATTTTCATTAATCATGGGATCAGGGAACTTTTGTGTTGACAAACCTTTGGTATCAAGAACCGAAAAGGTCAAAATTTCTTCTCTTTTATAAACCCCTATCTCGGCCTCAAAATAAGCTACCTCGTTGGGACAATCATATTCAGTGATGATATGCTTGAGGTGAGGTTCACTTTCAATCCTAATCTGTGTAGCCACTCCCCTCCATGGTAGCCACATATGTGAAAAGTTGAGGGAGAGATATCCCCCTATACTTTTCATCAAATCTCTGCTCAACAGCATACCATAAGTCTCGGGAATGTATGCTACTTGAATATCTATATTGGTTAAAATCTTGGGGTCACACCCTACTTGCATGTGTATATTTCTCAATTCTCCAACTACATTAACCTTTGTTTTATCAAGCTGGATGACCTTCTTGTTTGTTTGGATAGGGTTCAATCCCAATTTCTTGCATACAAAAAATGGCATAACATTGCCGTATTCTAAATCTAGCAGAAATTATGTAGATTCTTCCCACAAATTTTAAACTCAAAGAAAATGGTGGGGTACCTACCTTGCTTCTATACAAAGCTGTGTTCATATCTGCAGTAGGTGCCACCCTGTTTTTCCCTTTTGATTTATCAGCTTGCTCCAAAGCTTTCAACACTATCTCTCATTGAGCAGGGCACCACTTTAGGATGTCAAAGTATGATAAAGAGGTTTTATGTTTTGTCTCTGCATCTCAACAAACAATATCAAATTTTGTGTTATAACTTGCATTATTTTTGACAACCCCAGGTGAATTACCTTTGTTATGGAAGTCAGGTGGATCTTTTGGTGGAGGAGGGTTGTTATCAGCACTTTGATTCAGAGCCACCATGTGATTAGGCGGTGCTGATGTAGTGAACAGACCCTTATTCTAATTTCTTAGGAAGTGTCCTCCCTTTGTTTGAAAGGCTTGGGAATCATATGAAACTTCCTCTGGTTCATTCTCATCTTGCCTTGGGAATGAAGGTTCCTCCTCAAAGAGGTCATAAGTCATTGTTGTATCTACTGATCCACCTTCTTTATTTGAATTCCCTTGGAACATTTGGGCATCTGCCAGTGCCATCTTAACAACTTTCTCCATCTCAAGGTAGTTTACCTCAGAATGGGTTGCAGTATCATGCAGCCTGCACTAGTTAGTCATAAAATTAAGGTCAGCCACATTTGCAGTATGTGACATTTCCTCATTAGCTTGATAATTGTGAGGAACTCCACCGTTGTTTGGCCATGTATTCCATCATCAGTTGTTATTTGGCCTTTGGTTATATCCTCTATTTTGGTTTTGATAACCTTGATAACCCCTATGGCTGTCATTATAGTTATTCTGATAATTACCTTGGTTGTTATTGCTCTGATTAGGATAATTACCTTGGTTTTGAGAGGGGTTCAATCTAAGTTGAGCCATGTCATTTGTGACTTGAGACAGAGTTTTTTTTAAGGTCTCCACTTAGTTTGTGAGTTGAACTGTCTTTTCACTTTCAACACTCTTAGCAACAAGTGGCTGACTGACATGATTTGGTGTTCTAGTTTGGTTGTGATGACCATGCGGACTATGATGAGCCTGTGATTGTTGAAAGAACTCAAGAGCTCCATTAGCAAAAAAGGGAACAAGAGGTTGAGTCTGCAACTTAGAGATAGGCCCATAATGGGAAGGAGACATCCCTGGGATAGTATTGAATAAAGGGGTTGGGCTAGACATCTGATACCCCATTGAAGGAAAGCCTCCTCCCAAACTTCCTTGTTGAGAACTAATTTGTTGTTGCAGCTTAATGGCTAGATGATAGACTTTACACAGGGAATCAATATATGTCGATTGATAAGTCATTTGTAGGAACAAGCCAATCAATGGGTCTATAACTCTAAAGTATGCTTGAATGGCACTATTCTCGGCAACTAGATAGGGGTCCTGCAGCATCCTATACATGCCTTGAAACCTAGTATTAAACAAGGGAAAAGGTTCACCTGGCTCCTTCCTAATGGTAGCAAATTGGTGGAACAAAATGGCTGGATCCACGTAAATTTTAAACTGATTGATGAAAGCATTCTCTAGGTTTGTCCAGCTCATAATAGAACATTGAGGAAGATTTAGGTACCAGTTGTATGCCATATCTCCTAAGGAATAAAGGAACAACCTACAAACTACATCATGGTGAGCTATCTGAGCTCTGGTACAAGCGTCCTTAAAAGCTTGTATGTGCTCTTCAGCACTCCTTGATTCACCATGAACGTATTTGGGACATAATTTCTCAGGATTCTTAGGCATATCATGAAAACCTCCAGGAATAGTCCCCAATCGAGAGGGATTATTTTGAAAAAATGCCATTGGTGGTGGTTGAGCCAGCTGTAATGGCAATTGAGATGGATTCGGTGGTGGATTCATAGTTATCCACTGGGGTATTGGTGAAGAGCCTGGCGGAGTGAGCGGGGCTGACAAGGGTGGTATGATGGTTGCCCCGGTCTTGTGACTCTTGTGTCTTACTGGGGTCTTGAGTTTAGACAAAGGTGGTGGATTTTCAGATGATCGAAAAACTCTTTGGGACCTTTCTAGTGAGAAAAACCCAGTATTATCTAGTTTTCTCCTCTAGGCCCTCCTAGCGCCAGTTTTTGTTGATGGTTCGGATGAGCACAACAACAGTTAAACAAAATATTAATATTTTGTTTCTCCTTAAAGAGAAAGAATAACGCATGGATACCTAACTCCCAAGGTCTTTGTAATCGATTCTCGACTGTGTTGATTTCACTCAATAGTTCATGTGAACTATAATGTTCAAGGGGCTTGCTGGTGTTGAGCTTGTGGATTGTTCTAAGATCAAACATAAATTTAAACCTACTTTAACCAGGTTTTTTTTTTTAAATAGAAAAAGATAGATCAAAGCTTTGGAACCAAAGAGAATGCTAATTCATCCAACTTAACCAGACTTGTTACCTTTCATGGAATTCCTAACTACAACTACAAAACAAAATTAACTTGTGATTAACACACAGTTTCATTCATTCACAGTGCTAATTTCAAAAGAAGATTGCAAATCACTATTTAAACAAAAAACATAAAATAAAACTTCATTCTTTGAAAGCTTTTCAAATCAAATGATTAACCCAAGATAAACACCATTCGAAGCACAATATGAAGTAGATTTAAATGCAGTTGCTTCTACTATTGGTGAAATAGATAAGCAACATTTACAAATCTGGCACAATCACCAGTGTACAAAAAACCTATATCTTCAAACTATTTCCATCTATACTAAGAAAACTTGAAAGATACATCACTGCCTTCTGTCGAATCTCACTCTTATTCTACTGCTACTCTTAATTTTCTCTACTACTACTGATTTCTGAAAAATATCTCTATCTTTTTTAAAACTCCTACTCCCTCTAAAAAAAATCCCCTTTTAAAAGAGGCCAAAATTCCATATATACAGAACGTGCCAAAGAAAATTGGCCCCTGTTTTAGGGTTTACAAAAATATCAGCCTCCAGAAAGGGTCGGCCCTCAGATCTTTTTGGAATGAAGTTAATGTCGCATTCAATATGCATCCCAGTGTCCATGTTGGTGAAAGATCACCCTTAGGAGAATCCTTTAGATCTTTTGCAACAATCGCAATAACTTATAGCCTCCGTGTCCACCCTCAAACTTCCATCAGAGCTGCATTGAATGTTCTGCAACATTATCGCCGTGTCTATCTGCAGCGCCGTTGGAATTGCCGGTTGTCCACGAGATTTAAAAGCGGCGCCGCCATCGCGCGTGGCTGGCTGCATACAGATCTTTGCATGTTGACCTCCTGCGGGCGGGCATCATATTTTAACATTGGGTCCCGCACCATTTGTTTTGCCAGAGCTATAAATGCGCGGTCGGTGAATTTCGTATCATTGCGGTTTTAACCGCGGCGGTCAATGGGTCCAGCCCATTGGTTGCGAAAACCACCGATTTGGGTGGGCATTTCGCCAAAATTCGCCGATTGATTTTCCATTCCATTCCATTCCATTCCATTCCATTCCATTCCATTCCATTTTCCATTCCATTCCATTCCATTCCATTCCATTCCATTCCATTCCATTCCATTCCATTCCATTCCTTCGATTCCATTCCATTCCATTCCATTCCCCCATTCCATTCCATTCCTTCCATTCCAATTATTATTATTATACTTTATTTGGTTGGACCACCAGCACCAACCCTGGCAGCAAAACTTCACCGCGTACTTGAAGTCATACTCCTTCACCAAGTAAACGCCGAGAACAGCCATTTGTTATGATGAAGAGTCTGCTTGAGATTCCCGCCAGTCACCGCGTATCCCCTTTCTAGCCCAGAAAAGTGACCGCTATCGGCAAGACTCCCCACTGTCGGCAAGACTTCTTGTCGAATGCAAACTCTCAGCGATGAGTCCTACCACAGCCACATATCTATCGATGAGACTCTATTCTCTCGGCAGGACCTCATATCGAGCCCCTCATCCTTCAGCAAGACACCATCGGGTCGGCCAGACATCACGGCGGGTAGCCAAAGTTATTCCCTTTCATGGCCAAGACAATCGCACTCAGAAAGACTTCATATCGAGACCAACGCATTACATCGAAGGCACAAAACATGTCGGCGAGAATACCACAAGTCGGCGAGATATCATGTCGAGCTCCTCCACTCTCCCCGAGCTCATTCTATTTCGGTGAGACCCTACTTGGTTGGCGAGACCTTTCATCGAAGCCACCTTGTTTCGGCAAGAAATCACATCAGTCAGGAAGACTTTACCCTATCAGCCAGACATTACGGTGAATTTAGACCTTTCACTGAGACCCTTCGTCGATCGGCAAGACTTTCCCCATTCGGCAAGACGTTATGTCGAAGGGAATCTCTCTCGGTGAGACCTTTCCTCTTCAGAAAGACCTTATGCTGAAGGCATAACCTTTCACCGAGACCTCCATCTGGGACCACCACTCCATGTCGGCAAGACTTCTATCAGATCAGCAAGACTTCTCGTCGAAGCCACCTTGTTTCGGTGAGAGCTTATTTCATTTCGGGGAGACTTTGCTTGGTCAGTGAGACCTTTCATCGAGCTCAAAACTTTCACCTAGACCCTTCATCACTCGGTAGGACTTCTCCCCGAAAGCACAACCTTATACCGAAGGCACCATCCTTTCGATGATACATCACTCGGTCAGGAATACTTTACCCCTTCGGCCAAACATCATGCCGAACTTAAATCTTTCAGCGAGACTCCCTGTGTCGGTAGGACTTCTCCCCAAAATAACAACCTTATACTGAAGGCACCATCCTTTCAGTGAGACACCACTCGGTCGTCGGGACTTCATGCCAAACTTAAATCTTTCCCTGACGTTGTTTCACTCCGGCAAGAGTCCACCCTGTCGGCGAGACTTTACCCCTTCACTACCCCCTGTCGCCGAGACTTCCATTTGTCGGGAAGACTTCTCCCCGAACCTAAATCTTACGACGATGCTAGCCTTGTATGCAACAGTCGGCGAGACCTTAGCAGTCGGGGAGAGACATAAAAACCCACGACGATTAAAATGTCTGGCTGACCGGTATATTTCAAGTGAACAGAACCAACTTCTAGTCGGCAAGACAACAGGAGGGTCTCAACGACTTTCTTCTTCAGGAGTTTTATGCCAAATCTGACTGAGGCAGGATTTCCAACTGAGTTCCTTGAGAAATGCATCAGGGGTATGATTTAATCATGTAACACAAATGTCTCCATTAGTCCTCAAAGCATATAAAATATATCATTTTTCATCATTTGATTCAATTTTAACAAAAAGAAACCCAACTCAGGGTGAAGCAGAACCAAAATTTGACAAAACAAAAGACAAACTTAGGAGGAAAACAAAAGAACTCCTAAGACCAAACCAACAATGAAAGGGGAAGAAAACAAAAAAAAAGGGGGACCTGTTTTGTTCCAGAATAAAATGGGGTGGTTATGCAAGGCATAACAGTAGGTCGCCGAGATCATATCATTGTACCATACTACTGGAGTCAGGTCATGCAACAACATGGTCGTGTACAGACCATTCCTCCAGAAATTCCCACATGCACTAGGGCTTACAAGAGCGTAGCTAGACCCAGGGATCGCCCCCACCCCACCATCACCTATCTTGTCCCTTCGAATGATGACGAGCCTAACCAAGATCTATCACCCATAGCACTAGTAGATAATGTTGGGATCATTGTAGACTTTAGAGGGTGGTGGGATAGGCACCATCCTCATCCTGTGTCCAGAAAGGGTGCTCCTAGAGGGGATCTGGGGCCACACGGGGATGTGCCACTACTGGCACCACAAGATAGGCAGAGGGGTAGTAGCAGACCGAGGAGGAGGAGTGACCACAGGAGGAGGAGGAGGTGTCGCAAAGGCTGAGGTGGTAGAGGAGGTTAGACCCTCCAATAGCTACCCCTGTCTCATCGGTGCCACCAACACCTACTATTACAGTCGTGGCATCCTTGGTGGCACTAGGAGCAACTGTTGGTACAAGCGGCGAGGGTCCTCATGTCACTCCTCACCTTGACCCCACATGGCAGCTAGGGGACCCAAGTATATTGAGCATGTTATTTACATTTTTGTACTTTCATTTTTTCTCTGTTTATGATTTCACACACATATGCCATGTGATACTGATTTCTCTCTCTTTTTGTGGTTGTAGAGGATGCACAAGGATGGACTGGGTTGATGGATCATTGCATATTAGAGGTGGCCCCTAATGTGCCAATTCAGGGGATAGATCTCAAGTCTTATCAGACAGTGTCTGTGGGGTGACATGCCCACATCTTTGAGCTAGTAGCATGTCTGAGGACCGCTTACAAGGAGCGGGGAGTAGAGATTGTACAACTCACTACAGAGGTGACCATCATTCATGGGTAGCGCGACCAACTATCAGGGGAGTTGTGGATGACACTTGATGAGTGAGACACGGTTGTGACAAGGGCTGACACCACCGAGTAGGTGCGTGACATCCTTTAGAGTCACCTCGATGACCTCGATAGGCAACCAACAACCGTGATCCCAACAAATGTTTAGCAGCTGCAGGGCGAGCTAAGATAGGTCTAGATGACGATATGATCCCTATAGGGAGAGATCAGGGGGATGCGGGTAGCTATGTCTACATCACACACACATCAAGCCAAATCTATGTCTACCATGCAGTCTCTCTCTAGACCACAGCAATAGCTGCTAGAGTCGAAGGGCTCCAAGAGCCACGCACCACAGCCATAGGGACTCCTCATTTTGTACATCAGTTTTGTAGTGAGAGATATATATTTTTGTACATCATCCGTATAGAAATATATTTAGTAGCAACTCATTTTTGATAGTAGTGGCTTGATACATGTATATGAAATCCGATACATACATATATATATATACCGATTTTGACATCACGACATTGTGTATTTTTTATATGTATGATTCTTTATTTTCATGTATGTTGATGTGATGGATGTTATATGCTTATATGGATGTCTGATTACATTAGATGCTAACATGATTTAATGAACACACATGGATGTTTGTTAATTAAATACAATGATGATCTAATTGCCACAAAAGATGTAATGTGATGCATGGATACACAACATAGTAAGACACATGTATGTATATTGTTTGCACACACACACACACGCATGGTGATATCATAACATAAAAAATTTCATAATGTGTTAATGAATAATTTCAACATATGTAGTGTTACTACCCTGAGAGAGAGAACACCACACATATGACATGTTGGACACTACGCATAGTATCGACAAAGATGCACCACGTTAACAGGCTCTTTTAGAGGTGTTCCATCCAGAGAAGATAATCCATAGGAACCTGAACCATACACGGAGACAAAAATGTAAGGGCCTAACTAGTTAGGACTGAATTTCCCTCTTTGGTTAGGTGGCGCATTTACATTTCTCTGATTCTCATAGAGAACCAAATCTCCCAACTCAAAGGTCCTAGGAAGCACACTTTGATTATACTGTCTTGATAACGATCATTGATAAGCTTTAAGATGATTGAGGGCCTGTAATCGATGCTCATCGAGCATCTCTAGTTGATGCAAATGATTAGCTTGATAGGTTTCACTATCAATTAACCCCTTAAGGGAAACCCGCAAGGACAAAATTTCCAACTCCAAAGGCATGATAGCCTTGACACCATACATGAGGTTGTAAAGCGTCATTCCCGTCGCTGTACGAACACTCATGTGATAGGACTCTAAAGCATATGTTAGTTGATTATGTCAATCCTTATCATGCTTATTAACTATTTTTTGAAGAATGAGCTCAAGACTCTTGTTAGAGGATTTTGCTTGACCATTAGATTGTGGATAGTAAGGAGTAGAAAATCTATGTTGAATGTGAAACTTCTCTCAGAGTTACTTTACTTCCTTGTTCTTGAATGGTGTACCATTGTCAGAAATAAGTGTAGCAGGCAATCCAAAACAAGAAATAATGTTGTTCAGAAAAAAAAACTACAGATAGCTTCAGCATTCGTGGATCGAAGTGGAATGACTTCGACCCATTTCATGAAGTAATTTGTAGTGGTAATAATAAAGGTATGTCCCTTAGAAGAAGGATGTGATATTTTTCCAATAATATCCAACCCCCATTTCGTAAATGGCCAAGGACAGGTCTGATTCTGCAACTCTTGTGCAGGTACATGAATAAGACAACTATATTGTTGACATTGAAGGTAATTTTTAACAAAATAAAAGGAATCTTGTTCCATCATTTTCCAGTAGTACCCCATGTGTATCAATTTCCTCACAAGGGATTTACC
>VDFB02000015.1:97067954-97135944 GCA_007258455.2 Sequoia sempervirens
CCAAGGACTAAGCATAAGTTTGGCACAATAAAACTTGAAGTCCTAATGAAGAAAACCTTTTCAAGCCTTTGTGGTGTGATACTACCTAAGAAAACATTCTGGCGGTGAGAGCAGGCTAGGAAAATTGGAGTATCCATGACCTAGAAGCAAACAAGAACAATCAGAGCAAGAAATGCAAAATAACAAGAAAGCTAAGTAAAAGTGTGAAGAATTTGAGAAAGAAGTGCGAAATTTATAGAAAGCCGTGAAGAAGTTGCGGTACATAGTTGCCTCGAGTGAAGTCTCAAAAATCGTAAGCAAGGTGCAACCAGATGAACTTTCAGAGCAGAATGTTAAATCAAATTAATTTTTTCACACACAATTGGTGATAATTTGCTTCAAAATTTGCCTTGTAAAAAGATTGCGAATCAAACAAATTGAAGATTTCAAAATTAATGCTAGTCATTTCATAGTGTTCTATTAAGCCATATTAATTATGAAGGTGCTTATGTGTGTGAAGTAGAAAGGAAAATGAAGCCGGTAAGGCAACACACGTCATCACCTGGGAAATTTGAAGGAGTAATATGTGTGCATTGAGGCATGCAAATTTAATGCAAAATAATGTGATCGTGTTTAACTGCCATCATGACATTCTTGATCCATTAATGTGGTGCAATGCTGCCAAATCATAAGTGCTAGCTGAGTATTTAGCAGTTGCCATAAAATTTTATTGGAAAAGGGTGGTAACTAATGGTTCTAAATTTAGATTTAAATTTGGTGATTAAATTGTTTTCTACTAAATTTTAATTTATGCATATCTTCTAACATATAGTGAGTTGCAGTTAGCTAGGATTTGGCATAAAAGTGGTAAAGTTTAGCTATAAATACACACCAACAGGGAATTATTAAATGAGTTTTTGGGAAATAGTGAAATGATGAAGGGATTTGCATTGAATGAAAAATAAAAAGGCAACCTTCACTACCACTGTAATTCCCAACCTAATAGCGGGCTTCATTGCCTGAAAGTTGAAATGAGCTATCAATGAAATATCAAAAGAGAAAAATGAGCTATTAATGAAATATCAAAAGCAAAAAAAAAATCAACTCTTTAGGCTATCCAAATATCTCTACTAGGGCTATAGATGCCTGGCTGGTAGTAGAGCTATGTTTGGGGGGAATTACGAAGATAAGGTATTGTCAGGGCTATGGACACTTGACTGGTAGCAAGGCTCTATCCCTGGTTGGCTTTGTAGGATTACCATATTATGTAGTTCAATGTCAATGAACTGATTTATTTCACTAAGTTCTAGAAATTGGAATTAATCAGAGCACACATGGATGTTTTCAAAAGAATTTTACTATTTTTATGTCAAAATCTAGGTAAAGGTAAAGAGTTATTGTTTTAAAATATGCATAAATTATAATTTACAACTGGTGATTTAATTTCAAGTTTTGGTTTAAATTTGGTTTTATTGGTTTCAAGTTGTTGTGTGGTCTCACAACACACCCCAAGATTGTAAGACTTGGGGACCCAAGTGAAAACTAACACTTATGGAAGATGCTAGCTAGTTGAAAAGATCACCAGAAATGAAAGAGCAAAAAGAAATCTTTAATAAAAGAGTACTTCATAATGTAGTGTTCTAGGTACTGGATATCAGAAACTAGGAATGTAAAAAAGGAAAAAGGTAATGCAAGCGTTGAGCAAAGTGTTCTGGTCCGATAGCCAAGGTCCGATAAGATGAAAATTTTGATAAATCTGAATTCCGGGGAAAATTCATGGGTAAAGCTGAATACTGGGTAACGATGTGAAATGAAGTTTTAAAATCTTAAGGTTATCTAATGAGTCCGATAGTCCAGTAACCCAGTATATAAAATATAACTATGCAAGGATTTGTGATATGCTGAAAAGCATGTTATTTATGAGAAATTTAAATGATAATCAATTTAATGATGGTTTCATTTACATGATAGTTTGTTTTAAAATGTTTGTTTTTAAAAGGGATTTAATGAGTGGAATTTGTGATTACAGGAGATGCAGATTGCGATGCAAAATTCAAATATGAACAGTCAAGCAAATTTGAATCACAGATAGAATTATATCCAGATCGGGTTGCATACTCTAGGATGCTATAATGCAGATGGCTTTGAGTCCACCGGAATGCTGGAGATCCCAATATTACACATGCGGTGGAGACAAATTCCAATCTTCAGGGTGTAGACATCTGAATTTGACCACCTCCATATGGTCAAATTCATCCCTTCTTATTCCTTTGTCTCGCATCCTTTATCCACATTAATTAAATAGTTCACTATTTAATTAATATCACCCATTATTCTAATATCCCTAAGGTATTTAATAAATTAATTACATACCTTATCCCCTTTCCTCTCTAAGTTGAATAAATACTCTAATTTATTTAATTTAGTCATTTTCCCTTTATGAATTTAAATCAAATTTTAAATTCATTCTTTCTCTCTCCTTGTCCCATCCTCCATAATTCTCTCTAATCCAGATTAATTTAACTAATCTATGATTAGGATGTGCATACCCCTAATCATAATTAGGGTCACATACTCCATAATCCCCCACTTGTCCCTAATTCTTCATTAACCTGCCTAATCTCATGCTTGCACAACCTTAATCACATGATTAGGTCAACCTAATCCCCATGCCATTTATGGAATATGTCCAAAGTAAACTTCATTAAATGCTTTCTCCTTTTGGAGAAGGAAACCCCTTCCCTATATGAATTTTTAATTCACATTTAATCCCCCTAGGCATTTGAAAGAATTTTTAATTCTTTCTCTCTTTCCCATGTGGATATTTGAGGATTTTTTAATTCTTCACATATACCATCACCCACATGAGGACAAGGACCTCCTTTATGATGAGATCTTGTCCAAATCCCTAGGTACTATAAAGTACCTCTACCTCATCTCCCCTTTGACACCTCACCCACCACATGTCAAGATGTGAGGGCTTGTGAGTTCTCAACTCACCCTAGCCCTTGATCTTGTCCATCATGGCTTCATCTTGACCCTCCATTGTTTAGGGGCACTTCCCCTAAAAATGGAGGAATTTGTTCTCATTTGCATCAATTACTATTGCAATCAACTTTAACACTCAAGCAACCAAGCACTCATCCAAGCACTCATACACCATTGTTGCACCATTGTGAGCTCATACCTTGCATCCATTGCAATACCCATAATCACCATTGCATTCCTCATCACTCCATGATCATTTAGAGCTAGGTTTTATGTTGTTTTTCCATTAAAGGAGCACACATTCGAACGCTTAAAGGACCAACCAAAGCAATCAACTCAGACAAGGTAAAAGGTTCCATATTTTCTTGTATTTTGTTTGAGTTCACCTTAGGCCAATCTTGAGTGTTTTTCTTGTGCTTTTGATCTTTTGTATTAGTTAGTTTTTGCACTTTAGGTAGGTCAAATTCACTCGCACACACGAGGAAGCCCATTCCCAAGAGCAGAAAGCCCAAAGCAGAACAAAGTGTAGGAACAAGGTGATAAAGTAATCATTCTGAATATATGGGAAAGTTCCTACACACTATCCTGATTGAAGTTGACCTTCATTGACTTCGGTTCCAATTCTCTTACTAGTCACTATATTCCACGTGCCTTGATGTGATTCATCCCTTAGATTTCCTCTCATGTATTTTTCTTATCCTATATGTGTCTTATTTTTATAAAAGGCCAGAGGATACCCTTTTTTAAGTTCAAAATTTGTGGATGTCAGAAGAGCCAAAACTTCTCCAAGTTTTGTTCTTTTTTCCTGTTTTCTGAATCATTTCGGTCTAAAAAATTGTATGCATGTAGAAATTAATCAATATTAGAGCCAATTTTATAGCTACCTATCTCATGAATATTTGTGGTTGGTTTTGTTAGTTCAGCCAAACAAGACTGTGTGCTGCGCTGTTTAAGGGTGCATGTAGAACCTACTCGGTGTCCAAACTAAAACCCCTCTCTTTAAAAGTTCACACCATTTTATATGTAGTTGTGAAGCAATATGGTGAAGTATAAAGTGGTTTTCTTTGATTTGATTAACTCTTTGGGGCATGCGTGGAGAATAACCTGGAGAAATTTTAATTTTTAGTATTTTTTATGCTTTATTTTAGAATAGATGTTTAAATTCTTGAAAATGTTCCAAAAAATACATGAATGGATGGAAGTTTATTGAAAATATTTCATTTTCTATGAAACTGTTGAATGCTTAAAGCTAAATATACTTAAGTGATAGCAAAATTTGAGGATGTTCATGAAATATTATTGCAAATATTTCAATTTCATGATGTTATTTTATGATTGAATTGGAAATATTATGTAGAATGCTTATGATTCTTAATGAAACTAAAAACAACCTTATTCCCTTTGAGATTAACAACAATATCACATCATACCCTGAAGTGAACCTAGTACAGTCAAGACCTGACTACTGGAGACTTGGGATTGAACTAAGCC
Organism: Sequoia sempervirens; assembly: GCA_007258455.2. Classification (NCBI taxonomy): domain Eukaryota; kingdom Viridiplantae; phylum Streptophyta; class Pinopsida; order Cupressales; family Cupressaceae; genus Sequoia; species Sequoia sempervirens. The sequence continues at coordinate 97,072,413 of VDFB02000015.1, forward strand.
AATATTTTCCTATTAAATAAATTCCTCTTTTAGGTTGTCTTTGTTCTAGATCTTTCAAGAAGGATAGGATCTTCACGGTTTTCTTGTGAGGAATTTATCTGCACTATTGCTGTGAGTAACATCGTCGTCAACAATTCTGAAACTGAAAAAGAAAAACAAGAAGGCGGAAATCAGAGTCAAGTCAGAACCAAGAACATGAACCTTAAAAAGGTTCAAAGTTTTAGTTGTGGTCCGATATCCAATTCTGAAATAGACAAAGAAAAAAAAGAAGGTGGAAATCGAAGTCGGGTCGGAATCAAAAACATGAACCTTAAAAAAAGGTTCAAGGTTTCAGTTCCGGTCCAAAGTCCAATTCTGGCACAAGACAAAGGCAAAGGAAGACCGCAGGGATCGAGATTGGAATAAAAACTTGAACATAAACTTTTGGAAGGTTAAAAGTTTAGGTTCCGGTTCAAGACCTGATTCTAACAAGGAGAAATGACAGAAAAAAGAAAACACCACACCTAAAGCCAAAACAAAAACACCAAGAGCAAGGAAAAGAAAGAGAAGCAAACAGGTAAAGGACACCAAGGCAAAGAGAGGGGGACCCATTTCGATCTAGAAGAAAATGGGATGGTTATGCAAGGCATAAAAAATACGTTTTTGAAATCTCTTTCATCTTATACCTCTGTCACTTGAGCTTTTGTCTTTGAGGTAATAGAGGGCCATCTTCCCCTTGCAAACTCTTCCCTATCCTAGAGACTCAAGTGTAGCAGATCCTCTCTATTACATTTTGGTGAACTTGATGTGAAATAAAATCATGTCAAATCTTTTTCTTCAAAGTTTTAATGCTTTTGATAATGCTTTTTTCAAAGAAGATTTTGATATGTTGGATGATGCCCTAGGTGATTTCTTAGAGGAATCTCCTTCTATTTGTAGATCTCCTGAATAAAATTCTTCATCACAACTATCTACTTCTTATTCACAAGTCAAAGAGTCCGTGAATGTAGTCATAGTCTCTGCAACTCCTCAAAGGCCTAAGATACCCACCATTTTGTGACTCTGTCTAGCTTGTATCCTAAAATAATTCATTTTATTTTTGGGGTACCAGACACTATTGGCTTGCTAGACCTTTACACAAGACTCTTACAATCTACAACTTCCTCCTATAAAGATATAGCTCATAGTTACAACACTGGAAGAAATAAAAAAATTTGAATCAACCTACTTCTCTACCACCTTCTCAAGCAAGTCTTCCTCCAACACCTAAACTTGCAGCCAAAGCACCTAGTGATTATGATTGTAGCCTACCCAATGTTTACTCCACTGTTTCCACCTAAGTTTTAACTCATGAGGTGAATTAATTAAAGTTTCCAAAAATAGGGAAATGGGATTTTTCCTTTTTCAATAACATAATTGCATACTACATAATAACTTCATATAACATTGCATACACAAATTAACATAACATAATATAATTCCAATTAAATGAAACTCATCTTTTCAAATACAAATTACAATAGATTCATGATCATAAATTCAAATTCATAACTTACAAGAGTTCAAGGTCGACATATCCTTATCTAGATTACACTTATTCTATTTCACAAGCCTCAATCACCATCTACAAGAGGGAGGACATAATCCAAGCGCTTTTCCTCCAACCACAGACCTAGCAGTCCCCCACACACCTTCCTAACTAGAAGTGGCCCTGCCCTTCAATGAAGAGTTTGGTATGGGAACCTCTAGTAATTCCATCTAAGTCTCTAGTGTTGTGTCCTACATAACATGTATGGCCATACAACTATGGATACCCTCCAACTATGCATGGCACTATTGACAAGTTATGAAAACTCAAAGCATAGTGAACCAACAAAGTGTAAGTAGAAACTTTTACACTTACTTTGGAAAAAGTTTTGATATATATATAATCAATCCACTTTCTAAGGAAGCAATGTCGTAAGTTCATCCACCTCTAACTCAACTTGGAAAACCTACTGACCTGTGATTAACTCTTCTCTTGGTTTGATCCAATAGTTAATTATGATAACAAGATCTCTTTCAAAAGTAAACACACCAATGTCTAATTAATTGACCAATCAGGTTTGACTCAAATCTCTTGAATACCCTATTACATACCTATAACAATCTGGGTTTGGCAATTGCCTCCTTTTCAAGTTCTTTCTTACTAAGTTGGTAAACGACTTGACTGGTTATCTTCTTCTGACTAGAATACCCAAGTTACATTCTTGCAACTTTTAGGGTCTAAGCAACTACCTCTTATTCAAGTCCTTAGTTTTAACCATGGGAGTGACTATTCTCTTATTTTATGCATAATTAGTTAATACCGATGACATAATGTCAATAACTAGACACACTTGGTATGAACCTAACAATATTGACAATATGTTTATATGTATAACAATCTAACATTAAACTTGGAATCAGACAAATCATTTTGTTGAGGCAGAGGCTGCATTTATAAGCATTAAATATGTGGTGGACAAAGGCTACTCCAAAATATGGGTCGAAGGTGATTCCAAAAATCATCAATTATCTATGTGGCACTCACCAACCTAGTTGGAACATGGATCAACTTATCAAAGATACTATAATCATGTTACAATCTTGTGAAGAGATCTGCATGTCTCACATTTATCAAGAAGGAAACTCGACAATTTTTTTTTCCAATGAGGCTGTCAGTTTAAATGAATTTCATGTGTGGGAGGAGGGCTCAATCCTTCCTGAGAAAGCGGGGAGATTATTGAGAAATGATGGCATGGAATGAGTTGTTGCGGTGGCAACTTTTAATTTCTAGTACCATCCCCTGACTTGCACGCTTTGTGGGTTTCATTTGGATTTCTGGCATTCAATTGAGTAACTTTTGTAAGGGTTTTCTTCTTCTGGTTTTGGAAGAAATGGGTGGTGACAGAAGTAGAATATAGCCGCACTCTTGCGCGGGCCTCAAAAAGAAAGAGAAGCTATGGAATATCCTTCATCATGGGAATTTCACACCTTTTTTAGAAAGGCTGCATGGGCATGATCCTAATGCCTCAACGAAATTTGTGTCATGCTGGCATAATTGCAAGCTTAATATTAAGGGTCTAGAAGTGGAGGTGAATGAGGAGCTGGTTACTACTGTAACTGGGATGCCAATGGTTGGCCATAAGTTTTACAAGGATAAGAAGAGAATTAGGAAGCGATGGCCCAATTATTCAAAGATGACGAGCAAAAGAAATTGGTTAAAATGGAAAGTTGGGGTTATGAGCGCATATCCCTTAAGAAGATTTGGGCGAATGTTGCTGAGGTGTTAATGCGCTATGTGACCTTGGAAGGCAGGTTTACTGCTATCCTTGGTCACCACTTCATGCTTCTAAACCATTTCAGGCATGGTTTGTTCATCTATTTTTTGTTTTTCCTATTATCGTCAATGATTTCAAATCTCTATGTGAAGAACGATTGGCTGGTTTAGAAGCCAAGGTATTGGGAACGAATGCGGACATAAAGAAGCTTCTTCATGCATGTCACATTTCAATGAAGAATAGTGCAGACTCTTTGCAAGCCCTGTTCAGAAAGATAAGTGAGCTCAGTGAGGACCAAGTGTATTTTTTTGAGCTATTGGAGAAAGATCATTTGACCAAAGGCAAAGGTAAAAAAGGTGCAAAAGACGATGGAAAAAGCCTTGTTGTTAGAGGGTCTATTGAGTGGAAAAAGTCCTTTGAGGCTAAGAAGAAGGAGCTGTTGGACATGATAGAAATGCACAGAAGCCAAGAGCTTGAGGTGGCCAACACCTTGAGTAGTATGAATTAGTGTTCAACTCTCTTTTTGTTTGTTGTCTGTTTCTTGTTGGGTCTCAGTTTATTTGTTGTTGTTTTGCTGTTTTGTTGCTGATGGGTGCTGCTATTAGTTTACTGTTTTATCTTTCGTACAACACCCTTTTTTGTCTTGTTTTTTAGATCTTGGTTTGTTGCTGGTACCTTACTAGAGCAGTCTTTTAGCAACATCTTGTATCTCAAGTTGTAAAGGGTTTTGGGTCCCTTCAAAACCTGATTTTCCCATATAATCAAAACATTAAACTTGAATTCAAGATTACTTCTTTGTATTAAAGTTTTAGATGTCCATCATTTTTTTCTTATCGATCTATTCCTTAAGAACTCCATACCGAATATATTTAATCTTGAAGTGGACATAAATAGATAATCATCTTCCTCATAACTAATGGTTTAGACTCTTCGTTGTCATACCTAGTATGGATTCATCCTTCTAAGACACCATAACCAATCTAGTTATTCATGACATTGAATATCAGTTAGTTTGATTCGATATAGAATATTATATTCATAGTAATGTCTAATAATAAGTCAACATATTAAGCTTTTTAACTTCTGATAACTCCAATTGGGAACCATTCGAATAATCTCCAGATTCCTCATAGGTTCCTTTCAAGTTATCCTTTGCATGATTTTTATAAGGTACCTACGTTTGTATGTATATAGACATTCATATATCTTTTCCTTCCATATGACACATGTATTCTCATATTTAAATATATGATAAGTTTATATCCAAATTAGAGAACATTTTCTACTTGAGAGATATCTATGCTTTTGCTCCTAGAAATCTCATCGCATTATGGCTTTGGTTTCATCGAGTACGTAATGCCCTCTTATAAAGATTAAATTACCATGAATATGTAATAATATAGACTCTTGATCAAAATATAAGATAATATCATTCAAAATATAATAAGGGTGTATACACTTCTAATAAGTTTTCAAACCCTCTTGTTCATTACATTATGCTTATCAAACATTGTCTTACTGGGATAATCTCTGTAAGACCCCATCCCTTGTGGCCCTATTGATCATGTTAGTCGGTGACGATTTATGTCCTTTTATATTGTATAATACACACTAGTGATGATTGTTCCTATACATCAAAGATGCTTATATTTTTATTGTCAAATCTTATCCAACTAATGGTTGTGATTTCATGTGATAGCCAGATGAGTTCTATTCCTTGTCTACATGAGTATGTAATAATTGAGATGATCAGTTGTTTGTAATATTATTATGTATCCTATGTGAACTAAATGATGTTAGGTGATTATATATTATGGGTGTGAGTAGGTGTGAATATAAGGGTAATGATTTATATTCAATAATTACTTATAGTGGTATTCATTATAGGTAAATATAATATTGATATAAGTGGTAATAAATATTATGATCAATTGTTGCTTGACTCTAAAAAGTATTATGCAAGTAGGGAGAGTTAAATTATATGTTACTTGTTAGATTTGTGGATTTAATTTTCTAGTGGATTACTATTCTTTGAATATTATCTTTCATATCCTATTTGTTTCAAATATTATTAATCATAAGTAATACTGACCCCTCTTTCTGGTTGAGTAAACAGGTTAAAATAAGCTAATGTTGATCAAGGGGTCACATAGCCACTTCCTTTATTTTATTCTTGTGAAATTTTAGTCTTGTTAGGGATATGTGTTTTAACCTTGTTTTGTAGGGGTTGTGCATGTGTGAGAGGTTGTTTTATTAGACCCTTGAGTCACCTTTTAAATGTGACTACTTATTTTATGTTTTATGAAGTCTTTATGTGGTTTTAATTGTTTAAAAAGTTTCCTAGGTGGTAGGTCTATGGATTAGGGGTCTTTTTATCCCATAAAACCCCTTTAATAATGTCTAAAGATCACTCTAATTACCCACTTATGAAAAGTGGCTAAAATTGGAGTTGGTTGGATGGTTGAGAAGTTATGGAAAGGTTGATGCCTTTCCCCTTATATTTATTCTTTCTCCATGTGAGGAGAAGGGGCTTCTCTTTTGGTCTTGGCTTCTCTCCCTTACTATTACTTTCTCTTGTCTCTTGGTTGCTTCCTCATTTTGGAGGAGAACTCTTGGAAATGATGGGTGAGGAAGAATGGAGGAAAGGTCTTGAAGAAGAGAGAGATTCTTCCATATTTGGGGTGGAAAATCTCTTGGTAAGATCTACCCTTTTTGGTTTGAGTTTTGTTGATATGTAAATGAATGTCCCAAAGTGTTCATTGGTTTATGTATATCTTTGTTGATTCTTGTTTAAATGAGTAATTGTGATTGAAATCATGTGAAGATTTAATGTTGCATCCTTTGTTATGACGTTGTGTGTGTTGGGATTTTTTCTTAGGTAGGAGTTCCACCTTGTTAAGTTGCACATGAATAACCATTATGTGTGTTAATGTTAAGCAATTGAGTTATGTGAATGAATAGATGATTTGTGTCAAATGTAAGCCATGTGTAAATTAAGATTGGGAGAGCTAAGTGACCCTTAGGGCTCAGGGGTGGATTGAGTACCAATACTATGGTTGGGAGGAGAGCTTGTGGCCATATTTATTTTGTTGACTTCTTCTCTCCAGGTTTATATGTGGGAGTTGGAAATCGACTAGGAATACTCATCAATAATAGGATTCAAAATAATTCAGATAGATGAACAATCCAACTTGGGTGAACTTATGTCAAATGTGTTGATGTGAATCATGTAAGATGATTGTAAAATACTAGTCATTATGCATTCCAAGAAAAACATGTAGGGACATGACATTTTTAAGCATTGTTGTTTTTGTTTGAAAAATAGAAATATTGCATCTAGATAATAAAATAGAGAGGAAATTGCGTTAGTTCAAAGGATAAGAAGTTTGTATTTGGAAGGATCAAGTGTCCTTGCAGTTTTTCCCTTTCGTGCATGGTGTTGTTTTATAGAAGCATGTATCAAAAGTTATTAGAAGTATAAGAAAGAAAGTTATTATATTGTTTACAATTCTTGCAAAGTTTTGCATCGAACTTAATGGAAATAAATAGCCCTAGGAATGTATTGAATTATAATGGAAAATTTAAAGGACTCAATAAATTTTGGAAGGAATTTCTTGATTTATGAAGTTTAACTTTAATCTAATCTATATTGGAAAAGTGCCCTTTCCATAATTAAAAATACGAACCAAAATATTTAATAAATTTATTATAAGGAGTAAAATATTAGCTTGAATTGATATAGGTTTATATATATATATATAAATTGAATATCAATTACAAATAAAATACTCATATATATATATATTAACTATGTAAACATATGTATATATAAATTGAATTTCTTTATTTATTGGATTTTTTTAAATAATATGTAAATATACTAGCAACCGCACCTTGCTGTGCAATTGGTACACCGAAGAAGCGTGGAAGGTCAATTTGGGAATATTTTGGTTTATTTTTTACATACATTTGTGTAGTATACGTGAGATCAATTAGTAGGCTATTTAGAAAATGATGTTGTTTGTGCAACAAAGGTCTCAATGGAGAAGTGATAGCTTCAAATAAAATATGCATCTACTTACAGGGATTTGAACACAACTAAAATAAAAACCTCTAAATTAGGAAGGTAATAAGGCTCCATTACCAGTAGGATCATGGTATGCTCTTAATAGGGAGAGAGGGAGAGAGAGGAAGATATGGGGATATAAAAAGGGAGAGATTAGGGGCAAGAGAGAAACAAATAGAGAGGTAAGGAGAAAGAGATTGAGAGGAAGTTAGAGATGGGGATGGAGATGGAGGAGAGGGATAGGGAGTGAAGGAGAGGGAGAGATAAATAGAGAGTACAAAAGGATATATAGAGATGGAAGAGATAAATATATAGAAAGGGGGAGAGAGGGAGAGAATTAGAGAGGGGGAGATAGAAATGTAAAGATAGAGATAGGAAGTGATATATAGAGATGGGTAGAGAGAGGGAAAGATAGAGGGGTAGAGAGAGATGGATAGATAATGAGATAGAGATAGAGGGAGATATGTAAGAATTTAATTGGAGAGATAAATATAGAGATAGAGCTATAGATAGGGAGAGAGAAACAAGGAGTGTGTGTGTATGAGAAAGAGAGAGATATGGAGAGATAGAGAGGGGGATAAATATGCATAAATGGATAGAGATGAAGGTAGATGGAGGGAGAGAAATAGAGATAGGAGAGATATAGAAAGAGGAAGTGATAGGGAGATGGAGAGAGGAAAAATAGGGATAAAAAGGAGAGATAGAGAGTGAGAGAGAGAGAAGAAAAGACAAAGACAATGACAAAGAGGGATAAATATAAAGAGGGAGATGGAAGGAGAGAGGAAGAGGGAGATGGAGAGATATAGATAGAAAGAGGGAGACAATGAAAGAGGGGGAGATGGAGAGATAAATACAAAGATATAGGAAGTGATATATAGAGATAGGTAGAGAAAGGGATATATATTAAGAGAGAGTAGGAGAGATAGAGGGAGATATGGAGTAAACAAGAGAGAGATAGAGATAATGAGATATAAATAGAGAGGAAGAGGGAGAGATAGGAAGATATAAATAAAGGGGGAAAAAGTGAGAGATAAAGGAGGTGATATAGATAATTAATAGAGAGGAAGAGAGATAAAGAGAGGGGGGGAGATAGAGAGATAGAGATATAAATATAGATAGATATAGAGATAGAGATAGAGATAGGGATAGAGATAGAGATAGAGATAGAGATAGGGAGGGAGAAACAATGAGTGTGTGTGTGTGTGTGAGTGAAAGAGATATAGAGATATAGATAGGGAAGGAGAAACAAGGAGTGTGTGTGTTTGAGTGAGAGAGATGTTGAGATATATATATATATATATAGAGATATATATATATATATATATATATATAGAGAGAGAGAGAGAGAGAGAGAGAGAGAGAGAGAGGATGGAGAAGTTGAGAGATATAGAAAGAAAGTGATAGGGAGAGAGGTAGGGAGGGATAAATATGGATAAAAAGAGGAAGAGATAGAGAGATATATATAGTGGGAAAAATAAAGGGGAAAGAGAGAAAAATATGTAAGGAGAGGTAAGGAGATAGAGATAAGGAGAGAAATAGAGAGGAAGATAGAGATGGAGATGAAAATGGAAATGGATAGAGAGATGGGGGAGATAGATAAATAGAGATAGAAAGAGGGGGATATAAAGAGAGAGGGAGAGATGAAGGGATAGAAATATAGAGATAGGAAGTTATATAGAGATAGGTTGAGAGAGGGAGATATACATAGAGAGAGGTAGGGAAAGATACATATGGGGAGATATTATGGAGAGATATGTGAAGAGAAAGAGAGACATCTATTTATATCTTTATCTCTCTCTCTATCTTTATATTTTTTATTATCTCTCAATCTCTCTCTTCCTCTCTCCTCTATTTCTCTCTATATTTGTTTTCCCTTCTCTCTTCCCCTATCTCTCTTCCTCTCATTTCTTCTATCTATTTCCCTCTCCCTATCTTTCTCCCCTTACTATTTTTTGCTATCCCTATTTATCTCCCCCCTCTCTCCCCCTTTCCCTCTTTATCTCTTGATCTCTCGACCTCTATATATATCTTTGTCTCCTATTTCTCTTTATCTCTCTATCTCTCTCTTTATGTGACTATATCTATCTATGTCTCTCCTCTTCTCTTTTCATCTCTATTTATCTCTCTTCCTCTCTATCTCTTTGTCTCTTCATACTTACTCCTTTATATCTATACCTCTATTTTTGTATCTCTATCTCTCTTTTTTCTCTTTGTATCTCTTTGTCTCCCTCTCTATTTCCCTATTTCTCTCTCTTTATTTTCTCTCTCTAATTTTCCTCCTAAGTGTGCAATGGGTACATTGATCTCTATTTATCTCTCTTCCTCTCTATCTCTTTGTCTCTTCATACTTACTCCTTTATATCTATACCTCTATTTTTGTATCTCTATCTCTCTTTTTTCTCTTTGTATCTCTTTGTCTCCCTCTCTATTTCCCTATTTCTCTCTCTTTATTTTCTCTCTCTAATTTTCCTCCTAAGTGTGCAATGGGTACATTGAAGAGGTTTTAAAGGCGAATTATCATATCCTTAATCAAATTACATGCTACCCTAAGCATAACTCCATAGGGGTGTGCTATCCTTGGATTGTTGGCATGAAATGACTAATCAAAAGTTACCTTCTCTCTCTCACTCTATAAATTATAATTTATATTTTAAGTTTGAAATTCATTTTATTAGATAAATTATAACAAAAATTTAAAATAGAATTATTCTACAATAATTAAAGTTTTAATAAGATAAGTAATTATAAATTAAACTAATTCTAATAATTTTTAATTATTATTTGTAATTTCATAAAATAAATAAATTTCAAACTTAAATCTAAATTAAAAAATAAAATAAAACTAGCAATCACACCTTGGTGTGCAATGGGTACACCAAAGAAGTGTGGAAGGTCAATTAGAGAATACTTTGGTTTATTTTTTACATACATTTGTGTAGTATACATGAGATCAATTGGTAGGCTATTTAGAAAATGATGTTGCTTGTGCAACAAAGGTCTCAACAAAGAAGTGATAGCTTCAAATAGAATATGCATCTACTTAGAGGGATTCAAACACAACTAAAACAAAACCTCTGAATTAGGAAGGTAATAAGGATCCATTACCAATATGCTCATGTTATGTTCTCAATAGGGAGAGAGGGAGAGAGAGGAATATATGGGGATAGAAAGAGGGAGAGATTAGGGGGAAGAGAAACAAATAGAGAGGTAAGGAGAAAGAGATTGAGAGGAAATTAGAGATGGAGATGGAGGAGAGGGATAGAGAGAGAAGGATGTTACACCCCAATTGTGTAATTACTATTTACTATTACTATATAGGGTAAAATATGAATGCAATGTGAATTCTGAAGATGAATAAATTGTGCTTGCACTTTGTTATCAAAAGAATTATGAAAATATGTTATCTCATTTAAATGATATGTGAAGAAATGCATATATGTGAAATGGATGGTTATTGAATTGATATTCTAACTATGAGATGTATTATGTGTAATGCATATTTTGTTGAATAGCTGACTACCTTGGGCATATGTTAGTGGATGCAGGTATATGTTCATTCCTCTAGGTGGAGGGGAAGTATCACTCAGGAGAAGAACTTGGTCGGGTAACCAGTAACACAAGCTATCTGAGCTTATACACACACTCACAATATAATGGTTGAGTCTAGTCATTGAGTTAGGAATTGGTAAGTCATCCTTAGCGTAATGTGTCTGTATTAGTAAGGGTCTTGATTACTATTGAATGCATGCTTAGGTACTATTTATTTGTTTGATCTTGTGAGTTCTTCCCTATATTGCTATGCTTGTATTGATAAGGTGAGTACACGTGAAATGGGTGTATTGTATATAATCATCACATGTATATCTCCTATTGATAAGATAGCAAAAATTTGTGTGCTTAATTGTACAATCGAAAGCATACATATATATAAGATATATACATAAATACATGTATATGTATGTATACATGAGCATAGAGGAATATGTATATATTTACATATGTATATATATACAGTTGATACTATGTACAATATTATTATCTTGCATATATATGAAGTAATGATATATATATCGCTTACACGTAATCATTTGATTATCGAATGGATTATTACTTTATTTCTTGTACGATATGTATATATATGTTTGGATATATATGTATAAATATACATATACACATATGAGCATTAATGCTTATTAGAGGGTGCATATATATATAATATTATTAATATTATGTGACTATTGACTTGTTCGTATTCATTTATATATCAAATGTATATATACTTATATGATATGGTGTATATATGTATTAGTATAAATATACATATATGTGATACATGTATATATCTATATGTACATTTATAAATATATAATTACAAATATTTGAGATGCTTTGTAGACCGATTTATATATTTGAATAAAGTGCTGATTTATATGAGTATAGGGCACTCCATATACTAGCGCTAGAATTATCAAAGAAGCACATAGTTTTAAAGGTAGTTTTTGCCAACTATAGTGTGCAACTCTTAATGAATACAACTAGCACATTATGTTATGTAAGAGCACTTCATTCTATAGCAATGCTAAGAGAATATGCCACATTAATCATTATGGAAATACAAAGGTTACAACTATTGTGTTAAATGAATAAAGCATAAATAGTTATAAAGCTATATTTTATACAAAAGGGTGTATGGAGTTAAGAATAAAACCTAGCGCATGAAGTTAATGAAGGACGATTTGCATATGTTATGCAAAGGTAAAGAAGCCAGTACAAAGAGTCTTATAAAGACTCAGTCAAATAGAATGGAGGTATCGTGTTACATGGTGGAGTGCATGAATTAAGGGTGAGGGCGCAACAAATTAAGGAGTAAGCCACATTAGTTAAGTCAATATGGTGAATTTGACTTAGTCAATGCTTTATGATAGAATATCTTTGACTGAGTAAACTGCAAAATACCTTGAGTAAATATCAACAACTGATAAATGCATACAAGATTATGAACAACAGGTCGATAAATTGGTCAAATTGTTGAATGAGGTAAATCGACTCATCCTAGACTAAGTTGATATGAGTTATGTGTTGTATATTTTATATTGACTGAATCAAATATGTAGTAAACTATGCCAACTGTTGGAGAGATCTGTTTACCTTTGGGCCACCTTATGAATCCTAATTATTGTATATGTTCATTGTGAAGGAAATTCGAATTACACCTTTCTATCATGTGCTGATTTGAAATGGTCTCATGCTATTGTCAACTAATGAGGTCGACCTGTAGCTTTGTCTAGCTGAGTATGCTCTTATTTGTGCGCCACCCTTTAGCTAAGTCGAGTGAGTTGTTATGCATGGAGATTGCTGTCAATATTCATGCTAATTTTGTAGGTTAAGAAACCTCTTTTCTACTGTATAAATAGTAGAGAAAACTCACTTGTTTGGGACACATTCCATAAGCATTGTAGTCTACATTTTTATCTACTTAATTCTGTTATATTTGAGAGAGAGAGTTTTGAGTATTTGTGAGAGAATAGTATATTGAGTGAAGTATTTTACCAACTTGAGAGATAGAGGTATATTGTGGCATCACTTAAGGAATCACAGTCAAGCTAGTTGTTGTTTGGAAAAGTTGAATTGCAGTCAATCAATTGGATAAGCGATAATAGGCATGAGGACAATTCTCCTTTATTTGTCTTAGCTTTTGAATGATTGTTTCATGAATGCTTTGGTTAGTCTATTGTGAATGTTTACAATTAGGAGGAAAATAGTATTGCTTTGAAAAGGAATTAGAAGCTACATATACTGTTTGTGTAATGCTTGTATGTACTCCATAATAGGAGAATTATTTTTATCATAAGTATTACATACCAGTTATAGTTAAACATGGGTAGCATAAGGGATGCTCATATATAAGTTATTTGATTATAATAGATAACTAGAAGGTTACTCTTGAGATTGTGAGTCCAATGAAGGGAGGGAACTTTTAAATTTGCTTTGAGAGTAGAAATACCCTAGAGTATGTGGGATTAATGATAGGGAATCTTGGGGTAATAGTTTACCCATGGGAGGGATTCCTATACATAGATATAGTGGCATTAAGTCAAAATGAGCTTAAAAGTGTAAGTGAAAGTTGACCTTCACTCGAAGTACTGAGTGAGAACACTTTGGCCAAAGTAGTGTGATTTCCTTTGGTTCCACTGTCAGTTCATTGTGTCCATGTAGTACATGTTGATTACCGAGTGTAGGGTTATAAATCCTAGTCATGTAGGGCACAACACTAAGCTTAGTGTGGTTTTCGTATGGGGTTACTCAACCAATCTCTTTGTCAAAGGGTAGGGCCATCTATTGTATGATAGATGTGTGGGGGACTGCATATGAGTTTGTGGTTGGTGGAAAAGAACTTGAGTGATGCTTCTCCTCCTCAATAGGCGAGAAAACCAAGGTTTTGAAAGGTGGATTCCTAGACCATCTATATCTTATGCTCTGAAGCTTAGAGGAGCTATGTATGTATCTTGTAACCATTTATATGGGATGTTGTAATCATAAATGATATACCTAAGTTTATTCAATATGATATCTATGTTCTGAGAAGATTTGTAAAATTACATCAGAATGCAATGACAATTTGGATTTAATGTTATTTCAATTATGCATGTAATTTAAATTATTGGAAGAAAAAAATTATTGCTATGTTTTGGCATCATGGTTTATCACTTGAGGTGAAAACATTAGAAATTTTACTATGAAGAACACCGAGGTTTTTAAATGTGGTATTAGAGCTACCTAGTTCAGCTCTGGAACCTATGAGCTCATTACGTAAGTATTACGTAAACGTTATCGGAAGATAATGGTAGAAAATTTCTTGTGCCAGTGTGGAAAGAGGAAAGAACGAAAGGAATATGAGATTCCTAGAAACTTGTTTAAGTTTGGGACTAGTTAAGAGTCATCCCTGGAGTTGGAAACTCCTAAACCAACAACTTATTATTATATGCCCTTGTATTGCAGAAGATTATGCAATCAGGTTATGTAGGAAGGTTACGAAGTATAACCAATATATACCTTCATCCTACGAAATAGATACAAAACTTTGAGGGATAGAGGGGATTGAGAGAATCTCCCTTATTGATAGCAACCTATAGATTCATAGAGTCAAGGATTCTTGGATTTAGAAAGAATACTATGAATCCATAAGTATGCATTATTGGCATAATTTGGATCGAAGTAGAAAGTCAATGAAGGCGGTATCCAATAGGTTGGAGAACTCTGGACTTGAATCTAATTTCTATGCAAGGCTAGGAACTTGTAAAAAGGAGATAGTACCTTTGGAATAAGGGAAAAGAACATAATGGGTAGAAAGAACTAATCAACGAAATGGGAATGGTTCCATCAACCAAAAAATTGATGAGATCAATCTAGAGTTTTGATTAAGATGAGGAGAATGGAACCAAAACAAACTTGGTATCTCTAAAGGTTATGAGAGAATAAGTTATTAGGAATTGGGACAAGGTCACTTGGAGAGGTGATTGTGAGAAAGAAAGTTGGAAAGTAAATTGGGTTGGCTTGAAAAAGGTAAATGGATAGTACATAGATTGGCTAGAGTATAAGTAGAACTCACCAACGTGTCAACAAAAACCAACATATGTTTAGAAGTTGTAAGGAAACATTGCTTTAAGTTGGGAAGTACATCAACCAAAGAGGCTTTGTGGGTATGAATATTCCTCCACAAAAAGGATATTGGAAAGAGAATTGGAATATTAGAGGGCCTCTTAGCTTGTAAGGTTGCTAGTTATTCAATAGATCTTTTTATTAATGATCCACTAATGGAGTCTATGAGATAGAAATTAACAATGAATCTAACTTTGGGAAAAAGTATATTCAAGGTATGCCATTGAGGCAAGAGAAAGGTAATAGAAATCCAACAACAAGGAATGTCAAATCATTTTGAGAAAGCAAAATGTTTGCTAGGAGTTCAACTTTGAGTTGAATGAATATTGTGGAAACACTAAGGGGGAAAGGAAGAGAGTGCATTGACTCGGATTAAGTACCCCACACAATGAAAATCAAAAACGTATTTTTGATTTGGAAGAACTTTTGACTTCTTCGTAAGTCATGATGTCAATTAAGTCATGTATTTCATGACCACAAGGATAAGGTAATGGAATTTTTGGAGAAAAATAGTGGAAAGGTCAAGAGTTGTGATCTATTATCACACCATACCCTATATATATTTGATTGCAAAATCAATTGATATTATCATTGAAGCCTTAAGAAAAGGATAGGTAGATTACTTGGTCATGAAAGGGAAGATCATTGCCTATAGGATTTGCAAGGGAAGATCTATATTACTCGTGATTTGGAAGAAAGTGTCTCTAAAATCCTATACACCTTATATTGGGATTTAGATAATGATGTTTTTGAAAGAGGAAAAAACGGGTTTTACAGGGACCCAAAACCACAAAGTTTACAAAAAAAAGGTAAGATCGTCAAAGACCCCAATAATAGAGAGGCTGTAAAGAAAACAACAAAATGACAAAGCCACAACCACCAAAAAATCCAGCAAAGGCCACAGAAAAGACCCAAAAAGACTAGACAAAAATCCAACAACTACTAAACTTGGGACTTTAACGTTTCTGCAGTCTTAGCTTCCATGTCGTTCATTTCCTGAACCCCCCTCTTTAAGATCTGGACCATCTAGATAATGATGTTATTTCTATACATAGGTAGTAATACTACATATTGTGAAATATATCCACGTCATGAACTGACTTGAAACTATAGCTTACTATGCTAAGGGACCCTAGGAATGACAGGGTTAGCATTGAAAAAGTAAAGGTATGAAAGATATGATGTGACATTATGTGAACCACATCAAAATATCCTTACTGGAATGATCATTTGATCATACTTTATACTCGAATGAAACCTTGGGTTTAGGATAACCTATATGGGACAAGAAGTTCATTTGAATAAAGAGAGAAACCTTAGGTTAAGTTGTACCTATTGGGTTGGGATATGTACTAGACTACTCATTGACACCAATAGGTTGGGAATAACTTACTTGGTTGGGTTATACATTTGGTCTTGATTGGAATATAGGGTTAGAGAAACCTATGACATTGGACTAGTCAATGATTGATGACTTTATCCTATAATTAGGGTATATCGACTTGGGACTCACCTATGTGATTAAGTGAATCAATTGAGCTATCGGGAAACGTTTGTGCTTGGTAATTAGGTATGCAATTAAATTTGATATCTTCTAGGAACCAACATGATTGAATGAGGATTAATACTCGAAATTAGTACCAATTAGAATGAGTTAAATGATGGATTACATCTTTGAAAATAATCCAAGGTGTGGATGTCCTAAGATTAAGGAGATTTATCTTCGCTAAATGTCTAAGCATTATGCTTATGTGACATGAGTACACAAAATAGGTATCCATTTAGTCAAAGAATAGACTATTAAGGGATGTAAAAGAGCCTATGCACCCAAAATTTTGGAGAATTAAGGGATGAAATGAGGAAATTGATGTTAGAGTTAGGACATTGGAATGGAAAAATTATTTGTCAAATGAGGAACCACTATAACCTAGAAAAGATGGAGTAAGATGCTACTGAGTATATAGAAAGTTATTGTTCAGCGTGCCAGAAAAATGAAGACATGATGTCATCATTGGTAGGACATGTGTACTCTCTTGAGATTCCAAAGGGGGGGTGGTAGAACACAAGACAAATTAACCTGTCTATGTCAACGAAACTGACATAATATTGTGGTGGAAAAAACTCGCCAAGGTAACCAACGTGGGTCAGAAACTCTATTAGGCTGAAATAGGCTAGGAAATAGGGTTAACCTTAGACTTGATAGTTTTTCAAAAAGGAGTAATAGATTGAAGAGATCAATCAAACTTTGTCGATACAAAGCTTAAGTATGAAGTAGTATCAAAACTGAAAAATGTCCTTGAGAGAAATGTTGTACTCAAGACAAACAAGTGGTCAAGAGAATTACTATTGGTTAAAGAAAATAGATAAGTAAGAGATGGGTGGACTTGGCTTCTAAGTTATCTAAAAGTGTAAATACCAAAGGGAAGGATGGGACCCACAGTGTAGTGCACAATGCACCATTATTCCTTTTCTATTTGGATTATACTAAGGATAAATTCATACAAGGGATGTACATATGATATATTATGAATACAACAAATAAGCTCTTTAGGAGAGTAAGTATGTGTGAGGCATACAAGTTTTTCCTATGCGACAAGGACACTCGATGCAAGGTCTAGGAAGGACAAGGTTGCAAGGAGTGAAACTACATAGGATGAATGTTTTACTAATCTTACATATTTTGAGAGTGGTAATTAAAACTTTATTTGACTTTATCTATATTTTAAAGTGCTTTAGATCATCAGGGACGATGATTCACAAGGGGGGAAGTATGTTACACCCCAATTGTGTAATTACTATTTACTATTACTATGTAGGGTAAAATGTAAATGTAATATGAATTTTGAAGATGAATAAATTGTGCTTGCACTTTGTTATCAAAAGAATTATGAATAAATGTTATCTCATTTAAATGATATGTGAAGAAATGCATATATGTGAAATGGATGGTTATTGAATTGATATTCTAACTATGAGATGTATTATGTGTAATGCATATTTTGTTGAATAGATGACTACCTTGGGCATATGTTAGTGGATGCAGGTATATGTTCATTCCTCCAGGTGGAGGGGAAGTATCACTTAGGAGAAGATCTTGGTCTAGTAACCAGTAATGTAACCTATCTGAGCTTATACACACACTCATAGTAGAATGGTTGAGTCTAGTCATTGAGTTGGGAATTGGTAAGTCATCCTTAGCATAATGTGTCTACATTAGTAAGGGTCATGATTACCATTGAATGCATGCTTAGGTGATATTTATCTATTTGAGCTTGTGAGTTCTTCCCTATATTGCTCTGCTTGTATCGATAAGGTGAGTACACATGGAATGGGTGTATTGTATATAATCATCACATGTATATCTCCTATCGATAAGATAATAAATATGTGTGTGCTTAATTGTATAATAGAATGTATACATATTCATATAAGATATATACATAAATACATGTATACATATGTATACATGAGCATAGAGGAATATGTATATATTTACATATGTATATATATATACAACCAATACTATGTAGAATATTATTATCTTGTGTATATATGAAGTAATGATATATATATCACTTAGATGTAATCATTCGATTATCGAATGGATTATTACTTTATTGCTTGTACAATATGTATATATATGTTTGGATATATATATATATATGTATATATACATATACACACATGAGCATTAATGCTTATTAGAGGGTGTATATATATATAATATTATTAATATTATCTGACTATTGACTTGTTCGTATTCATCTATATATCAAATGTATATATACTTATATGACATGGTGTATATATTAGTATAAATATACATATATGCGATACATGTATATGTACATTTATAAATATATAATTACAAATATTTGAGATGCTTTGTAGACCTATTTATATGTTTGAATAAAGTGCTAATTTATATGAGTATAGTGCACTCCATATACTAGCGCTAGAATTATCAAAGAAGCGCATAGTTTTAAAGGTAGTTTTTACTAAGTATAGTGTGTAGCTCTTAATGAATATAGCCAACACATTATGTTATGTAAGAGCACTTAATTCTATAAAAATGCTAAGAGAATATACCACATATATCATTATGGAAATGAAAAGGTTACAACTGTTGTGTTAAATGAATAAAGCATAAATAGTTATAAAGCTTTACTCTATACAAAAGGGCGTATGGAGTTAAGAATAAAAGCTAGAGCATGAAGTTAATGAAGGCTGATTTGCATATGTTATACAAATGTAAAGAAGCCAGTACAAAGAGTCTTATAAAGTCTTGGTCAAATAGAATGGAGGCATCGTGTTACATGGTGGAGTGCATGAATTAAGGGTGAGGGTGCAACACATTAAGGAGTAAGCTATAGCAGTTAAGTCGATATGGTGAATCTGACTTAGTCGATGCTTTATGATATAATATATTTGACTTAGTAAACTACAAAATGCCTTGTGATTGAGTAAATATCAACAACTGATAAATGCGTACAAGATTATGAACAACAGGTCGATGAATTGGTTAAATAGTTTAATGAGGTAAATCGACTCATCCTAGGCTAAGTCAATATGAGTTATGTGTTGCATATTTGATAGACTGAATAAAATATGTAGTAAACCATGCCAATTGTTGGAGAGATCTATTTACCTTGGCGCCACCTTATGAATCCTAATTGTTGTAGATGTTCATTGTGAAGGAAATTTGAATTACACCTTTCTATCATGTGTTGATTTGAAATGGTCTCATGCTGCTGTCAACTAATGAGGTCAACCTATAGCTTTATCTAGCTGAGTATGCTCTTATTTGTGCACCACTCTTTAGCTAAGTTAAGTGATTTGTTATGCATGGATATTGCTATCAATATTCATGGAAATTTTGTAGGTTAAGAAGCCTCTTTTCTGCTGTATAAATAGTAGAGAAAACTCACTTGTTTGGGACACATTCCATAAGCATTGGGATCTACATTTTTATCTACTTAATTTTGTTATATTTGAGAGAGAGAGTTCTGAGTATTTGTGAGATAATAGTATATTGAGTGAAGTATTTTACCAACTTGAGAGATAGAGGTATATTGTGGCATCACTTGAGGAATCACGGTCAAGCTAGTTGTTGTTTGGAAAAACTGAATTGCAGTCAATTGATTGGATAAGCGATAACATGCATGATGACAATTCTCCTTTATTTGTCTTAGCTTTTGAATGATTGTTTCATGAATTATTTGGTTAGTCTATTGTTAATGTTTGCAATTAGGGGGGAAATAGAATTGATTTGAAATGTAATTAGAAGCTACATATATTGTTTGTACAATGCTTATATGTACTCCATAATAGGAGAATTATGTTTATCATAAGTATTACATACCAGATATGGTTAAATATGGGTAACACAAGGGTTTCTCGTATCTAATTTATTTGATTATAATAGATAAATAGAAGGTTACTCCTGAGATTGTGAGTCGAATGAAGAGAGGGAGCTTTTACATTTGCTTTGAGAGTAGAAATACCCTAGAGTATGTGGGATTAATGATAGTGAATCTTGGGGTAAGAGTTTACCCATGGGAGGGATTCCTATACATAGATATAGTGGCCTTAAGTATAAAAGAGCTTAAAAGTGTAAGTGAAAGTTGACCTTCACTCTAAGTACTGAGTGAGAACACTTTGGCCAAAGTAGTGTGATTGCCTCTGGCTCCACTATCAGTTCACTGTGTCCATGTAGTACATGCTAGTTACTGAGTGTAGGGTTATAAATCCTAGTCATGTAGGGCACAACACTAAGCTCAGTGTGGTTTGTCGTATGAGGTTACTCAACCAATCTCTTTGTCAAAGGGTAGGGCCATCTATCGTATGATAGATGTGCGGGGGACTACATATGAGTTCGCGGTTGGTGGAAAAGCGCTTGAGTGATGCTTCTCCTCCTCAGCAGGTGACAAATCCAAGGTTTTGAAAGGCGGATTCCTGGACCATCTATATCTTATGCTCTGAAGCTTAGAGGAGCTATGAATGTATCTTGTAACCATTTATATGGGATGTTGTAATCATAAATGATACACTTGAGTTCATTCAATATGATATCTATGTTTTGAGGAGATTTGTAAAATTACATTGGAATAGAATGACAATTTAGATTTAATGTTATTTCAATTATGCACATAATTTACATTATTGGAAGAAAATTTTTGATTGCTATGTTTTGGCATCATGGTTTATCACTTGAGGTGAAAATATTGAAAATTTTACTATGAATAACATTGGGGTTGTTACAAAGGAGAGGAAGAGATAAAGAGAGAGTACAAAATGATAGATAGAGATGGAAGAGATAAATATTTAGAGAGAGGGAGAGGGAGAGATAGAAATATAAAAATAGAGATAGGAAGTGATATATAGAGAGGGGTAGAGAGAGGGAAATATAGAGGGATAGAGAGATATGGATAGATAATGAGATAGAGATAGAGGGAGATATGTAAGAATTTAAATATGGAGAGATAGAGATAGAGATAGAGCTATAGATAGAGATAGAGAAACAAGGAGTGTGTGTGTGTGTATGAGTAAGATAGATATGGAGAGAGGTGGAGAGGGGGATAGATATGTACAAATGGATAGAGATGGAATTATATGGGGGGAGAGAAATAGAGATAGGAGAGAGAAGTAGAGAGATATAGAAAGAGGAAGTGATAGGGAGAGGGAGTGAGGAAAAATAGGGATATAAATGAGAGATAGAAAGATAAACATAATTTGGGAAAGATAGATAGTGAGAGAGAGAGAGAGACCAAGAAAAAGGTAAAGACAAAGAGGAATAAATATAAAGGGAGAGATGGAAGGAGAGAGGAAGAGGGAGAGGGAGAGAGAGAGATAGAAAGAGGGAGACAATGAAAGAGGGGGAGATGGAGAGATAAATATAAAGATATAGGAAGTGGTATATAGAGAGAGGGATATATATAAAGAGAGAGTAGGAGAGATGGAGTAAGCAAGATAGATAGATAATGAGATATAAATAGAGATGAAGAGGGAGAGATAGGAAGATATAAATAGAGGGGGAAAAAGTGAGATAAAGGAGGTGATATAAACAATTAATAGAGAGGAAGAGAGATAGAGATAGAGATAGAGATAGAGATAGAGATAGAGATAGAGATAGAGATAAAGATAGAGATAGATATGGAGATAGGGAGGGAGAAAAAATGAGTGTGTGTGTGTGAGTGAAAGAGATATAGATATATAGATAAGGAAGGAGAAACAAGGAGTATGTGTGTTTGAGTGAGAGAGATGTTCAGATATATATGGAGAGGGATAGATATATATATAATAGATAGAGATGGAGGGAGAGAGGGAGAGAAATAGAGAGAGGATAGAGAAGTTGAGGGATATAGAAAGAGAGAGTGATAGGGAGAGAGGGAGAGATATGGATAAAAAGAGGAAGAGATAGAGAGAGATATATACTAGGAAAGATAGAGGGGAAAGAGAGAAAGAGATGTAAGAAGAGGTAAGGAGATAGAGATAGGTAGAGAGATAGAGATGGAGATAGAGATGGAAATGAATAGAGAGAGGGGGGAGAGAGAAATAGAGATAGAAAGAGGACACAAAGAGAGAGGGAGAGATGAAGGGATAAAAATATAGAGATAGGAAGTTATATAGAGAGAGGTAGAGAGGGAGATATTTAGAGAGAGAGAGGTAGGGAGAGGTAAATATGGGGAGATATTATAGAGAGATATGGAAGAGAAAGAGAGATCTATTTATATATTTATCTCCCTCTCTATCTTTATATTTTTTATTATCTCTCAATCTCTCTTCCTCTCTCTATTTCTCTCTGTATTTGTTTTCCCTTCTCTCTTCCTCTCATTTATTCTATCTATTTCCCTCTCCCTATCTTTCTCTCCTTACTATTTTTTGCTATCCCTATTTACCTTCCCCATCTCTCCCCCTTTCCCTTTTTATCTCTTGATCTCTCTACCTCTATATATATATATATATCTTTGTCTCTTATTTCTCTTTATCTCTCTATCTCTCTCTTTATGTGACTATATCTATCTATGTCTCTCCTTTTCTCTTTTCATTTCTTTATTTATCTCTCTTCCTCTCTATCTATTTGTCTCTTCATACTTATTCCTTTATATCTATACCTCTATTTTTGTATCTCTACCTCTCTCTTTTTTCTCTCAGTATCTCTTTTTCTCCCCCTCTCTCTCTATTTCTTTATTTCCCTCTCTTTATTTGCTTTTTCTCTATTTTCCTCCTAAGTGTGCAATGGGTACACTAAAGAGGTTTTAAAGGTGAATTATCATATTCTTAATCAAATTACATGCTACCATAATCATAACTCCCTAGGGGCATGTTATCCTTTTATTGTTGGCATGAAACGACTAATCAAAAGTTACCTTCTCCCTCCCAGTCTATAAATTTTAATTTATATTTTAAGTTTGAAATTCATTTTATTATATAAATTATAAAAAAATCTACAATAGAATTATTCTACAATAATTAAATTTTTAATGAGATAAATAGTTATAAATTAA
The DNA here is from genome assembly GCA_007258455.2 of Sequoia sempervirens. Lineage (NCBI taxonomy): Eukaryota > Viridiplantae > Streptophyta > Pinopsida > Cupressales > Cupressaceae > Sequoia > Sequoia sempervirens. The sequence continues at coordinate 97,095,926 of VDFB02000015.1, forward strand.
ATTAATTTGATAATTTTTAATTATTATTTTTAATTTCATAAAAATACATAAATAATAAAAATAAATTTAGAACAAGTATTCTAAAGGTGTCAAGAATTTGGAATTTACTTGAATCTCAAAAAGTATATTTTTATATTTCCCCAGGGTAAGCTTATGGGACATATGATATTAGAGGAAGGAATTTCCATAGAGCCCAATAGAGTCTAAGCTATTCATGATTTTTCCCTATTAGTTAACAAGAAGGTAGTTCACTCTTTCTTGGGGAAAAATAATTTTGTAGAGATATTTATCTCAAAATTTTTTGGATTGGTTTGCTCTATTACTTTAATGTTAAAGAAATATAAGAAATTTAAATGGACTCCTGAAGGAAGAGAGACTTTTGAAAAGATTAATAAGTAATATCTATGGATCAAAATTTAGCTAACCCAAATTTCTCAAAATATTTTATCATATATGTCTATGGTGGAGAGCATAGCATCACCTTATTTTTAATAAAAAAGGAAGACATAAGGAAGGGAGAACATCCAATTTATTTTAGTTTCTCAACTTTGAAGGAATATGAAATGAAGTGAGATTTTGTGGAAAAATAGTCATATGATCTTGTCAAAGGGCTAAAAAATTTCAGACTTCTAATATTAGGTAATAGAATTACAAATTATGTAGTTCATCCAAGTGTAAGAGAATACATCATGGAAGGAGAAAATGTCTAAAAAGATCCATACAAGTTACTAAGATCTTGGAATATGATATAGATGTAAAACCTACTAAGTTGGTGAAAGGAAGAGCTTTATGTCAACATATTGCCCACAATAATAAATCATAGGAGGAAGAGGTTCAAGTGTTAGAAGATGGTCAAATCTTCGATGTTATTTTTCAAATGAAGAAAGATCATCAACATTATATATCAAAGATAGAATCCAATATTATCTTGTACCTAGTTGAATTCCTTGTTTTAAAAAAGAAATGTTATAAATTACAAGGAGAAAGTTTCACCTTAATTAATGAAACCCTATACAATTTTTTAATGGGATCCTATTAAGGTATATTAAAACTAAGGATCTTGATAGTATTCTTTCTAAATTTTATGAAGGATCTTTGGGTGGACATTTCTCATTCCAAGCCACAATGATTAAAATATCTTATGTAGATTATTATTGGCCTTCAATGTTTATAGATTATTACAAATGGGTGAAAAATTCCAACAATGTCAATTTTATACTAGAAATGGGAAGTATGTTACCCTTCCCTTGAGCCTTATTCTAGTGGAAGAGCTATTTGTACAATGAGGATTATATTTCATTGGAATGATAAATCTATTTTCAAGTTTGGGCCACAAATGGATCTTAATCACAATAAGATACTTTACAAAATGGAGGGAATACATTTCCTTGAAAGAGACAACATAAGGAGTTATTAATTTCCTTGGGATATCATCACCAAATTAGGCACTTTGTACATTACTATATCACATAACATGAGTATTCCTTAGTTTAAGGATCTTAGAATTTTCTTCAAAAAATGGAGTTTACTTTAAAACCTCTTCAAATTATTATCCTTAGGTAAATGGCTTGGCTGAATAAAAAAAATGATTTGGTTAGTCAAACAAATTGGCTTAGAACAGTAAAGAGAATGACACAAAAATTTGAAGTTGGCATTAGGGAGATCAGGTTACTCTAAAGCATATTATTGGCATGTCCCCTTATGCTCTGGTGTATGGGAAAAAATTATGATGTTGATTTCCATTGAGTTTCCTACACTTCAATTAGTTAAACAACTTGAAATTTATGAAAATGGTCCCATGGAAGTCTGGATTATATATTTAATATAACTTTAAGAGAAAAGATAATCTACTGCCAACTCCAAGGCCAAGGATTAACACATGGTTAAATATGGTTTGTTAAATAACCATTGTATACACATAAAAATGACCCAGACCTGCAAGCTCTATTGTCACCATATTTCTTCTTGACATAATCAAAATATTTATGTCCTTGGTCCACTTTCAACTATTAATTAAATAATTCATAATTATTTAATTAATTCATGTCCTTTTATTCCTCTTGATTATTTAAATAAATAAATTTTATTTATTTATCTAAATACGTCACTAATTGTCCAAAGTCTTTCCATAATTAAATAAATTTCAAAAAAAAATTAATTATCCTTGTCCACTAATTCCTCTTGATTATTTAAATAGGTAAATTTTATTTATTTATTTAAATACAACATTAATTCCTAAAAGTCTTTTTATAATTAAATAAATTTATTAATTTATTTAATTGTCCACCTTTGACATTTTCCCAATTTTAAATAAAATCATTTATTTAAAATGGTCCCACTTTCTAATTTTCCCTCTTTTAGTAAATAATTCAAATTAATTATTTACTATCACATGACCCACCTTTTGAATTAAATTAATTTTTAATTCAAAATAGTTTTTTTCCTCCAAAAATCAAGTAATTTCTAATATTATTTGATTTTCCAACTCTCTCTTTTTCTATGCCATTCTTATCTCCTTGTCACATGCATTGTCAATCCTTGAATTAATTTTCTCAAATTGAATCTTGTCCACTCATTTCAAATTTGATTTAATGTTTCCCTAACCCTAATTGTGGGTTGTCACATTGAACCTTGTCCATTAATTCCAGGGCATTTGTCAATCTTCAATCTTGGCCATTCATCCAAAATTGCATTTTCTATAAAATGGAAATTTTGCTCTCATTTTGTCACCTCATGCTATCTACATCTCATTCAATCTTGTCTTAGGCACTCTTGACATCTTAGCATTTTGGAATTTTGGCATATTTTAGTCATAGTTCATAGTTGCTTACTAGTTGCATAGTTGCATAGTATTGCATTTCATCTCAAATCCTTCAACATTTTACTTTGGTCTTGGCATTGTCATATATTGCTCACTCAAAATCTGAGGAAAAACTTCATATTGCAGCAACTAGAGAAGGTGTAATGGAGGTCAATCATGGAGGTTGAATACTTAAGGTGATATCTTTCTTGTTTTCATGTTATTTCCTCCTTTTTGCTTCATTATTACTTTGGGTTTTGATTTATTTAGCTACTAATTTGCTAACCTAGAATTTTTCCCATAGTTACAATCATCTTAGCTAGACTTTAAAGTAGGTGACTTAGTGCTAAAATGGGATGAGAGAGAAGAAAACTGGGTCACCACTCAAAATTTGATCCCCTCTAGAGCAGGTCATATAAGATCGTGGCTTACAAGTAGAACAATTCTTTTGGCTTGATCAATGAAATTGAAAATTTGTTAGAGATCTCAATTAATGGGCTCTTTCTAAAGCACCACAATTAAACCACCATGATCTCTATATATAATTAGATTAGTTTTGGTTTCTTTTGTTTAATTTTTATTTCTTTCAATTATTAATTTGTTTACATTTTTAGTAGGTTAGTGTGTCTTCTTGCCTCTTCTAGTTTGATATAAGTACAATAGGAGCACATCATGATTCATTATTAGTATTTAGTAAGTTCATCTTAAGCATATTACACACTTATCTACTAGTATGATGACCTAAAATTGATTATATTTATCTTGAGCTTTGATGGCATCATTTGAAAGATAGGTTAGCTACCCATTGACATATATTAAATGTAGTGGACCACTACAAATGGATTGGTTATGCACTAAATTAGGAGCTATAGTTGATAAGATTTCCCAAATGTGTGAAGTGACACTTAAAGTAAAATTCCATTTATTATTGTTAATGAACCTTATCAAAAGATAGGTATCTAACTATAGGTGATGGCTATAAAATTGAGCATCAAGAACATAAGAGAAGCATCATTAAACACTTGCAAATGATCCTTATTTCCACTCTTTACCACCATCTATTTTCTTCACTAAGCTCTTATCTAAAAGAAGGTGAATTTGCAAGAGGAAATATTGGATATTGAAATGCCAAAGAAGATGAGGAGTTCAAATTCCAAACCACTTCAGGTGCTTCCTCCAAAATTTAAAGATAGCAAATCATATATTGCAAGACTTTCTCAACCAAGAGCATGTATTCAAAATGTAAAAATAGTCAATAAAGGAAAGTATACTAATCCAATTCTTGTATATGACATTGTTGATCATATTTTTGATACATTACTATTGAAATTTACAAAGAACCTGAAAGAGAGGGTACATGCATGAATGATAAAATGGCTAAGGATGGGAGAATTTTTTTTTGAAATTAGGATATGGAGCTCTACATTAGCACAATATATGGTCCCAAATATCTACTCAGGATTAGGAGTAATTGAATCTTGCTATAAATGTTTTGGTACAAGAAAATTGACAATTCAAAGGAAGAATATTCAATTGGTAATCAACATCAAGTTGTTAGAGAGATGTTGCAGTTGAAATATGATGAAGATTTCATATATAGTTACCAAATTTTGCAACATACATGGGATATGAGGAATTGATAACTCAACTTCTTGAATATTGAGCTATGCTTGGAAAAAGATAATATCAAGCTTCCAATCCTACCCATTACTTTGTTTCTATTTACATCAGATGTCCAAGATTCTTGTTCCATGATGGCCCGCATCTTGGATTAGATGATGACATAAGTGTGCATGATTTCCAATTGGGTTCTCTTTTCAAGCTCAAGACCATCACCTATGAGAAAACCTTCAAATTGGACTTCATATAAGTGATAGCAAATAGGATGTAATATTGGATTTTTCATTTTTATGCACAAAAATTATTTAGGTATTCCTCTTTGTTGCTTAATCTAACTTTATATCAAAAATCTAAATTTTTCTAGCCCCATATGCTTCTCTCTATTGTTTATGGGTCAATAGATGCTCAAAATTTCATCCTAGTGTCTATATGGACACCTTTTCTTTCTAGAACATCTAATCATTATGAATTTGTGGAAATTTTTTTCACTCCAATGGTTAATGAACTTAGTTTTAAAGAAAGTTTCTCCAGAATTAGTAATAGCTAGAAAGGGTTGACGATGAATATTCAAATTCCTTGTGATTGGTTCTTTGGTGCACAATACATAATCATCCAACTACATGGTTTTAAAGAGGAACCTTTCAAACTTCCTAGGTCCCCACAAACCACATCTTAGCCATTAAATATGCCTAACAACTTGATGTAATTAATTTGAAAGAAATAAAAGGGTATTTTATGATATTTTATTCTCCTTTAGAGTCCTTACAGTTAATAAGAGAGGAGTGAAATATCTACTAATGCTAAAGTTTGGAAGTGTATGCCTAGAAATTATAGAGGACTATTGGTCATATGATCCAAATGGTTTTATGACAAATTGGGTTAGTGGGATGAAAATAAATGAGGTGTATTTCCACCAAATATAATCAACTATTGAAACTAAAAAATTACCCTCTAGATGATTCACTAGATGTCTATATTGAGATTCAAAAACTTCCTTCAAAGCAGTCCCACCTTGGGAGACCATTTATAAATTCACACATGTCTACGATCCATCCAAGATCACGACCTATGGTCTCAAAAAGGCACTCAAGAATGTTGATTAGATAGAATATAATATTAATACCTACTATAAATATAGGTGGGAGATAGGAGAATTGGAGAAACCATATGGATAGGTTACACTAGAAGGAGATTAGGAGACACTATGGGATTGATAACATGGATCCTCTATTTTTTTTATTATAATCTTAGCAACATTCAAGTAGGTGAGAGATATAAGGTTGAGGAGGAAGGAGGAGCCAAATAATCAGATAGTAACTTCATTGAAGAAATCCTAAGGCTAGATACTAGCTGCAAGTCATGGTCAAATTCCATGTATCAAATGAAAGATCAAGTCTCATAAGACCTACTCATTTGGCTCAAATAGCTTTAGCATATAGGTGTTGGACTAACTGCTAGCATCTCCCTTTGGATATGGGATATGGACTAACCACCTCTCGTGGATCTATTTATCTCTAGCATTTGTATCGAGAATTAACAGGTTGATCTTTTGGCACAATGGAAAATGTGTTCCAAAAAATGGTATTAGATTCATGGTCGCGGGTTTGAATCCCTTGGGGTGACATTGAGGAGGGATTGTTGGACTAATCACCAACGTCTCCCTTTGGATTCAGGACATGCACTAACGCCTCTCGTGGATCCATTTATCTATGGAATTTGTATCAGGCATGAACAGGTCAATATTTTGGCACAACGAAAAATGTGTTCCAACACTAGGAACCTTAGAACATAATTAGAATAATCTCATTAGTATAATCAAGAAAAAATCTAGCAAGAAATAGAGAAGATCTAGAAAAGAACAAAACAATCTCATCCTACAAAACCTCAAGAAAAATCATAGGCTCCTACAAAATAAGAAATTTAAGAATAGGAATGAATACTTCTTCAATGGAAGAACTTGAGAGGGAGCACAAATTAGTAATTAATCCAAAATGGAAAGGAGAAGTTGAGATAGTAGTACCAATAGTGGGCCTATCACAATGATTGCAACTTCAAAAGTTACATAGGTAAGTATCTCTACCCCTCTTCTCTCTTCTTAGTTTGCCTCCTCCCAAATATCGGCTCCCACTTTGTAAACCCCATCACTGGTACATCAATATTTCTCACTTTTATGCAATCATAATTTTCATGCTTTTGTTCCCATTCACCTCCTATTCTCTAGAAAATCCCCATTCTATCTCACCCATACACTTTTACTCTTCATCCCTATTGTCATTCCCACTCAAGATGCATTCTCCATTAATTATTGGAACCATCCTAACCATTCCCACCAACAAGTTACCTTTCCATGTGGAATTCCTCAAGTTTTTCCATTCATGGATGGTTTCATTTAGTTATCCACCAACCTACAAAAAAAATGGAAATTGCTAAACATGCTTATGAGGCCAAAATGGAGGTTCAAAGGAAGAAAGAAGACAAAGCTCCAACATGTCATCATATGTGATTACAATATGACTTGATATATAAAACATTAATGATCACTCATATGACACCAAATATTTATGCCAAACTATTCAAACAAAAGCAAAGACCTATAAACCCTACCCTAGCCCCAAAGATACAACAAGAACTAGCTAAACTTAAGGATAATGGAGTAATTAAGCCTATTAAACATTCCACATGGGTTTTCAATCTAGTCCATGTCAAAAATAAAAAATGGTGATATCAAATTATGTGTAGACTTCATAAATCTTAATATTTCTTCCTTAAAGGGTAATTATCCCTTGCCTATTATGGAAGCAATGTTGTAAAAGGTGATTGATTGTGACTTACTACATATGATGGATGGATTCTTAGGATATAATCAAGTAAAATTTGAGTTTGTTCAATAGAAAATAGTTTTTACAACATCTTGGGGTACTTATGTCTATGTTAGAATACCATTTGCTCTGAAAAAATGTTGGAGCTACATTTTAGAGAATAATGGATGTAGCATTTTCTAATTTGATTGATATTATCATGGTTGAATATCAAGATGATCTCACTACATTCTCAAAGAAGGAAAATGGCCATTATATGCATCTTGAAAAGATATTTAGCAAGGCTCTAGAATTTTGTATTTCTCTCAACCCAAAGAAGTGTATGTTTGGGGTGATAGAAGGTAAATTGAATGGTCACATATTCTCAAAAAAGGGCATAAGAATTGATCCTAAAAGGGTAGTTGCAATTGAAAATATTCCTCAACCAAAGACCATCAAGGTAATTTAGTCATTCTTTGGTCAAATAAATTTTGTTAGAAGGTTCACCCTAATTTTTTCTAAAAAAACCAAGGTTATTTCAAATATGTTGAAGAAAAGAGAAACCATATCTTGGAACAAAGAATATACTAAAGAATTCAAAGGTATAAAAGAAGCAATTAAACAGGCTCATGTTGAAATAACATGATTTCTCCAAGCCCTTTCAATTATTATCCTTTGCATCCTTCCATATAGTTGTTTTTGTCTTATTGCAAAAAATGATGAAGGGTATGAACAACAAATGTTATTTTTTTAGTAAATCCCTTCAAGCTACAAAGTATAAACATGATACAATGGAAAAATAGACATATGCATTGGTCAATGCAATAAAGAATTTAAAACCTTACTTAGTAGGGGCCACAATTGTAGCATATTTTCCTCATGCAACTATGAAAGACAACTTCACATAGCAAGAGATAACTGGAAAGAGGTCTAGGTGGATTACTAAAATCTAAAAATTCAACATTGACATTTAGATAAAAAAAACTGTTCAAAGGAAAAGGATTGGCTAAGGTCATGGTTGAGTCAAATCTAGAGGTTATTTGTTGGAATATGTGCCTCAATCCTTACTGACATGGAACTCCTGACAAGAAAATTCGTTGTGACATTATTCATGTCTGGCCGACTAACTGTTCTAAATCCATTTGAAATGATCATGTCGCCAAGACAAAGTTAATGTCTTGCCGACAATGTCTATCGCTGTGACTCTTTGTGTTTAGCGTGACCTTTTGGTGAATGGAGATCTATAGGCGACAGTTTGATCTTATCAGGCTAACTCACGGGTGTTTGGGAGAGGTCCCAGCGAATGGTGAAAGTCTCACCTATAGCATATGGCTATCAGGTAAACACAAGGGTCTCAGGGAGAAGTCCCAGCGACTGGAGATTGTCTTACCGACTGCATGTGGTCATCGGAGTAACTCTCGGCGCTCGGTGAAAGGTCTTAGCAAAGTCAAATGTCTTGCTGACTCGGCAAGACATGGGTGCTCGGTATGTGGTCTCGGCGAAAGGCATAAGTCTCGCCGACTCGGTAAGACTTGGTGATGTTAGATGAAAGGTCTCAGCGATGAAGAGCGGTCTTTCTGACAAAGATAAAACCTAGTGCTTTCGCGGTGACAAAAGACTTCATTATGAAGTCTTGGCGAGTTGGATAAGTCACGCCGATAGTCTTCGGGATCTACTTGGTGATGCTTGATGAAAGGTCTCAGCAAAGAACGAAGTGTCTTGCCGATAGAAAATGTTCATTGATGTAACATGAAGTGATTGGTGGAAGGTCTTGGCGAGAACGAAGAGTCTTGCCGATGGCAAAGCAAAAAATGATATGCTTTGTGAGCATCGGTAAAACGTGTTGCCGATGGAGGAACCTCTTGCCTATAGAAACGAAATGGTTATCTGTAGATTCAGTATGACTCATGATGCTCGTTATAACGTCTTGTCGACTCGTGGAAGCTATGGCGATATCGATATGAAGACTTTGTGGCATCGGGGAGACACTGTTAGTGTCTCATCGATATGCCAACAAAGTTGAATGCCCTTGACCAGTTTGACCATCCTATGTGGAGCCTCGTGGACCAATCAGAGGAAGCAATTTCAAATGGGTGGCAGTTAGATTTTTGCAACTGTTGTGACGCTGGAGCTGAATAGCATGCAGGGAAAAATCAATTGCTCAAGAGAAAACTTTCTACGATGGGGCAATGGCAGATAAGGATGAACAAAAGGAAAAAATTAGAATGTGATAAGATTTAAAGGATCGATTCTGATTTGAAATCACGATGAGTGAGATCGGATTGAGAAGAGCATTTCTGTAACTGGATGAACAGTGAATGAAGCTACTGTGAACTAATACCAGAGAGTTGTATCTCTGATTGTATGTAATTGTTGTTACTGTAATACAAAGAGATTCAACTTGGTGTGGTGGGTTTTTTTTCCCAAAAGGGTTTCCCACGTAAATCTGTTGTTCATTGTCTTTGAGTATCTTCTATGTTTCTATAAATCTTTCATGTGTGTCTTAATTGGATTGTAATTAGAAAAATTAAAAGTACTATCTGCTTACTTCCCTGTGGATTTGACGTTAGGAAAGTTGCTTCCGCACTGTTGCTTTCCTTACAATTGGTATCAAAGCCTGGCTAGTTGTGTTGTCCTTGTGAGTGGGTTGGGTTTTTTGTGTCAATCCTTTTTCAGTGGGAGTTTTGTAGAGTTTTGTTAATTTAATTACAAATTAAGATGGTTAGCACATCCGGGAAGATGGAAATAGAGAAATTCAATGGTAGCAACTTTGAGTTGTGGAAACTCAAAATGGAAGATCTGTTAGTAGACCGAGATCTTTAGACTGCTGTGTCTGGAATAATGCCTCAAGGCATGAAGCAAGAGGATTGGGATCTTTCAGATAGAAAATCAAAAGGGCTGATAAGGCTTTGTTTGGCAGATTCTTTTCTTCTGAACGTTCATGAAGAAAAGACTGCCTCTTCCTTGTGGAAAAGACTATCATCCATTTATCAGGGCAAGTCCCTGGTGAACAAGCTATTCTTGAGGAAGAAGCTGTACTCTTTGAGAATGCAAGAGGGAGGATCTATTGTTGATCACTTAAATGATTTAAACATACTGATTGCTCAGTTAATATCTGTTGGTGTGAAGATTGAAGATGAAGATCACTGCATGCTGCTACTATGTTCTTTGCCAGATTCTTGGGATCATCTGGTGATGGCTATTGGGAATACGACATCCACTTTCAAGATGGAAGATGTTGTTGCTTCTTTGTTGTTGGAAGAGATGAGAAGAAAATATTCTAAGATGACAAAGGAGGCTTTGGCTGTCAGAGGCAGATCGAAGGAGAAAGGCAAGAAGAAGGACAAGAAATCCATATCAAAATCAGAAGGGAGATCAAAGTCTCCTGGCAAGAAGTCCAAGGTGAAGTGCTAGAATTGTGGGCAACCTGGTCATGTTTGAAAGGATTGCAAGGAGGAGAAAAAAAAGAACTCTTCTGGAAATGATTCTTCTCAGAGTGATGCAGATGCCTTCATTGCAACTTTGGCTACACGGGCATCAGATGATTTCTGGCTGATTGATTCTGGAGCATCTTTCCATATGACATCTCATAGAGATTGGTTCACAAAGTATGAAGAATACAATGGTGGAAAGGTGTACTTGGCAAGTGATTCATCTTTGGAAATTGTTGGTCGTGGAAGAGTCAGAATTCAATTCCCTGATGGAAGAGTGAAGGGAATCAATGATGTGATGCATATACCAGGTCTGGCTCATAATTTACTTTCTGTAAGTAAGCTGAATGATATCGGAGTGCATGTCACATTCTCTAGAAATGGCTGCAAGATGACTAGAGGCTCTATGGTGCTAGCTAGGGGTGCACGAATTGGTACCTTGTACAAGCTGGATGCACATGCTGTTCAATGCAATAGTGTCTCTGCAAAGTCACTAAAAGCTGCTCATGGAGAAAAGAAGGAAAACGTTCCTGATGGAGTAAACGCCATGGAGGTTAAACTTCCAGCAGAAAAGACTATGCTATGGCATCATAGGCTTGGCCACATTGGTGAAAAAGGTTTAAAAACCTTGAAAAATAAAAACCTGGTAGAAGGGCTTGAAGATTGTAACCTTGAGTTCGAATTTTGTGAACATTGCATATATGGTAAACAACACCGTGTTTCATTTTATTCTAGTCCTCACAAATCTTCTTGTTTGCTTGATTATATTCATTCTGATGTGTTTGGTCCAGTAAATGTTCCTTCTCTATCTAAATCAAGATACTATGTGTCGTTTATTGATGATTATTCAAGAACATTTGTATATTTTCTGAAAAGTAAATCAGAAGTGTTCAGTTGGTTTAAGGAATTTAAAAACCTTGTAGAAAATCAGACTGGTAGAAAAATAAAATGCTTAAGGACTGACAATGGCGGTGAGTTTTGTTCAAATGAATTTGAAAGGTACTGCAGATCATGGGATTAAAAGACATAAGACTACACCTTATACTCCACAACAAAATGGAGTTGCTGAAAGGTTCAACAGGACAGTAATGGAAAGAGCACGAAGTATGCTGAGCAGTGCTGGCTTGGATGAGAAGTTCTAGGCTGAAGCAGTCTCTACAACATGTTACTTGGTAAATCGTTCTCCTAACTCTGCTCTTTTTGAGAAGAAGCCTTTGGAAGCATGGTCTGGAAAGAAGCCCTCTATGAGACATATTCGTGTCTTTGGCTGTGAGGCATATGCATATGTGCCATTTGAAAAAAGATCCAAGTTGGAAAACAAAGCTGTGAAGTGTATTTTTATTGGCTATAGTGCTGGAATAAAAGGATATAAGCTTTGGAATCCTAAGACTGAGAAGGTTTTCTACAAAAGAAGTGTTATCTTTCATGATCTAAAATCTTTTACATTGGATTTACAGTCAGAGAAGAAATCAGAAAATGAAAAGGTTGTAGCAGGAATTCCTCTGACACCAGATAAAGAGGAATTGAAAAATAAAAATGTACCTGATACTGAAGAGAGCTCAAGTAGGTCTGAAATTTTTGAAGAAGATGAAGAACCACCTCTGTTAGAATCCAATATCACCTGCATGCAAGATGGATACCTGTCACATGCAAAAGATATGAAGAACCGAAAAAGATGTTCTCTGTAAACCTCTCAGTAAAAATGCATTAAGAGAATCAATTATTACAAAGTGATCAATCCTTATGAAGGAGATCAAGAAACCCTAAAAGGAAACCCTAAATGAAACCCTAGTGTGCACACTTAATAATTAATAATTAATTAATAAATGTGCCTAAGTTTAGCTTAAGTAATAAAGAGGAATAAGTGACTTAATTAATTAATCAATGTGATGTAATTAATTAAGCATAATAACTTATTACTCTAACACCCCCCCTTAAGATGAACTTAGGAAGAAGCTAAAACACTAGAATAAGATGCATGAAAGTAAAGATGGGTCCCGACAACTAGGCCTGATCAGGTACCCATTTACAAATGCAATATGATGTAGAGAAGGAAAAACCCAGTGGGACAAAACCCCCCTACAATGAGATAACATGCTGCAAAGAAGCACTGGAAGAACTCTGTAGAGTAACACTGGAACTTGATATAGGCAAGCAAGGAAATATTCTTCTGTATACTACTGAAACCGGATGAGAGTCACTGATTGACTCAAGGAATCATGATAAAGCAACAGAAAACTCGATGCCACGGAACACTCAAAAACTCTAAACGGGAACAACTTTGGAATCTATGAAGCAGCAAACAATTATTGAATGATGTATTACTGAAAACGAAGTGCAAAGATGCAAGATGCACTCTCCCAACTTCCAAAATATCCAAGTAATTTCCAAACAACCCATCGGGCCAAATATGGACTAACTGATAAACCTAGGACAGATACAAAAAAAGTGCATGGACAGCAACATAGAGCTCCTCAATACCTTTCTGACGCTTCAAATGAGGCAAAAAATAGAGATCGTGGCAAAAAGTTATGAGCTCGGAAGCATAAAAAGTACATCTAAATTCAAACAGAAATAAATGCAAGAAAACAGTAAGATATTGAAAAATAAAGAGCACTACTAGAAAGTGCTTGGAACCAGCTTTCCGGCGATATCTCGTTTGCCCGATTTCGATACCGTATGCCCAAGTTATGACCAAAAGAAAAAAACTGCTCTTTTAGGGAAAACTAGGGTTAGGAGGGGGCAAAGAGGGGCTGCCGTCATGCTGACGTCAGCAAAAGCAGAGCATAAATTTGACGGCCATCTGGCCGTCACCGCAAAAAATCGGCCCCCTGCAGAATTAAAAAAATTTCGGCCCCTGGTCCTATGGGCGACCAGGGGCTGGAGCGGAGCTGGAGGCTGCGGTTCTCCATACGACCGGCGCGGAGCGGAGGGGGCTGGCCGTGGGCGGATCTAAGCCTCTGGTCCGCAATATGACCGACGGCCGCAGAGAATAAGCCCTTAGGGGCTGGCGGATGGGCCCGGCGGCGGACCGGCTGTGGAGCCCTAGCGGCGGCGGCGATTTGGTGGCCGCCCGGTGGCTGCCGGGCGGCGGATATTTTCTTAACTATGAGCGCCGCACAGGATTCGAAAAAATGTGTTTTTTTCAATTTTTTTTCGAAAAACGTGCCTCAGAATGGTGCAGAAGAGGCCGTACGACCCTTTAAACAATTTTTTTTGCCTCCCGGATCAACTGCACCAAAATGGATGATTTGACAGGCGTTTCTAGGGTTTTGGGACGCTGCGAACGCGATGGCGACGTCCGTTTGAGCCCATTGTGTCTTGAAAAAATGGCTACCCCCAGATCTTGCAAAAAAGATGCCTGTGGAAACCCTTGCACTTGAATCTCACTGAAAGGCCATATCTTCAGATCACGAACAAGCAGCTGTAGGTCTGGAGCTCTGATACCATGTTAGAATCCAAGATCACCTGCATGCAAGATGGATACCTGTCACATGCAAAAGATATGAAGAACCGAAAAAGATGTTCTCTGTAAACCTCTCAGTAAAAATGCATTAAGAGAATCAATTATTACAAAGTGATCAATCCTTATGAAGGAGATCAAGAAACCCTAAAAGGGAAACCCTAAATGAAACCCTAGTGTGCACACTTAATAATTAATAATTAATTAATAAATGTGCCTAAGTTTAGCTTAAGTAATAAAGAGGAATAAGTGACTTAATTAATTAATCAATGTGATGTAATTAATTAAGCATAATAACTTATTACTCCTAACAACCTCACCTCAGGAGGAGGTCAACTCATGAAAGAAAGCAACCCGATAGGTATGGGTTTTCTTTAATAGAGTCTACTTGTGCCTATGCTTTAATTTCTAGCACTGATGAACCTAGGACTGTGAAAGAGGCATTTAAAATGTCTGATTCAAATTCTTTGTTGGAAGCCATGAATGAAGAAATGGCATCATTAGAAAAGAATGATACCTGGAGTTTGGTTCCATTTCCTAAAGGCAGAAAAGCTGTGGGCTGCAAATGGATATTCAAAAAGAAAATTGGTCTGGATGGCAATGTAGAAAAATACAAAGCAAGGCTGGTTGCAAAAGGTTATTCCCAGGTAGAGGGAATTGATTATGGAGAAATTTTTTCTCCTGTAGCTAAGATGACATCTATTAGATTTCTTTTGTCACTTGCAGCAACGTATGACTTAGAAATTGAACAGATGGATGTGAAGACAACGTTTCTTCATGGTGACCTTGAAGAAGAAATTTATATGTCCCAGCCGGAGCACTTTGTGGAAAAAGGTAAGGAAAGATTGGTTTGCAAGTTAAAGAAATCTCTGTATGGGTTAAAACAGTCTCCTAGAATGTGGTACCAGAAATTTGACACTTTTGTTTGATCATTGGGATTTGTAAGATCAAAATGTGATCATTGTGTATATTACAAAGCTGAAAGTGATCAAGTCCTTATTATTGCTCTCTATGTTGATGATATGTTGTTCATAGGCAATTGTAAGCTAATGATTTCTAATCTTAAGTCTTAGTTGTCTGCAAAGTTTGAAATGAAAGATCTTGGTGCAGCAGGGTATATTCTGGGAATGGAAATAACCAAGGACAAGAAAAATAGAAAACTTTGGCTGAGTCAGAGTAAGTATATCATGACTTTTCTAGAGAGATTTTGTATGATTGATTGCAAACAGCTAGTTGTTCCAGTTATGCAGGGAACGGAGCTATCTGTTGAGGATTGTCCAAAATCTCCTTCTGAGATGGAGGACATGACCAGTGTGCCTTATGCAAGTGCAGTTGGCAGCCTTATGTATGCAATGGTCTGTACAAGGCCAGACATTGCCCAAGCAGTAGGAGTTCTTAGTCGGTTTATGGAAAATCCTGGAAGGACACATTGGGATGCTGTGAAGAGAGTGTTTAGATATATGAAGGGCACTTCAGACTATGCTTTGTGTTACCATGGTAACTTGGTTGAATCACAGAGGACTCTTAGTATTCTAGGTTATGTGGACTCTGATTGGGCAGGGGACATTGACAGCAGAAGATCCACCAGTGGATATGTTTTCATGATGAATGGTGGTGCAGTGAGTTGGATGAGCAAGCGACAGACTGTAGTTGCTTTGTCCACTACAAAGGCATAATACATGGCACCTACACATGCTTGTAAAGAAGCAATCTGGTTAAAACATTTGTGTTCTAACATTGGTTTTGATGTAGGAAAAAATACTATTTACTGTGACAGCCAGAGTGCTATATGTTTGGCAAAGAATCCTACTTTCCATGCCAAGACGAAACATATAGATATATAGTATCACTTTGTACGAGATATGGTGGAGGATGGGAAGGTCTCTTTGGAGAAAGTGGATACTCTGGAAAATACTGCAGATGCATTGATGGAGCCTGTGAGCACAGACAAGTTCAGGTGGTGTGCCAGTTCGATGGGCCTCTTGGCCCATGAATTTCAGTAGTTTTATTATGCTCTGGAGGTGTCAGTAAGATCTTCGTCAAGTGGGAGCTTGTTGGAATATGTGCCTCAATCCTTACTGACATGGAACTCCTGACGGGCAAAGTCGCTGTGACATTATTCATGTCTGGCCGACTAACTGTTCTAAATCCATTCAAAATGATCATGTCGCCAAGATAGAGTTGATGTCTTGCCGACAATGTTTATCGCTGTGACTCTTTGTGTTCAACGTGACCTTTTGGCGAATGGAGATCTCTGGGCGACAGTTTGATCTTATCGGGATAACTCACAGGTGTTTGGGAGAGGTCCCAGTGAATGGTGAAAGTCTCACCGATAGCATATGGCTATCGGGTAAACACGAGGGTCTCGGGGAGAAGTCCCAGCGACTGGAGATTGTCTTACCGACTGCATGTGGTCATCGGAGTAACTCTCGGCGCCCGGTGAAAGGTCTTAGCGAAGTCAAATGTCTTGCTAACTCGGCAAGACATGGGCACTCGGTATGTGGTCTTGGCGAAAGGCATAAGTCTTGCTAACTCGATAAGACTTGGTGATGCTCGATGAAAGGTCTCAGCGATGAAGAGCGGTCTCGCCGACAGAGATAAAACCTAATGCTTTTGCGGTGACAAAAGACTTCGTTATGAAGTCTTGGCAAGTTGGATAAGTCACACCAATAGTCTTCGGGATCTACTTGGTGATGCTCGATGAAAGGTCTCAGCGAAGAATGAAATGTCTTGCCGATAGCAAATGTTCATCGATGTAACATGAAGTGATCGGTGGAAGGTCTTGGTGAGAACGAAGAGTCTTGCCAATGGTAAAGCAGAAAACGATATGCTTTGTGAGCATTGGTAAAACGTCTTGCTGATAGAGGAACCTCTTGCCGATAGAAACGAAATGGTTATCGGTAGATTTAGTATGACTCATGATGCCCGTTATAACATCTTGTTGACTCGTGGAAGCTATGGCGATATCGATATGAAGACTTTGTGGCATCGGGGAGACACTGTTAGTGTCTCACCGATATGCCAACAAATTTGAACGCCCTTGACCAGTTTGACCATCCTATGTGGAGCCTCATGGACTAATCAAAGGAAGCGATTTCAAATGGGTGGCAGTTAGATTTTTGCAACTGTTGCGATGCTAGAGCTAAACAACATGCAGGGAAAAATCAATTGCTCGAGAGGAAACTTTCTACGATGGGGCAATGGGGCAATGGCGGATAAGGATGAACAGAAGGAAAAAATTAGAACGTGATAAGATTTAAATGATCGATTCTGATTTGAAATCACGATGAGTGAGATCGGATTAAGAAGAGCATTTCTGTAACTGGATGAACAGTGAATGAAGCTACTGTGAACTGATACTAGAGAGTTGTATCTCTGATTGTATGTAATTGTTGTTACTGTAATACAAAGAGATTCAGCTTGGTGTGGTGGGTTTTTTTTCCCAAAAGGGTTTCCCACGTAAATCTGTTGTTCATTGTCTTTGAGTATCTTCTCTGTTTCTGTAAATCTTTCATGTGTGTCTTAATTGGATTGTAATTAGAAAAATTAAAAGTACTGTCTGCTTACTTCCTTGTGGATTTGACGTTAGGAAAGTTGCTTCCGCACCATTGCTTTCCTTACATTATTGAGGTCAATTTCTTAGAAGATGAAATACTTATGAAATATTACAATATGAGGATTTCCCTATGGTACAAGGATGTGATACAATATTTGCAACACATGACTTGTCCTAAAATGTTGATTGACAATCGGAAAAGGAACCTAAAGATTTAGACAATTAAATATATTATCTTAAATGGTGATTTATATTGGAAGGAAAGAGATGGTGTCTTCTTAAGATGTTTATATGAGGATCAAGCTTCTCAGGTTTTGTTAGAAATGCATAATGGGAGGTGTGGTGGATATTTCATGGAAAAAACCAATACCCATAGAATACTTAGAGAATGATATCGGTGGCCATATCTATTTTTTGACACACAAAAACTAGTAAGGAAATGTGATGCATGTCAGAGGTTCTCTAGCAAGTTAAAGAATTTAGGATCCTTACCTTTGAGGCCTATGTTTGTAGAAACTCCATTTCAGTAATGGGGAATTGATTTTATTGGTGAAATCATAAAAAAGTCTAGTGGTGGATTCAAATGGATTCTTGTTGCTACTAACTATTTCACTAAGTGGATTGAATTTATCCTAACCAAGAAAATAACCAACAAGGTGGTTATTGATTTTGTAATAGAGTATATTTCTACAAGGTTTGGATTTCCTAATAGGTTGATAAAAAAATAATGCAATGTGCTTTAGGTCTGAAGAGTTTTTAATTTCCACTCTGGATATGGGATTAACCTATCATATGCATCCCTCTATCATCAACAAGGGAATGCACAAGTAGAGTCTAGCAATAAAAGTTTGATGAAAATTATCAAGAGGATGATAGGAAAGAACAAAAAATCATGGGATTCAAATTTGATATTAGCCTTATGGGTAGATAGGGTAACAATTAAAAAATACATTAGAAGGCCCCCCTATCAAAACCCTCAATAGTAATTAGATCCACATGCATTCATTAAACCCTTAATTTGTTGTGATGTTTAAACATGAAATTCATATAGCAAAAATTGAAACAACACCATCACAATTTAGATGGAAAATACAAGAAGGGAAAAACCACAGTAAGGATTAGCTCACAATATAAGTAATTAAAAAATTGGTACAAAGGCTCACTACCAAAATAGGACACACTATCCAGAAAGGCTCATAGCCAAGTGATGAGTAAAATCAATCCCCATTCACAAACTCACAACAACATACAATGCAACTCATAAAATATTTTAAATAAGACAAAATATGCAAATAAAGCCTTCAACTTCTCATTCAAACTCTCATGTTTTACATAGAAATCAATTCCAAACTGAAATTACATTTTTGCAGCCATATGGGCTGATGCAAACCATCTAAAATCTGATGTAAATAAGAAAAACAACAAAAATCAAATACAAATTGATTTTCTTCAACTCGGCTTCCTTTACAAGATTCTAGCTCTTGTAACTTGCAAACCTGTCATGTGCAACCTTGCTGCAAATAAACCTATGTAATCCCATCTATATGCTGCTGCAACTTCATCTTCATACCTGCAAATTCATGGTGTTTTGGTCTTTTCTCCAATGGCTACACCCCAAGCCTTCCTCTTCAAATTTCTGGCATCAAGACCCCCCTTCAAAATTGCTAAAAATCAAGCCTTTTCAAGAAACACCTCCATCATTTTCCTGTAACTCCCAAATGCTATGCCCAATACTAGAAGATGCTCAATCAATGCAATGATGAAAATATTAAATGATAAAAGCATCTTTGAACCCACTTTTGAAAATTTCTAATTCAAGAAGACAAATTGATTACTCCACTCCACTCCACTAGATCCCAAAATAGAAAAAGTTGTAATCACAATCTTAGGCACCAAATTTTTTGAATGCTTTTATGAGGTGAAATAAAATAATTCATAAAAACTTGTAACCCCCAAAAAATTCACACCCAGTTCTGCTTTTTTTTTTTTTTTTTAAATTCCAAGTCACCTCCACCATTATCTCCCACTCAAAATTTGTAATGTGAAATAAGACTAATAATTTAATATAAATTATTTAAGCCTTAATATTGCATTTTATTCACATAATAATATTATTCCAAAAATAAAAATAATAAAATAAAATACTCCTCTTTTTTGGTTGATGTTGATTACTCTTACACCCCAGGATGCTCCTGCATTAGACACCCGGGGTAGGAAAATTTTGTGAATCTGGATTCACAAAATAGAGTTGAGTGGTAGTACCACCCTTTAAGATTGCAAGCAATCTTCAGCAAGCTCTATCATTGAAATTGGTACATTTTATTTGTTCTTATTTCTTCTCTTCCAACACCTAGTTGGAACAAGTATCCTTCTCCTCTGACGATTCTTCTCTGCACTCAACATCTTCAATGTGGAATTATCTCCACCATAAACCAACCAACTCCACCAAAAAAAGCTCACACTCTCTTCCAATATTGTGGGATTCAACGCACCATAATCCTACCACCTCCACCAAAATGCACTTGCACTAAACTTTGCAACACCAAACAAATCTTCTGCATACCAAACACCACTAGCAAACTTTGTTTGAACTAGCTTATCCAAAATATGCAAATCATCATTTTTCTCAAATTTAATAAAACATGAATCAATTTTATCCTCTGTTGTAAATATTTCATCTACACAAAACACACTCTCATCTTCATCATAAAAAATGAAAAATATTGTGTATTACCTCTTTCTCTACAACCTTTTTCTCACCACTATCGGCTGTCATATCTTTTTCACCTTCACTCTTAGCTGCACCTTCATTTTTTAATAATTTCAAGTCCTCCAAGGGACATTCATCCACTGCTACAAATTTTCCTCCTTTAAAGAGGCATGTATTAGCTGCAACCTCTTTCTTTTCATCATCTTCTTCTATAATTTCTCCTTCAAATATTTTATTCTAATTTTCTTATCTCCTCTTTTAATAGGAGACTATCTTCTTCTTCATCACTCCCTTTTTCAAATCTAGGACTATCAAAATCCATTATATCACCCAAGCATATTGCTGCAACATCATTTTCCTCTTGTATTTTTGCACTTTCTTTTTGTTTCTCATCTTCTTCTATAGTCTCATCATCTTCTTTCATGCTATCCTTAAAACATACTTCTACAATATTTTCTCCTTCCTGTTCACCTGCATACACAATTATGAAAAACTTCTTTCCTTTCATCTTTTTCATTTTTTTGAACACTTGCCACACACTCTCAAACTTCAACCTCTCAAGTATAGATTGCCTCACATTTGGGGATTGGTCTACACACCACACACATTCCACCCTTAGGTCCTGGTGCAAATTGCTTCCAATCGGCGCTTCTGCCTGCACACTTAGGAACACTAGCTCTAATACCACTGATGAAGAGTAAAATCAAGCCTCATTCAAAAAATCACAACAACATACAATTCAACTCATAAAATATTTTAAATAAGACAAAAATATGCAAATAAAGCCTTCAACTTCTCATTCAAACTCTCATGTTTTACATAGAAATCAATTCCAAAATGAAATTACATTTTTGCAGCCATATGGGCTGATGCAAACCATCTAAAATCTGATGTAAATCACAAAAAAAACAACAAAAATGAAATACAAATTGATTTTCTTCAACTCAGCTTCCTTTACAAGATTCTAGCTCTTGTAACCTGCAAACTGTCATGTGCAACCTTGCTGCAAATAAACCTCTATAATCCCATCTATATGCTGCTGCAACTTCATCTTCATACCTACAAATTCATGGTGTTTTGTTTTTCTCTCCAATGGCTACACCCCAAGCCTTCCTCTTCAAATTTCTGGCATCAAGACCCCCTTCAAAATTGCTAAAAATCAAGCCTTTTCAAGAAACACCTCCATCATTTTCCTATAACTCCCAAATGCTATGCCCAATACTAGAAGATGCTCAATCAATGCAATACTGAAAATATTAAATGATAAAAGCATCTTTGAACCCACTTTTGAAAATTTCTAATTCAATAAGACAAATTGATTTTTCCACTCCACTCCACTAGACCCCAAAATAGAAAAAGCTGTAATCACAATCTTAGGCTCCCAACTTTTTGAATGCTTTTATGAGATGAAATAAAATAATTCATAAAAAATTGTAACCCCCGAAAAATCCACACCCATTCTACTTTTTGATTTATTTTTCATTTTTCAAATTTTCCAAATCACCTCCACCATTATCTCCCACTCAAAATTTGCAATGTGAAATAAGACTAATAATTTAATATAAATTATTTAAGCCTTAATATTGCATTTTATTCACATAATAATATTATTCCAAAAATAAAAAATAATAAAATAAAATACTCCTCTTTTTTGGTTGATGTTGATTGCTCTTACACCCCAGGATGCTTCTGCATCACCAAGGCTCACTATCAAAATGAAAAGAAGATAGAGAAGAAATTTTACACAAAGAACATGATCTCAATGCAATAGGGATTCCAAAATAATAGCTCCAACACCTTCACAGTTTGTTTGAATGATTGTAGACACTTTTTTCTCATTGAATCTAGTAATCCAACACTTGAAAGTTTGCACTGCTCTGCTCAATCTAGCATCATTCACATCATATATTTCACACACACACATCTATCTTACATCTATCTTGACCTCCTTAATCAATTAAACTCATACTTATGTCATCCTCAACCTTGAAACCATTTCCAAGGTCGATAATGCACCTCAAATATGCAAATTCAAATTAGGTTGGTGCCAAAACATTCTCATGGTGGATAATAATGAAGGAAAACCACACAAATCCTTAGCTAGGACCCAAATCTATCCTAACATGCCTCAACATGCTTCCATAAACTTTGAAGATGCTTCACATGTAGTGTAAACACCAAGTCGGTCGTTACCCATGCAAACACCATTAATCAATTAAGTACATGCTTCATCAAACTCAAGATGAATTTTGAACCACACACCACACTTCAACACAATCTATAATATTCCTCTAACATCCTAAAATCCATCAAACTCCTTTGCAACAACTTTCACTTGAAGAATGTACAAGCCTAGTACATCTAGACAACATTGTCAAACATCGTAACTTGGAAGACCATCTTCCAAAACACCAAACCATGAATCCTCTTGACAAAAAAAGAGAACAACACCATCAACATACCTTCAGAATCACAAGACTTGAAGCACAACTATGGAGAAACACGAAGCCAAAATATTTCTCCCAAACACCTCTATAATACACATTCACACACTAGTGAACACAACTTCAACTGTACAATGATCCAACATACCATCTCTTGAATATAATATCTCTTATCACCTCTCACCAACATATCTGAACCACACAAGCATAACATTAACACAGAAGAAATGTGGAGCACATCCCAGAGCACATTTTGAACCACTGAACACACCTTCATCACACTATTTTCTCTTTTCTTCAACTTTTCTCAAGAGCACTTGGAAACCAAGCACCAACGACATCATCTTGGCATCTCACATCATAAAGATAGCTCCATGTACTCACAACACTTCCTCAATATCTTAACTATACATGCATACCTAGATAGTTCAACTAACACCTCTTCCATCAACCAGTTGACACCAATGACAACACCAATATGCTCATACTTGCAACAATCTCCCCTTTTGTTATTGATGGAAACACAAGATGTGAAAAACCATCAAAGACAACATACGCACTCTCCTTTTTTTTATTAGACAACTTACACAAAATTTGTCTCTTCCCCTTTCAACTTATTCTTTTTCACATTCTTCTCTCTTCCTTTGACAATAATGATTAGACAACATACACAACTTCTCCTGCACACTCTCCCCCTTACATGATTCTTTCTCCAACTGATTATCTCTCTCCCCTATCAATTTGTTCCTTTTTCACATGATTATGTCGCCCCCTTTGGCATTAATGGAAAAGGACAAAATGTTTGCATTATTCTACCCCTTTGACATTGCACAACTTACTTTCAACTGCTCTAAATACTTCCCCTTAGGAGTACACACCAACTTGTACCAAATTAGCAACCTCTGCATAATGACAACACTCACTCCATACTGCAACAATGCCACTACCTACTCCCCATGAGAGGTAGCCACCAACATCAATCCAGAATAAAGGATAGATCATGAGATCCACTGGATTGATGCATCTCCATATGCATCTAGTTCAAATAAGGAGGGGCAATGAACCCCAACTTCTCCCAGAGATACTCAAAAGTATCCTAAGGAATATTATTAGTGAATATGTTAGCAATTTGATCCTTTGTAGGTACATATTCAAGCTTCACTTCATTATCCACAACCTTCTCTCTCAGAAAGTGATATCTGATTGAAATATGTTTTTTCCTTGAATGCATCACTGAATTCTTTGAAATGTTCATTTCACTTGTATTATCACAAAAGATAGAAATAGTCTCATCATACACCACTCTGATATCCTTCAATGTTTTCCTCATCCACAACACTTGTGTCCAGCAAGATGCTGCTGCAATATACTCAACCTCTACAATAGATAAAGAAAATGAATCTTGTTTCTTACTTATCCATGACACCAATCTACATCCAACAAAGAATGCACCACCACTAATACTTTTTCTATCATCCACACAATGAGCCCAATTTTCATCTATGTAAGCACTCAATGTGAAATTAGTATCTTTTGGATACCATAATCCATGATCTAGAGTGCCCTTTAGGTATTTGAATATCCTATTCACTGCTGCAACATGTGACTCTCTAGGATCTTCTTGAAATCTAGCCACAAGACAAACTACATGCATGATATCCGGTCTAGTAGCAGTTAGATATAGTAGCCCACCAATCATAGATTTGTTCTTTCTCTGATAAGCCTTAGGAGATTCATCATTCTTGCTCAATTTGTAACTAGTAACCATAGGAGTACATACCGGTTTGGAGTCTTCCATTCCAAATTTCTTCAACATTTCATTAACATATTTTATCTATGAAATGAATATGCCTTAATCTATTTGATTGATTTGTAGCCCAAGGAATAAATTCATCTCCCCAAACATAGACATCTCAAACTCTTTCTGTATATCTTTTGCAAGCTTCTTACACATAGCTTCATTTCCTCCAAAAATCATGTCATCAAAATACACAACTACAATCAAGATTTAATATTTCTCAACCTTAAATTAAAGGCTACTATCTGCGATTCCTTTATTGAATCCTTGTTGTATCAAGTACTTATCCAACCTTGCATACCAAGCTCTAGGAGCTTGCTTCAATCCATATAATTCCTTCTTCAATCTGCAAACCAAATTAGGCTTATCTAACAAATGAAATCCTTCTGATTGTTCCATGTATACTTCCTCTTCCAATTCTCCATTCAAGAAATCAAACTTCACATCCATCTGATAAACTTTGAAATCTCTATGTGTTGTAAAAGACAAAAACATCCTGATTGCCTCCATTATAGCCACTGGAGAAAATGTCTCTTAAAATTCTATTCCTTTAACTTATGCATAGCCCTTACACACAAGCATTTCCTTGTTTCTTACCAATTCTCCATTCTCTTTTAGTTTATTTCTGAATACCCACTTAGATCCAATTATGTTTTTGTTTGCTGGTCTTGGGAGAAGTTACCAAGTCCGATTCTTCTCAATCTTCATAATTTCTTCCATAGCTTTCATCCATTGTTCATCTTGACATGGCTCAATCACTGTTTTAGGTTCAACTTTAGAAAGTAAACACAAATTTACCTCTTCTTCAACAACTCTTCTTCTTGTCAACGCACCTCTGCTTCTGTCTCCAATGATCTATTTTTTAGAATGATTTCTCTTCACATACTTAGGGGTTATAGGGGTATTTTTTGGAGCTTCTCTCTCTTCATCCTATGCTTCCTATTCCTTAGATTTTTATTATTCTTCTTTGTAGGAAAATTCATCTTATTCATATCCATCTATCACCACTAAATTCTGCAGATCTTCATCCACTTTGACACTTGCACTGTCAATAATCTTTCTCAATCTTTTATTGTAACATCTGTAAGCTTTACTTTTAGTAGAATATCCAAGGATGATTCCTTCATCAAACCTTGCATCAAACTTTCCTAAGTTTTCATCATCTCTTCTGATATAGCATTTGCTTCCAAACACTCTAAAGTACTTGACAGCAGGGACCCTTCCATACCACAACTCATAGGGAGTCTTTGTGTTGTTTTCTTTTGCTTGAACTCTGTTAAGTATGTAAAAAACATGTTGATGGGTGTTTTTGCACTTCTCAACATAGGTAATGCATAAGTGCATCACCTCTCTTGAAAGAAAATTTCCTACAAGCAAATTGCAGAAAACTATCCCAAGGTCTCTCGGATGTCAGGTCATGAATTGCTTAGAATATCTCAGTTCGTTCATGTGATTTGTTGGTAATCACAAGGCATCCTTATGTATGCTAAGTTGGATGGAGATTGGATCCTTAAATGGAGTTCTTAAGATTTTGGAGATGATGTTGTAGACATGTAAAATTGACTTAACACTTATCACAAATTTAGAATGTCTCGAAATGACCCTGAAACTACTCGAAACAACTCTGAATCAACTCAAAATGTCTTGAAATGACCCCAAAATGACTTGAAACAACTTTGAATCAACTCAGAACGTCTCAGAATGACCCCAAAATGACTCAGAACAACTTTGAATCAACTTAGAATGTCTCAGAACGACCCCAAAACAACTCAGAACAACTCTGAATCAACTCAAAACGTCTCAGAATGACTCCAAATCAACTCAAAATGTCTCAGAACGACCTCAAAATGACTCATAACAACTCTAAATCAACTTAGAATGTCTTGGAACGACCCTGAATCAACTGGGAACGACTCTGAATCAACTTGGAATATCTCTAAATTAACTTGGAACATCTCGGAACATCTCTAGAAAATCCCGAATCATCTCAAAATCATCCCACGACATCTCACAACACATCGAATGGCATCAAACGACATCCAAAAACCCTATTTCCTCTATTAATCGAATAATACAACATTATTTGATTAATTCACATTTCATCATTTTTGACCAATTAAATAAATTACATTTATTTAATAAAGTCCTAACCTAATCTTATTTCATCTTGATTAGTCAAACGACATCGATTATTTGATTACGTCACTAATTCATCTCATTCCTCAAGATTAATTGAATTATTAAATCATAATAATTTAATTATCACATTTCCCTCCAAAATTTGAATAATTAAATCAAATCAAATCAAACTTCAAATTAGCAAAAAATCAAAATCAAAATCAAATTGGAATGAATCAATTAATTAAATAAATTAATTAATATTCCTCACCCACTTTTTGATTGAGGAAATCATGGATTACTAACTAAGCAATCTATTTTGCTAACTAAGCAATCTGATTTTGCTAACTCAACCATCTAATTCCTAACTCAACCCTAACTGATCAATCAATTGCTAACTAAGCAATCAAAATCCTAACTAGCCAATCTATTCTTCAATCACCCTAATTGTGCATTCAACTTTGCACAATTCCCTCATGTCTAAATCCTCTCAACTCCTTTTGACCGTTGATTTGGATATTCTCCAACACGATCTTGACCGTTGTTTTAAAATTGCTTTTTCTATCTAACAAATCTCTTCCTTCACAAATCATGATCAAAATTTCAACTTACCTTATGCAACGAAGTGCTGTCAAGATCACCATTGAGAGAGCTTCATCATTTCTTCAAGAACAAGCATCGATCATCAAGCTTTTGCATATAAGCAATGGAGGCTTTGCAGTGATACAAACAACCCAACATCATGCAAATACACTCCAACATGGGATGGTAATATTTTCTTGTGTTGTTTGAACTCGTTTTGTTAATCTTAGGATCTCATTTCATTTAAATAGCTTAGAATTGTTCATTTCATGAGTGATGGAATAGGATAGATTAAGTGTTTTTTTTTTAATTAGATTAGTTTCTGATTTTAATCTTGCACTTTGATCTTGTTTTCATATCATTTTCCTAATGGATTCCTTCCCCCTCACACATTCTGGTATGCCCGGTGGGACCTAGGTCCTCCTCACTAACATTTTTTTGAGCTAAGTTGCAAGTTACAGGGTTCTGAAAGCTTTCAGAGGCATTTCACAGACTGCCTAGCAAAGGCTCGCTTTTACTGGCAACATTTCTGAGATTTTTCCAAAAGATCCACGCCTTTGCCATGGGAATGGCACTTTTGCACTAAAATCAATTCCTTTGCTAAAAAAACCATGCTTTTGCTTCTTGTTCTGGGTTTTGTACTGTACGGGAAATCCGAGCTTTTGCCAGAAATTTTGAGCTTTTGATCTCTTTTCTGAGCATTTTCTCTGGAAGACAAGTGCACGGATCTTGCACTATTGTAATGAACCATCTTGCTAATTTTTGCTTGTTTTTGCAGGAACTAATGGGTTTTATGCAGGATTTGAAAAACACTGACTTATTTTATGCAGGGAAGACGATTGATCCAAGTTATTTTTAGATCTACAAGCATTCTTATTAACTTAGGAACTTCATTTTGGTGCATTAAAATTAACAAACAACTCTCACATTTTGATTTTGGTGCTATCTAAAATGAACATTTTTAAAGCTTTCTAAGGTAGGAATCTTCATGTTGGTGCTTAAAATTGAACAAAACAACTCTCACATTTTGATTTTGGTGCTATCTAAAATGAACATTTTTAAAGCTTTCTAAAGTAGGAATCTTCATTTTGGTTCTTAAAATTGAACAAAACAACTCTCACACTTGATTTGGTGTTGTTAAAATAAACCTTTTTGAAGCTTTCTAAAGTAGGAATTTCATTTTTGGTGCTCATAAAAAGGACATAAAACACTTCAAATTTGGGCTCTAAAAATGAACACATTTCATGTTTTCATAGGTAGGAACCTTTAAATTTGGTGCATAAAAAGAGTGCAAACGTCTTTCAATTTGTTGACAAACATCCGATTTACATTTTTGTTGACCATTAATGACCAAGCTTGATTTTCTTAGAAACATTTCAACTTTGGGGCTTAAAAATGAACAATTTTTTATTTTTTATTTTCACACCATTGCTATCTTAATTGCTTGATGTCTTGAACATTTCAATTGGTGCAAAGTAAAAAGAACATTTCATTTTTACTCACATATTCTTGGGGATAATACCACTCAAGGTGTTTAAAATAAATCAATTTGCAATGAATTGTCTTCCGTGCATGCATTGATTGGCAAGTTGAAGTGTTTTGTCTTCTCCCCTCGCACCATTTTGGTGATCTTGGGTGAACGAAGAACATTTTTGAGCTTCACATTTATTTTAAATTTTTACCTTCTTAGAGGGCCTTCCTATTGAGACACATCCCGTGCTGGAGAACTCATAGGTGACCCAAGCGGTACTTTCGTTCTGGACCACTATATAAATCTTTTGTGAGTGTGAGGAAAGTTCATCACTCATTAGGTGTAGATGTCCTATACCAACATATTCTTCCTCAGTATCCTTGTGATGTGTAAAAACCCAAAAGGGCTAGAAGGTTCTTAATTGAAAAAAATGCCGCATGTGTAGGTGCCCAAAAATAATATCCCCAGAACATGACTAAGAACCAATTTTTTTAGAAGCCACCCTATTTATCCAAAAAATTCTCTAAAAGTAGTGCATCGAAATTTACTTCCAAGAAGTTACTTGCCAAGTTCAACTACAGGCCCGTGCCATAAGTCGCATGTAAAATCATCTCTTTAGAGCATGAGGCAGGCGCACCTAAGAGGATTGTTTCTCTCCACTAGGGTGGTAAATGTTTGTTAATATTAAACTTATCCAATTACATTCAAAAATAATTGTGACATTAAAATTCTGTGTTTTATTTAAAGAAAAAGAACACATCAAAACAAACATTGAACAAAATGGTCAAATCACAAACCCTTTGAGTTAGTGTATACTTGTGAAAAAATCCTTATGTTTGCACACCTTGAAAGGATTTATCCTTAAATGTTTTCGAACATTTCGATTTTATTTTCAGGTTGCATTGATTAAAGTAAACTCTTTGGTAACTATGGTTTGGGTGTTGTGATTTCACAATCTAAGCTATAGACATTCAAGTCACATAAAGTCCATGCTTGTGAGTCAGTCTAGTGCTATTATATCATTTGCCATACTCAAGAACACAAAGGAATCAAACAAAAAGAGGTTGCAAATTTTCCATTCCAACTCACAATATTTTTTGCTAAAAACACTTAGATTGCTTATAAGGTCATTACTTGAACAAGATACTTGGAAAATCAGTTTGGCCATAAAATCTCACTCATTATTCCTATACTACTTATTTGAAATCAAAATCCAATAAAACATTAGGATCATTCCTCCACTCAAAAAGTCTATGATATCAATAGTTACTTGGAAATCACAGATAGTTCAAATATCTTTCCCACAACATATCCTCTAGATTAAGAAGTGGAATATCGACCCTAGTTCTTCAATATTTTGATTTATGAAAAGTAGCTACATTCCAAAATGACACTCAAACTTTAGGGTTTTTGAGTTTCATAAAAAACCACCCCATACCACCACACCTTATGACCATTTGGCAACCTACAACTCCCGTTCAACAACCAGGCCTTGTAGCACCTATTATTCAACCTAGCCTTACGCACATTGAAAGTGCCCAAACCAACATCATCAGCAGTTTGAGAACGTTCATTTTTGAGAAAAATGAAACACCCCATCAATTTCTCACTGCATCCATCATCTTAAACCAAGAGGAAAAAAAGGAAAAAATAGCAGTTGGAAGACCCATGTTACTACCTCCCACCTAGAAATAGGTATTGAGTGACCTTATGATAGGATATTGAACACCGTAAACCACCTCACAACACCACCACACCTTATGACCATTTGGAGGCCAATAGCTCCCATCCAACAACTAGGGCTAACCGCACCAATATTTCAACCAGGTAACGTACACATTGAAGGTACCCAAACCGACATCATCAACAGTTTGAGAACGTTCATTTTTGAGAAAAATGAAACACCCCATCAATTTATCACTGCATCCATCATCTTAGACGAAGAAGAAGAGAAAGCAGACATAGCAGCTGAGAGACCTGTATTACCACCCCCCGCTTGGCAATAAACATCCTTATTCATCCATGATTTCACACAGAGTTAGGATACCCAAAGTAAAGACTACAGGTCATTATTCTTGACTTAGGCATCTTAGACCAAAAGGTCTCAGGAAACACCTTTCCACACTACACAAAAATAGAAACAAACTGGTGGCTAACTTTTATAGACGTGCTTCTAGGAATGATCCAGATTTGTACGTGTTCTTTTTTGGTCAAAACCTAGGTCTTTTCCATGATACTGAACTTCTCTAGAGAGGCAAACCAGATTCACATACCTAAATCTACCATTTTATTTAGGTCAATGTTGGATTTGAAAACTTTAGAGGTCTGGCACCATTTGTCCTACCTTGAGATCCAAATTGTTTATGACAACCACAAGGTCACAACATAGAAATAAAATGGAAGCAAAAAAAACCAACACTAATATCCCACCAACCAATGCCATAAACAATGAAAATAACCCTCGGGGCTATAGGCCAACTAATCTTGAAACACCACAAAAGAGGCCTATGTATAGAAATACCTTCAGTGAAGAGGAACTAAATCGCAAACAAAAGGAGGTAATTGAACAAAACAACCAAGACCCAAATAGAGTAGTTATAGAGGAGGTAGACACAAAGGAAGAAATAAATTTGGATGAACTATTTGAACATTCCAACAAACCCAAGGTTCTTAAACTAATGGACAGGCTATTGAGAAAGGATCCAAACTCCTATTTCTTCAAGTTAGCACAAAATGGTGCTAAATTACCGGTGGATTTCAATGTAGAAGCTTTCAAGGATACCAACCTTATTCCCTTAGGAGATAACTCAGTTGAAAGACAAATAACCAAACCTCTAGGGATGCCAAACATGCCACCTGTGTTCTCAAAAAATGATGGTCAACCCAAAGAGAACCCCTTATTCAAAAGACCAACTTAGGTTGAACAAGCAACAGTAGCACAACTGTATCAAGGAGGACCATCACAATGTGAACCACCAAACAACAATCCTCTTCCTGGACAGTATATACCTCAAAATACCTCAAAAAATGACCCATCTCAAAACATTTAATACCTTCAACAGGGCGGAACACAGGGCCCACCTCCCAACGGTCAATACCTTCAACAGGGTGGGACACAAGGTCCCCCTCTGAACATTCAGTACCACCAACAAAGTGGACCATATGGCACCTTCTGAACCAGCAATACCAACAACAAGGTGTGCCACAGAGCACCCTTCCCCAGTCATCCTACCAACAAGGTGTCCCGATAACGCATCAACATGGTAACCTTTAGTTTAGTCCTTCCCAACAAAAAGGTGTGCCACAGAGCATCCTTCCCCATTCATCCTACCAACAAGGTGTCTCGATAACACATCAACAAGGTAACCTTCAGTTTAGTACTACCCAACCGCAAGGTGTGCCATAGAGTGCCCTTCCTCAGTCATCCTACCAACAAGGTGTCCTGATAACACATCAATAGGGTAACCTTCAATTTAGTCCTACCTAACCACAAGGTGTGCCGCAAAGCGCCCTTCCTCAATTGTCCTACCAACAAGGTGTCCCGATAATGCATCAATAGGGTAACCTTCAATACACTTCATCTTAGAAACAAGGAGCTAACCCTCCTTACACCCATCAAGGACCTAGCCTAGTATACAACCAAAATGGTTACCAAGGTCTCATACCTTCACAATATCCGATATATGACCCAAACATGGTGAGACAACAAGGCTATTATACACATAACTCACAAATAAACCTACCAAAAATGGACATGGAAATGAAGCTAGAAGCAGTCATCCAAAAGGTAGAAGGCATGCAAGTTGGAAAACAAAAGAAAACCTACACTATCCAAGAGATATGCCCATTCTCGTTCGATCAATTTGTCACTACAATACCCTTTCCAAAGAATTTTGAAATACCTAGGTTTGACAAAAAAATATAAAGGAATAGGGGATCCAATGGAGCATATATGGGATTTCTCAGTATCATGCATGGAAGTACGACACAATGAATCATACCTCATGAGACTATTTCCATGCAGCCTTACAGGCCATGCTATGGAATGGTTCACCCATTTGACACCAGCAGTCAAAAACTTTGATGAATTGTCTAGAAAATTCATAGGTCACTTCTCCTTCAAAATTGAACAAGATGTCACCATTACAAGCTTATCCACGACGAAATAGAATCAAGGAGAATCTTTTATCTCCTATCTACAGTGATGGAGACACAAGGCTAGTAGATGTAAATGTCCCATTCCCGATAAGGAGTTGGTAGACATATTCATTACCAATGTCTTACCCGAGATCAATTATCAGCTCACAATGTTATGTCCAATAGACTTTGAAGAAACCATTGAGAAGGGATTGAATATCGAAAGAGCCCTCATTGCAAGAGGTGCCCTTAAAATATATAATTCAAAAGACAATCCATCTACTTCAAATGAGAAACCTAAAGTCTGGGCTAAAAAAAAATGTCACAAATGATGGAGTGGTTGATGCTAGAACATTATGGTCATCACAAAACATAGTTCAAAACAAACCATAGGTAGCACAGACAAGCTATGTTCCAAACAATGCAAAAAATAACCAAAATACATATCCCAAGAACAATCAAGGTGTAAACCCACAACTGAATCAGGGAGGACAACATAGGCAGTACGATCAACCAAAGAGGAAATTCACAATTCTAGGTGAGTCATTGGAAACAGTCATGTGCAAACTCGTGCAAGAAAACCTCCTCAAAACTAATGATCGTCCAAACTATGAGGAACCTAGTTTCAAAACATCATGGTATAACAAGAAGGATTTATGTGACTTCCACATGATCAAAGGACACACCACAAATAACTGCATGAGACTCAAGCACCTTATCCAAGATTTAATTGACAAAGGGGAGGTAGATGTCGAACATCGTTTGGGGAATAAGGACCTACAAATTTACACAAACCCAATCCTGAACCATGCCAAAGGGAATGACAAAGGAAAGAAACAAGAGTACCATAACACTGATTATGGGGACATAGTTTTAGGAACCATCTCACAAGTTGATGATAATAGGAAAAATGTAGTGACTATACGAAGAGGAGACAATAACTGTAATGTAACCACCCGCCGAGGAATAGTTACAATTCAAGGAGCACCACCCAAACTTTCAATCAAGTTACCTAGTGACTATAGTATTGTGGAACAACTAAAGAAAACACCTGCCTTAATCTCAATTTTAGAGTTGTTAAAACTATCACCTGCCCATAGAGAAATACTTGAAAAGGCATTGGAAACAATAGTCCCTGATGACCTCAATCCTAGTCAGTTCCAAGCTATGGTTGGTAAAATCACACAGACTAATCACCTAGTTTTTTCTAAGAAAGATCTACCCCAAAGAACATTCCATAACCAAGCCCTCTACATAGAGGTTGGTGTTCATAAAACCATGGTCAAATGGGTACTGATAGATAATGGTGTAGGTTTAAACATCTGTACCTTAAAATTTGTCAAACAATTGGGGTATTCTGACAATGTGATTGATAAAGGAAAAAGTATCACAATAAGGGCTTACGATGATCTAGAAAGAAATTTTGAAGGAACAGTTAGGTTACCAATATAGATAGGGCTAGCCCTAATATAAACCACTTGTCAAGTACTGGATCTTGAGCTGCCATACAACCTCCTCCTAGGATGACCTTGGATCCATGCTTTACAAGCAGTCCCGTCCACTTTTCATCAATGCCTAAAGTTCCCCCATGAAGGAAAAGAGGTAACATTATATATCGATCCTGAGCCTTTTCATTTCTGTGCCAATTTAGAGGAGAAATACAACAAAATCCAACGTGTCCCTAGCAATGACATAACATTCCACTCATTTTCTTATGATGACCTGTCAACACTTCCATCTACCTCAACCAAGAACATCTCAAATGACCAACCAAAAATGGAAGCCAAGATTCAAGTACTTGACAAGGGGAATGGGAATTACTTTTTCAACCAAGCATTCTGTATTGGCATGCTTCCAACACCCCCAAAAATATATGGAGTTCCAAAAGAGATCAAGATAATACAAATAATTTCCAAGCCCACTATTTTCACTAGATGGGGAGACATGCAAGATGAAGAAATATTTGAGGACTTTCTATCTATGATCTACAAGGAGGAAAAAGAAGAACCATAAAATCCAGAACATAATTTTGACCCTACTACTAGAGGTTACCAATTAGTTAAACAAATGGGATATAATGGAAAAGGTGGCTTGAGGTTACATGAACAAGGCCGGTTAGAACCTATTATATTAGAAAAAAGGAAGAAGAATATGGGGCTAGGTTATGAACCAAAGGATGTGGTTATTCCAAAAACTGGATGAACCTCTTGGAAGAAGCGAGGAACTTCTACTAGCATCAAGGAACTGGATACCTATCATACCTTGGACAATGATTTACCCATTGAAGACTTATTTGATAACTTTATCTTTGATAGGTTCCCTCTCCAACATATTCAAACCATTCCCAACATATACTACAATTCTAGTACATACTCTAATGAATACGAGTGGGATTCCCCTTCCTTCTTCACCAGATATGATTCTCCCACTTCTAGCAGTGATGACCTAGACACCTAGTGGGAAAAAGAAACCCGAGCCATACCGACCCTTTCATCCACTTGCATAGGCTTTGTAGATCAAGATGATAACCTCCCACTCCAATACTCGCAACGCATAGATTGGGATCAACAAAAACATGCACCTGTTCTGGATCAATTCTAGAATGATGAGGCAATTGCGGAGTTCATGGGACTTTGAACAGACATACCAGTAGGAGACCACAAGGCAAGGTTCATCATGGAACTGGAACAAGAGGCATAATTTGGTGGAGAGATTGAATCTTTCAATCACAAAAATGAAAGAAAGAACATAAAATTATGATCCCCCTAGAGAAAACCACCTAGTGTCTTTATCGGATCTTGAAAAGAGAAAAATAAAGGATGCATCCAAAGGTGAAAATATCTCAGAGGCACCTAAGGATGGAAGATTCAATCTCCCCATATCTGAATATCAGGAAAGATCAACACTGTTAGTAGAAGAGGCGAAACCCATAAATGTTGGTACAGTAGAAGACCCCAAGATAACCTACCATGCTGCATTACTAGACCCAAAAGAAAAAGACAATTTCATAGCTTTCATCAATGCCCAGAAGATAAATTTTGCATGGACCTATGCTGACATGCCTGGACTAGATCCAACATTAGTGGTACATCATCTAGCTGTAATACCTAAAGCAAAGCGTATCAAGCAAAAAATAAAAAAAATGCATCCACATATAGCATTATTGGTAAAAGTAGAACTAAAGAAACTACTAGACGTGGGTTTCATTAGACCCATTGATTATCCACAATGGATATCGAACCTAGTACCAGTATTCAAACCTACTGGGGGCATAAGGATATGCATAGACTTCAAAGACTTAAAAAAAGCTTGTCTGAAGGACAAATTTCCATTGTTGAGTATCGACATGATTGTAGATCTAACAGTCAGGCATGAGATGCTATCCTTAATGGATGGTTTCTTTGGATACAACCAAATAAAGATCTCTCCAGATGACCAACACAAAACAACATTTACTTGTGCTTGGGGAACATTTTTTTGGAATGTAATGCCCTTTGGTCTAAATAATGCAGGAGCGACATATCAAAGAGCAATGACAACAATATTTCATGACATGCTACACACAATCATGGAGGACTATGTGGATGAAATTCTAACAAAATCAATCAAACAGGAAAACCACTTGACAAATCTAGCAAAGGTATTTGATCATCTTGAACAGTACAACCTAAGACTCAATCAAAGGAAATGTGTATTCAGGGTAACATCTGGAAAGCTGTTGGGGTACATAGTATCAAGAAGAGGGATTGAAGTAGATCCAGATAAAGTAAAAGCAATATTGGAAATGCCTCCGCCAAAGACACTAAAACAGTTAAGGAGCCTACAAGTGAAACTACAATCCACAAGGCGATTTATCGCACAATTGGCAAACAAGTGTCACCCTTTCACTCATCTCCTACATAAGGACATCACCTTCAAGTGGGATGGGAGATGTGACCAACCATTCCAACAAGTCAAGGAGTACCTACTAACTCCTCCTATACTCATGCCACCTATCCCAGAAAAGGAAATGATACTTTATGTGTCTACCACACAAGCAACCCTAGGAGCTCTTTTGGCCCAGCTAGATGATAACAATAAAGAAAGGGCAGTCTACTATATTAGCTGAACATTGGTGGGCTATGAACTAAACTACTCACCCATTGAAAGAGCATGTCTCTTAGTCATATTTTCAACACAAAAGCTGAGACACTACATCCTAAATAGAAAGGTCAAGCTGATTTCTAAAACAGACCCACTCAAATACTTACTAACAAAGGCAACCCTAACAAGTTGAATAGCGAAATGCCCATAATGATCCTAAGTGAGTTTGATATAGAATATGTGTATAGGAGAGATATCAAAGGACAAATTATAGCAAACCAATTGGATGAGGCACCCTTAGAGGATCATAAACCACTCATAGTGGATTTTCTAGATGAAAGTATTTTGATGAAAGAACAAATAGACCAATGGACTCTATAATTTGATGGGTCCCATACTCAACATGGATCTAGAGCTGGTATTCTATTTCTCACACCACAAGGAGATAGTATACCCAAGGACTATAGGATTTCATTCCCATGCACAAAAAACATCTCAGAATATGAAGCTCTTATCACATGGTTAAAAATGGCTATTGAATGGAAAATAAAAAAGCTACAAGTCTTTGGAGACTCTCAGCTAGTGATCAGACAAGTGAACGATGAATACCAGACAAAGGATGAAAAATTATTTCCATATAAAAGGATGGTGGATAGCTTCAAGGAATACTTAGTCAGAATAACCTTTGAGAAAATTCCTCGAACCAATAATAGGGCTGCCGATGCAATGGCAACAATAGGCTCACTACTTGATATTCCATAGAATGTACCTAAATATGAGTTCCTCGTGGAACAATTGTTGGTACCAACATTCGACATCCCAGAATTAGAATTGGTATGTGTTGTTGTTGGTCCTAATTCCATGTGGTACCAAGATACCTTTGACTACATTTAACATGGTACCATACCCATTGACTTAATTACCACTCAAAAGAAAAACCTTTACCCATAGAACTTCCCATTTTACCATCTTAGGAGATACCCTATATTGTCGTAGTCTAGATGGTATGTTACTCTGATGCCTTGATGCCGAAGAAGCAAAAACAACCTTACAAGAGGTTCATAAAGGTATTTTCGGATCCCACTCTGGTGGACTTGACCTAGTCTAGAAACTACTAAGAATCGGATACTACTGGCCCTCCATGGAACAAGAATGCATACAGTATTCTAGAAAGTGATGACATTGTCAGCAACATAGTGACCTTGTTCATGCACCAACACAAGAATTGAGACCTATAACCACACCATGGCCTTTCTCACAATGGGGATTAGACTTGGTAGGAAAAATATCACTCATTTCATCCAATGGGCACAAATTCATTATCACAGCAACAAAGTACTTCACTATATGGATAGAGGAAATTCCATTGACCTATATCACCCGAAAACATATATCAAAATTCATTTTGAATTTTCTCATCTGCAAATATGGAATTCCCTAAACAATAATAACAGATAATGGAACCCCATTCAAAAATTGGGATGTCCAAGAGCTTTGTTCCCAATTTTCTGTCCACCATCGCTTTTCCACACCCTATTACCCCCAAGGAAATGGTCAGGCTGAGGCATCTAACAAAACCATACTAAAGATACTCAAAAAGACTGTTAATGAAGCTGACCATGATTGGAATTTGCATCTAAACCCAGCCTTATGGGCCTACCGAACCAACATTCGCACACCTACTGGCGCCACACCATTTTCCTTGGTCTACGGATCAAAGGTTGTCTTGCCTATTGAGGTCAAAATCCCTTCATTGCGAGTTTCACTAAGGTCAACAATGAAGAATACATGGTATCTAGGCTGAATGAATTAGAACTCCTAGATGAAAGACATTTGAGTGCATTAAACCATCTGTAGGTTTATCATAATCGACTCAAGCGAAACTATGAAAAAAGGATCAAAGATAGGAACTTTCAAGTTGGTGAATTAGTCCTCAAAGAAAATCAAATAGTACAACTCAATCAAGATGGAAAAGGCAAGTTTGAACAAACTGGTTAGGCCCATTTGTCATCACAACAAGCTACGACTCTGGGGAATATCAGTTAGCTACTCCTGAAGGAGAACCTTTAGCTAAATCATTGAACAACCATCACCTCAAGAAGTTCTACACATGAAGCATGCCAGAATACCCCAAAAAAAGGGTAAAAATCCAAAAAGGGATAAAAAAATACAAAAAAAAATCAAAAAGAGAGGAAAATAGTAAAGAGAAAAAAATGTTCTCTGAGTTAAAACCACTTTGTGGCACTCTTAGAACAGGTACCATAGTGAAAACCTGGCAAACAGGTGCTATGTTTGAATAAATTTGCATCATTATCTATCTGTACTATTCACAACATCCACCCATTCATTTCAAAACAAGATATCCAACCATGGCTTGTCACTGACTATGGAAAGACATCTTGTCCACAATTGGGGGAAATGTCAAAATATTGGTCATGGGTTAGATCTTTGAGTGTCCTATCATGGTCATAGAAAAAATCAAAAAGTCAAAAACATTCAAAAGATACAAAAGCCAAAAATATACAAAATAGAAAAAAGGAAAAAAACATTTGAAAAACATCAAAGACAAAACAACATCGTGGGATTATTCCTTCACTCAAATAGTCTAAGATATCAACATTTGCTTGAACCTCACAGCTAGTTCAAGTAGATTTCGTACAACATATCCTCTAGACACGAAAATGGAATATCAATCCAAATTATCAATGTTGTTTACCCAAAAACAATTTATGCTTTGAGTCAAACAGTAGAACTACGTGGTCTCTACATGTACAACATAGGCAAGGCTCATTAGCCCCCAAGACCCTAGGTCAGTCCCCTTAGGTTTCCAACATGCTTTATTTCAACTTAGTCAAAAACACAAAATCCAAAAATAGTCAAAAGATACAAAATCCAAAAAAATTCAAAACAAACCAAGTGAACTACGGGCCTCTGCATGTACAACGTAGGCAAGGATTATCTTTGATGAGCCCCCGAGGCCCTAGGTTAGTCCCCAAAAAATTTCAAAA
>VDFB02000015.1:97136044-97149336 GCA_007258455.2 Sequoia sempervirens
GCTGTAAAGCACGGTAACCCTCAACAAGTGCCCCGTAAGGCAAGCTGGGACCCCAATCAGGAACATCTATCCGACGTCGGCCATAATGTGCTACACCCTGTGGCATGCACTGAATGATCCCATACTGTCTGTACACACGACGAAACAAGAATCGCTCCAA
The DNA here is from genome assembly GCA_007258455.2 of Sequoia sempervirens. NCBI lineage: Eukaryota > Viridiplantae > Streptophyta > Pinopsida > Cupressales > Cupressaceae > Sequoia > Sequoia sempervirens. The sequence goes on from VDFB02000015.1 coordinate 97,136,205, forward strand.
GACCCTGGGGCTCTTCCCGATCAAATACATCGAATCGGATAAGAACCCCAACTCAATATCATCATCGTCCCAATCATCACAGTCTAAGTACGGACGCCAGGTCACTGCCTCTATATCATCAACAATCCGCCTCCAATACTCAAGCTTACCCATCATATGCTGGGTAGGCCTGCCTCTATATCGAAATACATATGGCATCGTCGCTGGTCTGGCCAACACTGGCACGGGACGCGTGACAGCTATATGCTCCCATGCCCATACCTGGAGAAGGGTAGCTCCCGCCGATAGACTGTTGCCGCCGAGATACACGATCCAATGCAAGTCATGATATAACTGGGCAAGCATGCACATGCCCCATGCATATCTCGTCCTATGGACCACCAGGCCCTCTAGCACCCGACCCCATCCAAGAGATAGACCCTTTGACCTCTTATCAGGACAAAGGAATCCACCAATAAAGCCGGCCAACACTGAAGGGAGCGGAGCATAAGCCTCATATATATCTATCCATGGGATCCACTCTCCTGCAACATGGGGATCCTGAAAGACTCTCTGCATAGCCTCTACCCCACCAACCTCCTCTGAATCATGAACCACAATCTCTCCAACAAACGGAATACAAAGAATACGCCATACATCCTCTGGCGTCATGGTCATCTCACCAGTAGGTAAATGAAAGGTGTTGTGGTCACTATGCCACCGCTCCGCCAAAGCTGTCAATAGACCCCTATTGAGTCTAATATGAGGCATGTCAAGCAATGTCGCCAAACCACAAGCAGCAATATGCTGTCTCTCGTCTGGTGTAAGTCGCGATATCATATCAAAAGGCCAGGGGAACTGCTCTCGCACCTGGATAACATCTAACTGCTCCTGTACTCATGCAAACCAAAACATTTTTATCAGAATATCAAAAGATCATCAAATTTTCAAAAAAATTGTGCTTTTTCCTATCAACCTATCAAAACATCAAGGAACCCTCATCTATCAATTGGGTTCAATCATTCAGAATGCATAATTATTCCTCGCCTATCATGAGGTTAATTATTATCACTCAATAGATCTCGTTCATCATGAGATCGTTTCCCATATATTTTAGTCAAGATCAAACTAAAATAGATGGAATCAAAAACAAATCGACGAAAATCAAAACGCACAATGATTACATCAATCTATACCAAAAGCGCTACAAAATCAACCTAATGCGCTAAATATTCTGGCGCGCTACAAAATTTACCGGGCGCGCTACAAATCTGACCCTGCGCGCTAAAATTTCTGGCGCGCTACAAAATTTCACTGACGCGCTACAAAATCAACCTAATGCGCTAAAACTTCTAACACGCTGCAAAGCTTACCGGACGCGCTATGCTATTGACCGGACGCGCTATAACTATGACGCGCTACAACAGAGCACGGACGCGCTACACCGCGTTCACCGCGCGCTAAAACTCAAAAAAACGTGCAAAAACACATCAAAAATATGGGCACGAATTACGAGGACGAGTTGGGGTACATACCGGAGGACCATAATCGGCCGGACGCTGGTGACGGCGCACACGCTCGAGTCGGTGGGTGTGGTAAGGGATCGACATCCTAGCTCTGAATACTCTAAAGGGTCTCTATCACAAGGTTGTCAAAGTCAAATGCACAAATGACTTTTGAGAATGACCTTTTGAGTATTTATAGGCTATTTTTGGGGGATTTTTATGGGATTTATTTATTTTTCCTTATGAGGAATTAATTCTTATCTATCACAGGGGCATGTATGGACAATCTAGTCGGGAGATAAATTGTTTCTTCACCAATTCATCAACAAACCATCATAAAAATTCCATAAAAATCCAAAACTCATCAATTTATCTCCCGAGGGGGCATATATCACTATCATTTCAAAATTCAACATCTGGGGCAAGTCTGGGGCATGCTTTAAAACCTTTCGTCAATACTGGCAGTTGAAGCAAAATCATTCTTTGAAGCACTGCGTAAACACATCACTTCAAAGAGGGGCAAAATGTAGACACCTAAAAATGGTCTAGAAGAATCTAATTAATTGAATACGACTTATTTGATTAATTAATCTTAAATTCTTCTACTTAGTAAATAAATAGAAATATTTATTTATATTAAGTTCATTTATTAAATTCTTCTATTTTTCTCTCCTAATTAAATAAACAAAATCAAAAACTTTGTTTTATTTAATTATTATCATTTCGTATTATTTCTCTCTTAATTAAATAAACAAAATTAAAAACTTTGTTTTATTTAATTATTATCATTATTACTTCTATCTTAAAATTAAATACACAATTTAAATAATTTGTGTTATTTAAAATCACCTTTCTTCTTAATTAAATAAAGATTGCTAAAAATCTTTTATTTAATTATCATTCTCCTTTTTAATTTAATAAAACAAACCCTATAGTTTGAATTATTAAATTATTTATTCCTCTTTTGCTAAAATTAAATAAACTAAAAATATTTAATTTATGCATAAATCATTTACACTATTCACTCACCAATAAAATTAGATTTTTTAAATCTAATTAATGCAGCTTCCATTCACGGGAAGAGCTTCAGGGACAAACTTGCAGGAAGTCCTCTCAATCTTCTTCCATCAATCCTCCCTCTCTTCTTGCCTGGTGTTTTCATGGGGAGAAACCATTCTCCATGATCAGCTCCTTCTTCTCATCCCATGCCTTTGGATTCTCCAGAGAAAATCACAACCCCTCATCCCAGTTTCCTATACAATTGTGCTGCCGTGAAAGCTATAAATACAGCTCTTGGGCTACAAGAAAAGGATCCCAACTAATGCAATCTTACTCTGCAGGTTTCCAAAGCATTCAAGCATCCAAACCATCCAGCATTCCAACATCCATCAAGCAGCATTCAAGCATCAAGCATTTGCAGTCATGGCTGCCATTAGAATAGAATTTGCATATTTTAATCATATTAGAGTAGAATAGTTCATTTCTCATTCTCTAAGTGTCATTTTAATAGTTTAATTAGCTTACAAATCTGAGAGCTAAGTAAATTAGAGAAATCTTTAGAGTTAGAGAGCAGTAGGATAGATTTCTGTAGATTTGTAGTTTAAATTAGTTTAAATTCTTAATCTTAGATGCAATATCCTATTTAGAAGCATAGATGCATAGTTTAGTTTGTTTTTCCCCTTCTACCGCTTACACCCAATTAACAAAATTTCCATCCAACACCAATGAAAGACCTAAAACAATAGCACCAAAAACTCAAAATAGGAACATGCTCAACTTCTAGACACATAGCAAAGCAATAGTCAATTACCTTCTTCATAGAACCTACCATCCTCCAAGATTGTAGCAATTTTTTTGCACCACTAGATATCCTCCACCTCAATCAATCCCAACTAGTAGCATAGGAGGTTGTATCTAACCACAACCCATCATTTATGTCTCACTAAACCATCCCCCATGCTCATTAGAAATGGTTGACGCTCCACTGTCACCCCGAGGGGAAACATTTTTTCGATGGCATTTGACCAAGGGATACCTAATCTCGATTTAGCAATAGTCACCATGTCTAGATCACCAACTAGGACAATCGCCTTGAAAACTAGCCTCAAAAATAGTAAACAATGAACTTTAGGAATGTTCAAGACTAAAAGAGTAGCCAAAAAATGAGAGGAGATGTCAAAATTTTCTAGGGTTCTATTAGCAGGGAAACAAAAAAACCTTTCCAATTACCATCCTTATAGCCTCAAGGCATAGAGTATCCTTTTTGAGGAAAATCTTCTTCTATCACAAATCAGAGATGAAGCTTGGGAAAGAAAATTGTTTTTTTTTTAACAACATAGCATTACTAGGGTATCCATTTTCACATGAATAGAAAGCCAACCTCCATATCAAATTTAAAGACAGTGAATTTACTTCACACAAGTTTCTAGCCTTGGATCGTCAATATTTTTATCATGATTTAGAGCAACTGTCCTCCAACCCATATGACTTCTTGAAGTTGGCATTTAATCTTCACACATTTTAAACTTGGAAATCTTGTTGGGTGCAGGTGAAATTTCCATGCCGTAGATTGTATTAGCCCCATGTCAATACCATAACCACTCCCTAGATGGAATGACATTGTCAAATGATGATAGTTCTTGATATAATCACCCTAGCCACCATTTTGAGAGGCACATAATGCATATTAAATATTCTAGAGGGCCTTGAGTTCTTAACTAAACATACGGCCAATTTCACACCCCCTTGTCTTGGTAAAGAGGAAATGCCCATGTGTTGAATCTAGCCATATGGGCATGGACTATCAAGCCCTAGTGGTACATGGGCAAATATTTATTTTAATATTATTCTTAAATAATATATTAATTATATTTTTTAGGTAAATATTTTATTAGTATTTTAATTCTAATGAATTTAGAAAATACTTTTATTTTTATTTAATCATTTATTAAATTAATAAGTTTATTATTTTCTATTCATTTTTTTTAAATATTATATTTTTTATTAACAAAAAATCAGGTTTCGAAGTGATCTTGAAACCCTTTACAATAAGAATAGGCTATAAATGATAGCCATAAGGAAAGTAGGTTGGCACTAACCAAATTTTTTTTCTAAAGAATTAGCAAATCTAAACTGACAACACACTAAAATTGACAAACATTACAAAAGAAACCAAAAACCTAAACTATTATAAATTCTTGAAAATCTTATTTTTTTTATAAATTACTAGAGATGACATTCTCATGCATCTCCACCACATCTTCCAACTTCCAAGAATGAATGACAACACTCTTCTTGGTCTTGCTTCTAGTTCTGATCGTAGGACCCACATCCTTGCTCTTTTCTATCAAATTTTTCTATTTATCTACTTTTAGCTCATGTACATTCCTCCCAACTACAAGTGGTTTATCAATCCAATTATGAGCTTTTTCAGTTATAATATTCATCCCCTATGCACTAGTGTGGATATACTTGCTACTAACCTACAAAATAATACTCAGATCCTTAATGATTTTAGTGGCTTTTTCCTCTAGGGAAACCCATCTTGACCCATGATTCATACCAAATTTAGCACCATAATTTGCCACCTTATTAAGCACAACATTCATTCTTTTAACCCTAATATACACTACCATTTCCTATTTATTATTACTCACCATTCCAACACTTAAATTAGCCAATGCATTCATCTTAATATTAATTTATTTAACCTTTGAAAGAATCCATTTAAGTAGATTGAAGAGGCTTCCCATTCCATCCTTAGCCAATTTGAAAAATAACATCCAAATCAAACTTCTCCTAATTGAAAGGCTCCTCCTTAAGACTAAATTACCCCTTTGGTTGATCCTTAGACACCTTAGCTTTTCCCATTGATTCAACTCCAATGGGAGAAACATCCAAATCAATCATGTCAATCTCAACCATCTTCTTTTGAATAATAGTGTTTTCCAACAACTCCAATAGACCATTCTCACCTTTAGCAACACCCTACTCTTTTTTCGTGCCAACAAAAGTAGACAAACCTAATATATTGGAAACAATAGTGTTCCGCATAACCCCTTTTTCACCATCCCTTTCCAAGCTTATTCCTTTCACTTGAGCCATCTCAAGTTGTTTATGACTCTTGCTCCCTTTCTTCCCTCTAGTCACACTCTTAACAAAATCAAAAGGAGACTCCTCAATATCCATATATGTGTGTGACCCCCTTGACCAAGATTGAGGAGCTTTAGTCTTGGGTTTTTTCTTTGGATGCTTAAAATAAACTTCCATAGGGGCTCAAATGTGCTTAGCTAATCCCACCTCATCTTCCCCTGCCTCCTCATGAATAGAGTCCCCTGTGTCATAACTAGGAGGGGAACCATTAAGCTTGTGACCTCTAGGAACCTTTGGAACTTCAAGAACAAACTTGGCTTTAACATGTTCAATGATTAGAAGCATAAGCCCCTCATGAAAAAAGGGATTATTGTGGCTTTTTCTATATTCCAAAATCCCATTTTCTAATGATAATAACAAATAAAAGGGAAAGGAAACCAATTTATTATGCCTAAAATGGTTTAATAACATAAAATGGAAACCATCTAGATGGCATAAAATATGCCATCTAAGGTGATGTAATTCATGACAGCCATGGCAACATCCTCTAGATAGGCTTAATAGAGTGGCATGCATACCCACCAAATGCCAATTTCCTTAGCTTTTCCCATTCATCTCACTTAAAGAAATTGGATAGAGTAGGCTTTGAGGTTGGTCAGTCTCTATAAAATTTCCCCCCCTTAGAGGGTAAACATGTAACTTTAGCAATTAAACCCTCTGAAATGTTAACCTCCATAGCAAAGACATGTAACACCTTGTTATTCCAACAATTGACAAATTCCTAAGAGACCTGAGACTCAAAACTATGGAGCTTTAGACTATAAGGATACACCAAACCATTAGCTTTAACCTCATCGCAAGAAATAGGTTCTTGTCTACAATGATCACCCCCATGATAGCCAAATCACCCCCACCACAACTTTCTCCCTAAACTAAGAAATAGGTAAATGGGGAAGAAATTTCTAGATACAAGAGAAGAAAACACCCATAATCCATGTTAATCTAATAACACAAGGATTTCCAAAAATAATTTCCACACCCCTCAACATATTTTTCTAAACATTTGCAATAATTATAAGGACTTATATGTGGTACTTTACATGTCTAATCCAACTAAAGAGGAAATAAAAAATGAATTTCCTCTACATCCCAAAATGGCCACCAACATGGCATAAAGTTCAAGATCATGATTAATGATGCTTTGAATCTCAATTTGGATGGCATCATGAGAATCCCAACACTTATGAGAAGATACGCTTAAATTTACAAAGAAATCAACTAATGAATTAGCTTCATGAAACAAATGTGAAACAAAAATCTCATCAAAGGAGTTTAAAAGAGATAAAGTATCTTCAATAATATGCAAAATAGACTGAGAAGAAGGATGCTTTTTCTTAAGATAATTCATAATATTTTGAAAATCACCTTCCAACCAAATTTTCCTAACTTCTTTCTCTTTTGCAAGATGAAGACCATGATATGCAACTCATGTTTCTACAAAATTATTTTTCTAGGTTCCCAAAGGGAGTGGCACCAAAGAGTAAAAAATATAATGTTTATTAATATTTGGATTTTGATATATTTTGACTTTCCATTTATTTTATTTTATTATAGTTTTTAATTTATATTTAATTTTGAATTTTTTTATGAAATTACAAATAATAATAATAAAAAATTATAGATAATTTAATTTATAATTATTTATCTTATTAAAACTTTAATTATTTTAGAATAATTATATTTTATTTTATTTATAATTTATATAATAAAATGAATTTTAAACTTAAAATATAAATTAAAATTTATATATAGAGAAAGAAGGTAGCTTTTGATTCTAAGCCATTTCATGCTAACAATCTAAGGATAGCATGCCCCTAGGGAGTTATTTGAAGGGTAGCATGCAATTTGATTGAGTATATGATATTTCACCTTTGAAACATTTTCAATATACCCATTGAACACGTAGGAAGAAAATAGAGAGAGAAAGAAAAAAGAGAGAGAAATAGAGAAATAGAGAGGGAGACAAAGAGATATAGAGAGATCTAAGAGAGATATACATAAATGGAGGTATAGATATAAAGGAATAAGGATGAAGAGATAAAGAGATAGAGAGGAAAAGAGATAAAGAAAGAGAGATGAAAAGAGAATAGGAGAGACATAGATATATATAGTCACATAAAGATAGAGATAGAGAGATAAAGAGAAATAGGAGACAAAGCTATATATAGAGGTCGAGAGATCAAGAGATAAAGAGGGAAATGGGGAGAGGGGGGAGACAAATATATATGGAAAAATATTAAGGGGAGAATTATAGGAAGAGGGAAATAGATAGAAGAAATGAGAGAAATATAGATGGAGGAATCTAGAGAAGGGAAATAAATATAGAGAGAAATAGAGGAGAGAGGAAGAGAGAGATTGAAATATAATAAAAAATATAAGATAGAGAGCGGGATAAAGATAGAAAGAGATATCTCTTTTTCTCCTCCCATATCTCTCTATAATATCTCTTCATATGTACCTCTCACAACCTCTCTCTATATATCTCCCTCCGTGTACCTCTATTTAACTTTATATCTCTATATTTCTATCCCTTCATATCTCCCTCTCTCTTTGTATCCCCCTTTTTCTATCTCTATTTCTCTCCCCCTCTCTCTCTCCATTTCCATCTCCATGTCCATCTCTATCTTCCATCTCTATCTTCCTCTCTATCTCTCTCCCTATCTCTATCTCCTTACCTCTCCTTACATTTTTTCTCTCTTCCCCCTCTATCTTTCCCACTATATATCTCTCTATCTCTTCCTCTTTCTACCCATATCTCTCCCTCTCTCCTTGTCACTATCTATTTATGTATATCTCAACTTCTCTATTCTCTCTCTATTTCTCTCCCTCTCTCCCTACAACTCTATAAGTTTATATATCTCCCCCTCTCTATATATATCTCAACATCTCTCTCACTCAAACACACACAGTTGCTTTTTTTTGTTCCCTATCTATATCTCTATATCCATTTCACTCACACACACACTCATTGTTTCTCCCTCCATATCTCTATTCATATATATCCTCTTTCTATATCTGTCTACTTCTCTCGTATCTCTATATCTCTCTCGCCATCTACCTCCCTCTCTATCCATTTATGCATATCTAACCTCATCTCTCTCTCTCTCTATATATATATGTATATATCTTAGTCATATGCTCACACTCAATTCTCTCTCACTAATAGCTCTATCTCTATCTTTATCTCTCTATACTTCAATTCTTACATATCTCCCTCTATCTCTATCTCATTAACTATCCATCTCTCTCTACCCCTCTCTATATATCACTTCCTATCTCTCCCTCTCTCATTCTCTTCCTTTCTCCCCCTCTCTATATATTTATCTCTTCCATCTCTATCTATCCTTTTGTACTCTTTCTTTATCTCTCCCTCTCCTTCTCTCTCTATCCCTATCCTCCATCTCCATCTCCATCTCCATCTCCATCTCCATCTCTAACTTCCTCTCAATCTCTTTCTCCTTACCTCTCTATAATTTCTCTCTTCCCCCTATTCTCTCCATCTTTTTGTCCCCATATCTCCCTCTCTCTCTCTCTCTCTCTCTCTCTCTCTCTCTCTCTCTCTCTCTCTCTCTCTCCCTCTCTCCCTATTAAGAGCATACCATGATCCTATTGGTAATGGAGCCTTATTACCTTCCTAATTTAGAGGTTTTTATTTTAGTTGTGTTCAAATCCCTATAAGTAGATGCATATTTTATTTGAAGCTATCACTTCTCCATTGAGACCTTTGTTGCACAAACATCATTTTCTAAATAGCCTACTAATTGATCTCATGTATACTACACAAATGTATGTAAAAAATAAACCAAAATATTCCTAATTGATACACTTCTTCCAGGTGTGCCATGCAAACCAAGATTATTGATTGCTAGTTAAACAATCTTTTAGATTTTACTATTATTAAATAATTCTATAAATGTAGAAAATTGAAATAAATACTATATTTTGGTTTCATAAGATATGGAAGCTTCTAGGTGGCATTAGTGTAGGGTTCCTAGCATTTCTAAATGGGCCTGCTTTCTATTAGGGTTCCTACCAAAGACAAAAATTACATGTGCATTATTCCAACATATTAAAAATTGTTGTGACCAATCCTCTACTAACTTGTCATTTTTTTTTGTTGAAGGTTGAAAATATTATTTTTTTATTTTGAAAATTATATCTTAAAAATGTGGAATATAATATTCATTTCAATATTATTAACCTTGGAAAACTCACACGGTTAAGCTGGCGGCAATTTGGTGCCCACGTCTTGGATGGTGACCTCAGGAATGGAACCGGTGCTTCACCTCTGTGTGAGCATCTGCCTGAATGCAGTAGTGCTAAGTGAGCCATTCGATATCATGAGAGATGGGTTTGTTGACCATGAAACATGGGTCAATGAGTTTGACTTCGAAACTACGGTTGAATCGATGCTTGATATCATAATTTGATACACTATGGAAAAATACCTCCTACTTATCAATTGATGAGCTAAAGGGCTCTATTATGAATGGTTCATAAGGTACAACACTTGCTGAAGGTTTTGCAAATGGGGTAACAACTCAAGCGGGCTTAACCTTGGAAAAAACTCCCTGGTTAAGCGTGCTTGAGCTAGAGTAGTACTGGGATGGGTGACCTCGGGAAGTGCTTCACCTACGTGAGCATCACCTAGATGCAATGAGTGCTAAGTGGACCATTGATATCATGAGAGATGGGTTCTTGTTGAACCACTACTCATGAAACATGGGTCAATGAGTTTGACTTCGAGAAACTACCGCGGTTGAATCACGATAGCAATATCATAGTTTTATTTATTGTTTCTTAACTTTCTTTTTTAATATCTTAAATAAGTGATAAAATAGAAAAACGCACCTTCATTCTCACCGATTATAATCAATCTTTTGTCACAAGAAAATTCTCCGTGAGACCGTAGCCTTGATTTTGTCGTTAAACAACAGACAAATACGCGTTTCGTTACACGCAAAAGACTCATATCGAAGCCTTTCTCGAACGCCACCGTCAAATGCGACTTTAAATCATATAATATCATATTCAGGTTTCCTTTTGTTGGTAACGATTAATTGTGAAACTTCAGCATAAACAAAATAAACAAATGTTAACCCTAACCATCTTTATATTCCGTACTTGATGACGTCCTACATCTGCTACTTTCTCTTCCTCTTTTGTCACTGATGGAAACTGACGTCAAATATGTTGCAGATTTCTACAATTTCAACTGTGTTTGCAGATGCCAACGTTTACTGGATTTCCTTTCATTTGCTTCTATAATGATAGTCAGCAATCTTATAATAGAGAAATGGCGTCCCTTCAATATTAAAGAACAATTGTTCCTTTTTTTATTATTGAACAATCCTTTCAATATGGAAAATTAAAATATAAAAGAACAAATACAATTCGAGTTGTGCCTTCTTTTATTATTAAATAATCTTTTAGATATTATTATCATTAAATAATCCTTAAATTTGGAAAATTGAAATAATATCATATTTTAGTGATATTTTGCAATTTTATAATAGAGAAATGACGTCCCTATAATATCAAAGAACAATTATAATTACAAATGTTCCTTTTTATATTATTGAACAATCCTTTCAATATGGAAAATTAAAATATAAAAGAACAAATACAATTTGAGTTGTGCCTTCTTTTATTATTAAACAAATCTTTTAGATATTATTATCATTAAATAATCCTTAAATTTGGAAAATTGAAATAATATCATATTTTACTGATATTTTCGTAAGATATGGAAGCTTCTAGGTGGCATCAGTGTAGGGTTCCTACTATTTCTAAATGGACCTTCCTTCTATTTGTAGGAGATGACAACTCCGTCCCAAGATCCATGAGAGAAGCGCAAAGGTTATTCTGCCAAATATCTAAATGATATTCAGAAAATGAGATCGGTGCTAGTGTACAGGCCTTTTCAAAGTGTGAGAAATTAGATGGGTGAAAAACTACCCTAGAAAACTGCAAAACTAATTATCCCTAAGTTAAAAACTTAATCACTAAATTAAAAACTTAACACTAACACTATTAAAGTTTTTACCAAACACATAAATTATGTGTGCATCATTTCAACATATTAAAACTTGCTATGATCAATCCTCTAATAACTCCTACCACTTTTTTTTTCAGAGTTCGAAATATTAGTTTTCATTATGAAAATTATTTCTTAAAATATGGATACAAGATTCATTTCCATTTTTTATATGAGAATAATTTTTAGGAATTTTATTTATTGTTGCTTAACTTTGTTATTTTTTTTAACATTATTATATTTTTATTTAGCTCAAATTTAATATATTAAAGGAAAAGTAAATAGCTTATTAGTTCTTTAGCTTTTAAAAATAAATGTGTATTTATTTATATGACATGTTTGGAATCCAATGTAAAAAATGATAGATATCTTCATATATTATGGGAGGATTTTGCATGTTTATTATATACACTTTGAAACAAAAAAAATGGGGCTTCCTTCTATGTTATTTGGCCCATAAGTGATTCTAGGATATTAGGGGTTGGCATAATTTAAATAAAGTTAGATTCTTAACAGAAATTCTCTAAATATTTTTTATGTTATTGGCTAGGAATTTTGGTCCAGTTTAATTTATTGTATTATTTTTTATAAAGTTTGTCATTGAGAAAAAAGAAAAAATTGAAAGCGTTAAGAAAATAAATCTAAAATTTATTATCTTCATTGATTGCATGTTAATATGGTTGGTCTCATAATGAATCATACGATTTATTTTATTTGAATTTCAAATCATTTTACTTAATAAAATTCAATCACCTTTTATGAGATTTCTTGCCTATGTAATATTCATATTAATTCTTCATCTCTTCAATCAAAATGTTGTCATTGTGCAATATCTATTTCATAATTTTTAGAAATCATTATAAGCATGCATACAATGTGAGAACAAGGTTTGATGATGCTTTACATTAGATATTTTTTTACCAATATTGAAATAAATGTATGCTAATGATTAGTAGACTTTTCTCAAATAAATGAAACGTTAACATACTACAAGAAAATGATCTTTTTAGTTTACTCAAAGAACAAACATTTTCATTTATAATGTTAATTATTAATATGGTACAACTTTACAAAATAATTTTGCCTCAATAAATTTTACCTTTAAAGAATTAATTAGCCCTTTCAATAATGGAAAACCATTGATAATTAAGAAAACTATAAAATCTAACAAAAATTATGAGGTATTTCGAGACTTGTTTACTAAGTAGTAAAAATTCTTCTATATATTCTTGAATATGTGTTTGTTTGCTTGGGAAAAGGATTTGAGACCTCCTTCCATTTTTTTTTGGATTGGATTAAAGATGACTTGAAGAACCACTTGGTTAAAACCTATTGAGGAGAGCCAGAATGATGGATTTGAGTTTTAATCCAATGTTTATTTTATTGCATTGTGTGCATATGATCAAATGATGTGATTTGAATGATAATTAATTGATTAATTTTTAAATGAAATGATCTA
>VDFB02000015.1:97149436-97223037 GCA_007258455.2 Sequoia sempervirens
TTCTAGGTTAGCAAATTAGTAGCTAAATAAATCAAAACCCAAAGTAATAATGAAGCAAAAAGGAGGAAATAACATGAAAACAAGAAAGATATCACCTTAAGTATTCAACCTCCATGATTGACCTCCATTACACCTTCTCTAGTTGCTGCAATATGAAGTTTTTCCTCAGATTTTGAGTGAGCAATATATGACAATGCCAAGACCAAAGTAAAATGTTGAAGGATTTGAGATGAAATGCAATACTATGCAACTATGCAACTAGTAAGCAACTATGAACTATGACTAAAATATGCCAAAATTCCAAAATGCTAAGATGTCAAGAGTGCCTAAGACAAGATTGAATGAGATGTAGATAGCATGAGGTGACAAAATGAGAGCAAAATTTCCATTTTATAGAAAATGCAATTTTGGATGAATGGCCAAGATTGAAGATTGACAAATGCCCTGGAATTAATGGACAAGGTTCAATGTGACAACCCACAATTAGGGTTAGGGAAACATTAAATCAAATTTGAAATGAGTGGACAAGATTCAATTTGAGAAAATTAATTCAAGGATTGACAATGCATGTGACAAGGAGATAAGAATGGCATAGAAAAAGAGAGAGTTGGAAAATCAAATAATATTAGAAATTACTTGATTTTTGGAGGAAAAAAGCTATTTTGAATTAAAAATTAATTTAATTCAAAAGGTGGGTCATGTGATAGTAAATAATTAATTTGAATTATTTACTAAAAGAGGGAAAATTAGAAAGTGGGACCATTTTAAATAAATGATTTTATTTAAAATTGGGAAAATGTCAAGGTGGACAATTAAATAAATTAATAAATTTATTTAATTATAAAAAGACTTTTAGGAATTAATGTTGTATTTAAATAAATAAATAAAATTTACCTATTTAAATAATCAAGAGGAATTAGTGGACAAGGATAATTAATTTTTTTAAAAAAAATTATTTAATTATGGAAAGACTTTGGACAATTAGTGACGTATTTAGATAAATAAATAAAATTTATTTATTTAAATAATCAAGAGGAATAAAAGGACATGAATTAATTAAATAATTATGAATTATTTAATTAATAGTTGAAAGTGGACCAAGGACATAAATATTTTGATTATGTCAAGAAGAAATATGGTGACAATAGAGCTTGCAGGTCTGGGTCATTTTTATGTGTATACAATGGTTATTTAACAAACCATATTTAACCATGTGTTAATCCTTGGCCTTGGAGTTGGCAGTAGATTATCTTTTCTCTTAAAGTTATATTAAATATATAATCCAGACTTCCATGGGACCATTTTCATAAATTTCAAGTTGTTTAACTAATTGAAGTGTAGGAAACTCAATGGAAATCAACATCATAATTTTTTCCCATACACCAGAGCATAAGGGGACATGCCAATAATATGCTTTAGAGTAACCTGATCTCCCTAATGCCAACTTCAAATTTTTGTGTCATTCTCTTTACTGTTCTAAGCCAATTTGTTTGACTAACCAAATCATTTTTTTTATTCAGCCAAGCCATTTACCTAAGGATAATAATTTGAAGAGGTTTTAAAGTAAACTCCATTTTTTGAAGAAAATTCTAAGATCCTTAAACTAAGGAATACTCATGTTATGTGATATAGTAATGTACAAAGTGCCTAATTTGGTGATGATATCCCAAGGAAATTAATAACTCCTTATGTTGTCTCTTTCAAGGAAATGTATTCCCTCCATTTTGTAAAGTATCTTATTGTGATTAAGATCCATTTGTGGCCCAAACTTGAAAATAGATTTATCATTCCAATGAAATATAATCCTCATTGTACAAATAGCTCTTCCACTAGAATAAGGCTCAAGGGAAGGGTAACATACTTCCCATTTCTAGTATAAAATTGACATTGTTGGAATTTTTCACCCATTTGTAATAATCTATAAACATTGAAGGCCAATAATAATCTACATAAGATATTTTAATCATTGTGGCTTGGAATGAGAAATGTCCACCCAAAGATCCTTCATAAAATTTAGAAAGAATACTATCAAGATCCTTAGTTTTAATATACCTTAATAGGATCCCATTAAAAAATTGTATAGGGTTTCATTAATTAAGGTGAAACTTTCTCCTTGTAATTTATAACATTTCTTTTTTAAAACAAGGAATTCAACTAGGTACAAGATAATATTGGATTCTATCTTTGATATATAATGTTGATGATCTTTCTTCATTTGAAAAATAACATCGAAGATTTGACCATCTTCTAACACTTGAACCTCTTCCTCCTATGATTTATTATTGTGGGCAATATGTTGACATAAAGCTCTTCCTTTCACCAACTTAGTAGGTTTTACATCTATATCATATTCCAAGATCTTAGTAACTTGTATGGATCTTTTTAGACATTTTCTCCTTCCATGATGTATTCTCTTACACTTGGATGAACTACATAATTTGTAATTCTATTACCTAATATTAGAAGTCTGAAATTTTTTAGCCCTTTGACAAGATCATATGACTATTTTTCCACAAAATCTCACTTCATTTCATATTCCTTCAAAGTTGAGAAACTAAAATAAATTGGATGTTCTCCCTTCCTTATGTCTTCCTTTTTTATTAAAAATAAGGTGATGCTATGCTCTCCACCATAGACATATATGATAAAATATTTTGAGAAATTTGGGTTAGCTAAATTTTGATCCATAGATATTACTTATTAATCTTTTCAAAAGTCTCTCTTCCTTCAGGAGTCCATTTAAATTTCTTATATTTCTTTAACATTAAAGTAATAGAGCAAACCAATCCAAAAAATTTTGAGATAAATATCTCTACAAAATTATTTTTCCCCAAGAAAGAGTGAACTACCTTCTTGTTAACTAATAGGGAAAAATCATGAATAGCTTAGACTCTATTGGGCTCTATGGAAATTCCTTCCTCTAATATCATATGTCCCATAAGCTTACCCTGGGGAAATATAAAAATATACTTTTTGAGATTCAAGTAAATTCCAAATTCTTGACACCTTTAGAATACTTGTTCTAAATTTATTTTTATTATTTATGTATTTTTATGAAATTACAAATAATAATTAAAAATTATCAAATTAATTTAATTTATAACTATTTATCTCATTAAAAATTTAATTATTGTAGAATAATTCTATTGTAGATTTTTTTATAATTTATATAATAAAATGAATTTCAAACTTAAAATATAAATTAAAATTTATAGACTGGGAGGGAGAAGGTAACTTTTGATTAGTCGTTTCATGCCAACAATAAAAGGATAACATGCCCCTAGGGAGTTATGATTATGGTAGCATGTAATTTGATTAAGAATATGATAATTCACCTTTAAAACCTCTTTAGTGTACCCATTGCACACTTAGGAGGAAAATAGAGAAAAAGCAAATAAAGAGAGGGAAATAAAGAAATAGAGAGAGAGGGGGAGAAAAAGAGATACTGAGAGAAAAAAGAGAGAGGTAGAGATACAAAAATAGAGGTATAGATATAAAGGAATAAGTATGAAGAGACAAATAGATAGAGAGGAAGAGAGATAAATAAAGAAATGAAAAGAGAAAAGGAGAGACATAGATAGATATAGTCACATAAAGAGAGAGATAGAGAGATAAAGAGAAATAAGAGACAAAGATATATATATATATATAGAGGTAGAGAGATCAAGAGATAAAAAGGGAAAGGGGGAGAGATGGGGAAGGTAAATAGGGATAGCAAAAAATAGTAAGGAGAGAAAGATAGGGAGAGGGAAATAGATAGAATAAATGAGAGGAAGAGAGAAGGGAAAACAAATACAGAGAGAAATAGAGAGAGGAAGAGAGATTGAGAGATAATAAAAAATATAAAGATAGAGAGGGAGATAAATATATAAATAGATCTCTCTTTCTCTTCCATATCTCTCTATAATATCTCCCCATATTTA
Organism: Sequoia sempervirens; assembly: GCA_007258455.2. Lineage (NCBI taxonomy): Eukaryota > Viridiplantae > Streptophyta > Pinopsida > Cupressales > Cupressaceae > Sequoia > Sequoia sempervirens. The sequence continues at coordinate 97,153,360 of VDFB02000015.1, forward strand.
CCTCTCCCTACCTCTCTCTCTCTAAATATCTCCCTCTATCTACCTCTCTCTATATAACTTCCTATCTCTATATTTTTATCCCTTCATCTCTCCCTCTCTCTTTGTGTCCTCTTTCTATCTCTATTTCTCTCTCCCCCCTCTCTCTATTCATTTCCATCTCTATCTCCATCTCTATCTCTCTACCTATCTCTATCTCCTTACCTCTTCTTACATCTCTTTCTCTCTTTCCCCTCTATCTTTCCTAGTATATATCTCTCTCTATCTCTTCCTCTTTTTATCCATATCTCTCCCTCTCTCCCTATCACTCTCTCTTTCTATATCCCTCAACTTCTCTATCCTCTCTCTATTTCTCTCCCTCTCTCCCTCCATCTCTATCTATTATATATATATCTATCCCTCTCCATATATATCTGAACATCTCTCTCACTCAAACACACATACTCCTTGTTTCTCCTTCCTTATCTATATATCTATATCTCTTTCACTCACACACACACACTCATTTTTTCTCCCTCCCTATCTCATTATCTATCCATATCTCTCTATCCCTCTATATTTCCCTCTCTCTACTCCTCTCTATATATCACTTCCTATCTCTATTTTTATATTTCTATCTCTCCCTCTCCCTCTCTCTAAATATTTATCTCTTCCATCTCTATCTATCATTTTGTACTCTCTCTTTATCTCTTCCTCTCCTTTGTAACAACCCCAATGTTATTCATAGTAAAATTTTCAATATTTTCACCTCAAGTGATAAACCATGATGCCAAAACATAGCAATCAAAAATTTTCTTCCAATAATGTAAATTATGTGCATAATTGAAATAACATTAAATCTAAATTGTCATTCTATTCCAATGTAAGTTTACAAATCTCCTCAAAACATAGATATCATATTGAATGAACTCAAGTGTATCATTTATGATTACAACATCCCATATAAATGGTTACAAGATACATTCATAGCTCCTCTAAGCTTCAGAGCATAAGATATAGATGGTCCAGGAATCCGCCTTTCAAAACCTTGGATTTGTCACCTGCTGAGGAGGAGAAGCATCACTCAAGCGCTTTTCCACCAACCGCGAACTCATATGTAGTCCCCCGCACATCTATCATACGATAGATGGCCCTACCCTTTGACAAAGAGATTGGTTGAGTAACCTCATACGACAAACCACACTGAGGTTAGTGTTGTGCCCTACACGACTAGGATTTATAACCCTACACTCAGTAACTAGCATGTACTACATGGACACAGTGAACTGATAGTGGAGCCAGAGGCAATCACACTACTTTGGCCAAAGTGTTCTCACTCAGTACTTAGAGTGAAGGTCAACTTTCACTTACACTTTTAAGCTCTTTTATACTTAAGGCCACTATATCTATGTATAGGAATCCCTCCCATGCGTAAACTCTTACCCCAAGTTTCACTATCATTAATCCCACATACTCTAGGGTATTTCTACTCTCAAAGAAAATGTAAAAGCTCCCTCTCTTCATTTGACTCACAATCTCAGGAGTAACCTTCTATTTATCTATTATAATCAAATAAATTAGATACGAGAAACCCTTGTGTTACCCATATTTAACCATATCTGGTATGTAATACTTATGATAAACATAATTCTCCTATTATGGAGTACATATAAGCATTGTACAAACAATATATGTAGCTTCTAATTACATTTCAAATCAATTCTATTTCCCCCCTAATTGCAAACATTAACAATAGACTAACCAAAGAATTCATGAAACAATCATTCAAAAGCTAAGACAAATAAAGGAGAATTGTCATCATGCATGTTATCGCTTATCCAATCAATTGACTGCAATTCAGTTTTTCCAAACAACAACTAGCTTGACCGTGATTCCTCAAGTGATGCCACAATATACCTCTATCTCTCAAGTTGGTAAAATACTTCACTCAATATACTATTATCTCACAAATACTCAGAACTCTCTCTCTCAAATATAACAAAATTAAGCAGATAAAAATGTAGATCCCAATGCTTATGGAATGTGTCCCAAACAAGTGAGTTTTCTCTACTATTTATACAGCAGAAAAGAGGCTTCTTAACCTAAAAAATTTCCATGAATATTGATAGCAATATCCATGCATAACAAATCACTTAACTTAGCTAAAGAGTGGTGCACAAATAAGAGCATACTCAGCTAGATAAAGCTATAGGTTGACCTCATTAGTTGACAGCAGCATGAGACCATTTCAAATCAACACATGATAGAAAGGTGTAATTCAAATTTCCTTCACAATGAACATCTACAACAATTAGGATTCATAAGGTGGCGCCAAGGTAAATAGATCTCTCCAACAATTGGCATGGTTTACTACATATTTTATTCATTCTATCAAATATGCAACACATAACTCATATTGACTTAGCCTAGGATGAGTCGATTTACCTCATTAAACTATTTAACCAATTCATCGACCTGTTGTTCATAATCTTGTACGCATTTATCAGTTGTTGATATTTACTCAATCACAAGGCATTTTGTAGTTTACTAAGTCAAATATATTATATCATAAAGCATCGACTAAGTCAAATTCACCATATCGACTTAACTGCTATAGCTTACTCCTTAATGTGTTGCACCCTCACCCTTAATTCATGCACTCCACCATGTAACATGATGCCTCCATTCTATTTGACCAAGACTTTATAAGACTCTTTGTACTGGCTTCTTTACATTTGTATAACATATGCAAATCAGCCTTCATTAACTTCATGCTCTAGCTTTTATTCTTAACTCCATACGCCCTTTTGTATAGAGTAAAGCTTTATAACTATTTATGCTTTATTCATTTAACACAACAGTTGTAACCTTTTCATTTCCATAATGATATATGTGGTATATTCTCTTAGAATTTTTATAGAATTAAGTGCTCTTACATAACATAATGTGTTGGCTATATTCATTAAGAGCTACACACTATACTTAGTAAAAACTACCTTTAAAACTATGCGCTTCTTTGATAATTCTAGCGCTAGTATATGGAGTGCACTATACTCATATAAATTAGCACTTTATTCAAACATATAAATAGGTCTACAAAGCATCTCAAATATTTGTAATTATATATTTATAAATGTACATATACATGTATCGCATATATGTATATTTATACTAATATATACACCATGTCATATAAGTATATATACATTTGATATATAGATGAATACGAACAAGTCAATAGTCAGATAATATTAATAATATTATATATATATACACCCTCTAATAAGCATTAATGCTCATGTGTGTATATGTATATATACATATATATATATATATCCAAACATATATATACATATTGTACAAGCAATAAAGTAATAATCCATTCGATAATCGAATGATTACATCTAAGTGATATATATATCATTACTTCATATATACACAAGATAATAATATTCTACATAGTATTGGTTGTATATATATATACATATGTAAATATATACATATTCCTCTATGCTCATGTATACATATGTATACATGTATTTATGTATATATCTTATATGAATATGTATACATTCTATTATACAATTAAGCACACACATATTTATTATCTTATCGATAGGAGATATACATGTGATGATTATATACAATACACCCATTCCATGTGTACTCACCTTATCGATACAAGCAGAGCAATATAGGGAAGAACTCACAAGCTCAAATAGATAAATATCACCTAAGCATGCATTCAATGGTAATCATGACCCTTACTAATGTAGACACATTATGCTAAGGATGACTTACCAATTCCCAACTCAATGACTAGACTCAACCATTCTACTATGAGTGTGTGTATAAGCTCAGATAGGTTACATTACTGGTTACTAGACCAAGATCTTCTCCTAAGTGATACTTCCCCTCCACCTGGAGGAATGAACATATACCTGCATCCACTAACATATGCCCAAGGTAGTCATCTATTCAACAAAATATGCATTACACATAATACATCTCATAGTTAGAATATCAATTCAATAACCATCCATTTCACATATATGCATTTCTTCACATATCATTTAAATGAGATAACATTTATTCATAATTCTTTTGATAACAAAGTGCAAGCACAATTTATTCATCTTCAAAATTCATATTACATTTACATTTTACCCTACATAGTAATAGTAAATAGTAATTACACAATTGGGGTGTAACATACTTCCCCCCTTGTGAATCATCGTCCCTGATGATCTAAAGCACTTTAAAATATAGATAAAGTCAAATAAAGTTTTAATTACCACTCTCAAAATATGTAAGATTAGTAAAACATTCATCCTATGTAGTTTCACTCCTTGCAACCTTGTCCTTCCTAGACCTTGCATCGAGTGTCCTTGTCGCATAGGAAAAACTTGTATGCCTCACACATACTTACTCTCCTAAAGAGCTTATTTGTTGTATTCATAATATATCATATGTACATCCCTTGTATGAATTTATCCTTAGTATAATCCAAATAGAAAAGGAATAATGGTGCATTGTGCACTACACTGTGGGTCCCATCCTTCCCTTTGGTATTTACACTTTTAGATAACTTAGAAGCCAAGTCCACCCATCTCTTACTTATCTATTTTCTTTAACCAATAGTAATGCTCTTGACCACTTGTTTGTCTTGAGTACAACATTTCTCTCAAGGACATTTTTCAGTTTTGATACTACTTCATACTTAAGCTTTGTATCGACAAAGTTTGATTGATCTCTTCAATCTATTACTCCTTTTTGAAAAACTATCAAGTCTAAGGTTAACCCTATTTCCTAGCCTATTTCAGCCTAATAGAGTTTCTGACCCACGTTGGTTACCTTGGCGAGTTTTTTCCACCACAATATTATGTCAGTTTCGTTGACATAGACAGGTTAATTTGTCTTGTGTTCTACCACTCCCCCTTTGGAATCTCAAGAGAGTACACATGTCCTACCAATGATGACATCATGTCTTCATTTTTCTGGCGTGCTGAACAATAACTTGCTATATACTCAGTAGCATCTTACTCCATCTTTTCTAGGTTATAGTGGTTCCTCATTTGACAAATAATTTTTCCATTCCAATGTCCTAACTCTAACATCAATTTCCTCATTTCATCCCTTAATTCTCCAAAATTTTGGGTGCATAGGCTCTTTTACATCCCTTAATAGTCTATTCTTTGACTAAATGGATACCTATTTTGTGTACTCATGTCACATAAGCATAATGCTTAGACATTTAGCGAAGATAAATCTCCTTAATCTTAGGACATCCACACCTTGGATTATTTTCAAAGATGTAATCCATCATTTAACTCATTCTAATTTTCCCGATAAGAATTGGTACTAATTTCGAGTATTAATCCTCATTCAATCATGTTGGTTCCTAGAAGATATCAAATTTAATTGCATACCTAATTACCAAGCACAAACGTTTCCCGATAGCTCAATTGATTCACTTAATCACATAGGTGAGTCCCAAGTCGATATACCCTAATTATAGGATAAAGTCATCAATCATTGACTAGTCCAATGTCATAGGTTTCTCTAACCCTATATTCCAATCAAGACCAAATGTATAACCCAACCAAGTAAGTTATTCCCAACCTATTGGTGTCAATGAGTAGTCTAGTACATATCCCAACCCAATAGGTACAACTTAACCTAAGGTTTCTCTCTTTATTCAAATGAACTTCTTGTCCCATATAGGTTATCCTAAACCCAAGGTTTCATTCGAGTATAAAGTATGATCAAATGATCATTCCAGTAAGGATATTTTGATGTGGTTCACATAATGTCACATCATATCTTTCATACCTTTACTTTTTCAATGCTAACCCTGTCATTCCTAGGGTCCCTTAGCATAGTAAGCTACAGTGTCAAGTCAGTTCATGACGTGGATATATTTCACAATATGTAGTATTACTACCTATGTATAGAAATAACATCATTATCTAGATGGTCCAGATCTTAAAGAGGGGGGTTCAGGAAATGAACGACATGGAAGCTGAGACTGCAGAAACGTTAAAGTCCCAAGTTTAGTAGTTGTTGGATTTTTGTCTAGTCTTTTTGGGTCTTTTCTGTGGCCTTTGCTGGATTTTTTGGTGGTTGTGGCTTTGTCATTTTGTTGTTTTCTTTACAGCCTCTCTATTATTGGGGTCTTTGACGATCTTACCTTTTTTTTGTAAACTTTGTGGTTTTGGGTCCCTGTAAAACCCGTTTTTTCCTCTTTCAAAAACATCATTATCTAAATCCCAATATAAGGTGTATAGGATTTTAGAGACACTTTCTTCCAAATCACGAGTAATATAGATCTTCCCTTGCAAATCCTATAGGCAATGATCTTCCCTTTCATGACCAAGTAATCTACCTATCCTTTTCTTAAGGCTTCAATGATAATATCAATTGATTTTGCAATCAAATATATATAGGGTATGGTGTGATAATAGATCACAACTCTTGACCTTTCCACTATTTTTCTCCAAAAATTCCATTACCTTATCCTTGTGGTCATGAAATACATGACTTAATTGACATCATGACTTACGAAGAAGTCAAAAGTTCTTCCAAATCAAAAATATGTTTTTGATTTTCATTGTGTGGGGTACTTAATCTGATTCAATGCACTCTCTTCCTTTCCCCCTTAGTGTTTCCACAATATTCATTCCACTCAAAGTTGAACTCCTAGCAAACATTTTGCTTTCTCAAAATGATTTGACATTCCTTGTTGTTGGATTTCTATTACCTTTCTCTTGCCTCAATGGCATACCTTGAATATACTTTTTCCCAAAGTTAGATTCATTGTTAATTTCTATCTCATAGACTCCATTAGTGGATCATTAATAAAAAGATCTATTGAATAACTAGCAACCTTACAAGCTAAGAGGCCCTCTAATATTCCAATTCTCTTTCCAATATCGTTTTTGTGGAGGAATATTCATACCCACAAAGCCTCTTTGGTTGATGTACTTCCCAACTTAAAGCAATGTTTCCTTACAACTTCTAAACATATGTTGGTTTTTGTTGACACGTTGGTGAGTTCTATTTATACTCTAGCCAATCTATGTACTATCCATTTACCTTTTTCAAGCCAACCCAATTTACTTTCCAGCTTTCTTTCTCATAATCACCTCTCCAAGTGACCTTGTCCCAATTCCTAATAACTTATTCTCTCATAACCTTTAGAGATACCAAGTTTGTTTTGGTTCCATTCTCCTCATCTTAATCAAAACTCTAGATTGATCTCATCAATTTTTTGGTTGATGGAACCATTCCCATTTCGTTGATTAGTTCTTTCTACCCATTATGTTCTTTTCCCTTATTCCAAAGGTACTATCTCCTTTTTACAAGTTCCTAGCCTTGCATAGAAATTAGATTCAAGTCCAGAGTTCTCCAACCTATTGGATACCTCCTTCATTGACTTTCTGTAGTGCCCTCCATTTCGGTCGTCGTTGATGTTAAGTAAGTTGTTGTTGGTAATGTCATGATGATGTGATGATTTTATTATTTAATTTAATTTTAACGTTATGAGGTAACATTAATAATATGTTTGGATTTGATTAATAAAATTAATTTAATTTTACCTAGAATTAAATAAAGAATTAGATTCAATAATAAAGGTCAATTTAATTATCGTTGGGAGTTAGTTATTTAAAATAATCGAGGAAAGGTAATTATCATTTAATGATTAAATTCAATTAATAAATTTAAAAGTGATAAAATATTAAAGAGGATTAAATATTAAAATTGTAAATAAATTACGGTAAAAATATTTATTCAATTATATTTTAATTAAAAGTTAATTATTTATGAAAATTTGTTTTAGTTAAAATTTAGAGTTAAGTGGAAGTAATTTAAAACAAAAGAAGTTATTGGTTGAAATTAAATAAATAAATATATAAAGTAATGATTAATTAAAGTGGGTAAATAAAAATTAGTTATTTTTTTTGAAAATCTTTTACGGAGGAGAAAGAGGAGTTAGGGCGGTTGAACGGAGAATTTGGTATTTTCTTTAAGAGGAGGCAAGAAAAAAATTTAGGGGAATTCTACACTGACGAAGGGTTTGAAGATGCGGCAAAAGTTTTAGGCGTAATTGCTGGCTGATCCATCCTTCAACCTCAATAAATTACTGCTCTTGTCTGGAAGGGATCGAGGAAAGGTATTTTTTTTCATTGATGATCAATAAAAATAAGTTGCGGATATTTTGGAGTGGTTTTTTTTCCAGTTGGAGTTTTTCACGTAAATTGGTGTTGTTCTCTTTTTACCTCTGTGACCTATCTTTTTACCTTGTGCAGATTATTTTATGAATAATTTTAGGACTTCATAAATATTCTATTTAAACTAGAGGCTTGATGAGTTTTCATTAAAGTAGATTATTCTTTTGATTTAAAGCAAAGCTTGAAATAAATAATAAGTGCATTTGTGGATGTTATTCTATCAATTGAATGTAAAGATTTTAGTGTGTAATCATTGAATTTGTACAGATTGTTTCCATATAATTTCTTTAATAAAAATTTTGTTGAAGCGGTTCAGAGATTGGCTGTAAACAATTCAACATGGAATCCTTCCAACACAGATAATTCAATTTTTGCATATCCCCTCTGCCTGCACACGAGCATCCTACCATTACAAGGTGCACATTATAATTATTATTTTTATATACGTATAATCTAGTAAAAGCTTTATTGTATGTGCTTTTAATACCAACCCTAGTTCGTAATTGTGTAGAAACCCTAGTGATTTGTAAACTAGTGCCACCAAGTAGAACAGTTAATAAAATCAACATAAATTTATGTTTACAGAAATTGATGTCAAAACAGAAGAAAATAAAATAAAATAAATTTAAATAAAATTTGAGTAATAATGATAATAATTACCATCCATTGAGAGTCGTAGTTAAGTTGTGATATAAAGAAAATAAAATTAACTTAACAAGTTAAAAATTAATCTAATTTTAACCTATAAAGATTTATTGTTTTAATAAATCTAATATTATTTCTCCTGCGCGTCACGTATTTGCACCTCACATTTCTTTCGCCCTTAGTCTTGCGGATAAAATTTGTGATTTAATAATAATGTAAGTAGATGGCGATATTACCAAATTCCAAAAATTCACTTCTCATGTAAATGGCCTCTCACATTGTTGCAACCGTAACCATCTCAAACTTGGAGAAAGCTTGGTTCGTGTGTCTTCTCTAATGCCGTCCATGAGCAGATTGTTCAAGCGAATAAATTGAGGACCAATGAGTAGATTATTTAATTCTCTTGGTCTGTGCAATGTTTCTAGCCTTGCTAGTTACCTCCGTTCAGTCGAAGCTGAGAGAAATTGATGTTATTGGATACAGTGTTTAGATGAGCTCCTTCACATAGTCTAGTAATCTAAATTTTTAAAATCTCCCCAAAACTATAGGCAAAATTATCACAGCTGCAACGTTAGAATTGCAAAAGTGTAGTAAATTAAATAGTTCCTCTGAAACCCTTGGCAGCCTGTTACTGTTACAGCAATTAGAGTTGAAACATTGTACATAATTAAATAGCCTCTCTGATTTCTTTGTCAACCTGTCTGAGTTATGGCATTTGAATTCCCAACTGCATATATGAGTGACTTTTTATTTATTTTGAATTTATACCTTTTTGATTATTATTCTTTTATATGCGTATGGTTATATAAACAAGTATAGATACATAATTAGGTTAAAAGATTTGAGTGAAGGTAGTCTTTTATATTTAGAATTTATGAGGATATTTCAATATATAAGTAGATTTGTATGATGAGTATTATTCAAAAGAAAATGGTTCGTATTTATATAATATGTTTATAAAACATGAATAATTTCTTTAATTGTTTTGTTTATGATTTTATCGTGGTGTAAAAGTAAAATATGAATCGAGTGTAATTTTATTTTATGGTAAGTGAAGTAATAAAAGGTGATAAAGAATTTTAAATTAGATAGTTGATTTGTAAATAAAGTATTGAATTTGCTTTAGAAAATAAAAGAATTGGGTAAATAATTAAAGTGAAAATGGCTATTTCGCTAGGTTGTTTAGTAAAATATTATTTAACAAAGGATTTTAACCGAATAAACATTATTGAAATAGGTATTTAATTTTGTTGTAGATAAATGAACTGTGTTTAGTTAAAGTAAATCGATTTATATAGTTAATTAAGTTTTAGGGTTCACTAAAGGAGATAAGTGATTCTACATTTACGTAGTTTCTTTTACTGGAAGGTTAAATGATAAAGTTATTTTTATGTGAGGATAAATCCCAGGTTCATAGGTTAATTAATTTAGATGATACTGATTAAAATGTTAAATGGTTTTAATTACTTTTTTGTTATCTAATGAGTCTGTGAATAATAATTATTTATCAAACTACTATGTGAAATAATTTATTAGTGCCATCACCATAGTATTATAATAAAGTTGTAAATTATAGAATTGTCATCTTAGTATTATATTTTAAAGTTACAATTAGAATTTGTATTAAACTTGGTGGAGTTGGTTATCTTATAAATGATATAGTTATTTTAAATATAATTATTTGTAGTAAATACTCTCTTAATTTAAATTAAGTGGATATATTAAAATAAGTGGTAAAAATGTTGAAATAATGCTTAAATTAAAGGAAGGTCTTTATGGTTATAATGTGTGAGTAAATGTGTTTTAAACAAAGTGTTGTGATTACTAGTTAAGTGTTATTTAATTGTTTTAAGATGGGTGTTATTTTTGGGATATTTATGGAGATGTCTCAATGGCCTGTTCATTGTAAGTGTTTTAAGATAGTGTTCTTAAAGGTTGATGTGTTGATGGTTTCCTTGTATGGAATTATTCCTTAAGACTTTGTGATTAATGTGTTTATGTTCAGAAAATGATTTAATTATAGGAGTTAGAAAATTAGAATTATTAGGTAGTTAAGTTAGGTATTATGTTATTGAGTAGGTTAGTAAAGTGATTAGAGAGAGAGTTTCTTTATGTTAATAATTTGGGTAACATTGATAGATTAGTTTATTCTCAATTTGATTAATTTCAAGTGGGATAGTTAACTTAGAAATAATGAAAAGTAGAGTTTTGTATGTAGATAATATTGGCGATAAGGATTATTTCTGTTTAGGTGGGAGAATTGATTTATAAGATAAATGGAAGTAAATAAATTTGAAAACTTTAAATAGTTGGGTATTACGACAAAGGCTAGTGAATGATTGTTGATTCGATAAATGTTTTGATTAATTATATTTAGTTAAACAAAGGGTTTATGTAAATGAATAAAATTAGATGATCTTTTCTAAGTCAATTTCCCTCATATTCTTTTAATAGTTGTTTTGTGGGATTTCTATAAGAACAGTTCTAGAAAATACTTGTGATTGATATTAGGATCAAATTGTTGGTTTGAGTGGGTTGATCTTCAAAGGGAGATTGTTGTTATAATGTGTAAATGGGAATATAATTGTGTTTGAAAGAGTATACTTGTGAATAGTGTCTTACGACTTGAACCATTAGATTTTATTTTCACTTCGCAATATTGTGCTATCCTTAAATGTTGGAAATGATTGATCTTTAAACTAATGTTCTTTTTAAAATGTTTCAAGTTACTTCTTATTGAATGAATGGATATATTATTAGAATGTGTGGTTTTATGGATTCTTTCAATGTGACTTTTCCTAAGTTGATTTTTGAGTTGGAGTTTTTCTCTCATTTTATTTATGTTGCTATTCGTTGGGAACCAGTATGTGTTCTTTTGTTCTTTACCTAAGTGGCAAATTGGTTAATGTTATCTTTGTCATGATTGGTGGTTCTGCTTGAGTTGTTAATGAGTCAAATGGAAAAGCTCTTTGAATTATGGGTATTCCGAGAGGAGAAAATAGAGGTTTCCCTTGGATGTCCGATTTAGTTCGTATTGAAGTTGTTGATGTTGTTTAAGGGAGTTGTTGATCTTATTTTGATGTATTCTCTCATCATAATTGAATTGAAAATAGTTCTTCAAGGTTTTGCTTTTATTGTTGTCAGATTTTCATGGGGAAACCCTAGTGTAACTTTATGGGAATCTTCCAGAGGTTTATTTTACTATTGGTTAGTGTTCCTCCTTTTATGTGCCCTTGTTGTGGCAAGTGTTTTGGTTTCATGTTTTTGAAAAGGGTTGTACATGAATCGTTGAGATTTTGATTATGTATTTATGGCAAGATGGGTGATGCCTTGCATGCTTCTCTGTTGTGATCTACTGTACTTGTTATGTTGTACAACCCTTGGATTTGGTTTTTTATGTTTTGAGTGTCTAGAGTGGGAGTGGCTCTAAGTGGGTGGTCGGCGCACAAAGGGGCGCCAGGATAGCCCTCGTTAGAGTGAAATTAATAAGTGATAATTTAAATAATTAACTAGGGGGTGGGTAGAATCACATTAAAAAGATAATTGATGCCTCTTCCGCCTTTGAGTGCTACCACAGACTAAAGGGGATTGAGAAGGCCGTGGTTGGCATGTTCGTTGCCTTGTCTTCGCGAAGGGTAACGGATCCGCATGAGCAACCCTATGGGGCGGCGCCTTGAAATAGGTAGTCTGGATAACCATAGATGGAGGCGGCTCCTAGCGCTCGGTTTTAGTCTGGATAATTCGTCAGTAGACGGAGGCGGCGCCTTGCGTTAGTAGTAGTCTGGATAATCCATGTAAGCCATGCGATGACACTCTCCTCTAACACTCCTTATTATGTTGCTTCTTTGGAAATCCTCTGGAAGTGGGTCTTTGTCTTGAGTTGATGGATCATAGTTGTTGAATTGATTTATGGTTTTACCCTATTTTATCTATGGTGTATTCTATGGTCTTGTATAAATCTTGTTGATAATTTGGGTTTCAACCTTGTACTCTTATGGTACTGTGATATGATGTTATTGTATTGTATCATTGCGTTTCTGAATTAAGATATGGTTTTTAATTCAACTTGATTGAAAGTGTTTTATGATCTTCCTTTGGTTCCTTGTTTACTGGCTATTGTTTTGATTTATGTGATGAGATTTATGACTCCTGGATGTGGTTGATTATGTCATTTTAATTCTTGAGTGTTATGATACCTTGGTATGTTGTTGAGTCTTGTGGTTCCATGTTTGGATGTTCTTAGTTGAGGTCTCTTTCCTGTTAGCTCCTAGCACGGGGGGTGGGTCTTCGGACTCACATGGTCGGGTGGAACGTGCTAAGCACCCCATTGGGTCCCCAGTCGAGGATCGAGAGGTGCGGATTGGTGCCGTTGCAGCGACTTCAGAGTTGTATCTGTCTTGAAGCCAGTTTTGATACTTGTATTTCTCTAACTATTTGTATCATGTTATCTTGTTGTATGGTTTCCGTTCATGATTGGAAACACTTTTGTATCATTGTACTTCTTAAACATTGTACTGTAATGAAATGTTAAACTTGGTGTGGATATTGACCATGGTAGTTGTTATTTAATGTGTTAGGATGATCATGCATATGAGGTATTTGCGTATTCAGATGGTTTCTTATCATTGATCATCATGTATGTGTTAATGAATCTATTTAATTGAAATTCTTGTTATGAATTAATGTGTATTACATGTATGTTATGTTTATTTTTAAAAAAAAATTGTGCTGTAATTATTGTGTTAATGTCCTTTGGGGTTCGCACGGCGGGGCGTTACACTTTCTACTTTGATCCAAATTATGCCAATAATGCATACTTATGGATTCATAGTATTATTTCTAAATCCAAGAATCCTTGACTCTATGAATCTATAGGTTGCTATCAATAAGGGATATTCTCTCAATCCCCTCTATCCCTCAAATTTTTGTATCTATTTCGTAGGATGAAGGTATATATTGGTTATACTTCGTAACCTTCCTACATAACCTGATTGCATAATCTTCTGCAATACAAGGGCATATAATAATAAGTTGTTGTTTTAGGAGTTTCCAACTCCAGGGATGAATCTTAACTAGTCCCAAACTTAAACAAGTTTCTAGGAATCTCATATTCCTTTCGTTCTTTCCTCTTTCCACACTGGCACAATAAATTTTCTACCATTATCTTCCGATAACGTTTACGTAATACTTACGTAATGAGCTCATAGGTTCCAGAGCTGAACTAGGTAGCTCTAATACCACATTTAAAAACCTCGGTGTTCTTCATAGTAAAATTTCTAATGTTTTCACCTCAAGTGATAAACCATGATGCCAAAACATAGCAATAATTTTTTTCTTCCAATAATTTAAATTACATGCATAATTGAAATAACATTAAATCCAAATTGTCATTGCATTCTGATGTAATTTTACAAATCTTCTCAGAACATAGATATCATATTGAATAAACTTAGGTATATCATTTATGATTACAACATCCCATATAAATGGTTACAAGATACATACATAGCTCCTCTAAGCTTCAGAGCATAAGATATAGATGGTCTAGGAATCCACCTTTCAAAACCTTGGTTTTCTTGCCTATTGAGGAGGAGAAGCATCACTCAAGTTCTTTTCCACCAACCACAAACTCATATGCAGTCCCCCACACATCTATCATACAATAGATGGCCCTACCCTTTGACAAAGAGATTGGTTGAGTAACCCCATACGAAAACCACACTAAGCTTAGTGTTGTGCCCTACATGACTAGGATTTATAACCCTACACTCGGTAATCAACATGTACTACATGGACACAATGAACTGACAGTGGAACCAAAGGAAATCACACTACTTTGGCCAAAGTGTTCTCACTCAGTACTTCGAGTGAAGGTCAACTTTCACTTACACTTTTAAGCTCATTTTGACTTAAGGCCACTATATCTATGTATAGGAATCCCTCCCATGGGTAAACTATTACCCCAAGATTCCCTATCATTAATCCCACATACTCTAGGGTATTTCTACTCTCAAAGAAAATTTAAAAGTTCCCTCCCTTCATTGGACTCACAATCTCAAGAGTAACCTTCTAGTTATCTATTATAATCAAATAACTTATATATGAGCATCCCTTATGCTACCCATGTTTAACTATAACTGGTATGTAATACTTATGATAAAAATAATTCTCCTATTATGGAGCACATACAAGCATTGCACAAACAGTATATGTAGCTTCTAATTCCTTTTCAAAGCAATACTATTTTCCTCCTAATTGTAAACATTCACAATAGACTAACCAAAGCATTCATGAAACAATCATTCAAAAGCTAAGACAAATAAAGGAGAATTGTCCTCATGCCTATTATCGCTTATCCAATTGATTGACTGCAATTCAACTTTTCCAAACAACAACTAGCTTGACTGTGATTCCTTAAGTGATGCCACAATATACCTCTATCTCTCAAGTTGGTAAAATACTTCACTCAATATACTATTCTCTCACAAATACTCAAAACTCTCTCTCTCAAATATAACAGAATTAAGTAGATAAAAATGCAGACTACAATGCTTATGGAATGTGTCCCAAACAAGTGAGTTTTCTCTACTATTTATACAGTAGAAAAGAGGTTTCTTAACCTACAAAATTAGCATGAATATTGACAGCAATCTCCATGCATAACAACTCACTCGACTTAGCTAAAGGGTGGCGCACAAATAAGAGCATACTCAGCTAGACAAAGCTACAGGTCGACCTCATTAGTTGACAATAGCATGAGACCATTTCAAATCAGCACATGATAGAAAGGTGTAATTCGAATTTCCTTCACAATGAACATATACAATAATTAGGATTCATAAGGTGGCCCAAAGGTAAACAGATCTCTCCAACAGTTGGCATAGTTTACTACATATTTGATTTAGTCAATATAAAATATACAACACATAACTCATATCGACTTAGTCTAGGATGAGTCGATTTACCTCATTCAACAATTTGACCAATTTATCGACCTGTTGTTCATAATCTTGTACGCATTTATCAGTTGTTGATATTTACTCAAGGTATTTTGCAGTTTACTCAGTCAAAGATATTCTATCATAAAGCATTGACTAAGTCAAATTCACCATATTGACTTAACTAATGTGGCTTACTCCTTAATTTGTTGCGCCCTCACCCTTAATTCATGCACTCCACCATGTAACACGATACCTCCATTCTATTTGACTGAGTCTTTATAAGACTCTTTGTACTGGCTTCTTTACATTTGCATAACATATGCAAGTCATCCTTCATTAACTTCATGCGCTAGGTTTTATTCTTAACTCCATACACCCTTTTGTATAAAATATAGCTTTATAACTATTTATGCTTTATTCATTTAACACAATAGTTGTAACCTTTGTATTTCCATAATGATTAATGTGGCATATTCTCTTAGCATTGCTATAGAATGAAGTGCTCTTACATAACATAATGTGCTAGTTGTATTCATTAAGAGTTGCACACTATAGTTGGCAAAAACTACCTTTAAAACTATGTGCTTCTTTGATAATTCTAGCGCTAGTATATGGAGTGCCCTATACTCATATAAATCAGCACTTTATTCAAATATATAAATCGGTCTACAAAGCATCTCAAATATTTGTAATTATATATTTATAAATGTACATATAGATATATACATGTATCACATATATGTATATTTATACTAATATATATATACACCATATCATATAAGTATATATACATTTGATATATAAATGAATACGAACAAGTCAATAGTCGCATAATATTAATAATATTCTATATATATACACCCTCTAATAAGCATTAATGCTCATATGTGTATATGTATATATATACATATATATCCAAACATATATATACATATCGTACAAGAAATAAAGTAATAATCCATTCGATAATCAAATGATTACGTGTAAGCGATATATATATCATTACTTCATATATATGCAAGATAATAATATTGTACACAGTATCAACTGTATATATATACATATGTAAATATATACATATTCCTCTATGCTCATGTATACATACATATACATGTATTTATGTATATATCTTATATATATGTATGCTTTCGATTGTACAATTAAGCACACAAATTTTTGCTATCTTATCAATAGGAGATATACATGTGATGATTATATACAATACACCCATTTCACGTGTACTCACCTTATCAATACAAGCATAGCAATATAGGGAAGAACTCACAAGATCAAACAAATAAATAGTACCTAAGCATGCATTCAATAGTAATCAAGACCCTTACTAATACAGACACATTACGCTAAGGATGACTTACCAATTCCTAACTCAATGACTAGACTCAACCATTATATTGTGAGTGTGTGTATAAGCTCAAATAGCTTGTGTTACTGGTTACCCGACCAAGTTCTTCTCCTGAGTGATACTTCCCCTCCACCTAGAGGAATGAACATATACCTGCATCCACTAACATATGCCCAAGGTAGTCAGCTATTCAACAAAATATGCATTACACATAATACATCTCATAGTTAGAATATCAATTCAATAACCATCCATTTCACATATATGCATTTCTTCACATATCATTTAAATGAGATAACATATTTTCATAATTCTTTTGATAACAAAGTGCAAGCACAATTTATTCATCTTCAGAATTCACATTGCATTCATATTTTACCCTATATAGTAATAGTAAATAGTAATTACACAATTGGGGTGTAACATCCTTCTCTCTCTATCCCTCTCCTCCATCTCCATCTCTAATTTCCTCTCAATCTCTTTCTCCTTACCTCTCTATTTGTTTCTCTTCCCCCTAATCTCTCCCTCTTTCTATCCCCATATATTCCTCTCTCTCCCTCTCTCCCTATTGAGAACATAACATGAGCATATTGGTAATGGATCCTTATTACCTTCCTAATTCAGAGGTTTTGTTTTAGTTGTGTTTGAATCCCTCTAAGTAGATGCATATTCTATTTGAAGCTATCACTTCTTTGTTGAGACCTTTGTTGCACAAGCAACATCATTTTCTAAATAGCCTACCAATCGATCTCATGTATACTACACAAATGTATGTAAAAAATAAACCAAAGTATTCTCTAATTGACCTTCCACACTTCTTTGGTGTACCCATTGCACACCAAGGTGTGATTGCTAGTTTTATTTTATTTTTTAATTTAGATTTAAGTTTGAAATTTATTTATTTTATGAAATTACAAATAATAATTAAAAATTATTAGAATTAGTTTAATTTATAATTACTTAAGTAGGGAAAAACTTTAGAGAAATAGGGGATAGCAAATTTAGTTTTGGATATGATATAAAATAAAAAAAGATAGAAGAATGAGAGGAAGAGAGATAGGGGAAGAGAGAAGGGAAAACAAATATAGAGAGAAATAGAGGAGAGAGGAAGAGAGAGATTGAGAGATAATAAAAAATATAAAGATAGAGAGAGAGATAAAGATATAAATAGATGTCTCTCTTTCTCTTCACATATCTCTCCATAATATCTCCCCATATGTATCTTTCCCTACCTCTCTCTATGTATATCTCCCTCTCTCAACCTATCTCTATATAACTTCCTATCTCTATATTTCTATCCCTTCATCTCTCCCTCTCTCTTTATATCCCCCTCTTTCTATCTCTATTTATCTATCTCCCCCATCTCTCTATCCATTTCCATTTTCATCTCCATCTCTATCTTCCTCTCTATTTCTCTCCTTATCTCTATCTCCTTACCTCTCCTTACATATTTTTCTCTCTTTCCCCTTTATTTTTCCCACTATATATATCTCTCTATCTCTTCCTCTTTTTATCCATATTTCTCCCTCCCTACCTCTCTCCCTATCACTCTCTTTCTATATCTCTCAACTTCTCCATCCTCTCTCTCTCTATATATATATATATATATATATATATATATATATATATGTCTCAACATCTCTCTCACTCAAACACACACACTCCTTGTTTCTCCTTCCCTATCTATATCTCTATATCTCTTTCACTCACACACACACACTCATTGTTTCTCCCTCCCTATCTCTATCTCTATCTCTATCTCTATCCTATCTCTATCTCTCTCTGTCTCCTCTCTCTTATCTCTCTCCTCTCTCTCATTAATTGTCTATATCACCTCCTTTATCATCACTTTCATTTATATCTTCCTATCTCTCCCTCTTCCTCTCTATTTATATCTCATTATCTCTATCTCTTCTTGTTTACTCCATATCTCCCTCTATCTCTCCTACTCTCTTCCCTTTCTCTACCTATCTCTATATATCACTTCCTATATCTTTGTATTTATCTCTCCATCTCCCCCTCTTTCATTGTCTCCCTCTTTCTATCTATATCCTCCATCTCCCTCTTCCTCTCCCTTCCATCTCCCTCTTTATATTTATCCCTCTTTGTCATTGTCTTTGTCTTTCCTCTCTCTCTCCTCTCTATCTCTCCTTTTTATCCCTATTTTTCCTCTCTCCATCTCCCTATCACTTCCTCTTTCTATATCTCTCCTATCTCTATTTCTCTCCCTCCATCTACCTTCATCTCTATCCATTTATGCATATTTATCCCCCTCTCTATCTCTCCATATCTCTCTCTTTCTCATACACACACACTCCTTGTTTCTCTCTCCCTATCTATAGCTCTATCTCTATATTTATCTCTCCAATTAAATTCTTACATATCTCCCTCTATCTCTATCTCATTATCTATCCATCTCTCTCTACCCCTCTATCTTTCCCTCTCTCTACCCATCTCTATATATCACTTCCTATCTCTATCTTTACATTTCTATCTCCCCCTCTCTAATTCTCTCCCTCTCTCCCCCTTTCTATATATTTATCTCTTCCATCTCTATATATCCTTTTGTACTCTCTATTTATCTCTCCCTCTCCTTCACTCCCTATCCCTCTCCTCCATCTCCATCCCCATCTCTAACTTCCTCTCAATCTCTTTCTCCTTACCTCTCTATTTGTTTCTCTCTTGCCCCTAATCTCTCCCTTTTTATATCCCCATATCTTCCTCTCTCTCCCTCTCTCCCTATTAAGAGCATACCATGATCCTACTGGTAATGGAGCCTTATTACCTTCCTAATTTAGAGGTTTTTATTTTAGTTGTGTTCAAATCCCTGTAAGTAGATGCATATTTTATTTGAAGCTATCACTTCTCCATTGAGACCTTTGTTGCACAAACAACATCATTTTCTAAATAGCCTACTAATTGATCTCACGTATACTACACAAATGTATGTAAAAAATAAACCAAAATATTCCCAAATTGACCTTCCACGCTTCTTCGGTGTACCAATTGCACAGCAAGGTGCGGTTGCTAGTATATTTACATATTATTTTAAAAAATCCAATAAATAAAGAAATTCAATTTATATATACATATGTTTACATAGTTAATATATATATATATATATGAGTATTTTATTTGTAATTGATATTCAATTTATATATATATATATAAACCTATATCAATTCAAGCTAATATTTTACTCCTTATAATAAATTTATTAAATATTTTGGTTCGTATTTTTAATTATGGAAAGGGCACTTTTCCAATATAGATTAGATTAAAGTTAAACTTCATAAATCAAGAAATTCCTTCCAAAATTTATTGAGTCCTTTAAATTTTCCATTATAATTCAATACATTCCTAGGGCTATTTATTTCCATTAAGTTCGATGCAAAACTTTGCAAGAATTGTAAACAATATAATAACTTTCTTTCTTATACTTCTAATAACTTTTGATACATGCTTCTATAAAACAACACCATGCACGAAAGGGAAAAACTGCAAGGACACTTGATCCTTCCAAATACAAACTTCTTATCCTTTGAACTAACGCAATTTCCTCTCTATTTTATTATCTAGATGCAATATTTCTATTTTTCAAACAAAAACAACAATGCTTAAAAATGTCATGTCCCTACATGTTTTTCTTGCAATGCATAATGACTAGTATTTTACAATCATCTTACATGATTCACATCAACACATTTGACATAAGTTCACCCAAGTTGGATTGTTCATCTATCTGAATTATTTTGAATCCTATTATTGATGAGTATTCCTAGTCGATTTCCAACTCCCACATATAAACCTGGAGAGAAGAAGTCAACAAAATAAATATGGCCACAAGCTCTCCTCCCAACCATAGTATTGGTACTCAATCCACCCCTGAGCCCTAAGGGTCACTTAGCTCTCCCAATCTTAATTTACACATGGCTTACATTTGACACAAATCATCTATTCGTTCACATAACTCAATTGCTTAACATTAACACACATAATGGTTATTCATGTGCAACTTAACAAGGTGGAACTCCTACCTAAGAAAAAATCCCAACACACACAACGTCATAACAAAGGATGCAACATTAAATCTTCACATGATTTCAATCACAATTACACATTTAAACAAGAATCAACAAAGATATACATAAACCAATGAACACTTTGGGACATTCATTTACATATCAACAAAACTCAAACCAAAAAGGGTAGATCTTACCAAGAGATTTTCCACCCCAAATATGGAAGAATCTCTCTCTTCTTCAAGACCTTTCCTCCATTCTTCCTCACCCATCATTTCCAAGAGTTCTCCTCCAAAATGAGGAAGCAACCAAGAGACAAGAGAAAGTAATAGTAAGGGAGAGAAGCCAAGACCAAAAGAGAAGCCCCTTCTCCTCACATGGAGAAAGAATAAATATAAGGGGAAAGGCATCAACCTTTCCATAACTTCTCAACCATCCAA
Source organism: Sequoia sempervirens (assembly GCA_007258455.2). Taxonomy (NCBI): domain Eukaryota; kingdom Viridiplantae; phylum Streptophyta; class Pinopsida; order Cupressales; family Cupressaceae; genus Sequoia; species Sequoia sempervirens. Next base: position 97,174,978 of record VDFB02000015.1, read on the forward strand.
CCAACTCCAATTTTAGCCACTTTTCATAAGTGGGTAATTAGAGTGATCTTTAGACATTATTAAAGGGGTTTTATGGGATAAAAAGACCCCTAATCCATAGACCTACCACCTAGGAAACTTTTTAAACAATTAAAACCACATAAAGACTTCATAAAACATAAAATAAGTAGTCACATTTAAAAGGTGACTCAAGGGTCTAATAAAACAACCTCTCACACATGCACAACCCCTACAAAACAAGGTTAAAACACATATCCCTAACAAGACTAAAATTTCACAAGAATAAAATAAAGGAAGTGGCTATGTGACCCCTTGATCAACATTAGCTTATTTTAACCTGTTTACTCAACCAGAAAGAGGGGTCAGTATTACTTATGATTAATAATATTTGAAACAAATAGGATATGAAAGATAATATTCAAAGAATAGTAATCCACTAGAAAATTAAATCCACAAATCTAACAAGTAACATATAATTTAACTCTCCCTACTTGCATAATACTTTTTAGAGTCAAGCAACAATTGATCATAATATTTATTACCACTTATATCAATATTATATTTACCTATAATGAATACCACTATAAGTAATTATTGAATATAAATCATTACCCTTATATTCACACCTACTCACACCCATAATATATAATCACCTAACATCATTTAGTTCACATAGGATACATAATAATATTACAAACAACTGATCATCTCAATTATTACATACTCATGTAGACAAGGAATAGAACTCATCTGGCTATCACATGAAATCACAACCATTAGTTGGATAAGATTTGACAATAAAAATATAAGCATCTTTGATGTATAGGAACAATCATCACTAGTGTGTATTATACAATATAAAAGGACATAAATCGTCACCGACTAACATGATCAATAGGGCCACAAGGGATGGGGTCTTACAGAGATTATCCCAGTAAGACAATGTTTGATAAGCATAATGTAATGAACAAGAGGGTTTGAAAACTTATTAGAAGTGTATACACCCTTATTATATTTTGAATGATATTATCTTATATTTTGATCAAGAGTCTATATTATTACATATTCATGGTAATTTAATCTTTATAAGAGGGCATTACGTACTCGATGAAACCAAAGCCATAATGCGATGAGATTTCTAGGTGCAAAAGCATAGATATCTCTCAAGTAGAAAATGTTCTCTAATTTGGATATAAACTTATCATATATTTAAATATGAGAATACATGTGTCATATGGAAGGAAAAGATATATGAATGTCTATATACATACAAACGTAGGTACCTTATAAAAATCATGCAAAGGATAACTTGAAAGGAACCTATGAGGAATCTGGAGATTATTTGAATGGTTCCCAATTGGAGTTATCAGAAGTTAAAAAGCTTAATATGTTGACTTATTATTAGACATTACTATGAATATAATATTCTATATCGAATCAAACTAACTGATATTCAATGTCATGAATAACTAGATTGGTTATGGTGTCTTAGAAGGATGAAGCCATACTAGGTATGACAACGAAGAGTCTAAACCATTAGTTATGAGGAAGATGATTGTCTATTTATGTCTACTTCAAGATTAAATATATTTGGTATGGAGTTCTTAAGGAATAGATCGATAAGAAAAAAATGATGGACATCTAAAACTTTAATACAAAGAAGTAATCTTCAATTCAAGTTTAATGTTTTGATTATATGGGAAAATCAGGTTTTGAAGGGACCCAAAACCCTTTACAACTTGAGATACAAGATGTTGCTAAAAGACTGCTCTAGTAAGGTACCAGCAACAAACCAAGATCTAAAAAACAAGACAAAAAAGGGTGTTGTACGAAAGATAAAACAGTAAACTAATAGCAGCACCCATCAGCAACAAAACAGCAAAACAACAACAAATAAACTGAGACCCAACAAGAAACAGACAACAAACAAAAAGAGAGTTGAACACTAATTCATACTACTCAAGGTGTTGGCCACCTCAAGCTCTTGGCTTCTGTGCATTTCTATCATGTCCAACAGCTCCTTCTTCTTAGCCTCAAAGGACTTTTTCCACTCAATAGACCCTCTAACAACAAGGCTTTTTCCATCGTCTTTTGCACCTTTTTTACCTTTGCCTTTGGTCAAATGATCTTTCTCCAATAGCTCAAAAAAATACACTTGGTCCTCACTGAGCTCACTTATCTTTCTGAACAGGGCTTGCAAAGAGTCTGCACTATTCTTCATTGAAATGTGACATGCATGAAGAAGCTTCTTTATGTCCGCATTCGTTCCCAATACCTTGGCTTCTAAACCAGCCAATCGTTCTTCACATAGAGATTTGAAATCATTGACGATAATAGGAAAAACAAAAAATAGATGAACAAACCATGCCTGAAATGGTTTAGAAGCATGAAGTGGTGACCAAGGATAGCAGTAAACCTGCCTTCCAAGGTCACATAGCGCATTAACACCTCAGCAACATTCGCCCAAATCTTCTTAAGGGATATGCGCTCATAACCCCAACTTTCCATTTTAACCAATTTCTTTTGCTCGTCATCTTTGAATAATTGGGCCATCGCTTCCTAATTCTCTTCTTATCCTTGTAAAACTTACGGCCAACCATTGGCATCCCAGTTACAGTAGTAACCAGCTCCTCATTCACCTCCACTTCTAGACCCTTAATATTAAGCTTGCAATTATGCCAGCATGACACAAATTTCGTTGAGGCATTAGGATCATGCCCATGCAGCCTTTCTAAAAAAGGTGTGAAATTCCCATGATGAAGGATATTCCATAGCTTCTCTTTCTTTTTGAGGCCCGCGCAAGAGTGCGGCTATATTCTACTTCTGTCACCACCCATTTCTTCCAAAACCAGAAGAAGAAAACCCTTACAAAAGTTACTCAATTGAATGCCAGAAATCCAAATGAAACCCACAAAGCGTGCAAGTTAGGGGATGGTACTAGAAATTAAAAGTTGCCACCGCAACAACTCATTCCATGCCATCATTTCTCAATAATCTCCTCACTTTCTCAGGAAGGATTGAGCCCTCCTCCCACACATGAAATTCATTTAAACTGACAGCCTCGTTGGAAAAAAAATTTGTCGAGTTTCCTTCTTGATAAATGTGAGACATGCAGATCTCTTCACAAGATTGTAACATGATTATAGTATCTTTGATAAGTTGATCCATGTTCCAACTAGGTTGGTGAGTGCCACATAGATAATTGATGATTTTTGGAATCACCTTCGACCCATATTTTGGAGTAGCCTTTGTCCACAACATATTTAATGCTTATAAATGCAGCCTCTGCCTCAACAAAATGATTTGTCTGATTCCAAGTTTAATGTTAGATTTTATACATATAAACATATTGTCAATATTGTTAGGTTCATACCAAGTGTGTCTAGTTGTTGACATTATGTCATCGGTATTAACTAATTATGCATAAAATAAGAGAATAGTCACTCCCATGGTTAAAACTAAGGACTTGAATAAGAGGTAGTTGCTTAGACCCTAAAAGTTGCAAGAATGTAACTTGGGTATTCTAGTCAGAAGAAGATAACCAGTCAAGTCGTTTACCAACTTAGTAAGAAAGAACTTGAATATGAGGCAATTGCCAAACCCAGATTGTTATAGGTATGTAATAGGGTATTCAAGAGATTTGAGTCAAACCTGATTGGTCAATTAATTAGACATTGGTGTGTTTACTTTTGAAAGAGATCTTGTTATCATAATTAACTATTGGATCAAACCAAGAGAAGAGTTAATCACAGGTCAGTAGGTTTTCCAAGTTGAGTTAGAGGTGGATGAACTTACGACATTGCTTCCTTAGAAAGTGGATTGATTATATATATATCAAAACTTTTTCCAAAGTAAGTGTAAAAGTTTCTACTTACACTTTGTTGGTTCACTATGCTTTGAGTTTTCATAACTTGTCAATAGTGCCATGCATAGTTGGAGGGTATCCATAGTTGTATGGCCATACATGTTATGTAGGACACAACACTAGAGACTTAGATGGAATTACTAGAGGTTCCCATACCAAACTCTTCATTGAAGGGCAGGGCCACTTCTAGTTAGGAAGGTGTGTGGGGGACTGCTAGGTCTGTGGTTGGAGGAAAAGCGCTTGGATTATGTCCTCCCTCTTGTAGATGGTGATTGAGGCTTGTGAAATAGAATAAGTGTAATCTAGATAAGGATATGTCGACCTTGAACTCTTGTAAGTTATGAATTTGAATTTATGATCATGAATCTATTGTAATTTGTATTTGAAAAGATGAGTTTCATTTAATTGGAATTATATTATGTTATGTTAATTTGTGTATGCAATGTTATATGAAGTTATTATGTAGTATGCAATTATGTTATTGAAAAAGGAAAAATCCCATTTCCCTATTTTTGGAAACTTTAATTAATTCACCTCATGAGTTAAAACTTAGGTGGAAACAGTGGAGTAAACATTGGGTAGGCTACAATCATAATCACTAGGTGCTTTGGCTGCAAGTTTAGGTGTTGGAGGAAGACTTGCTTGAGAAGGTGGTAGAGAAGTAGGTTGATTCAAATTTTTTTATTTCTTCCAGTGTTGTAACTATGAGCTATATCTTTATAGGAGGAAGTTGTAGATTGTAAGAGTCTTGTGTAAAGGTCTAGCAAGCCAATAGTGTCTGGTACCCCAAAAATAAAATGAATTATTTTAGGATACAAGCTAGACAGAGTCACAAAATGGTGGGTATCTTAGGCCTTTGAGGAGTTGCAGAGACTATGACTACATTCACGGACTCTTTGACTTGTGAATAAGAAGTAGATAGTTGTGATGAAGAATTTTATTCAGGAGATCTACAAATAGAAGGAGATTCCTCTAAGAAATCACCTAGGGCATCATCCAACATATCAAAATCTTCTTTGAAAAAAGCATTATCAAAAGCATTAAAACTTTGAAGAAAAAGATTTGACATGATTTTATTTCACATCAAGTTCACCAAAATGTAATAGAGAGGATCTGCTACACTTGAGTCTCTAGGATAGGGAAGAGTTTGCAAGGGGAAGATGGCCCTCTATTACCTCAAAGACAAAAGCTCAAGTGACAGAGGTATAAGATGAAAGAGATTTCAAAAACGTATTTTTTATGCCTTGCATAACCATCCCATTTTCTTCTAGATCGAAATGGGTCCCCCTCTCTTTGCCTTGGTGTCCTTTACCTGTTTGCTTCTCTTTCTTTTCCTTGCTCTTGGTGTTTTTGTTTTGGCTTTAGGTGTGGTGTTTTCTTTTTTCTGTCATTTCTCCTTGTTAGAATCAGGTCTTGAACCGGAACCTAAAATTTTAACCTTCCAAAAGTTTATGTTCAAGTTTTTATTCCAATCTCGATCCCTGCGGTCTTCCTTTGCCTTTGTCTTGTGCCAGAATTGGACTTTAGACCGGAACTGAAACCTTGAACCTTTTTTTAAGGTTCATGTTTTTGATTCCGACCCGACTTCGATTTCCACCTTCTTTTTTTTCTTTGTCTATTTCAGAATTGGATATCGGACCACAACTAAAACTTTGAACCTTTTTAAGGTTCATGTTCTTGGTTCTGACTTGACTCTGATTTCTACCTTCTTGTTTTTCTTTTTTAGTTTCAGAATTGTTGACGACGATGTTACTCACAGCAATAGTGTAGATAAATTCCTCACAAGAAAACCGTGAAGATCCTATCCTTCTTGAAAGATCTAGAATAAAGACAACCTAAAAGAGGAATTTATTTAATAGGAAAATATTGGCTTAGTTCAATCCCAAGTCTCCAGTAGTCAGGTCTTGACTTTACTAGGTTCACTTCAGGGTATGATGTGATATTGTTGTTAATCTCAAAGGGAATAAGGTTGTTTTTAGTTTCATTAAGAATCATAAGCATTCTACATAATATTTCCAATTCAATCATAAAATAACATCATGAAATTGAAATATTTGCAATAATATTTCATGAACATCCTCAAATTTTGCTATCACTTAAGTAGATTTAGCTTTAAGCATTCAACAGTTTCATAGAAAATGAAATATTTTCAATAAATTTCCATCCATTCATGTATTTTTTGGAACATTTTCAAGAATTTAAACATCTATTCTAAAATAAAGCATAAAAAATACTAAAAATTAAAATTTCTCCAGGTTATTCTCCACGCATGCCCCCAAAGAGTTAATCAAATCAAAGAAAACCACTTTATACTTCACCAGATTGCTTCACAACTACATATAAAATGGTGTGAACTTTTAAAGAGAGGGGTTTTAGTTTGGACACCGAGTAGGTTCTACATGCACCCTTAAACAACGCAGCACACAGTCTTGTTTGGCTGAACTAACAAAACCAACCACAAATATTCATGAGATAGGTAGCTATAAAATTGGCTCTAATATTGATTAATTTCTACATGCATACAAGTTTTTAGACCGAAATGATTCAGAAAACAGGAAAAAAGAACAAAACTTGGAGAAGTTTTGGCTCTTCTGACATCCACAAATTTTGAACTTAAAAAAGGGTATCCTCTGGCCTTTTATAAAAATAAGACACATATAGGATAAGAAAAATACATGAGAGGAAATCTAAGGGATGAATCACATCAAGGCACGTGGAATATAGTGACTAGTAAGAGAATTGAAACCGAAGTCAACGAAGGTCAACTTCAATCAGGATAGTGTGTAGGAACTTTCCCATATATTCAGAATGATTACTTTATCACCTTGTTCCTACACTTTGTTCTGCTTTGGGCTTTCTGCTCTTGGGAATGGGCTTCCTCGTGTGTGCGAGTGAATTTGACCTACCTAAAGTGCAAAAACTAACTAATACAAAAGATCAAAAGCACAAGAAAAACACTCAATATTGGCCTAAGGTGAACTCAAACAAAATACAAGAAAATATGGAACCTTTTACCTTGTCTGAGTTGATTGCTTTGGTTGGTCCTTTAAGCGTTCGAATGTGTGCTCCTTTAATGGAAAAACAACATAAAACCTAGCTCTAAATGATCATGGAGTGATGAGGAATGCAATGGTGATTATGGGTATTGCAATGGATGCAAGGTATGAGCTCACAATGGTGCAACAATGGTGTATGAGTGCTTGGATGAGTGCTTGGTTGCTTGAGTGTTAAAGTTGATTGCAATAGTAATTGATGCAAATGAGAACAAATTCCTCCATTTTTAGGGGAAGTGCCCCTAAACAATGGAGGGTCAAGATGAAGCCATGATGGACAAGATCAAGGGCTAGGGTGAGTTGAGAACTCACAAGCCCTCACATCTTGACATGTGGTGGGTGAGGTGTCAAAGGGGAGATGAGGTAGAGGTACTTTATAGTACCTAGGGATTTGGACAAGATCTCATCATAAAGGAGGTCCTTGTCCTCATGTGGGTGATGGTATATGTGAAGAATTAAAAAATCCTCAAATATCCACATGGGAAAGAGAGAAAGAATTAAAAATTCTTTCAAATGCCTAGGGGGATTAAATGTGAATTAAAAATTCATATAGGGAAGGGGTTTCCTTCTCCAAAAGGAGAAAGCATTTAATGAAGTTTACTTTGGACATATTCCATAAATGGCATGGGGATTAGGTTGACCTAATCATGTGATTAAGGTTGTGCAAGCATGAGATTAGGCAGGTTAATGAAGAATTAGGGACAAGTGGGGGATTATGGAGTATGTGACCCTAATTATGATTAGGGGTATGCACATCCTAATCATAGATTAGTTAAATTAATCTGGATTAGAGAGAATTATGGAGGATGGGACAAGGAGAGAGAAAGAATGAATTTAAAATTTGATTTAAATTCATAAAGGGAAAATGACTAAATTAAATAAATTAGAGTATTTATTCAACTTAGAGAGGAAAGGGGATAAGGTATGTAATTAATTTATTAAATACCTTAGGGATATTAGAATAATGGGTGATATTAATTAAATAGTGAACTATTTAATTAATGTGGATAAAGGATGCGAGACAAAGGAATAAGAAGGGATGAATTTGACCATATGGAGGTGGTCAAATTTAGATGTCTACACCCTGAAGATTGGAATTTGTCTCCACCGCATGTGTAATAATGGGATCTCCAGCATTCTGGTGGACTCAAAGCCATCTGCATTATAGCATCCTAGAGTATGCAACCCGATCTGGATATAATTCTATTTGTGATTCAAATTTGCTTGACCGTTCATATTTGAATTTTGCATCGCAATCTACATCTCCTGTAATTACAAATTCCACTCATTAAATCCCTTTTAAAAACAAACATTTTAAAACAAACTATCATGTAAATGAAACCATCATTAAATTGATTATCATTTAAATTTCTCATAAATAACATGCTTTTCAGCATATCACAAATCCTTGCATAGTTATATTTTATATACTGGGTTACTGGACTATCGGACTCATTAGATAACCTTAAGATTTTAAAACTTCATTTCACATAGTTACCCAGTATTCAGCTTTACCCATGAATTTTCCCCGGAATTCAGATTTATCAAAATTTTCATCTTATCGGACCTTGGCTATCGGACCAGAACACTTTGCTCGACGCTTGCATTACCTTTTTCCTTTTTTACATTCCTAGTTTCTGATATCCAGTACCTAGAACACTACATTATGAAGTACTCTTTTATTAAAGATTTCTTTTTGCTCTTTCATTTCTGGTGATCTTTTCAACTAGCTAGCATCTTCCATAAGTGTTAGTTTTCACTTGGGTCCCCAAGTCTTACAATCTTGGGGTGTGTTGTGAGACCACACAACAACTTGAAACCAATAAAACCAAATTTAAACCAAAACTTGAAATTAAATCACCAGTTGTAAATTATAATTTATGCATATTTTAAAACAATAACTCTTTACCTTTACCTAGATTTTGACATAAAAATAGTAAAATTCTTTTGAAAACATCCATGTGTGCTCTGATTAATTCCAATTTCTAGAACTTAGTGAAATAAATCAGTTCATTGACATTGAACTACATAATATGGTAATCCTACAAAGCCAACCAGGGATAGAGCCTTGCTACCAGTCAAGTGTCCATAGCCCTGACAATACCTTATCTTCGTAATTCCCCCCAAACATAGCTCTACTACCAGCCAGGCATCTATAGCCCTAGTAGAGATATTTGGATAGCCTAAAGAGTTGATTTTTTTTTTGCTTTTGATATTTCATTAATAGCTCATTTTTCTCTTTTGATATTTCATTGATAGCTCATTTCAACTTTCAGGCAATGAAGCCCGCTATTAGGTTGGGAATTACAGTGGTAGTGAAGGTTGCCTTTTTATTTTTCATTCAATGCAAATCCCTTCATCATTTCACTATTTCCCAAAAACTCATTTAATAATTCCCTGTTGGTGTGTATTTATAGCTAAACTTTACCACTTTTATGCCAAATCCTAGCTAACTGCAACTCACTATATGTTAGAAGATATGCATAAATTAAAATTTAGTAGAAAACAATTTAATCACCAAATTTAAATCTAAATTTAGAACCATTAGTTACCACCCTTTTCCAATAAAATTTTATGGCAACTGCTAAATACTCAGCTAGCACTTATGATTTGGCAGCATTGCACCACATTAATGGATCAAGAATGTCATGATGGCAGTTAAACACGATCACATTATTTTGCATTAAATTTGCATGCCTCAATGCACACATATTACTCCTTCAAATTTCCCAGGTGATGACGTGTGTTGCCTTACCGGCTTCATTTTCCTTTCTACTTCACACACATAAGCACCTTCATAATTAATATGGCTTAATAGAACACTATGAAATGAATAGCATTAATTTTGAAATCTTCAATTTGTTTGATTCGCAATCTTTTTACAAGGCAAATTTTGAAGCAAATTATCACCAATTGTGTGTGAAAAAATTAATTTGATTTAACATTCTGCTCTGAAAGTTCATCTGGTTGCACCTTGCTTACGATTTTTGAGACTTCACTCGAGGCAACTATGTACCGCAACTTCTTCACGGCTTTCTATAAATTTCGCACTTCTTTCTCAAATTCTTCACACTTTTACTTAGCTTTCTTGTTATTTTGCATTTCTTGCTCTGATTGTTCTTGTTTGCTTCTAGGTCATGGATACTCCAATTTTCCTAGCCTGCTCTCACCGCCAGAATGTTTTCTTAGGTAGTATCACACCACAAAGGCTTGAAAAGGTTTTCTTCATTAGGACTTCAAGTTTTATTATGCCAAACTTATGCTTAGTCCTTGGGGAAAAGTATGTATAATATAGTTGCTACTTTTAGTTCTATTCCGATGTGGCTTCTCATTTTGTAGCATCACTTCGGGATATTGGGCTTTCTGTTGAAGACGTTCACTCTGTTGTGAGATAGATAGTGCGGCCTGAATATTTGGAAAAATTGAATACTATTCTCTCTATTGCACACTCAACCATTGGAATCCCTTCCATGGATGATATTCCTCGATCCCTGGAACATGGGGAAGTGGTTCCACTCCAGCCTTTCCTCACCGACCTTCATATTAATGACTTTGAATTTCACTGAGAACTTGCCTACATAGGGTATTTAGCCCTGATGGATGAGGTGTCCCACATCGACTGAATCACTACTCATATCTGCAGCTCGGCTACCTCTTTTTTCTTTTTTGATCTTTTGCCACTTTACAGCAAGAATTTTGATACTTGATGTATATACGTGATATACACACACATATATAGCTTTGTTTTACATCTTAAAGCATGTATTTACTGTGCATGGTTTTATAATTTTACATTTCATAGCACAATTTTACAAATGTTTGAATTAACTCTCATGTGTATGATAAGTTAAGCAGAATTTGCTAATGCAAAGAACCAAATAGAAAAAGAAAGAAAGAAAAAAAACAAAACAAAAAAAACCCTACAAAAAGCAAACTAACCCTAACTAACCAAACTTCTAATATAACAAATTACTAAACCTAACGAAACAATTTGTTTTAATTTATATGACTATTTCCATTGTTGTTTTGGTATGAATTACATCAGGTTTATCCTTAAATTCATTCAAAGAAATTTCAAATGTCCTACTATAGCAATGAATTATTTTAAATTCCCTGCATTTAATAAACGTAAATTCAAAGGTGTACTTACCAATGACTTGGATCATATGTATGAAAATGACCTCATTAAAGGTTGATTGCACACACTTTGTTTGATGTGACCATACTCTACCTTCTTTAGCCCTGGTTCATGATTTGTTCTTCTACTCTGTTCATTTTCATGAACGGTTGTGTCCATTTTTTGACTCCTTTCTCCTCCAAAATTTGTTTGTCTTTGATCCTATCTTCACTTTGCACTTTGTTAGACTAAACAATATCACAATCTATATTAATATCAGAGAGAAAAAGTAAAAAATTGATACTCTGTATCTTACATGAAATCAGAAAATTTTCCTTTTTTAGCTTAAAAATTTTCAACTTGGAGCAAACAACACATGTTTCCTGCTCGATTTTCCCACTCCTTTTCATTTGTGTTTTCCACGTATACAAAGAATGATGAACCATCAATATTGTTTCCTCATTTTTGATGCGATGTCTTTGAATCGCGACATTCTCGCTTATTTTCCTGCAAAATGTTAGGATTTTCTTTATACAATTGTAGTTATCAAACCGTTTTAATGTATCCGCTAATTTTTTAGTATTTTCAATTCCACTAGGGTTATACTCTTTTCTTGTTAACAGTCCCTTTTTTCTAGCATTTAAAACTTCTTCAGTTAATGGAATCACCTTACACAGCCAAACTTACCCTAGTTAAAAAAAAATCACAATCAAGTTCACCATGATTAGTTGTATCATGAATTATACACTCAGTGACTCTACCAAAGGTGAATAAACTCAGAGGATGTAATCTTTGGTTAAATTTTTTCCAAAGTTTCTCAACTTCCATTTTAAAGAAACAGCTTGCACGAGACTTTCGCCTTACAAGCTACTTTTAAAACTCAGGAATAACATAATTTTCGGAGTGGCCCTCCTTCTAGTACCAATTCCTATTGATGACGATCTTACTCGCAACAACAATGTAGATAAATTCCTCACAAGAAAACCACGAAGATCCTATCCTTCTTGAAACATCTAAAACAAAGACAACCTAAAAGAGGAATCTGTTTAATAGGAAAAAGATTGGCTCAGTTCAATCCCAAGTCTTCGGTAGTTAGGTCTTGAATGTACTAGGTTCACTTTAGTGTATGATGTGATATTGTTGTTAATCTCAAAGGGAATATGGTTGTTTCTAGTTTCATTAAGAATCATAAGCATTCTACATAATATTTTAAATTCAATCATAAAATAACATCATGAAATCGAAAGACTTACAATAATATTTCATGAACATCCACAAATTTTGCTATCACTTAAGTAGATTTAGCTTTAAGCATTCAGTAATTTCATAGAAAATGAAAGATTTTCAATAAATTTCCATCCATTCATCTATTTTTTGGAACATTTTCAAGAATTTAAACATCTATTCTAAAATAAAGCATAAAAAATACTAAAAATTAAAATTTCTCTTGATTATTCTCCACTCATGTCCCAAAGAGTTAATCAAATAAAAGAAAACCACTTTATACTTCACTAGATTGCTTTATAGCTCCATCTAAAATGGTGTGAGCTTTTAAAGAGAGGGGTTTTAGTTTGGACACCAAGTAGGTTCTGCATGCACCCTTAAATGACTCAGCACATAGTCTTGTTCGAATGAACTAAAAATACTAGTTACAAAGATTCATGAGATAGGTAGCTATCAAATTAGCTTTGATATTGATTAATTTCTACATGCATACAAGTTTTTAGACCAGAATTATTCAAAAAATAGGAAAAAAGAACAAAACTTAGAGAAGTTTTGGCTCTTCCGACATCCACAAATTTTGAACTTAACTTAGAAAACGGTATCCTCTGGCCTTTTATAGAAATAAGACACAGATAGGATAAGACAAATACATGAGAGGAAATCCAAGGGATGAATCACATCAAAGCATGTGGAATATAGTGACTAGTAAGAGAATTGCAACCGAAGTCAACGAAGGTCAACTTCAATCTGCATGTTGAAGCACTTCGAGTTTTTCATCCTTTTATTATCACTAGGAAAATAACTTGAATCAAGATAATGTGTAGGAACTTTCCCATATATTCAGAATGATTACTTTATCACCCTGTTCCTACACTTTGTTCTACTTCGGGCTTTCTACTCTCGGGAATGGGCTTCCCTGAATATTGGCATTTGTCTCCACCACATGTGTAATACCAGGATCTCCAGCATTCTAGTGGACTCAAAGCCATCTACATTATAGCATCCCAAAGTATGCAACTAGATCTGGATATAATTTTATCCATGATTCAAAATTTCCTGACCGTCCATACCCGAATTCAGCATCGCAATCTACACCTCCTGCAATCACAAATTCCACTCATTAAATCCTTTTAAAAACAAACATTTTAAAACAAAATCTCATGTAAATGAAACCATCATTAAATTGATTATCATTTGAATTTCTCATAAATAACACACTTTTTCAGCATATCACAAATCCTTGTATAGTTATCTTTTATATACCAGGTTACCAGACTATCAGACTCATTAGATAACCTTAAGATTTTAAAACTTCATTTCACATCATTACCCGGTACCCAGTACTCAGTACTCAACTTTACCCATGAATTTTCCCTGGACTTCAAATTTACCAAAGTTTTCATCTTACCAAACCTTGGCTATCGGACCTTGGCTATCGAACGTCGGCTATCGAACCAGAACACTTTGCTCAACGCTTGCATTACCTTTTTCCTTTTTTACATTCTTGGTTCCCGGTATCCGGTACCCGGAACACTACATTACGTAGTACTCTTTTATTAAACATTTATTTTTTCTTTTTCATTTCCGGTGATCTTTTCAACTAGCCAGCATCTGCCATAAGTGTTATATTTCACTTGGGTCCCCAAGTCTTACAGCCTTGGGGCATGTTGTGAAACCACACAATAGGAATCAAATATCAAACTAGAACTAAAAACTTGAACCTTTTTAAGGATCATGTTCCTGGTTCTGGTCTGATCCCAATTTTTGTGTCCCTTTTTGTTTGTGCCTTGTTGGGTTCAAACCTCGGATCAAAATTGGAACCTTTCTCTTTTTGAAGGTTCATGTTTCAAGTTCAATTTTAATCTCGATTTTTGACCTTGCCTCTGCTGCGATGATTCTAGTTCCACATTCGGTCCCGACTCTGACCTTCATCCTACCCACATTAATGTTGGGTCTCTTCACATGCACAAAACCGGTATTTAATCAAATCTCCTCCACACATTTTCTCACAATTGCATTCAATTTTTCGTGAGTAAAGACTAAGTGGAGTGATAGCTGGAGCGCATATTCGAGCTTAAGGAGTTTGTGATCAACTTTGGTTCTTATTCCTTCACGTTTCAAGGTAGGGTTTCGTGTTTTATTTGTTGTTTCATTCTTTCCTTTTTGTGTTTTTTGTCTCATCCCTATTTTGTTCATTTTTGCTTCCTATTTGTTCATCTTTCTTTCTTTTCTTGTCTGTTCAGTTTGTTGGCCTTCTTATTTGTTCTTGTTTTTCTCTTCTTTTTCTTGTGTTTTCATTTGTCTTTGGTTTCATTGCACTTTTTTTTGCACTCAGGTTTCCTTTTTTGAGTCGTGCCCTAGGTTGCCAATGGTTTTTGTACTTCTTGGCCGACCCTTCAAAATTTTGGAAATCCTTAAGTCACATCGGCCTTTATAAGTTTGATTTTCGAACCTTTGATCTATCCCCACATTCAATCTCTGAAGCAATTAAATTGGTTAAGTCTAGGTTCGACCTTAGGAAAGTTCCAATGCTTGAGTTTATTCCAACTTTGAATTTTGAACTTGTTGAAAATCTCTTCATGATCTACATGCTTGGTGTCATTCTGATTCTGACTTCTGCCCGTATGGCGGGATCGAGTTTCAGAACGAAACCCAAACCTCACACAAAGATAAGTTTTGGTTCCAGGTACCAATTCAATTCTAACTTCCGCCCTTTTGGTCAAGATCAAAACTTAGAACGAAACCTCAACCTTTCGCCATCGAGTATTCCATGTTCCAAGTGTCATTCCGATTCCAACTTCTGCACAAGTTGCGGGATCGAACCTTAGAAAAAAAACCCAAACCTTATGCCAAAATAAGTTTTGGTTCTAGGTTCCAATCTTATTTCAATTTCTTCCCTTTTGGTCATGATCATACCTCAGAGCAAAACTTGAACCTGCTCCCTCAATATGGTTCTCATGCCAAGTTTCATCCCAGTCTCAACTTTTGATAGGCCTTCTTCAAGGTTCAGGTGCTAAGTTTCACTCCGACTCTGACATCTAACAGGTCTATTAATGAGTTTAGAAATGTTCATATTTCAAGTTCTATCCTAAACTCGATGCCTGAAAGCAATAGAGATATCTTGTAAATGAGTACTCCTTTCAGAGTATAGGGTTTTAATGTGGGATGCATTTGATGCCTAACTCCTTGCAACACTCCTTCCTTCCTAATGAATGTTATGATTGCAAATCTATTAAATGTTTGATTCAAAGGGAGATACTAGTGTTGAGGAGGTACCGAAAGAACAAAAGGCTAAGAAGTTGAAGCCAAAACAACTTCCACTCACCATGAAGTACAAGTTCCAGGGTGCTTCAATGGTATCTAAGTTTGGGTCAAAATTTATGAAAGTGACTGATACACTGGTTGGCCATATCGACCTTGATCAATTTCTTAAGGATACCTTTATAGTAGATGCTAGCCCAAGGGCTCAAAAGATTTCAATTTATGGGTTGGCACATGTGGCTTCAATCCCAATAGTAGTACAGTGCCCAGAGTTCATTCTAGCTGTTGCAAACACATACAACCTAGTACAAAGGAAATGCATAGATCCCTAGGCAAATGAGATCATCAATCTGACATCGGGAATTATAAGATTAGTCTTTGACTTGCCTCCCCATGCCAACCTTAAAACCATGACTGAGGCTTAGGCATTAGAGCAATATGGAACAAATGTTGAAACTCACAAAAGATATATGAATAAAAAGTGGTTAAAAACATAAAAGAAATCAATAACCAAACTTCCCCCAAAGCCCAAGAGATCATATTTCCTTTTTGATGTAGGGGATGTTATTAGATTGTTGTCTAGAGCCTTCAAGAAGGAGGATTCATACTCTTTTGATACATGGATGTTCCACTTCATTTAGATTATCTTTGAAGGAAAAAAGCACTTGGATTGGGGGAACATAGTATACGATGTCATCCATACCTAAATGATCAAAGTAAAAGATACCAAGGAAGTCTATATGAGTTCCTATGTTGTGTATTGTGTTGCAAGGATTAGGAACTTCCCAGGCCTAAATACAGTTGAAGACCTCAGAGAAGCACCAGGTCAGAAAAAGGTATGGGAGTATTATGATCAGTTAGAGCTAAAGGAGGCAAAGAAACATTTTTAGAGAGTCAATGATGCCTTCTTGTATGCTTTCATCAACCAACTAATAGGTGACATTGGTTTTAGAATGGCCAAAGAGGCTATGGAATTTGTTGGGGAATGGGGGAATTGGTTCATCCAGTATCCCAAGATGACCTACATTAGGTTGTTTGGTTTTGAGAAGACTCCCTTCATATTGCCAAGGTGTTGTAGCGATAGGATGATCCTGATGGAATTCTCTACTTTGAGAAATGACTGAGGTAAATGCAAAGTACTCAAGTAAACATAAGGCAAGTTGTTTGGCTTTCCCTCTAGAGTTTGGATTCTATTCTTGTTCAATGACAATAGTAGCTAAGTCAGCCATAGAGGAGTTCAAAGCTCGCAATTTGAAATTTCATGTAGTGAGGGAGGATTTTGATCCAAGGGGAAAGATAAATGGTTTGTATGATTATTTGTTCCCCAATCAAGAGCCTCATATTAAAGACTTATGAGCTGATTTGTAGGATGAGACGTTTGAGGTGAGAAGGAGGAGATATGAAAGACTAACCATCCCATAAATGAGAGACTTCGATATAAAATAAGATATACCCGAAGGGATGTTAGATGATGGCATTCTTCTTGACCCTCAATATGAGGTTGACCAAGTGGCAACAAAGGATTTGGATCTCATCAACTAGATGGAGAAGGAAACATTTGATATAAACAAGATCTTATAGGTGGTAATTAATATGAGCTTGAAGTGGATTGACATCCGCTTAAATCGGCCTCTAGGGAGAGCCACCCGAAAGAGGAAAGATTTAAAAGACCCCCAAAGTGAGTCATATTCATCCACTACACCTAAAAGTTATTAACGGTTGAGGGGAATGTCAACACAAGTGGTGGAAGAAGAGGATGACATATTTAATGAATTAAATGAAAAGATGCGGGATTCCAAGGAGACATTCATAGCAACATTAGGTGGAGTTGTCTTTGGGGAAAGCATAAATCCCATTGCCACAGTATACCCTAGAGAAAAGGCCATGATAGAAGAGACTCCTTTTTCCCCTTCGTAGCCCAATGAGGTGGTTGCTAAGGAGAAGGAGAGAGTCAAAGTGGTAAATATTTCAAATTCTCCTCTTCCATCAAACGCTGAGGAAACTCCTCCAAGAGAGGAAGAAATGGAATAATTTGGTGACGAGGAGATGCCACTTGAGGAGGGTAATGATATTAGCTTGGATCATGTGTCCATAGAAGAGGATCAAAAGTAAATATTTGATAATTTAGCCAAGCTAGCAGCAAAGCATAAAGCTAAACAAGAAAGAGTCACTTGAGAGAAGACTGAGTAGGAAGAAGCTTTGAGGAAAGAAAAAGAAGAAGTCGAGAGAGCAAGGCTAGAGCAGCAAAAGGTTGCCTTTGCATAGGTAATTGGTTCATTCCTACAACCTCCACTGCCTCCCAAGCAAACATTGGTAGTTACTCAACAAGTGGAAACTCCACCAACTACTCCAACATGGTTGAAACACAACCTAGAAAAGAGGCAGCAAGTGCAAGCCCAACCAATAAGTTGGGATGATATGAGAAAGGATTTGGAAAAGGTAGAGCCCAAGAAGCAACTGAGGGCTATTCACTCTCCTAGGCTCATAGATGACGGGGATTTGATCATAGAAGTTGCAACCCCAACGGTGGACAAGATGATAAGGAGTTGTAGGCCTTAGACTATAAGGTAAGCATAATCAACCTGGGTAAACAAACCAAAAATGAACAAATGGCCCTCATTGACATTGTTGTGACTTCAGTAAAGTCACGAATGGTAAAAGACAAACAAGCAAAAGATGAATTGAAGGCTCAAGTGGGTCAAATGAAGATGGTTTTGAGAGAGCTTACCACCCTCAATGTTGAGCAACCAGTCTCATCAAAAGTTCCCATACTGATGAGTCGTAAGGAGGTTGATGAACTAAATAATATGAAAAGAAAGGCTCAATGGTTTGATAATTGGTTCGATGTTCTCAAAATTGAAATTGAGGAACTCCTAGTGGAAGGATATAAGCAATATGATGAAGTGTGCACCATTACCAAATAGATAGAGGAGTATGCACAAAATTTGTGGGAAGAAGAAGAAAACTATAGAGGGTTCTTGAGAAGGCTAAAATCCATAAATAAAATGCCTAGGGGAATAATGATTTAATCAGGGATCTTGGGTTATGAGGATCTGAAATATATCAAGAAGTCAATTAATATACTTACCTTCATATTTGAAATCCTCATCGATCACAGAATAATTATTTTTAAAGCTCAATAGGATATATGTGAACACACAAGGGTATTCAAAGAGATTGTTTTTTATTAAGGGTAAAACAGGTTTTGATGGGGCCTCGAAACCCAATACAAATGGTTTTGATGGGATCTGCAACCCAATCCAAATCAAGAAAGTTGCTAACAGAAAATAATCAACAAATCATTGGCATCCAAACAACAACAACCATCAAATATCAGCAAGACAACTCAAGCTACAAACAATAAGAACCGAAGGGACCTTAAACCCAAAAAACTAGGTTTTGAAAATAGTAACCACCTAAAATAGTCAAGAAACAATGTAACCAGGATGCAACAAACCATCTGCTCAATAATAACATCAAGCCCTTCAAATCCAAACTACCCACCTCAATAGGGAAGCTAGAGAAAACAAAAAAACACTAATAACCATCCACATCCTTGTAGCTCCATCCCACTTGAAAAGCCAACCCTACCTCCTCCTTAATAGGCGAGGGCTCCCCTCTAATGGAAAGGAATAAATAGAAAGCCTTACTATCAAATCCAACACTCTCTTGCACGCACGAGTTCCACCTCAATAGAAACAAGTAGTAAAGAAGAGAGCTTCCCTCCAAATCTACAGCAACCAACTCCACCTCAAAAGGAGAGGGATCCACCTTAGAAGGAACAATATTCACCTTCATAGAAGACACCATCTATAGAACTTGGAAGAAAGAAAGAACTTTTTGATAGAAAGGATAGTTACATCCTCCTTTGGCAAGGTAAGATACTGGAGTTTGAAGGAAGAGAGAAGAATAAACTTTAAATACAACCACGTTTGAGCCTTCAGAATAAAACTTTATAACAACTCAACAAAAACAACATCAGGTTTCTTAAGAAGCAAATACAACTAGGTTTTCTAGAACAACCTTGAACTCCTCCCAGCCAACATACTAACAGAAAAAAGGGTAGAGGACTCCCCCATAGAGACCATCAATAAGAGGACCAAAAGATGGACCACCTCCAAACAGAAAAGGGACCAAAAGAGACCAAATCCCAACATCCTCAAGGGCTTCAAAAACCACAAGGGGACCAACCTCACCCCCTTAAATAAATGGAACAACCAGGTCAAAAGATAAAACAAAAAGATCAACCCGGCCAATAGCCAACAACCTCTAACATGGACAGAGTCCATCACCAACCAACCAAGACCCAAGGTCTTGGACAAAATACTGGCAGCCACCAAAAAAGGAACAAACTGTTTAATCAAAAACAACATCCAAAACCCTAAGAAAGAGTTGGAGCAAAAAGAAAAGGATCCATTGAAATGGGTGAAAGAGAGATCCAGAATACCAAACCTCACCCACGCAGCCAACCTCACATATGATAGCCCAGACAAAGAGATGAAAAGCAAAAGGAGCCTTCTCAACACCAACAAAGCCATGGGCGAATCACCAAATAGATAGAAGGAGTGTAGAAATAGCACCCTTGGCATGGAAGGATGCCCCAGAGAAGCAACGAGAACCAAGATCAAAACAATCCAGAAGAGCTTTCTCTGGAGGTGAACACTAACCAAAAAAAAAAAATAGAGCCTCAATACCTCCAGACAACTCCCCACTCATAGGCCCCACGCAAGTCAAGAAGGGCAAGCCAAAAATAGGGCTCCCACAAGCCACAAAAAAGAAATGATGCCAGAACAAGAGCAACTAGCAGCTAAAAAAGGAAGACAGTTTAAGCAACCAAAAGAAAAAACCACCCTCTAGTACCCTGTCAAAGACTGTTATGCACCAGAAGAGGAAAAGCCTCATGAGCCACACCAAGCAACAACCCAAGCGAAGCCAAAGGACATTCAAACAATAGACCAAATGAAGCCAAATCACATTCAGCTACACCAACAAGCCAAGGATCACCATCATCTTCATCAGAATCGACCTCTCCATCATCAATAGTTATCAAAACCCCCATGTTGCGCCTATTCCTACTCCCACTCCTCATCACTCGATAACTTTAGATTGTTACATAGGTCGCAACCAAGGATTTATCTCCAAACAATCAATTGAGTTCATTGCACGAAATAAAAGATAATTGGGGTAAATGGTTAGAATAGTTGATGGAAGAAGGAGATAGTCCCGAAGGGACTCTCCTAGACAAGTTGATGGCCATCAAATTTGACACTCGGTGGGTCGCAAAGGATGTCAGCCAACTGCGAGAAACTATTGTTGTAGTTGCAGGGGAATTTGAGCAATCAAGATTTAAGGTAGAATGGATTGACAAACCTAATGAAGAGGTCATGTAACAAATTTTCAACATTTTTTATGAGTATCATGGGTTTTCAAAGAAGGTTACCAAGTAAAAGAAGAGAATATTTTATTTTTGAAATAGAATAAAGTCAACAGAAGTCAACCTTGCCAAGCGCCCTATTTTATAGGGTAAGCACAACAGTTAACTGGGATCTCTCTGCAGCAAGATTAGAAAATGAAGGTTACTTTCCTTGATAGCCAGTTTCGCACAACAGATAGCTCCAGTTAGGACCTATCGCGCTAATTTTTCCTTTATTTTGTGTTGGGCACCCTAATTTTTGGGTTGCATGTAGTTTTTTTTAGGGAAACTTGTTTCGTAATTTCTCTATATATGATGTTTCTCCTCACTAGAATGGTCAGCAAATTAAAGTCTGATTTGCACCTTAT
The DNA here is from genome assembly GCA_007258455.2 of Sequoia sempervirens. NCBI lineage: Eukaryota > Viridiplantae > Streptophyta > Pinopsida > Cupressales > Cupressaceae > Sequoia > Sequoia sempervirens. Next base: position 97,196,279 of record VDFB02000015.1, read on the forward strand.
GATCTAAAATGTTTTAATTAAATTATTTTTTTTGCTATTTAGTAGCTTTAGTTATGGCTTTAGATAGTGATTTTGAAGACTTAGTTTCCTCCATACACTAGTGAAGCTTGTTGGAGTTGTACCTGTTTCTTATTTATTTTTACAAATAATAGAAGAAATTGGATTTGAAGCTATCTTTGGATTATCAATGGCGAATGGCATATCTCTTTGTTTTTGTTGATCTGTAATTTCTTTTGGGAACAATAAAAAAATAAAAAAATATATAAAAAAGTGAAATGGAAATGGTAAATGCGATGAATGATGAATATCTTTTGAATACTACACTGTGGATGGAAATAGTTGCATAAATGTTATGAGTTATTTCATTCAGTAGTTTGTTTTTAAGTAAATTTCCCTTAATGAATTATATGTTTGGAATTTAAGATCAATATTCATTTGCTTGTTTTCTTCTCATGAACGCTAAATTGTCTTTTGATATTTCTTTTAAAATTTGTTAGTTAGTTCAAGTTTAGTTTTGATATATATCCAGTTTTTTATCTCAAACCATCAAGCCCCTTGAAGTTATAGCCATGTCGACCACTGAGTGAAGCGGTATTGTTGTGAACCAACCCCTGAGACCTTGGAGGGTAGTTAGTTCTTTGAATTAATTACTCTTTTCAGGAGAAGCAAGGTAGCTATGCCTCGCTTGCATGTTGGTGTGTCAATTTGGCCATCAACAATAATTAAAGGAAATACTAAGTTAAGAGGATAAAACTATGAATTAACAAAATCTAATAAATAATTATAGAATATGTTACAAAAATAGAAAGAATAAAACTTACAAGTTCTACCCTGAGAAGGATAGAGTCATGACCAATGGATACCAGTGCATCACACAAATTTATGTGTGTCACATTGTAATCCTTGTCAAATTAAAAGGTAAAAACCAAAAAACAAGTACCCAACTCTTCAAACCTAGAAACTTGCACATAGAAAATACGAGGAAAAGTGTTGAGGCTATTTCGGGGCTTATCTCAATTAAACCCTCATTTTGGTGTTTCCACCTCCACGGAGAGCCAAATAGATAGAAAATCGACAAGACGTGTAATAAAATAGACAAGATGTGTGATAAAGACAAACCCCACTATGGAGGAGAACTCGTACCACAAATAAATAGACAAGACAAATATATTTGTAAATAGAAAAGACAAGTATATTTGTAAATAGAAAAGACAAGGCAATGCAACAAGAGAGAATTACCAATAGCCCATGGCTCCCTCTTGGCTTGATAGATGAGACATTGTATGCTTGCAAGAGAGGCTTAGTTGTTGACGAGATGTGAATCTAGCAAAACTTTTCTACAGAGAAGAAATGTAGAAGAGAAGAGAGCAAGAGAGCAAGTTGGAGTGAGAATAAGTGAGAACCAATTGCAAGAAGATGAGAATGAATGAGAATGAAAGTGAAAAATGAAGTTTTGTGAGGTTGCATGGGTAGGAAGAGTCATTACACTCAGGATTATGCCACAAAAAACACATGTTATTGGAAAAGTTCATGAGATTCCCTCATTTAAACTCAGAAAGTACGGGGATGCTTGCACACCATGCGGATGTCTGTGTGTTGTGTAGGAATCCAACTCAACACTTTACAAGAAATGAGGTGGTGAACTGCTAAGGCTTCATCATTTTCCCTTATGGAGGAATCTTGAAATTTTGACTCATAAGGTTTTTGTCATAAATATGATTGGGTGTCATAAATACAACGGGCTAAATACACAAGTGTGAAATTGCCACAGGGTGTAATTTTACGACAACACCCCCCAAGTATAAAGGCAAATAAAACCATGCAAGAGACTATTGTGTTGCTACCATAGACAAAATATGGTTGCATGTAAGACTGTACCACCATGAATGGCAATGAGAAAACATATGAAGCTACAAATGCCACATAATGAGGAGTAACACCATAGAAGATAGATTACCATTTAGAATCATTAGGTGCATCAACAAATGGGAGAGTGCACCACAATCAATAATTTGTATTTTATCTTGTGAAGAAAATATTGCTTGCTTACCACAAGATGTTATAAATGTAGTAGATTCAATGGAGATAAAGAAGAAGATTGGAAATCTAGGCCACTTTTAGATAGGTAAAGTGTAGACTTCACATGATCCTTAACTCCTCGCTTCATGCTTTTATTATATCCACTTTTAGAAATAATTTTAAATCCAAGCCCATAACACTTTTCTAACTCGGATGGAGAATTGATTCTTTCACAAGAATGCAAATCCTTTTTAGACATCGCCAACACACGAGGGATGAAAGCTAAAGATCCCCCATCGCCATCATTGTAACACCTCTTTGACCTCAACCTGGGTAAGATAGCATTTTGATTTTGATTGATATTTTAAATGTTAAATGTTGTTATAATGAGATTAAACATTCATGAGTATGGGAAAGGTTATCATGATTAGTTAATTTTCTGGATTACATGCTTAAATGTTTATATATTGTTATCATTGATTTTGTATGATTATAGACAGTAAAGGGATGATGTCGTAACACTTGTATCTAAGAGGTTTATGATATCATGACCCTCTTCCTGATGATTGATGTTGCTTTGACTATATGACATATGTTTTATGCACATGTACTTTGACATGTAATTGGAGTGATGCAGGTACTAAGTATCAACTCCGCCTAGATCCACAAGCTTGAGTGTACTCATTCCCCGATGGTGGTTACTGGAGGTAGTCACAAGCCAAATGTCCCCTACCCTAGCCCATTGTACCCTATTAGTGTAGTGTTTCCTTGTTGATGTCTTACCATCCGGTTACCTAACGGTAATGTCTGGAGCACCTTTCAGCCGTATGTCCGGAGCACCTTTCAGTTGTATGTGGTTTACCAGTATGTCTCATTGAGGTATTTTGTCTTGGTTTTTGTTAATCTTTTATGTGGTTATATATATTTAATTGGTTGTCAGTGTCTTGATGTGGTTTCTTTGACATATTTTCATGATTTCATATATGGCATTTTATAGTGTTTTATTGATTGGAGAGCTGAATGGTTGTATCCGTGAGATTTTAAATATGTTATTTTAAATGATTTTTTTTTATCATTCAAGAGAATGATATATTTCATTTGGAAATTTTAAATGATTTAATTGATCCATTTTGTGAGCTCTCATAGTCTTATTTAAATCTTATTTGGGGCCTTTATGTATTTTAACGTTTGGATTTAAATTATTATTTTTATATAAAAGAGGGAATGTTGGATATTTAGTGATTTTAATTAATTGAATTGGGGAGCTTTAATAACTTGGTTAATAAAATGTCTTATTTCATTTTGTTTTGAGAACATATAAATGGGAAGGAAGTTTTGTTTTAGAAAACGAATTATCTTTTGGGAGGAGAAGAAAATGGTTGCTTGGACGGAGAAGGAACCCCACAATTTGGGCAGTAGAGCTAGGAAGATTTGTGGGAGTTATTCTGAGAAGAAAACTGTGGGTATTGGATTGTTGAATTCAGCGTGCAAATTCTCCCTTGCTATCCAATTTTGGAACATGATCGTGTCTTCTACAATGAGCCTGCCTCCATTTTTGTTTTGGGGAAGAATTGATGTATTTTTTCCTTATTTTTCTTCAATCTAGTATGATTTGTGATTTGTGCATTCACTTATGTCACATTTATGTATGGAATCTCTCTTCAATTTTGGGTTACTTTTATTTTGTGAAAATTTGAGGGAACTCCTCTATTTATTTTTGTGATTGCTTAGGGTTTGGATAATGGATGTTTGAGTTCCTCTTTGTTGCTCTATAATATTTATGTATGGTAGATTTTTGTGTATTTTTAGCAAATCTGAAATGGGTTATTGGAAAAATCTAATTTCTAGGCTCTTTCACATTCTTTCTCTTTTGCCCAATTTGTTAAAAAATGTTCTCTTTTCTCCTCTTTATCCACTTGTTAAAAATCCAAAGTAAAGGTGGATTCCATGTAGAAATTCCCAAATCTCAACTGGGTCTTTGGCAGATTTTAATTCTAGACACTTTCATTTTTTGTCAAATTTGTGCCTACTTGTTAAAACACGTTTTTGATGCTGCTCTTTAACCAACTATTATAATTTCAAAATAAAGTTGGATTCCATGTAGAAACATCCATATCTCAACTAGGTCTTTGTCCAATTTTTAATCCAGGCACTTTCATTTTTCATGTTTTTGCCCAGCCATGCATAAAATGACTTTTTTTTTTGAACAACACCTTATTTTGGGTCATAAAATTAAAAATTAAAGATGGAATCCATCTAGAAACATTGAAATCTGAATTAGGTTGTTGTCTGATTTTAGATCTGGGCACTTTTATCTTTTTATGGAATTTTTATGCCTCTTTCTCATGCGTTTGAACAACATCTGAAACTATGTTTTGTGCCACTGCCACTTGGTAGATTTTATCTGATTTAAAAGTAATTTTGTGGGATGATTTATGGGGTTAATACCGATTATATGATTGATTTCTTTTATGAAGTTAATGATGAATGTTTGAATGTATTTGATCTACTTGTGAGTGTATGAGATCAGTTGTTTGAATGATTTCACAGCAATGTTTGCTTGGCTGTGTTAAATGGTTTCAATGATGGTTTTAGTGGCTTTTTCATTATTTCATATTTGCTTTGGGTTCCTTGTTTGGTTAAACGAGATGGAGTAAAACAATTATAAGATAATGAGTCCTTGTGCATGGCCTTGAGTGCTTGTAAAGGCTAAGGATGCACTCGAGAAGGCCTATCCGTCTGCAAGGCATTGATTTGGGCATTATTGATTTTTCATCGTCCGTATGAGAGGTGTACTTGTTTTCGTGTGGTGCCATCCCTTCGAGCATGCATGATGACATTTCATCTGGTCTGCACTCTAGTACCTCATACCTTAGTAGTCATGAGTAGTACCCAACATGTTATTGTATGAGCATCTTCATGTTGTGGCATTGGCCTTTTGCATTGTACTTCGTGTTTGCTTCATGTCTGATGTGAGTGTTGGCCATATGTTACCCTTTCCTTGTTATTTCTGCTTGGGCCTTGTGACTACCTCTGAGCACAGTGGGGTGGTCTCTTTTGAGTCCACATGGTAGAGAGGCGTTGCCACTGCCATTGGGGACCGGGGTACAAGTTATTGGAGCACTAGTTGGAGTTGTTCTCTCTTGTACTTATCTAATCAGTTGACGTATCTTATTCTTGGCTATGCCATTGTACTCATGTATATTCCTTTATGTGTATATTGTACTCTCTTGAGAGAGAAGATGTAATCATATAATTAAATGAGAAGAAATGTGATGTTTATATATTTGGTTTACGAGTTCCGGTGTTGGTATCAGACTCGCTTGTATTTTGATGATCTTTATGGCTTTTCCCTCATAAGTTTTCATGAAAAAATAAAAGTTATTGTTGTATTTTCCCCCCTTCTTGTTGTTGCTAAGGTTTCTGGCACAACGCAGCTTGCTGTTTTGGTTTGTGTTGTTGTTGCTAAGGTTTTTGGCGCAACACAACTTGTTGTTTTGGTCTGTGTTGTTGCTGCTAAGGTTTCAGCGCAGGGTAAATTCTGGAGCATTGCCGCAGAATAATTCTGGAGCATCTCCGCAGATTAATTCTAGAGTATCGACGTAGGGTAAATTCTGGAGCACCACCGCAGAATAATTTTGGAGCATTATCGCAAAGTGATTTCGAAGCACCAGAGCAGAAATTTCTAAAGCTCTCCTATTTGCTCCTGTTCAGATTTTCTTTGGAGGGTTAATCAGTCCTCCCCTCTTGGTTGTGCACTCAACCATTCTTGGCCTTGTTTGTTGTCGATATATCATATTGGCAACAGCTTTGTGTGTATGTTATCCTTTTGGTTTTTTTTTTAAATATATCTTGTCCTCTTTTGGCTCTTACCCTTTGGGGTTGCGTAGCGGGATGTTACAATCATGGGATGATGTATTTATATTTGTTGATGTAGAACAAGATTGAGAAAATAAAACACAAGCCTCGTTAGATTTAGATTGTGATCTTTTACCTTTACCTACAAAAGAGGGTGTAAAATATAATGAACCCCAATCAAAACTTGTATTTGAAGAGGAAGCCATATTGTGATCAGTATTTGTAATTGGAGAATAGGGAACACAAGATTGTGTTGGAATAATATCTGACTCTATAGATTCTGATGGTGAGATTTTGTACTCCCTAATGAAAGTGGATGTAAAATCTAATGATCCCCAATCATCATCCAAGATTTCATTCATGGTATGATCATCATTAGAAGGTAATGGTTCCACTTTTGAAGATGGAATTAAAGTATTAAGAGAGTTGGAAGCATTATGATCGGCTTCTATTTGTAAATTATAATTGTTTGCATCTACTTTTATCGTATATATTTCATTATTATATTCATACTTCGTCTCATGGTGAAGAGTAGACATGACTCCTTTCATGGCATGAATCCATGGTCTACCAAGAAGATTGTATGAGAGAGTACTCGGCATGACATGGATAATAGTAGGTAAAACCATGGGGCCTACCTTAATATGTAATGTTATTGTTCCCAATGGTTGCCTACCAACATTATCATAGCCACTAATATAAATATTATTCAGTTGTATGAGATTATTATACACACCAAGCTTATCTAGGATATCAATGCTATGAATTTTAAGACTTGATCTATTGTCAATAAGAGTACGTCTAACCCCAATTTTATTAATGACCACAAATATCATTAGAGCCTCATGTTGGTTTTGGACCTCAAGCAGAGGTAACTCATTTTGAGGGAATACAATATCTCTTTTTTTCTTGCATACAATCAAACAAGGCTGCTACACAATTCGGTTTGATAGAAGGTGAGATATCAATCTTTTGCAAAGCCTCTTGGAGCATCCTGTGGTATGTGGGTGATGTTTGAATCAAGTCCCAAAGGGAAATATTCGCTAGAGTATTATAAAGTTGCTCAACAAGGTCATATTCTTTACCACTATGTTGAGGAAGCCTAGGTGCAAGGGGAAGATATGATTGAGGAAATGGAATGGGGGTTGGAATTTGCTTTGGTTGCTTATTATTTCTAGTGTTATATGTGTGATCAACAATTGCATGGTAAATTGGTTGTTGCAACACATATTGGTGTACATGATTACTTTAAGTGAGTTGTTTTGCAAAGTCTAGGTTATGACCATAAGGTTTTGGAGGTCCTATAATGAGAGGAGACCTATTAATCAATTGTGGGTTTATAATTTCAACTTAGTTAACTACTTTTTGATGGTCTTCTATCAATGGGGAATCTAATATCAATTTTGAATCTTCAACTATGCAAATCACCTTACTATCATTGATTACATCTTATGCCAAGATATCTTCCCAAATAGGGGGGGTATTGAGAGAGGCACAAACATGATTCTTATGATTATCAATGATTGCATCCTCTTGCACCAAAATATCCTCACAATTAGGAGGGATATTGGGAGAAGAACAAACATGATTCTCATGATTATCAATGATTGCATCCTCATGAACCAAAATACCCTCACAAGTAGCAGAGATGTTGGGAGAAGGACAAAAATGAGTATCAAGATTACTTGAAAAATGAAGATCAGGTAAAGTGATGTTAATAAATGTATTAGTGATTTTTATGTTGTTCCACCATGATGTTCTCATAGGTAGAAAAACTATTGGTCAAATGAATTCCAATGTATATCCCTTTTGATGGCATGTATATCAAAACCAAACTTTTGAAAATAAATTATCTTATTATTATCCCTTTTTTAGGGGTAATGAATTGAATTAAGTGAATTAGGGCCAACTACCAATGCACAATAAAATCTGAAAGTTTCAAGACCCACTGTCAGAAACAAGAGTCGAATCAAAACAGAGACCATAGACAAGGTTTCACACATAATGCCAAATTGACTGGATAAGGGTGCCAAGCACCCTAGACCAGAGGAAAGATTTTAAGAATTTCAAAATCTAAAAACCAACTACAATGTCTAAGGATCTGTTGTTGCATAGGTTTAGGTCTAAATGTAAACAAATTTATGGAAATGTGTAAAAAATTATTTTTTCTATGTGAAACACACCCATGCATAAAATTTGTATTTTTAAAGCAACGTAATATGTTCAAGAGATGATTTTCAAAATTTAAAATGTTGTAATTGCCTAAATTTATCTCAAAAAATGCAGAAAAGCAAGACTTTTGATCTTTTGAATGAAAACCCTATGTAATTCTTCACTTTTTTAATATTGTTTACTAAAATATGGATGCATTTTTTATAAATGAAAGCAACCTAGGATTACACTCATATTTCACAATGAAATAACTTATATCTAAGACCTAAACAAGGAAAATTAGATCTGAAACTATGCAATTTAATTCAAAATATTTTGCAATTTTCCTTTAATGTATAATGATCAAAGAATGTTAATGGATAGTTTTGAATATGAAACAATTTCAAATCAACATCAATATCTTCAAATAACCTAGGTTTTGAATCAATTTTCAAAATTAATGCTATAAAAATAAGAAAATTACATGTGTAGGATATGCCAGGTTCACCAAAATGTAGAGTAAGAAAAGTGATCCTAGATCCAACTAGGATTAGCTTCTTTTCATTTGACTCCACATTTGAACATAAACCAACTAGGGTTTGATGATTAGCTTGCTGCCACAAGAGAGATCCAATCTCCTAGGGTTTGTGTTCTTTTGAGTTGTGAGGATGATAATTTTGATGTGTGTTTTAATAAGCCTATTAGACATATAACCCTAGATCTGAAAATGTAATTTATAGCACAGACGAAAACATAAAATCACATAACAACTTTAGATCTGAGAATGAGATACAAAGAGGAACTTGTGATTGAAATATGAGGCTAACTTATAGGGATAGGGGTGTTGGGTTCCCTAGACTAGGATGCTTCTTTTTTGGATATGAAAACTCTGAGATGTAAGTTACATTCTACTTTGTGTCTTCTATTGAAACTTCCAAATTTGACCTGCACACATGAAAAGAAGGGGAAGGGTTGTGTTGTATAGGGGCTTTCCTAATTCAAACCCCATTTTGGTATTTCTACATCCATGTAAAACAAATGATGATGATCAAGAGGGTATACCCTAGGTCAGTCTGAGACCAAAACAACAATAATTGATTGAAATGGTAAATGATAAATGACAATGTTACCTTGATGTGAAATCCTTGAAGAAGTGATGCCACAACACAATTTGCCACAAATTTTGATTGAGTGATTCCTTGATTACTTGATAGACCTAAAAAATATTATTTGTAATGTCCCTAACATCTAATTTCAACATAAATACTGATTTGTAGATTGAATTCAATGAACAACATAGATCTATTTGGTATAATGATAAACTTCATAATCTTATACATATATGATATATCAATTATAACTCACTAATATTGATTTGGAATGATATACAATGTTGTTATAGATCAACAGTAATATTATTAACTTCCTTACAAGATTCTTTGAAGCTCAATTGTAAACCCTAAAATGAGAGTTCCCTTAGGAACCAAAGGGGTTTTGTCCTATGATCCTAGTGATCGTTTGGTTTTCATCCAATGATCACAAACTCCTATAGGTTTTCATTAAGGGTTTAGAACACAAGTGTTCCAAGATACAAAAAAATTGACATAATAATTTTACATGAATTGATTCCCTATATTTATATGCTAATAATTTCCCTCAAAGAATAGGTCGACCTTGACCAAAAATGGTGCCAAAGCCTAGAATTTGAATTTCAACACACTACATTAGGTCGGCCTTAAGGAAAAGGTAGATTATTTTGGAATGAGTGTGCCACCCTACAGACCTATCCATATGCTTCTCTTGCCCCTTCCTTCTCCCTGAGACTTCACAATTGATGTCACATTATCTAGGGGTGTCTTATCCCTTAAGTCTACCAAAGCAGGTGCCAATTGCTTAGCATAGTCATCTTATGATAGCAATATCTTTTTGGTACCTGATCCATTCCTCTTAAGGTTTATATATGTTGTGTAGGTATCATTACGGATGCTATGTTCCAAACCACAAGTTGATATGTGCTCCCGCAGAGGAATGCGAAGGGATTCCTGGAATCAATCTTGCTTTAGTATAATGAATCTGAAATGGCGATCTTTTGTTTGTGATATCTTTCTAGTATGTGATCCTTTTTCCTTGACCTCTAGATATGCTACGAGGACATTATTATAGATGTTATGTTCCAAACCACAAGCTAGAAGGGTATTATATGAAGAAATACAATAGGACTCACAGATTCCACTCTATAACTATCTTTTTGGAAAAAGGGACATGACATTAGTTCACAAAATATAATAGATTGGTGTAGCTAGCATGTAAAGGATAACTCAATACTTCTTCAAAGTTTGGCATGATTGATCATAATGGCTTCTTGCACATAATTGTTCCCTTCTTCTTGATGTATTTCAAGCTTGAACTTGATTGATGAAATCGTGACATAACAATGCTATTAATTCTACCCTTGAATCTTCCTTGACTGATTTTACGATGCTCAATTTGATCAATAGATTTTCTAGGATTAAAATGGTGAAAATGACTTGTATTTATATGCAATTATTCTAATTTACCAAAAATCAAATACCGATAGCTGACAAGTAAAATTAGACTTTTAAATATTACAATATCAACATCGACATATTTTTAATTTAGCCAAAATAGGCTAGACAAGGGTGTTGGGTTCCCTAGTCTAGAAACATCCTTTTCAAGGCCTTAAACATCGGTATTAAATGTTAAATGTTTTATTTTAATCCCATCTTTTTTTTTCAAAGATATTTATAAAACAAACATATTAGATGCATAATTAGGTCCAAGCACATAGGGGGAGCTAAACCGAGTGTGAAATTATCAAGGGTGACAATTTCAACACTACAAAAGCATGGGCACAAGTCTGCCTCCAAATTCCCCATCATAAATGCTAGATGTGCTTGGATATGGAACACTAAAAAAATAGATGATAAAAACATTCTTCACTATTTCCACATAAGACACATATAGACGATCCCTGAAAACCCCACTTAGGTAGGTTATCCCAGGTGAGACACCTATTCCAAGCTACAAGCCACATGAAGAAATTGCACTTAGGCCAAGAAAATTTATTCCACATATTCTTCCACCACATGACTTCTATCCCCCATATTTATGAAGGTTCAACTCCTGATATCCAAAGGCCACTGAATAAACCCCCTAAAGATCTAAACTCCAAGCCAAGGTATGTCTCCCTTGAGAGAACTGAAAGCCCTACCAACTTATATCCTTCTTAATTCTTCTCAATCCTTAGCAAAGCCCCCAACAAGCCATTCTAAAGGGTCCTTCCATCTAGACACCTCCACTTTCCCCAATCTTTGGGTAGATTTGAAGTCCTCCACTTGAGACTATCCATCTTTCATAAAGTGGTGACATAGGACCTATAAATGAGGATACATGGAAATTATTGGGGGAAAATAATCCCAAGAATCATACCAAAAAAGAGCCTTAGAGCCCCTGTTGTACAAATCCAGAACAATCCCCTCTTAATCAAGTTGGCACCCTTTTTAATAGTGTCCCAAATCACAGAGCCCTTACCCGTTAGAAAAACCTAAGCCACATCATCCCTCATCATTCCCCTTAGATACTTGGATGATAGGATCTTAGCCCATACTTGGTCCTAATTATTATACCACCTCTAATAAATCTTAGCAGCTAAGGCCTAACCAGAGAGGTTAGCTTGCCTCAATCTAGGACTACCCTTCTGATTCGGTTTGCAAATAGTCTCCCACTTAACCAAACTCCACTTCGAAAAGGCCAAATGACCAACCCATAAGAATTACCTTTCAAGAGAATCAGAATCATTAATGAAACTCATAGAAGCAACCTGAATCAAGCACCTGTAATCAGGGAGAACTTGGACCACAAATATCAAAAACAAAACTCTCTTAACAGAGGAAAGCCACCTATGGATCCAATGACTAATTCTCACTTGAAAATTATCCAACATATTTTTCCAAGTCCCTCTAGGAAGGGATCCAACAGATAGAGGAATGTTAAGGTAAACCAAAGGAAGAGATCCAATCTAGAATATAAGAATTTGAGCAATCAGATGTTGAATAAGAAGAGGGGTATTAAAGAAGAAAATGGAAGATTTACCCTCGTTTATATGGTGAATTGAGGCCACAAGATAGATATCTAATGTTCGTTTGAAGTTAGTAGCTTCTCTAATCTTGGCAACTCCCATCAATGCATTGTCATCAACAAACTACAAATGTGACTGTGAAGGTAGGCCATTGCCCCAACTCCACCCTTGAATAAAACCTTGATTTACATGAGATTTAATGACTCTCCCTAGGCCCTTAACCAAATGAATAAACAAATAAGTCAAAAAAGGATCTCCCTAGATCAAATACCTTTGGATGTGTCGGATAGGTCAAATGGCTCACCATTGACAAGAACAAAGAAGGAGGTAGACATGACATAACTCATCACCCAGTTAACCCAATCACCACCAAAACCAAAAGAAAGAAGCACTTTTTGAAGGGAAGATAATTTGACCCTATCATATGCTTTGGTCATATCTAATTTAATGAACATAGCCTTCTCCTTTAAAGTTGCAATGGAGTGAATAATCTTAGCAATGATGACCACTCCATTTAAAATTTGTTTGTCTACCACAAATCCTCCCCTCTTCAAAAAAGAGCCAGTTAATCCACAACTTAAGCCTTTTTGTAATCAACTTGGAAATAATCTTATATACCACATTACAAAGATCTATAGGTCTAAAAAAGTTCAACGAATTAGCCCCTTCTTTTTTAGGGATAAGAGAAAGAAACATGGAATTCATAGCCCTCAACATTTGCTTGTTCCTCTGAGATTCTTGCATTACTTCCAATAATTTCTCAAAATTCCTAAAAGAATTCTACTAGAAACCCATTAGGACTAGGAGCTTTCCCTTTCTTTATCTAGAAGATAGCTCTCTCCATTTCCTCTAGAGGGATGGGACTAATAATTCACTCATTCATTTCCATGGACACTAGGGGGATATACATGCCAAAATAATATTTTCTTCTTCAATTACAGAGGGTGTCTTCTATGAATAAAGAAGAAAAATATTGTGAAGCCTCCCTAGAGATCTCCCTTAAGGAAAAAATATGGAATCCCTAAGAAGAAACAAGAAAAGGGATCATATTCCCATGTCTCTTAGCCTTACTGAGTTAAAAAGGTCATATTTTTATCACCCTCTTGAAGCCACTCTACCTGAGCCTTCTGCTTCTAATGAATCTCCTCAGACAATTCCCATTCTTCTAGATCCTTCAAGGTGATTGATTCTTCCTTTAGGGATCCTTCAGTATGGCCATAGTCTCTAATCTGATGGGTGATATCATCCAGACAAGCCTAAGATGTCGACTTAGCTAGAAAGATATTACTGAAACACTACATGTTACACTTCTTGAGTTATTGCTTTACAAATTGAAACATTGAAAAATAGGTGCTTAAAATGTGGGGTTCACCAAAATGATAATAGATAGACTTATTCCCCTTTATTTCATTAGGAAATGAGATCCACACAATGAAATGACTAAAAACCTTGAGGTGAATCAAGTCAAAGTGTGAATCTACTGATTTCATTTTTTTGCACTTAGACAGGGGTCCTGATTAAACAACACTTTCAAGAGAAAGATTAAAAAAAGTAAATCAAACCCAAAATACAATATACAACTTGGATCTTGAAGATTAAACTCAAAATTGATGGAATCAGAAATTAGATTGCAGATTAGAGAGAGATGTAAAATGATGTGTACTAGTCACCAAAAGTGCTCTGTTGGAACTGACCTAGGACTCATTCACCCAGGGGCGAATGGGACCTGGTTTAGGGTTTTTCTATAACTTTCTAGAGCCTTTTCTACAGATCTAAATCTCTCAATTTTCCTAGGTTTTAGATTCAAAATGCCGGAAATAAATCCTGTAATTGAGTTTCTGTGAGATGACAAAGTTTCAAGATTTCTTCCACCTAAATCTGCAAACACAAATCAAGAGGGAAAAATGTTTTTTTTTTTGGTGAATGGGGGTTTTCCTTGGTCAAACCTCATCTTTGTAATTAAACCTTGAAATGAAATGAAATAGCATGAAAGGAATGATGAATGAACAAAGCAATGTCACAACTCACCAAACCCTTGAATGGACCTTGGAATGCAAATCTACAACTTGCATGAAATGGCTTCAATGGATGTGGATCTTGACCTTGAATCTTGATTTGAAACAATGCCTTGAATGCTTGAACGGATCATGAACTCTATATCAACATATTAGCTCCAATAACATTCATGATGCAAGAAGACTTTGACATGACAATTGGATCTTGATTGCTGCATTAATTCTTCACTAAATTTTCTCTTGAATGCCTTGAAATGCTCTTGTGAAAGTGCTCTTAATCTCATGATAATCTTCTAGATTGCTTGAAAACTCTTAGATTTCTTAGATTAAACTTGCTCATAAAATTGCTAGGTGAAACTTAGTGAAATGACCTCTTATTTATAGGTATGTAACATTAATTTCTCAAAATTCAAATAACACAAGCTATCATGTGAATATAGATTTGTATATGTTAAAATACTGCCAAAAACATAATTTAAATTTAGGTCCTAGGTCACTCACCTAGGAGACACATTGCTCAATGAGAAGTGTTATGTTTAGGCATTAATGAATTTTGTGTTTCCTCTTCGGAAAATGTAATTAATTAGGCTTGGATTTGAATTAAAGGGGCCAATTAAGGAAAATTAACCTCAATTAATTAAGGGAGCCCTAAATAAGTGCGAAAGTGTAAAGAGGTACACTCTATAACACTACATTAAGGCACAATTAAGTCCATTTTAATTAGTAGGGCCCTAAACTTAATGTGAATATGTAAAATACATATTACAACACTAAATTAAGGCATAATTAAGTTCATTTTAATATTAATTCCTAATTAGGTGTGAAAATGTAAAGGGATACATTTTTCTACACTACATAAATTATAATTGCTTGACAAATGAGTACATTGTTGTGCCATAGGCAAGTCTTCCACAACTCCGCCAATCAATAAAAAGATCTTGTATTTGAGAGTCTCACAACCACACAAGTTTAAACTTAAAGGATGGATTCTTAGTGACCCCCACCAATGAAGCTAAGAGTTTAATAGGTCAGTGATCAAAACTACTCCACTCCAATATCTCAAAGCTAGTTGCCCAAATGTTTCCTATCCAAAAGCAAGAAACCAAAAACTTGTCAAGTCTCTTCGAGATAGAATCTTTACCAAATCTCTTGTTACTCTAGGTATACAAAACATTACCAAGCTTTGTGTCCACTAGGTTTATTTGAAGGAGACATTATCTTTGAGAAGAATAGAAGAAGGCTCTAGCCTTTCCACTCCTCCCCTCTTTTCTTCAAGACTGATAATAGAATTAAAGTCCCTAGCCAAGATCCAAGGGTAGAGAGGAACTAAAGATCAAATATACCTAATATGAGACCAAAGCCAATATTTTCCATGAATATCGGTCGATGCATATTGAAAAATAGAATAATCTCTCCGGACTCTAAACCCCACTAAATATGGATTTTATTTTATTGAAAAATTATAAAAAAAAACTTTATATATATTTGTTAAAGTCTTCTTTTTGAAAAAATTCCTCTTGCCTCCTTATAGACATATGAAAATAGGTTTGAGCATCCATTTGAGACAACACTATAAAAATCCCAAACATCTCTACAAGTTTGACTCTAGCACAAATCTCATACAAACCTCTAGGCTTTAAAATTCATCATTTCCAACTTCAAAGCAACACAATCAATCACAAAAATAATGTTTTCTTTTGGTTTTATGTTGTGCTAGTCTTAGTTTTTGTCTTTTATATCTACTTCCATGAGAGGAACGTTCTAAGTTGGGAGAGGAGAAGATTACCAAGTTAGGTTTTTTAGGACAATCTTGTCAAAAAAATAATAAATTTCTTATCTTGAATAATCATACACCCTAGGTGTGGATTTCCTCTTTTGTTACATTTTAGAATAGTTCATTTATTGCAATAGTTTTAGAAAATAGAATAGTTATTAGAATAGATATATTATCACTTTAAAAATGGAACATTCATTTGTAATTTTAATAGATTAAAGTAGTTTATTTATTTATAATTATAATACTCAAAACTGTAATGAGGATTCCCTTTTATATAATTCAAAAAGGCATACAAGATCAACAAGCAATATATTTTCCATCAAAAAAACAACACACAATCTAACGAAATTGACCAACATGTGATAATGTGAACAATATCATTCTTTTACTGGCATTATAGCAAAAACCAACAAACAATTATATTTCATTTTAATTTATGAAAGTGTCACTTTGATTGAAAAGTGATAAAAGAAAGTAATTAAAGCATTAGCCATTTATTGCTTTCACGATATTTTCTCCAAAATTATAATTAACATAAAAATGGAAAAGATTATCTTGTTGATTTTTAATTTTTGCATGCAAGTTATTTAAAAACACAAAAACATGAAGATATTATTTTTCTTAGTAATTTATTCTGATAAGTCAAATTAAAATTGACTCGATTAGTTGGCATATAAAAAACACAAATAACACAAAAATAGATATATTAGTTTTATTATTTGTCTTTGTACCATAAATTTCAACATTTAAACTAGTCATTTAAAAACAATAAAAACATCACAAAACCCTAGGGTATGTGCAGGATCATTGGGGTCCAAACTAGGCCTCTAAGTGGCGATGAAAATTCAGAAAATCATAGTTAGGCAACTTGACATAAAAATTTGAATAGGTTATTAACATAATTTGAAAAATAAGTAAGAACAAAAGTTGTAGAAAATTGAATGTAGTTTCTAGGCTACTAGTCCTTTTTTGGAAAAAAGTAAATTTGTTTTGAGAAAATTTAAAATTTCAATGCAGTGGTACTAAATTTTCAGGAAAAAAATAAGAAGCAGGTGTGTGTCTGACCACCCTAAGTACAAGAAAAATATAATATTTTTTTCTAAATTTTTCAATATAAGTAGAGGACACATGCCCGGATGTGCCGGATTTTTTTTTGTAATTTTTTTCCACATAAATAGTTAGTTATGATTTTTTTACTAGATATTTTCAGAATTATTAAAACGTTTGTGTTTGACCACCATAACTTGGTCAAAAAATTATGAAATTCAAATTTTTTTTTATCCTATAGTATGCGAAGCATAGAATGTGGTGCATCTTGTAGGTTCAAGAAATGTTAAGTAGTTTGAAAGTTATAGAAGTTTTTCAATTAGCCTATCAATTAGGACTTTAGACATAATGTAGGTAGAAAATCAATAATAATTATTTATTAAATTCAAAATAAGGCAAAAGTTATATTGGTGGAAAGCTAACAATTTTTTCTATAAACCCTTTTTGTTTGATGAATTTCAGGTAAAAAAAAGTCATCTGCCACAAGGGCGAACTTCGGAAAACTAAACAAATTTTCAAAAACATGTTTTTTGGGTTGACTTTCAAGGTCAGGCAATCCCAAGCCAATATCCGTTTTGATTTGGTAATACCAAACCAAAACAGATATCCGTTAGTTATATTTTTGTTATATTATTTATAATAGATAATATTATATAATATGTATTATGTGTTTATAATACATAAATATATAATGTTATGTATTATATATAATATATTATATAGTATATTATATATTATGTATTATTATATTATATATTAATATATAATATTATACTATATATTATATAATAATATAATATATAATATATACTATAATATTATATTATTATAATATATAATATTATATTATATATTAATATATATAATATATATATTATACTATATAGTACATATATTTTGTATATTATATATAGTATACGTATTAATTATTATATATAGTATATAGTATATATATGAAATATTATATATTATATTAATATTATGTAATATATATTATATATTATATTAATATTATGTAATATATATTATATATTTATTGATGATGTGCCAATCCACAAGAAAGAGAGAGAGGGAGTGGAGGGACTTGAGAGAGAGGGAGAGAGAGAGAGGGGGTGGGGGAGAGGGAGGTATAGAGGAAGGTGAGAGAGAGACATATAGTTTGGAGGGAGAGAGAGAGAGAGAGAGAGAGAGAGAGAGAGAGAGAGAGAGAGAGAGAGAGAGAGAGAGAGAGAGAGAGACCTTGAGATGGAGAGAGAGACTTGAGAGGGAGAGAGGGAGGGAGAGAGTCCAAGAGAGAGAGACTATGGGAGGTGAGAGTGAGAGGGAGAGAGAGAGAGAGAGAGAGAGAGAGAGAGAGAGAGAGAGAGAGAGAGAGAGACTGGAGAGAGGAGACGAGAGAGTGGGAGGGACCTGAGAGTGAGAGGGAGAGACAAACGGAGAGTTGAGATGGAGAGAGGGAGGGAAGGACAGAGAAAAAGAGGGAGAGAGGGGGAGAGGGAGAGACCTAAGAGAGAGGGAGAGAGAGAGAGAGAGTTGAGAGGAATAGTGTTTTCCCGTGTTGGGACGGGCTCTAGAATAAGAAGTGATACAACCATCAAACAAAACCATTACAACTCAATTCAACATTAATGCCATTAAAACCTTCATTGTTTAATAACATGTAATTAGATCATTCATGTAAAAGACCATAAAATCATCATGAATAAGAATCACTATCTTCCAATCATGATACATAAACAAGAACATTATGCAACTTTCAAACAAAATCCTTAGAAGACATCAAGATACATGTTAATTAGATTGTTCATGTGAAATCTATACAATGATTATGATCAACAAATAAGTCATCAATCAATGATGATGCATGAATAAACACTATATATGCACACTATATACATGAACAAACACTAAATTAATAGATTATTTAATATTTATTACTAAATTTTTGTCTCATCATTATACTATTAAATATTAATAAATTCAACACTAAAAACATCCATCCAACCAAATTCTTTATAAAATATCCATCCAAGATCAATTGTTTTATAAATATAAGATCATTGTCTTAATAAAGTTTTGCAGCTCTCAATTGCATCTATTCATTTCTTTATGTTTTCCTCTTTAGATTGGGATTGTCTCCTTTCCTCTGGCCATCATTGATGCTCGTCTAAGTTCACTTTCATGGACCTAACCGCATCAACATGTTCAGTTTGCATTTTTGATGCAAAACGCCTCAATAATGGGTGAACACATTCTTCATTTTGAATAGTGTTAACTTGATCCTGAATGGTTCTAACATTCACATCAACTTGTTCTCGAAAGCGAGCACCATCGGATGTAGGTGGTGGAGGTGGGGGGTTACGAGGTGGAGTAGGTGGAGCTGGAGTGGTTGGAGCTGGAGGGCGTGGATCCATGATTTAGATATAAGTGATCCTGCATTAAATTTGTAATTTAAAAATGTAAGATACATGTTTAAAATCCCCTTAAACCATTCAATATAAATGACTTAATTGAATACAAATGAAAAAATGTGTAAAGCTCATTTATGTCTAAGGCATGTCAATGGAAAACAAATAATTGTTAAAGTGATGTGAAATCTCATTTAAAAATACATTAATTTTTTATCTCGCTGCAATGTGGAAGTGTTAAGCTCCAAATTTCCAATAGTTAGTAATGGTTAAATAAAACTTGTCCCAGCAGCCATAGGGAAATGGGAAAAGTTAATGGGTAATAATCGATGGGTTGTACGGGAGGCTATCATTTGTATATGATTCAATATGATAGCCTCCTACATAGCCCATCAATTATTACCCATTCACTTCACCCATTTCCCTATGGTTGCAGGGACAAGTTTTGTCTAGTCAGTACTAACAATGGATCCAAATTCACCAAGAATTTGAAATTTAGACCACTTCCAACAAGGATCCTTTCTATTTTGAGAGCTGAGGAGAGTCAAAACAATTAAAAAATTAAAAAACAAATTGTTTAGGAAAGAAATACTAACTTAAAAATAAGAAACAAAGCAAGAATTTAAGAAACATGAAAATAAGTGATAAAGAAGAATGAAAAATAGACAAGAATGTAAAACAGTTTTAAAAAATGCAAAAAGGGGGTAATGAAAGTTCTATTTTATGTTTGTTTAGTATGCTAGGTTCAATTTTATGCTTTTTTCTAGTAATGAAGGTTCCATTTTTTTGTTTGATGTTTTTTTTGTTTTCCACTAACTAGGGTTTCAATTTTTTATGTAAGTTTAGATAGAAATAAAAAAAAATCAATAAATCTACAAAGAATGCAAAAAAAACTTAAATTTATCACTAATTAGCAAAAACAATTGAAAAAATGCAAAAACAACATACCTAGAGGTCGCTAGAGGTCGCTGCTCGACTGTTGCGTTGCCAAAATGAGGCAGGGTTCGTGAAAATGAGGAAGAATTCGCGTTATAAAGTCCTCAAAGAAACAGATATCCATTTTGTAAAACTATATTATATTCCCATGTGACTTAAATTAAATAGAGTAAAAATTGGATATCCATTGTTAACGGATATTTGTTTATTATATCATAAATTTATTGTATATAAATATACAATAGTATATTTCACATATAAGTTTTATATATTATATTATATAATATATAATATATAATATATAATATTATATAATATATTATATATATATAAATTATAATATATTATATTATATAAATTATAATATATTATATTATATAAATTATATAATATATTATATTATATATAATATATATAATATATTATATTATATAATTTATTATATTATATAAATTATAATGTATATATTATATAAATTATATAATATATATTATATATTATATATTATATAACATATATTATATATTATATATTATATATTATATATTATATATTATGTATTATATATTATATAAATATAACATATATTATATATTATATATTATATATTATATATTATATATTATATAACATATATAATATAACATATATTATATATTATATATTATATATTATATATTATGTATTATATATTATATAACATATATAATATAACATATATTATATATTATATATTATATATTATATATTATATATTATATATTATGATGGAACCCTAAAAAAAAATTCTTGTTCCAAGTTAAAACCCTTATTGCATTTGGATATAGGGTTGCTATCTACAAAAGCTTACAGTGTTCTATTGGACCATTGACTCCATATTACCCATTGCCAGTTATTTTAACACATCTTTAATCATTCATTGTCACTTGGTAACCGGTCCTTCTAGGCTAGGTTCAGACCTTTCTATTTTATAAAATTGAGTAAGGATCTTTGGGCCCTTACATCCTTTGTATTTTGTAGCTTAGAAGTTTTCAAGTTAATTATTATCCTAGGGATTCCCCTTCATTAAAAATGACTAATAAGCATGTGCTTACAAGGTTCCCACTTATGTCCTGATGTCCTTCATAGCTATATCACTCATCGCTGATTTATTCATTGGTTCATACTTTGAATTAGCGACGAGCAATGGACTGATGTTTTCCCTTTATATCGCTCATCACTAATGGCTTTTAAGCTTTCAAAATTGTAATAGTGATAAGTGATACTTTTGTTTTTATGTTCTTATCACTTATCACGGATGGCCATAAAAAGATAAACTTGGAATAGCGATGAGCAATATGATGTGATTTCCTATATATCGCTTGATCGCGGATATGTTTTGAATCTAAAGTCTCACATTAGCGATACGCGATGGACATTACAAAAGTTGTAAATCTTCTCATCGCCAATTGCTTGCAAAATATATGAGGAGAATTAGCGATGAACAAAGGCCATATGTTATAACTTCATCACTCATTGCGGATTTGTTTTAGAACTTGAGTTCTAAATTGGCGATAAGTGATGGATGTTCTCTAAAGGATTTTTCTTTCACTAATGTGATATGATCATATGAGCGATTTCTTTTGTGACGTTTGTTTTATGCATGTTGTACGTGTCAAATTTTGGTGTTATCACAACATCTCATGTTGCAGATAGAAGCCTCAGTACAAGGTTTGAATTAACGATGCACGATAGGAGGATAAGTGTGACCAATGATTAGGCCATAGAACCAAGGGCTAAAGACCATCATCAGGATGTTTACATTGCTAATAGAGTAGGGAAAAGACAAAGTAGATCAGCGACAAGCGATGGTCACTACATGGAACGGGCTATGTGGCAAAATCTAGAAGATTTTAGCATAAAGCAAAAGGAAAGCAGCGAGAAGACTGAGGAACTGTTAATAAAGTTTTAAAGTAGGATAATCCAATGGACTAAGAATCACCACATAAATACTTTCATCAAAATTTAGGATCAACGATGAAGCGATGAAGTATATAAAGAAATTTTCCCTCTAAGAAAAACTAGTCTTGTGTAATTCGTCGATATTAATGAAAGCACAAATTAGGTTGATGATACATGCTAATTGACAGATCACAACACTTGAGCTGGAATCGTTGTTTTCTATGAGAAAGTTTCTAAGGACATAAAAAACAAGGCTCATATCACCATGGATGAAGTTTTAAGTGCTTTAAAAGCAATGGCTTAGATTCAATCTTGTGTTGTAAGTTATCAACTTGCTCGCGTAAGGAGATTTTGAGTCATTAATCTTGCATGCTTCATATTGCCTATTTAATGCAGATTACTTGATTGATCTTCCATGTCATAATTCATTTTGCAATCAATGAGGGTCGAAGGCTGATAAAGAAGTGTGTGGGAATTGAATTCTCCTAAGAAGTGTGTAGACATTCTAGGCAAGTAGGTCTGTCATGATGATTTGAGAGTCTGAGGGGCTGATTTTGTTTGAGCTTAAGGGGTCTTGAGAATAAAAGTGGAATACATGGAGCTCCTGATACACCAAAAGGATGAGTAGGATTAGGGAAATTCAAGGAGTATAGTACCAAGGAAAATTACCATCCAAGAGAGCAGATAGTTTCAGAAGAATTAGTCAAACACAAAGAGAAGAGGATGGTGAAATATAAAAAGAAGGAAAGGATAGAGAGTGAGCATTGTAAGGCCTATCCGAAGGAATGAAATTCTCCATGTGAGGTTTCTAATAACCCTTCAAATAGTGAGGGTGACACTGAATCAGAGGGTGATTATTATCCCCTCTCCTTGGTACTATCAAGGAGTCCTGATGAAGAGGTGGTGACAGTTTCTCTAGTCCCACCACGAGCAAAACATGGGCGAATATCCTCTGAGGTTGATGAATCAGAGTGATGATTGGGCCCTATTTTTGTTTTTGATGAAACCATGCCCTTTCTGTTAGGATTGTCCTATTCAGTACTCGTGTGATTTCTTGTTTCATGTGTTGAGGTGGAATGTTTTCAGGCTAGTATGTAGGAGAAGTGCCAGACTAGCTAACCTTGGCAGTGCGTATATTGTATTCGGATGATATACAAGTTTTTGTTGGAGCTGCTATTGGAGAATCTTCTTTGGTCAACAAGGATAAGGATTCAACATGGTTACAACAAACTCTACCTTTCGAGGAGTTGGCATGTCTTCATTCAGGGAATGTGGAATGCAGTCTTTTACTCTTCCATTTTCCTCAAATGATTGCATGTAACAAACTAGGAATATCTTGAATTCTGGTACAAATGAAATGAAATGTAAATGTAATTAAGCCTAATGCTTGTTGCTCCCTTATCCTATAAAAGGGATTTCAGGGATTATTACAGAGGTCGGATTCTGAAGTCTTAATAGGGTTCTAGGTAAAAGTTAAGTTTAGAAAAGGCACTTAGAATAGAATGCTGAAGTAGGCCAGTAGTTTGTCTTGGATAAGAAGTCATGTATGTAACGATCTTAAATGAGTTTTATAGAAATTACTGATATCGAAACAAATATCAGTCAAGAAGTCGATACTCTCCTATGTATGTTCATTATAAAGTTATGAATGAGGAATACTAATGGTGTTATCATTTGTCTTCAAATATTTCATTTGAATGTATTACTTTGTTTTCAGCTTTAATTCAAGGAATTAATTAAAATGCTTGAATAGGGTTATAAACTTTGTAAGGAATGGCTTAGGATTGCTAAGAAGTGAATGTTTCTTGCACAGTGAGTTTTCGTAAATGCAAAGCAATACAAAAATAGTTCATTTCTCCCTTAATTGAGTAATTTGTAAATTACTCATCCTCTTGTGTACTTCACTATGTTACTCCAATTGATGAGACACTGGTCCTTTTGTTAGAAAATCTTGCATAAGATGAACAAATAATGTTCCTAGCCCTTGACTTATGAGAAGACAATACTCAAATTAAAAAATCTCTCCAAGGGTAGTAGAAGTAGAATTAACCCCAATTCCTAGCTGTTAGCTAATCCTTCATTTGAAAATCCAAATCTTCAGTGAAATTGATTTTATCTACCATAAATAGGAATTAATTTGTGTATAAATGTGTCACTAATTGATTATATTGCACAAAAACACAATTGGGATTACCCTTCTAGGTTTCACAGAGCTAGAAGTGAAGGAGTACAGACTTTAAAATCCTATGCTTGTTGTGTTGGCCACTAACCTAACAGTTCTTTATCATAGGAGTTGGCTACTTCTTAGAGGATTGTTCGGTTCTGATGGAAAAATCACCAACAGAAATGGTGACTCTGCTGGGGAGACTATAAATCTCTGGTGGTAGACTATCAGAGTCAAGAAATTGGTGAATCTAAACATCTAGTTAAGATACTGAGGAATTTCCAAACCTGGAAATGTTTCTGTTGAGCAAGTTTTAAAGGATGTAGGTGTGACTCTACTGTGGGAAAAGACCTAGAAGAACATTCATCTTTGAAGGAGCTTCATATTGCTTGAAGTTCAGTCCTCTGAAAAGAGGTGGCAACTATATTATGAACCTAATAAAGATGTGAAGAATGCTTCAGATCTGCAAACGTTTCTAGTCAAGAAGGAGAACCCTTTGCTGCAACATATCCAAGTATTCTTCAGTTTTTGGTTTTCAAGAAAGATAGATCTATATATGAAAACCATATTTGTAAGTCTTGTAAAAATTTGATTCCCTATTGAGTGATTAAGCACTAAGGAAGGGAAATAATAGTGATAGGCTTGCATACTTCTGTATTACTAAATGGCATATTTATTTATAGAGCTATGTATGCAATGTTCTTGAAGAAATTCATTTAGAAGATCTTAAGCAAGTAGAGATAAAATTTGCATTGTAAGAGCTTAAGATCCGATTGTAAAAGAAGTCTGAGTTGCCTAGTATAATTGCATAATATAAGAAGGTTTATAGAGGTTTAAGAAAATGTATCATCAACCTATGCATCCCTATGTGGACCCAAATGTAACAATCCATAGTGCTCAGGCCTTGTCATGTAATAAAAGAAGCTTCAGCATCAAAAGGTACATGGCCATAAATTTTGATGGCATTTTTGGTTACCCAAATATTATTCCATCTGAAATCATAAATGAGCTACCAAAGTTTAGTGGTACAAAGAGTGAATCAGCAAGTAAGCATTTGCAAGAATTCAACAATTTAATGGATGACTATGAGATAGATCATGAGGATGATATCATAAGGTTGTTTGTCCAGTCCCTGAAAGGAGATGCAAGAGATTGGTTCTCTAATTTACCGGTATGCTCTATCTATTCTTGGAATGAGTTCAAAGAATTTTTTGTAGAACAGTTTAGTGAAAGGATCAATGTTGGATATTTGCTCAATAAATTTATGAACATTGAGAAAGAAGATGATGAGCTAGTCCCAACATTTAACCGAAGATTTGCTAAAACATTAAGGGATATTCCTGATGTTTTGGATTTAAGTGATGCAGTATGTTTGGTTGTTTATTTGGGAGCTTTTGATAAAAAAAATTAGCTATCTGCTGAGAGATAAAGATCCCAAAACCTTACATCAGGCCTATGGGATAGCCATGAATATTAAAAACAACTTGAAATATGGGATGCAAAGGAATCACTTGGATACAAGTTTTTACTACCATAGAACGCCAAATGTTGGTGAATGGTGTAAACCAAAAGTCAAAAATGAATGTAAGAGCATTTGCACCCCTATTGTTTCAGCTTGCACAACATTATATAATATTGATCTCATAAAGCCCCAAACACATCATCAAGAAACCATCATGTTTTCAAATTACAATGATAATAATTTTGTGGCTATGTATGAGTCAAGTAGTGAGATATCACATGAAGAAGAAGATGGCAGAGCAAAGGTTGAAAATATATACCTCAATGAGGAAAATGAGAGGTATGGTTTAAATACTGTTGAAAAATCCATTAATTATGCTCCTATGGATGAGATGAGATTGAGCATTCATTCTAGTAAATCTAAACATAATTACAAAATTAAGGAAACATAATTACAAAATTAAGGAATCTTCTTGTTGTAGTAATGATGATGGCATTGAGTATGGTCAAATCTCTATTGAATATGATTGTCCTCATGAAGAAGAGATAGAATCATTTGTTGTAGATGATAAATGTGTTGATAATGTTGTAAGTGCATTTGAAAATGTGTTTGTCTGTTCTTCTAATGATTAGAGTGATTTTGGATGTTGTAATGACCTGGAGGAATTAGACATCCATGTTGAGAAAATTGAGGCTCTTATGTCAAGTATGAATGTAATGGAAAATCCATTGTATGATGAGCCTCCATCTTCACCAGAGATGAGAAATAATGATCCTTATTGGTGTAGAGATAATCCACTCTTTGTTGAGGATTCTGATGATGCATCTGATACAGGGTCAGAATGTGGTCTTGAGCATACAAAGCAACACATTGATGTGCTCC
>VDFB02000015.1:97239316-97254316 GCA_007258455.2 Sequoia sempervirens
TCAAAAGAAATAATAATTCTTAAAGTTCAAATAACATATATCCGTTTTGCGTATTAGTAGGTTATACACTTGGATGAGTAGCAATATATATTAATATAAATATAGTATTAATATATAACATATATTAATATATAATATATATTATATATTAAAATATAATATATATTACATATTAATATATAATAATACATAATATATATAATATATATTGATATATAATATATAATATATATTATATATTGATATATAATATATATTATATATTGATATATAATATATATTATATAACATATGACATTGTAATAACACTAGAGGTGATGGATATCCGTCTATAACAGATATGCTTTATAAATGGATATTTGTTTTGTTGTTGTGGATTGTTTAGACTTGTGGGCATGTTAATTGGTTCACATAACAGATATCCATTTTGTAAGTTATATAAAAAATTGAAAAAGGGACCGTTTTGAGTATTTCAACAGTCGCGAAATTCTTGTGTTTTTTGTTAGCATCAGACAAAATTCAACTTTTCAAAGATTCTCTAACACTTTTTTTAGAATTCCAATCATTTGTGTGTGTTTTTTTGTTTGTGCAATGGGGAGCAACAGTCGACATAGGAGAAAAGGTAAAAGGAAACTTACAATAGATCAAATTGAAGCATATAGAGAAAAAGATAGAGAAAGTCATAGGAAAAGAAGACAAGGTATGCAAAATATTCAAATTAAAGCTTCTTCCAAACCATTAAATGTTAATTCAAGTGACAATGAAATAGGAATTGAAAATATTGAACATCATATTCAAATTGAAAATGAAAACATTGAAATTGAAAATGTGAACAACATTGAGAATGAAAATGTTGTTGAAAATGTTATTAAAAATGTTGAAAATGAAAATGTGGTTGAAAATGAAATTGTTATTGAAAATGTTGAAAATGAACCTTATGCAACACCTAATTACAAAATGACCCCTAAATGGTTGGTTGAAATAGATGAGAACATAATTGATAATTTTCAAGGAAAAAGGTCACAATGAACGGTTCGTTTGTGGGCTACGAAAATGTTCAATGAATTCTTTTCCAGTAAGACATTAACTGAACAATGCAAACTTTTTGTGCAATTACTTAAGATTTACAAAATGAGACCATTATTAAAAAATGAAGATTCATCTCACAAAAAAACGGAAAAAATAGTCTTATTGTAAAAATTATTTTTAATGCTCTCACCTCTATTGGAAATACTAGTAAGGAAAAAGATAAAAGGGCTGCTCGAAGAGTGATCACAACCTCACTAGTAAGCCATCATTTGAAAAAATCCCGTTTAATGAGATAAACTTGTATTGATTTTAACTTAAATCATCAAACATTGAATAGAGCATTGTCAAGAAGAGGAAGACTTGATAGTGCTCTTCAAAATGATATGTGGGCTTTTAGTGGGAGGCTTCCACGTGTTGATAAAAAGCTAACCGATAATGTAAAGATGCAAATTGAACAATATTGGAATTCTCACTCTAGAGTATCACCGAATGTAAAGGATGTTTTAAAGTTACGAATTGGTAATCGAAATCATACACCGCATCTTAAACATTTTTTGGAATGTAACCAAATAATTTTGTACAAACAATTTTGTTAAGAACATCCACATTTGCAAATCTCACAAAGAGCTTTTGAGTCTTGCAATCCATTTTATTGTGTTCCTATTAAGGTTCATAATACATGTTGTAAATACCATGTTGAGTTTTCAATGTATCATGAATTGTTATGCCATATTCGTTCTACCATGCATACTGACGAAATGTTGCAGGAGTGTCATGCAGTGCAACTTCCCAAGTCATCCAGGGAGTTGTTAGATTCATTTTTATGCATTAGAGGTGATGGTTGCTTATTTTATAGAAATGATTGTTTAAATGAAACGTGTTTGCAATGTGGTGGTTTATCGAAGTTTGTAACATGCTTTCATGAGGGTAGGGATCATGATTTTGGTAACAAAAATGTTGAGAAAAACTAGTATGAGATAGTCAAATACACATTGAAGAGTGGAGGTGAGGGTTCTAGATGTGAGTTGGTTGCAAGAGAGGTAAGTATTGCTGATTTTATTTCAAATTTTAAGAAAAATCTTTTCTATAAGTATGCAAGGCATAGCCATAGGTTGCAGTGGTTGGATCGACAATTCAGGATGTGTAAGGACTCTTTCCCCATTGGAACTATTGTATCTATAGTTGATTTTTCTGAAAATTACACATTGCAACCACAAAATGAAGTTCAATCACAATATTATAATTCTATTCAAATTGTTATTTTTGTCCACATAACATATAGGCATGCCCCTGATAGTACAAAAGAGGACAGGAAGATAATCAAGGAGTACCATTTTTATATGAGTGATGATAGATCTCATTCATCCAAGTTTGTACAACATTGTTTTGAAAACTTTTTTGA
This sequence comes from Sequoia sempervirens, assembly GCA_007258455.2. Classification (NCBI taxonomy): domain Eukaryota; kingdom Viridiplantae; phylum Streptophyta; class Pinopsida; order Cupressales; family Cupressaceae; genus Sequoia; species Sequoia sempervirens. The sequence goes on from VDFB02000015.1 coordinate 97,241,748, forward strand.
GTTCTTGCAGGAAAAAAGGAATTCCAATGGGTCAACATTTGATTTGGTCAGATAATTGCACAAGGCAATTCAAGAATGCTCACATGTTTAATTGGTTGAGTAGGATGCATATAGAGAGGGGTGTACCACATATTTGGATTTTTTTCAAAGCTTGGCATGGAAAAGGCGAGCATGATGGCACAGGTGCATGTGTGAAGAGAGCTTTGGTTAAGGAACAAATGAAGATCATAGGTGGTGCAACATTTAGTGATGCATGTTCTATTATGGATTGGTGTACTTATGCACTATCATGAGGAGGGACACTTTATTCACAAGTGTGTAGGTTATTTTGGTTGGTTGAGGAGGGCATAGTGGGAGACAAAATGGAATTTCAAACAATTAGATATTCTTCAAAGATGCATTTAGTTCAAATCTCAGATGCAAGTGCATGGACCATATGGACACGAGAGATGGCTTGTTTTTGTTAGAATTGTATTCAATGTGATTGGGATTAGTGTGAATCAAGTGAGTGGGTAGATACATGGATTCCACAATACCTAACCCCTTTATCTATAGCACAATCCTCATTACAAGATGTAATGGAAAGTTCACTTGACTACGATAATCTTTCAGATCTTGTACAGCTAGGACATGTCTATGCAGTTGTAGCACTGCAGGGGAATGAAGAGGGATCAGACTATTGGTTGGCACGATGTGTACAAGGAAAGAAAAAGCTAGCACAACCGATGATAGATGATGATGGCTTCATGTATCCTATAGGTTCAATTTTTGTTTCTCAACTTGGTTGCATTACCATTTCATCATCGTTTAGATTGTTTACAATATTATAGATTTGTTATTCTAAGTATATTTAGATGTTGATAAAAAAGTTATGATCACACAGGTTCAGTTGTTGTTTTCGAAACTTGGTTGCGAGCATATATGATTAGAAAGAACGACGTACTTGCATCTAAAGACTATGAGAAACACAAAACCATTCTGATGTATTCGCACCTTGTTATAGCAACAAATGTTAATTTATTGAGACATCATGCTAGACCAAAAACAGAAAAAAAAAACTATGGACAATTAGTAGTGTTGATCATGAAGCATTACTGGAAACTCTAAAGGTAAGAGATGACCCTGCAGGCACACTTGAGTAGCAGATCATTTGTTGTATGGGACAAGTATGATATTGTTCATCACATTTTGATATTGTTTATCTGCTAAGGTTCATTATTTAGGTTGTTTAGAATAATATAGATTGGTTATTCTAAGCATCTTTTATAGTTTGCATTACCAATTCATCATCATTCAGCTTGTTTAGAATAATATAGATTTGTTAGTCTAAGCATCTTTTCTATTGTGACCATATAGATTTCTCATTTGAAGTATATTGTGATGTTCTTGGCACAATTGATCATGGAGCTACTGCAACAATAGCCAGCTTTGATCCTTTGGGAAAGGTATGCGATAGATTACAATAATATAGATTTGTTATTGTAAGCATCTTTTATAGTTTGCATTACCATTTCATAATCAATTAGGTCGTTTAGAATAATATAGATTTGTTATTCTAAGCATCTTTTCTATTGTATGTAGTTTGAACTTGATGGTTTGTACAAGTGCTTGTCACTCCAGAATGTCAACATGCTACTCTTGTGGAAGACCGTGCCGACCGCGAAGGCAATGCGTGCTCTATTTCCTTCCCCTGCTAGGAAATGACTATGTATTAGGGCCATTTTTTGTATGCCTATGTGATATTTTGTAAATCCTATATTTGATAGCAATTATTGAATGATAATATCATGCATACTGTGTACACTTTACGTGTATTCAAGTGTATACTTTACAACTTATGTGTATACTTTGTCACTTATGAGTATTCCATGTATACTTTATGACCTAGATTTTTTAATGTGTATAATTTGTACTCATGTGTGTAGTTCATGACTTAAGTGTATTTGAGTATTCTAATGTATACTTTACAACCTATGTGTTTTAATGTGTATATTTTGTATTCATGTGTGTAGTTCACAACTTAAGTGTATTTGAGTAAATGAATCACTTTTTTCATTTACTCACGAGGAACAAAATGAACCTTAAACCCCTTTGCACCTTTACATCGCATCCATCTGACCTTTTTTCCATCAACTGAAAACTCGACACCACATACAAATGCCTTAGAGATATAAAAAAAAGATAGGTTTTGGTAGAGGGTCCCAACACAATCCCATGGCCTCAGACGGAGAGTCTGTGAGAGTCACGGTTTCTGAGAAATAGCTCTTCAAAGATTGTTGTCTTTTAACACTTTGGACTCTTAAGGAAAATCGTTGGTCCAATGTAGCTCAGAGTGATTCTACACATTTGGATGCAAAAGAGGACCATCCCTAGTACAAACGTACCCATCCGAACATGTTGGAACAGTTTGTTTGGTCGTACAAGTTGCAGAACAAAAGTTGCACCACTTTGTAACTTTACACTGCTTGCATCTGACAACTATTTCCTCAACTAAAAACTTGTCACCGTGGGAAAAATTCCTCCGAGATAACAAAAACCGAGAGAGGTTATTGTAGAGGGCCTAACATGATCCCATAGCCTCAAATGAAGAGTCTGTAAGTGTCACGGTTTCTGAGAAATAGCCCTTCAAAGATTGTTATCTTTTAGCACTTTGGACTCTTAAGGGAAATCGTCGATCCAATGTAGCTCGAAGTGATTTGGCATATTTGGGTGCAAAAGAGGACCATCCATAGCATAAAAATACCCATATGAACGTGTTCGAACAGTTTGTTTGGTCGTACGAGTTGTAGAATGAAAGTTGCACCACTTTGCAATTTTACATTGCTTGCATCTGACAACTTTTTCCTCAACTAAAAACTCGTTATCGCGGGAAAACGCCTCCAAGATAGCAAAAATCGAGAGAGGTTATTGTAGAGGGTCTCAACATAATCCCATAGCCTCAGACGGAGAGTCTGTAAGCATCATGGTTTCTGAGAAATAACCCTTCAAAGATTGTTGTCTTTTAGCACTTTAGACTCTTAAGGGAAATTGTCGGTCCAATGTAGCTCAAAGTGATTCAGCATATTTGGATGCAAAAGATGACCATCTCTAGCGTAAAAATACCCATTTGTATGTGTTGGAACAGTCTGTTTGGTCGTACGAGTTGCAAAATGAAAGTTTCTCCACTTTGCAACTTTACATTGCTTGCATTTGACAACTTTTCCTCAACTGAAAACTCGTCACCACGGGAAAACACCTCTGAGATAGCAAAAACCAAGAGAGATTATTGTAGAGGGTCCCAACACAATCCTATAGTCTTATATGAAGAGTCTGTAAGCGTCACGATTTCTAAGAAATAGCCCTTCAAAGATTGTTGCCCTTTAACACTTTGGACTCTTAAGGGAAATCGTCGATTCAATGTAGCTTAGAGTGATTTGGCGTATTTGGGTGCAAAATAGGACCATATCTAGTATAAACGTACCCATCTAGACATGTTGGAACAGTCTGTTTGGTCCTACGAGTTGCAAAGCAAAAGTTGCACCACTTTGCAACTTTACACTGTTTGCATCTGACAACTTTTTCCTCAACTGAAAACTCGTCACCATGGGAAAACAACTCTGAGATAGAAAAAACCAAGAGAGGTTATTGTAGAGGGTCCAAACACGATCCTGTAGCCTTAGACGAAGAGTATGTAAGCGTCACGGTTTCTGAGAAATAGCCTTTCAAAGATTGTTGTCTTTTAGCACTTTCAACTCTTAAGGGAAATTGTCGATCCAATGTAGCTCAAAGTGATTTGACATATTTGGGTGCAAACGAGGACCATCCCTAGCGTAAACGTACCCATTCAGAGGTGTTGGAACAGTCCATTTGATCGTACGAGTTGCAGAACGAAAGTTGCACCACTTTGTAACTTTACATTGTTTGCATCTAACAACTTTTTCCTCAACTGAAAACTCGTCACCATAGGAAAACGCCTATGAGATAGAAAAAAAAAGAGAGGTTATTGAAGAAGGTCCCAACATGATCTTATAGCCTTTGACGAAGAGTCTATAAGCATCATGGTTTCGGGGTAATAGCCCGTCAAAGATTGTTGCCTTTTTGCACTTTGGACTCTTAAGGGAAATTATCGATCCAATGTAGCTCAGAGTGATTCAACATGTTTGTATGCAAAAGAGGACCATCCATAGCATAAATGTACCCATCCAGATGTGTTGGAATAGTCTATTTGGTCGTATGAGTTACATAACGAAAATTGCACCACTTTGCAACTTTACACTGCTTGTCAAAATTGCAACTTATTGTCAAATGATGGAAGTGCAATAGTCATCTTGTTGTAGTTCATTGGAAAATAGTTGGAAGTTGTTTGGTCATGTTTTTAATGCCTTTAAAATGCCTTGTGAATGTTTGAATAGTAATTAGCCATTGAGAATTTGAATTTTGAATACTAAAATCACCGTTTTCTCATAAATTTTTGTGTTTTGCATTATAATCTACAAATTCAAGGCACTGTACTTGCCCGTACAGGAATTTCTTGCTCTTAAAGTGGTGGGATCTGGTGGAGGATTGTTGTAACTTCAATTTGCATCCAATCTTTTAGATTTTCATTGCGTTTAAAGCATCTTGGAGGAAAATTACTGTTAACGGGTCTGTGTAACCAGTTTAAGGGTTTTGAAAACTTGAAAATGAAATAATTGGTAATTCCATCTATTGTATTTGTTGTGGCTCAATGGAATGGCCCAATTAGGTAGGAATTAGATGTTAGAAGGGTTTGGAAGAGAAGGGGAGGTCAATTGAAGTTTGAGCATGATGCCCTAGATGTGAAAAGTGTGGTTTTTGAGTGAAATTGGGAGGTTTAAGGGTGTTAGTGATTGAACTCTACTGGGGAACCAATTTATAAAGATTTATTAAGCATATGTAGAATTCTATAAATGTGTTTGAGGTGTTGTAGGAGTGAGATAAGTGTGGAAATGCATACTTTCAATAAACCCCCTTATAATTTAGGCAAAATGAGGGTTTCATGATTGAGTGACTTAGATGGTGTTTACAAGGATGATAGTTGTGGAATTTAGATGTTTATAGCCTGGTGAGAGACTGTCCAAAGGAATCTTGGAGGGGCAGCAGTTTTAAAGAGGAGTTGTTTTGTAAATTTGGGCTAATTAGAGCCCTGTTCAATGTAATAGTTCAATTTCAGTGGGGTTCTTCCAAAACAAGCACATTAGGTTTTGAGATATGTTAAAGAGAAGGGTAATGGGTGTCTCTCACAACCTTTTGTTTTGTGGGATTGAGTTGTTTTTGTGAAGATATTGATTCTTACTCAAGATAATTTTATACCTTTTACATGTTATTAAGCTTCAATGAACATTAAGTGACATTGATTTTTATCAAGATGATTATATTACTTTTGAATGAACACTGTAACATGAAATGCATTTCATTAAGTTGTATCCAATTTTCATTAATTTTAACTTCTTTTGAAATAAAAATCAGCTACACACTTCATTACACGAGTTTAAAAACACAAAATAATGTCAAATGTAAATTCATTCAACAGAGCTTGAAATCATGGGTATTCTCAAAATGAGTGTTTGATAGCAATGTATTGGTATACATGTATGAAAAATGTGGTACAATAGAAAAGGCAATGAATTGTTTTAAAAACTCCTCAAAGAAATAGATGGATTACCAATTGTAATTCACAAGTTCTATTAAAATGTAATTTCGTTAATCTATAACATACATTATCAATCATGACTTTAAACCATTCTAAGATAATCATACATTCCATTTTGAAAATTCAAAGTAGAAATACATGCACACGAGGAACAAATTAGATCGAATATCAATTCTTAAATATCAAACTGTAGAATAATTGTGTTTGTGCATATACAAATTTGGCATATGCCTATTCAGAACAAGTTTTACAAATTGTGGCATATATGCCATCTCAAGATCTATCAAACCCTAAGTACATGTCAATCTATATCATATCCTAATCCCGTGATGGACCATCAAAATCGAGCCTTCTCAAAGAAGTTAGTTGCTCTGAAGTTTCCTGCACAATAACATTTCAAACCAAAAATTAGATTAATTATGTGAATAGTTGACAAGATAGACTAGTAAATAGAAACTTATATACCATCATTTATAAATTACAAATTTAACATCAAAATCAGTACACATAAACTATATTATATCAATAATTCAATTCTTGTTTACCTCAAATCTTGCTCTCTTTTTTGCAAGATGTTCAGCATATGATTGTCCCTTAGGACGATCATGAGTCCTCGTTTAAAGTAATGGTATCTCACTCATCATAGTGCTGAGTCGAACAAAGGACTATAGCAGATAAAATAAAAATGATACAAATTAACATATAATTGTTGACAAATAATCATATCTACTAATCACATATCTACTCCTATCTAAAAGTAAATGATCTGTAATATAAAATAAACACATACTTGTTATGATGTTATGACACTAGATGGGCTCATAGTGGATGGATCAGCTAAGATGGTTTCCTATATACAAAATGACAAGAATGTAAATGTGCATGCACATATAATTATAATGTCAAGAATAAAAGAAATATATACCTGTTGTGCAACTTCATCCAATGGGTCAGACCCAATCAACAAGGTTGTATAAGAACCAAGTTGCTACATAAAAAGACAAGATTACATTAGACTATCAATATATGTAGTACATGTATTTAAACATAATAGATTTCAAAGATTAACATCTAAAATAATAATTTAAATAATTTACCATATACTGATTCTCTAAGGCAAATGAAATGGCAGTATGCGTAGCCTGCTGCACTTCCGACATCTGCTCCTCTGTCAACAACTGTTAAAGATTCCAGCACATAAACATATATTAGTACAAATATCTATCATAAAATATGAAAGAATTTACATAAAACACACTATGAAATTACTTTAAGTCTTACCGGTCCTCCCATATCATCCCTGGTATTCAATGTCTCTCCTGTAAATGCTCCACTCCATGCTCTATCAACTCCTACATTCGGCATATCATGAACCTCAAAGTCAAATGTGTCTATGGGAGCCTCAGTGAACCGTCAGAGAGGACTTATACATAAATTATTGCACGTCATGCAATGATGAGGCACACAAATATGTCCCAAAGAGGATGGTGTACCAGTGGGAGTTGATGGTTGTGTACTTGTGGGAGTTGATGGTGATGTACCAGTGGGAGCTACTGCAACAGGTGCACCACCATCATGTTGGGATGTATTAGGTGCAACACCACCGTGATGGGATGCATCGTCAAATGGTTGTGCACCATGATGGCTTTGTGTGACCAAATGATCACTCAACGAATGTAATGCATAAATGCTCAAAGTCCCTGCATCTACAACAATCTCGGGGTAAGGTAGTGGAGTCGGAGTAGCAATAGGTGGAGGAGGATGAACTAGGGTGACTCGACGTGCCCTAGGTCTATCCTGTGGCATCCCTCTACCAACACCATGGAAATCTCACATGTCAAAGTAATTGACATGTTTCCCTAGCACAAACTCAACATATACTTTTTGGAGAAAATATTGAGGGACATCAAGATTGTTGGGTGGTTTATCAAAAACCATCCACCAACATCTCCAAAAATTATCTAGTATGCCTCTCTGGGTGCACCATGTAATTGATTTTTTTTGGTTTTTGCACATTAACAGGCTGTCCAATTCTCTAATCAATGAATAACTAAGCTAATTGGGCTTTCTCAATATCAAGAGCCTTTACCTCATCATATGATAACCCATCAGCATAAAATTGTCTTTGTTCCTCTTGCCACTGTGCAAATCTATTATGCTGAGTTGCCAAAGTTTCAACATTTAAAATGATTATTTCCAAAGTGTTTTTCATGTCTAATAGTTCATCGAGTGTCTCATAGATTTGACATACTTTTACTAATTGATCTAAATTTATGTGAATAGACTCTTGTATTGTTGGCACATTTTGATTTGGAAATAATGGTTGCGGTGAAGGAGGATTTGGAGGGTTTTCATTTTGTGTAGGATCAGGGTTTTCATTTTGTGCGAGATCAAGGTTTTCATTTTGTGCGGAGTTAGGGTTTTCATCTTGTGCAGAGTTAGGATTTTCATTTTGATCCATTTTAAACTTGTTAATTGATAAAAATGTTCAAAATTAACAATGGTTTTAATGTAATAAAAAATCTATCAAATATACCCTATTTTTTACTAAAATTCAAAAAAATGCAAAATGAATATAAATTGAATAAAAATTGAAAAAACCAAACATACCTTAGAAATTTGATAGATTTTTTAGCAATTTGACCTCTATCAAACGGATATCCGAGTTGCATTGTTGAAACCTCATGCACAAGAAGATAAAAAATAGCTCTTGGGTTTTTTGAATTTTTTTTTATAGCGCAGGAAATAGATATTCGTTTCCTAATTTATAGATTTTTAATAAAATGGTCGGGTCCGAGACCCGACCATATTTAATTGCAGGTGGTTTTTTTGAAATGTTTAATATAATATATAATATATATTATATTATATTAATTTTAATATAATACATATATTATAAATTATATAATATATATTATATTATTTATAATACATATATTATAAATAATATATATTATATTATATTATATATTTAATATACATTATATTATAATATAATATAATATAATATTATATAATATGACCTCTCGAGTTTTTTTTAATTATAACACAAAAAAGAGATATTTGTTTTTTGTTTTATATTATTTTAAAATATAGTCAACAGTTTTTTTCAAATGTATAATATGAAAATATAATATGTATACTATATTATATTATAATATAATATACATTATATTATAATATAATATACATTATATTATAATATAATATACATTATATTATGTATAATATATATTATATTATAATATAATATAATATTTTATAATAATATTATATTATATAATATATTATTATATTATTATATAATTAATATAATATAATATTTTATAATAATACTATATTTAATATTATATAATAAATTTAATATATTTTATATTATAATAAAATATAATATTATAATATATTAAATATATTACGATATAATATTAAATTAATAAACATTAGTATAATGTTTTTTAATTTATTGCGTACATGATAAATATATTAAAAAAATATTATAGTATATAAAATAAAGCAATTGGTCGGGGTCGGACCCGACACAATTATAAAGACTGGCTTAAATAAAACAAATATCCGTTTTGGTTTGGTATTACCAAACTAAAATGGATATTGTACTTGGGCCTGCAAAAAGTCAAAGGCATGAATTTCACATTTTTGGACGTGTTAAAAATGCCTTTTTTCACATCGCCACTTTTTGGACCCCCATGATCTTGCACAGACCCCCCAACAAAGTAAAAAATTGCAACCAGGTCCTTTGCATTTGAGCCAACCACTCCCAAACTTAGTTAAACAACATTTAAAGATCAAATAAAAATCACAAATAATCAACCAACAATCATAACATAATTTCCAAATATTATAAATTTTCAAATGAGATTAACCTTTTAATAAGTGAACACCCGCGTTGTTTAAATAAGTGTTAAAATATAAAAAAATCAACAACAAAAGCTAAACATGAACAATTAAAAGGCACCAAGGTGAGTTTTGTCCACTCTTTCTCCCTCTAGTCACTAGTGGCATTTCAAGCCTATGTGTTTAGGTGTGTGAGAAGATTAGGTTGAAATGACTTTGAGGGAACTTCTCTCAATTCCTATTGTCATTGAGATTGAAGAGCACACTTAGACCCCACAACAATTTCAACAATAAAAAGATCAACACGAGGCCATTGAACTAGCACATATAGAAGCTAGATTTGTGATATTAAATCTATCTTAATATCTTGCCCCAACACACTTGTTGAGACCTCAATGTCATACATATAGAGATTGATAACCATCATATTATTGCAACTATTGGAACCACCATGATAACCCCTCAAGCAAATATCATTGCCACTCTCAGGATACTTCTCTCACATGAAGAAGGTGGTCCTTTAGATAATGTAAGAACCCAAAATCACATGTGTTGACATATAAATTTGATGGTATAGCTCATGACCCACTTGGCCCATTTATTTCTCCTAATAACTTTTTTTGTCTTGGTGGAAGTTTCCTAGTGCCTTAATCCCTTCCCTCATGCATCTTTCATCCTCTTTGGTCACCCTTTCATCTTTTTTTCCTTCTTATCTTTCAAAACCAATATCCTATACCTATAATTGTAGGGACACCTAAGAGACTTTATGGTCACTTGGGTGACCTGTGTTAAGCTATAAGGTCTCTAAGGTGCTCTTTTGCACATAAATCTTATCATGTCCACTTTTATTTATGATCTCATATTTGTCTAATAATGGTTTGCTTCTCTTGAATTGTATCCAAAAATACCTCAATACAATTTTCCTTGATCTCTAGACACATTTGATGTGAAAGGCCAAGTGAGTGATAAGAAACTTGAGAGAGTAATTTTGGCATATTTATGTGATTGTCTTCTTTGCTTGGTTGATGGTTAGTTTAATGTTTGTTAGATGTCTCATGATGATATTAAGAGCTCCTATATTAGCTTGGCTGACACATGTTAAGCTATAAGGTCTCTTGGGTGACCTACCTTGGTAAAAGGGGTAACCCATCTCTCAACATGACTAACTTGGTCATATGTTAACAAGTGCATAAGTTTTATAGTTTTGGATTTTTCTTTCAATTTCCCTTTTAATCAATTTTTTTTTTTAGTCATGGACGTCATGCTTTCCTTATAGCTTTCCATGTTATCTTCCTAACTTTTTGTTGGGTAGATTTTTTCTCTTGATTTTCTACTCTTTTCCTATTTAAACTATCATTCCTTCATCCAAAAATTGATTTTTTTAAGATAGAAGCTTTGAGAAATTTTGGAGAAGCCATTTCTATATTAACAAGCTTTAGGAATGAGATAGAAGGATTTTGGTTTCTTATGCAAATATTTTCTAGAAGTTATGTATCTTTTCTCCTAGGAACACGATCACCTCTGGAAGATTATAAGCGTCTCTGCAAAGCACAATCTTGAATCCTCATAGTTAGGTTCTAGCATCACCCATACAACATAGGAAGCTTATTAAGCTTTCCTTTTTTCCAAATAATTTATGATCTAGATCTTCCCTTTCCATCAAATATAGTATCCTAAGGTTGGAAGAGGATAATAAACTATCAATTAAGTTGGATCCTCGAAGAACTCCAATCACAATGGATACAAAGAAGCATTAAAGATTCATCTAGATTCTTTGGTTCTAAAAGTATTTTTATCTAAAGTTTTCATTTATTTAGATAATAACTAGCTCATTGAAATTACCTAAGGAACACAATAATTTCTTTTTGTTTTTTAGCTACTTAAAAAATTACTTGCTTGGGTAGAATTAGATTTAATTAATTTTCATGTCTTGCAAGTAGATTAGAATTTTCCTTGAATTTTTCTCAAAAAATTAAATCTCCAAATATATAGCATCTAGGTTGAATGCAAAGTCACATATAAATAATTGGTTGTACCTAGTTAATTAGTTCACACTTTGCTTTCAAAAAATACAAAAATAGAAGTAGAATAGGCTCTTTTCTACATGCATTTAGATTAATACTGTGGATTGGTAAAATGGTAGTTGTAACATGCACATTGTTCTTCTCAAAGAATTTTCTATGTTTTAACCTCAAGTAAATAAACCAAGATGCCAATCACATAGTGATATTTTTCTTTTCTTTTCAACATAAGATAAAATGCACATTTGATATAACAATATTTCAACATTCTCATTTCATTCCATGAAAATTTACAAACTTTCTAAAGTTATGTTTTCATAAACAGGATACAATTTACATTTTCTATATTTCATAGAATTAGATACAAGATACATACATAGCTCATTTGACCTCCATTGGTCTAGGAAATCCCCCATCAAATCTTGGCTCGCCGATTGAAGAGAAGCATCACTCAAGTGCTTTTCTGCCATCCACAGACTTACTACGGTCCCTCCTACATCTACCACATATGGTAAGATGGACCTACCCTTCTACAAAGAGTTTGGTCTGAAAACCTCAAAATGCTAGCCAATTCCAAGTTGGTTTTGTGTCCTACATTACTAGAACTTTACCATACATTGGCTACAACCTACGTGTATGCCAATCTTGGACTAACATGCTAAAAGGTAGCACAATGAACTGATAGTGTAACCAATGGCGAATTACACCACTTTGGCCAAAGTATTCATCACCCCTATTTCAGAATGGACATCACATGCTCACCCACCATTCTAGCTCAATTTGTAATGACCATTATATTCTATGCATAGGCTATCCCCATCATTGGGTTGTATAAGCCCCAAGAATAACCTATTCTCTTATTTTTATTTATCCTGACATTTCTACTCGATAATTTCTATGCATAAGCTATCCCCTTCATTAGGTTATCTTAACCCCAGGAGTAACCTACAAACTCTTCATGGCTCTAACTTACAAATATCTTCGTAACAAATAACTTCATAATCTAAAGTATAGCTACATAAGCTTCATCTTATCATAGAATAAAG
>VDFB02000015.1:97259316-97514755 GCA_007258455.2 Sequoia sempervirens
AATGGTGTTATAGTTGCTCTCAAATTTTTAACACAAAAGCACTTAATGATAACAAGTGTATAGATTTCTTGCAAAGAGAGAGGGAGAGACAATGGATGGATGAAGGTTGCATTTATAGATTTCATGTGATATCAATCAACGATTGAGATTGAATAGAAGATTGGATAGATCAATGGATGAGAATGCTTGAGAGGAATTAATTGAGAGTGATGAGGAGTTAACTAGTTGCATGATTTGAGCTAACTGATCGTATGGATTAGTTAAGAGAATTGATTGATGAGATAAGTACAAGTGATTGTTAGTAAGACTGAATAGATTAGGTAGAAGACTAAATAGGTTAATGAGTGGACTCGCAGTGAGTTGAAGTTAACTAACAAGGTCAAAGTACATGGATAATTAATAGACATAATTAAATAAATAAAATAAGATAATGTTTGGAAGAATAATTAGTTTAATTAAATAATTATAAATAATTATTAAATTATTAAGATTTAGAAAAGATTAATTGAAGACAAATTAATTAAATAATTATAAATTATTTAATCAATTTGCAAGAGAGGAATAATTAATAAATTAATTAAATAATTCAAACTATTTAATTAATAGAGGAAAATGATGAAACATATGAATTAATTAAATAATTCAAAAATATTTAATCAAATTAAAAATGGAGGGAAAATTCAAGATTGATGCTAATTTAATTAAATAATGAAATCATTTAATTAAATCTAGAAGACAAATTGACAAGGAAAGATGATGGAAATTGATGATGTTTTAAAAGAAACGAGTTAGTCAAATCTAGATGCCTACAAATACATTTAGTTAAAAGCTCTTAACTTTCAAGAGTCCAAACCAAGAATATAAAAGCCCTCAATAGCAACATGGGATATTCAACAACGTTAAACTATCAACCAAGAAAAGAAATCAATCACATAAACACAACAAAATTAGTCTCTCAAGTTTCTTATCTCTAACTTGGCCTTTCACATCAAATGTGTCTAGGGATCAAAGAAAATTGGATTGAGGTAGTTTTGGATAAAATTCAAGAAAAGCAACCCATTATTACATAAATATGATAAGATAACAAACAAAGGTAGACAAGAGAAGAGTCATGTGCAAGAGAGAACACTCTCCTAACAAAGCAACATCAAACTTATCTATATAGAATTATAGTAACAACACTCCAATGAGCCACAAGACACACCCAAACATATCAATCATTCCACATCCAACCCCATGAATCCACATCATAGTTTCCAATCAAGAAATCCTTCCTTGAGAGCTAAATGAAAGTGATTTGACCCCCACTTAAAGTGATCATACTCTTGCAATCCACAAGATCCCCCTTCAAGCAAACAAAATGATCAATTAGATTCTCTATTGCTTAGCTAGATTTTTCAAGAAGAGTAGGAGTGATTTGATCCACATCATTAGTAAGGTGCAACACGTCATTTTGAGCCCACCTCATTCACTTTAGTGGTGAGTAGATCCAAAATATCATAGACATCCCCTCGTTCCACTTGCTTTTTCCATGTAAGCAAAGTGATCTATTCAAGAAATGAATGTGTAACACATGTTCCCACCATCTTCAACTTATGCACAATAGCAGTGAGTCAAATTTGGAGCACATTCTTGCATATAGTTGATTAAACACATGTTTGCATGATTTATTATCATGTACTCGTATTTAAAGGCATTCAATTACATTTATTTCACATCCTAGCTCATTCGAGCTTATCCAATCAATCATTTGCAAAATCATGCTAGGAACACTTGCACTAGAGCACTAGAAATAATTCATATTTGCATAATCATTCTAAAGCATTTAGTGATTAGAACTTGTTGTCCTTGATCATTCAAATGCTTGTAAAGTTAAGACTTTTGTGGGAATTAACCTAGGAGAACATGTACCCTAGTGATCCAACACCCCTCTAAAGATATTCATAAATACCACAAGTTCAAACAACATAACAAATAATAGTGAAATAGGTGAAACCCAAAGTAAACAAAAGATCAAATTCATGCTCGAAGAAGTGAACCAAACTTGTAGACTTGATCCCTTATAGAGTGGATCAACTATTTAGATTTTGAAGTGAATTGCATACAAATATCTTCCAATTTTTATCATGAGATGTGTAGATTTCAACATTCATATTTCTTTAAGTGTCACTAACCTTCTTTTCCTTTACATTTTAAATTCACATTTAATGTTTCAATTTATCAAATATTGATTACCCATATTTCTTTATCTAAAATTATCTATACTTTATTACTTCCATTAACTAATTAATTAATCAAAATTACCTACTTAATTAAAAAAATATTTTCCTTCACACTTTTTTGTAATAAATTAGACTAAATTTGAAATATTACTATTAAATAACCAAGCTAAAGATATTTGCATGGTATAGCAATCCCAAAATATCACAAAGAAAACTCCAAAAACCCTAACAGGTCCATGTGCCGTAGTTTAGGGCGAAAGGGAGAACCTTGCGTAGGGATAAAGTTTATTAGGTATTTAAAAAGGCTAGGCTAACTCTAACCGAAACGTAAACCTTCTTCCGAAGTATATCTTAGTGAGAAGCTCATCTGCCGCTGAAGAAGTATATATTGTAGAAAAACCCTTCCTCTTTGTATACGGCAACAAATATTACAGTCCTCCATTCAAACCCTAACTCATTCGTCGTCTCTGCTTAGCTTGTTTCGTCGTGGGCAATCTGACATCGTCTAATTTAATTAGTTATTCTTTAAAAGAAAAAATCGGTAAAGGCTGTGAAAAATGGCAAGCAGAATGTTAGGTCGTGATTTTAACCAGTCATCCAGGCAGATTTTTGCTTTATATCGTTCATGGCAACAGGTATGCCAGTCAACTTTATGTTTGCTTGTCTTTTATGTTGCTGGTATGTATTGCGGTTGGAAAGAGATAAATTTCGTTGTCTTTGGGAAATATCGTGCAAAGAGAGCTTGGCGTTTTATTTTTAAGAAAGCACTGTACTATAACGTTTATTTACGACTTCCAGGCTGCAAATAATCGGGATTTTGTCTTTCGCAATCAAAGTCGTTTGAGTTCTCGTCATATGAGCATTTTCAGCGAGTTCTCGAAGCGTTTCAAGGGAGAAGTTGAGAGGTTCGTTTGCTTTACTATGTGTTTTGTCTCTCCTTCTAATGCTGCAGTTTTATTAGAAGTAATGTTCTTTTATTAAAAAGTGTAAGTTGCTGAGAAAATTTAGGAATCTTTTACAATCAGGCGGTCCTATATATTAAACAGAAGCAATAAATGCTAAAATTTTAGCTCAGAATGGTGATTCTATGATTTGCTTGCCATACTAACATTTAAGTTTTCTACGAAAAGCCAATGTCGGGAAGCCGAAAAATTCTCAAACTGGTGGGAGAAATTTCCAATCCCATCCCACAGGCAGCCACGAAAGAAAATTAATGGCTCTGATTTCCCAGGATAAGAATTCAGTTAATCCTGTAGTATTTATTTCCTCATTACAAGGATGCTTTCTCTCCACGATTTTAGAAACCGAAGCCCCCTGTATGGGACCAGGTTCTAATTCATTGAGGTTGTTTTGTTTGGTCCCCTTAAGCAGAAAAACATTAATATCAAAGTTAAGATGAAAGTGGAAGTTTTATTTCATTAGACTCAACTTTGTCTTCAGAATGGGAAAGTAATGAGATTAGAAAAGGGAAATATAATAAAATTTTGGAGATTATGTAGTTTGGTTAATATTTTGGTGATTGTATATTAGCAAAGTTGATTCCTTATAACAGGTGTTCTGAGCGTAGTTACGTGTGAAATCTATTTTCAATGACATCGTCTTAAATAGGTCAAAGTGCTTATTTGCTGTGGTATTCAAGTGATGGATTCTTGCTTTTTTTAATTGAAACTACTAACATGAATGGTGTGCAAATTGCTATGATATTACTGTTTAAGAAATTTGGTCAGTGGATGCCTTCACGTCTGTTATGTGGATATTATATACTCTCATTCATAGATACATCAATGAGTTATTGCCGGTTCTCACACATGTTTGCATTTATTAAATTCCAAAATTTGTATAGAAGCAAATTTCAAGATTAAAATTGTAGTAATACAGTATAGTTTACAATACATACTACTAGCGATTCTTTTCCTGGGTTGAGGTTTTGGACTACATTGCAGTCTTTAATTTGGAATTCTTTTTTGCAGCAATCCAGAGCTTCAAAAATCAATTAAGGAGCTTAAAGAAAAAGCAGTTGAGATTAAGTCAATCACAGAGGATCTAAAAACTAGGTAATTCAAACAGCACAATTTCCTTGCTGAGATCAAGTAGGTAGTCTAGTGTCCGTAGATTTCAACTTTCTATGATAGGCTGAGACATACTGTATATGTCAAGGCACAGAGATACTTCAAAAGGAGGCCCTGATTTTGGAAGCGATGGCACCGTGCCGCATGCAGAACGAAGCAGACAACAGAGCATTTGTACAAGCATGCTGATGCTGTACGAACGGAGGCAGAGACTAAAGCAAAACAGGTTAGACAATGGTGTCTGTCTACAAGTGAAGTCCTCCCAGTTTGCACTTTAAGGAGGAACGATAAACATTGTCGGAAGAACTCGATAAGCATTAACTTTCCTTAATAGCATTTGTTTATTGAAGAGCTTCTTTGTTTTTAGTGCATACAGTGATTAGCATTTTTTGTTCAAGTTTTTAAAAACCATTTTTACCCTAACAACTACTAAAGACACTTGTATTTGTGCTAATTTAAAGTTAAAAAATTAGACATTGTTGGATTTAAATTATATTTATGAGTTTGCATTTCAGTTGGCAAGATTCAGTTTCGAAAGATAGAAGCCCCCTGAGAAAGATGCATGCATGCTTGCATTATTTTCTGATGGAGAAGATGTGCATTAGCAGTTAGATCGCTCTATTTATATCTTACAGAAGTGATGACCTAGGAAACACTTCTTATTTAGTATGGTCACTTTTCTAAGTGATTGCTGGGTGTAACTATGATTCTAATATAGTAGTACCTACATGATCTAATATTGATTGTGATGATATTTCTGAAGACCTATATGATATTGAAGCCTGATTGTTGACTTTATTTTTTGTTTTACTATATATAATGGCATTCGAATTTGATTAATTGACATTTTAGTAATTTTAATTTTAATGATGGTTTTGTTTATTATATGATGCAATGTGGTATTCTGAACTTAATTGCTGCTGCAAATATGTATATATTTCCAAATCTTATATGTGAATGAATAGAAAACAAAACCAATGTTTTTTTGACTGAATCCACAAACCAAACCACTGAACTCAAAGCTGAAGTGGCACCAGGATTCATAACTTAGATTTTCAGACACAATGTGAAATGCAAGGTGGGGAACTCAAAACAAATTTTCTTCTCTTTCCCAAATAAGTAGATCAGACTAAGGCAATGAAGAACAACTCTTGAGGTTATTTTATTTTTGTGAATCTGGAAGCAGTACCCATGAGTGCCTGTAATGAGAAATGTCTCAAGGCTGCATGTGATGCCTTGGGAATGGGGAAATTAGGTAGACATCTTTTTGTACTTGCACAGATTTTTTTCTAGAATTAAAGTTGTTTCAAAACTGATTTCAAGTGGCAGCACACAATTTATCAGAAACTCTGCAGTTTTTGGTGGGCTTTTTTAAATTTTGCTCAGGCACAGGCTGTTTTCCTATAATTTGGGATTGATTTTTTATTTTCTTTTTGATATAGAATATTCCCTAGCACTAGATTAGCTTGCATGCATACTTAGAGTGTTGGGTAGAGGTCTGCTGTAATGAAGGATAAAATGTATTTTAGCTTTTCTTTTCGTTTTTCAAAGGCAAAGTCTGTGAACTAAGATATGATTTTCTCACACGGTATGGTTGCATGCCTAGGTGTCTGCTGTAATGAAGGATAAGATCTCAGCTGCAACGGAACAGGTAAGCACATTATAAAGTGTTATGTCAAAATTGTGTAGGACCAGTAAGCAGTGCTGATAACTAGACCTATTACAGGCAAAAGGGTTTGGTGAAAAAACTTTCAAGGTTGGAACAGATGGGTCTAAAGAAAAACCAAGGTCTAAGGCAGGCAGTAGCAGTAATAATGAAGGAAGCTCAACATCAGGTACTGCAGAAACTGAGGCTACGGAGTCTGCAAGTTCTCAGAAAGCAAGTGAAACAGTATTTAAAAAGATTGGAAAGGGTGTTTCTTTTGCTTCCTCCTCAACTGCAGCTGCATTCAAGTCTTTGAAAGAAGCGAAAATTGTTGATGTAACAAAAAAGGGATACAATCTTGTAAAAGATGAGCTGACATCCACACCATCTAGGAGGCGGAAAACAGAGAGTACAGCTGCAGCTTCAGCCTATAAAGAAAGGAGTAGTGCAACAAGCATTGTACCAGTAGGGGTAAAACAGACTCGCTGGGGGAAGAAGTGGGAAGAATTTAAAGAGAAGGTAAATTTTAGAGATTAAATTAGAATGCTATAGCATTTTGAACCTTGAAGCTTACGTTTTCATATCCTTACCTCTTTTGGGTCTGTTATATCTTTTAATGGTTGAAACTGTTTCTTTTCATTTCTATATATAATTATGTATGCCTGTATATAATTCTACTTGTGTATGCAGGCTCGTGGACACCCATTGTATAAGCGGGTCAGGGGAATTGGTGAGCATCCTGCTGTTGCAAAGGGTCAAGAGGTATGCCCAGATTTGTTTTCATTGCAATTCTTTTGTATATTTTTATTATTATTATTATATTCATATTATTGGCTGGCTGTCTGTTTATAGTTAGCAGAAGATATAAAAGAGCGGTGGGAAACAAGTGATAGTCCCGTTGTTCACAAGATTCAAGAGTAAGATGCTATGTTTTGAGGTGGAATGCTGTGTTGTTTTGTGTGGCCTGCCCACCCCCCCCCGCCCCCCCCATCCCCCTCCCTGCCCCCCCCTCCCCGTTTGTAGATGTTTTTGAAAGTAAAATTGAATAAGACTCATCATTAGTGTGATAAACTTTTGCATTCCTTATACATAAAGCTATTGTGTGATTTATTTTTGCAGTTTGAATGAAACAATTTTTGGCGAAACTGCAGCAGCAATATCATACAAGGAAATACGTCGACGTGATCCGTAAGATGCCTTCATGAATATTTTTATTTATACCAATATGTAGTGGATACTTTGGGCTGAGAGTTTACTTTTCATACAGGTACTTCTCTTTACCAGATTTTATAGCTGATGTGCAGGAGATGATTAAGCCCACCCTTCAAGCCTACCTCAAGGTATGATTTTAATAACTATCAATTCCTTATAAAGAATGTTTTAAATTCATATGTTAGAATTGTATTCTCTATGCTATTTATATCATGTTTGAAGGATGTTATAGCACAAGATAGAGTTGATTCAAGCAAACATTTGGGACTGATGTGCAGGGGGATTTGGAAACTCTGAAAACCAATTGTAGCTTTGAAGTGATTGATAGATGCAAAGCAGAACGAAGGGCATATGAAAGCCAAGGAATCTTCTTTGACAATAAGGTGTTCTAGATTTGTATAAGTTTTTATCTAGTTTATGGTCTGTTCTAGGTTTCTTTCTCCACCCATGCTTAATTTCTTGGGATATATCTATTTTATGTGGTTTCTGATATGGTACATCCCAAAACATAGGCAATGAATGCCCAAAGATGATCAGAAAATTAAATACCACCTTATTTATTTAATTCTACATGTGAGTTGAATTTCCGATTGGAACTGCATAAAGGGCTTATAATATCAGTATGCCTTAAGTTCAAATGGTGCAACAAATGTGTTAGGTTTCATGTGGCTTGTAAAAAGGCTTATGAGGAGTCAGCACTATGTAACTAACCAGATTTACTTGGTTAAAACCCCTGCTATGCATATCGCCCTACAAGGTACAGACATGGGTATCGAATGGCCTGGGTACAGCTTGGATACTGTATCTGATTGTAGTTATACCCAAAACAACATCCAATTTTTTGCTGTGCCAGATATGACACCCTCATCACTCTGCTATATCTGATTATAGTAGTTGGAGATCTAAAAAATTCAAGGTGTAGCATGGAAAAACGTCTGATTTTTGTAGAGATTTCAGAGGGCATGAGCAGTGGCTGTTTCACTTTCAGACATTGCTTTGTTTTGTCTGCTGGTTGCTGTTGTAATCTATTCTCTGCTGCTTCCTTATTTTCTCTGATGCTTCTTGCTTGTTCCTTGTCTTTATTGTGTCTTTTTTTTTTTAAACTTCTTCCTTGTTGCTGCATTTCTCCTGCCCTCCTTGCATGAATCTCTTGCAACCTTACCTACAAAATACCATTTAGGCCTTAGGTTTCTCTTTTTTTATTTCATTCGTATGACTGCAAAGTGTTGTTTATGCTATACCTTCAATCCTTTACTGATTTCATCCAAATGTTTTTCTTTAAGGTTAGGTTTTATGCTTTTAATAATTTCATTCTAATATGTTTTTTGGGGAGGTTCAATTCTTAGAATTTAGTTAATTTATTTAGTACTTTTTAAATAGAAGAAATAGCAGTGGCCCTTGACACGTCCTTTGATTCAGTGTGCTTCTGTGTTCTTTCTGCTCTGTTGCATAGTTCCATTTCATCTAAATCCTTTTAGAGGTTCTGTGTGACTTTTGAAAGTACTCCTCCCAGTTTTTTGTTGTTCACAAAGGTTTGTTGGAGTGTTTGCGGCAAACCCTTGCCCCATTGTTTAAAATTGAGTCCATTTCTAAGATGGGATTTATTGAATCGTTTCTCAGTTCCAGTAGTTCATTGCACCAACATTCTTCCTTTGTTGGAGCCCTAGCTAAGCTCACTGTCACCAAGGCTGAATCCATTCCTTTTTCCGGTGATCTTAGGGAAGGTGGTGGCTCTAGAGAGGGCAATTCTAGGGTTTGCAATAGGGCCTAATGTAGAAGCATCAAAATCATTAGTCAAATCATGAACTAAAGTATTATGAAAGTTGTTGCACTCCTTGATCTTTGTTGCACCTAACACTCTTTGAGGCATAGGTGTAGCCAGGGCAGGATGTTTGAACACAGAGAACTTGTAGCCTTGAGCAATTAGTAGAAATGGAGTTTTGGGTGAGGAATGAGAGGTAGGAATGTATTTTTGCTTTTGTTTGTGTGTTTTTAGTGACCTAGAAGTCACTTCTAAAAGCTAGTTGGGGTCTTGTTTTCAATTTTTCTTTTTCTTTCTTTAAACAGTTCTGTCTTTTTTAAAATGTTTTGGTTGGGTGGGTTTTCCTATTGTTTCACTTGGGTTATACCTGGGCAGTGGGTTTGGCTCAGGTATGTCTCAGCCTCAGGCATAATCCTAACCAAACCTAGATTGGAATCTTTATCTTATCTGAACCAGGCTAGGTACAGTATGTGTTCTGGTCGACATTGATAACCAAGAGAAAATCGGGTTGCATCAAGGGTCACCCTTGGTACGCCCTTGTAGATTAGGGATGTCCCTTGGTTAGGGGGGATGTTTGTGGATGCTCTATTGTCTCCAAGACAATGTAGAAGGTGTTAAACTAACCCCAACAATCTTGGGGACAAGGAAAAGCTTTAAAAACACTAAAATGTTTTTTTTGTTTTTTTTTTCTGTTAAACCGAAACCTAAAGGGAGCCCTATAGAGGTCTCCCAACCCAAAATAGAAGATGAGAAGAGGAAGTGGAAGAACACCAACACCATCTCTTGGAGGTATGTTCTCGATTCCTATTGGTAATTGATTTGTTCACCTTCTCATTGTTAAGTTTCTACTTCAAATCAATTCATTCATAAAGTTGTATTTTAAAAAAGACTTTAGTACAACTCGTTTTTGTACGAGGACAATAGGCGATTTTGTGGAGGCCATTTTTAGGGGAGGGTAGGGGATGACTATAAAAAATAGGGAAAAAATTAAAAAATATAGGAAATTTTAAATATATATGATAACATTGATAAGGCATTCATCATATACATTATAGATCTTTAAAAAGTAACATTAGAGTTGAATTAAGAGTTCACTTGATAGTTGAGAAACAAATTAACAAAATTTAGTTGCTTTCATTTTCAATGTGCATATATGTTATATAGAAATTACATCAAAATGCCTAAACGTTGCAAGTTTCAACTACAAAATGAAAAAACATAGATAATATGCTGCTGCCCCTGATTGGCATTTGCTAACATTGCTTTAAAGTTGGAGTTTGAGTTTGAGTCATTGTCACTACGAGGGGCTGCTTCATCCAACTCAAACAATCCCTCTTGTGCATCTTCATCAGTTTGAGTGGTTTTTTTTCAGATCAACATCCCACTATAAAGCTAGAGTTTGTTGATCCTAAAGTCACAAGGCACTATGCATTGACACCAACTTCTTTAGCTTGTCTAGAGGTAAGCCAATTCCTCTTGATAGAGTGCAGGTAAGCCAATTCTTCATCAGTTTGAGTGGTTTTTTTTCAGATCAACATCTCACTATAAAGCTAGAGTTTGTTGATCCTAAAGTCACAGGGCACTATGCATGGACACCAACTTCTTTGGCTTGTCTAGAGGTAAGCCAATTCCTCCTGATAGAGCGCAGGTAAGCCAATTCTTCATCAATTTGAGTGGTTTTTAGATCAACATCCCACTATAAAGCCAAAATTTGTTGATCCTAAAGTCACAAGGCACTATGCATGGACACCAACTTCTTTGGCTTGTCTAGAGGTAAGCCAGTTCCTCTTGATAGAGTGGAGGAAACTATATGTGGACCAATTCCTTTGTAACAAAGGAACTGAGAACTTGTGAAAAGAGGCAAATATCAAGTATTTTCAACTCTACTGTATCCTTTCCACCATCCAATAGGGTTGGTATTGTGGTAATGTAGCTCTATCTACCTTCACCTTGTTCGACCACAAAGATTAGCAAAGGCAAGCTACTATTTGCAAACTAAAGTTGACTTCTCACTTGAATACATCTTTTGAAGGCCTTCATTAACTCCTTTTTGTTTTTTTGTCTCTTCATCATTAGGTGGAGATAGCCTCCCAGCCTTTGGTGCATACCATTTAGGATTTAGAGCAAAGGCTACCATATGAAGCAGGGGGTTCATAGTATTCCACTACTACGTCACAATGGGTTTCATATGTTGCTCATATAATCTCAATTGGGATACCTATCACAAATTGCTCGCCTCATCTCCCCAAGTATGTTGTCAAATGTCTCGTAATCTTTCTAAGACTAGTAGAGATTGTATCAACATATCTAATGGCATCTACTATAGGTGAGATGAAGTTGCAAACATATTTACAAACCAAAATTTTCAAAAAGAATAAGACTCAAATGACAAAGAGTGAATGCTAATACAAAATTGAATTAAGATTATCAAGTTACAAACATTAATAAATTAATAATCTAATAAAAAATCAGAATTTCCTTACCTCATAGTGGACTACCAATTATAATTAAGGATCTTTTGTTTCACACCTTTTCCTTTAGTAGTATTTGCATTAGGCCATCTACCTTGCTCTATATTAATCATCACCAATTGTAGAGCCTCTTGCACCTCAAGCATCCTCTCTTAACAAAAAGAAATAACTAGTAGATCTAGTCTCCACAGGTTTGAGGAAGTCCTTCCTCGAAAAAGTCTTGAAAGAGCAAGTGAGGCGTGGTGTTTGCAAATGAGCATTTGAATATTTCAAGCTTCTATCACTACTTGTTTCACCCGATCTATCTTCTCTATGTATTTCAATGCGTTGTGCAACCCATGAACACATGGGGTTCAAAAGATGTGCTTGTAAGTACTCAGCCATGATGACAACTAATTTGCACACACATACCAAATTGGTGACCATTTGTACAACATTTGAGGCCCCGACCTCCTCAATGGTCTCTCTTTCAAAATTTGAAATTGGAAGTGTGACTATGATGTAGATGAGTGGTTGATGTCTTATGTCGGTCCAGCCATCATGACAATAGAGCAACTTCTTGTCATCCAAGTCTATTTCATGTTCTACATCACTAGATTCACTTTAGAATTTTTTTTTGATCAAGAAGGGAAATGCATAGTCTATGTTCTCCAAGGGGGTAAATGAGGGACCAGCAAAAAATGCATTTTTGAACATTTGTTTTAAAATAAGAACATCGCCCATGAAATGGGATGGCATAGGCAAAGAAAATTTTGGCAATGGAAGATTTTGCCACATCTTGTGCCTACTTATTGAACATATTTGCAATTGTCTACCCTCTCACTACTACCAGTCATTCGCTTTCCTTTTGTAGAAACATCATTGGTAACACTAGCAACCATTGATGACATAGCTGATTGTGCAAACATTACTGGGATCAGCATGCCCTTAGATGTTGCTTTATAGCTCCTTAAACAATCTTTTAACCTTTGCTTTCTCATCTGCCTTTATATTTGGACAAACCTTAACCCCTTGTCTTGTAATGCCCAAAAGGTGACTATATACCCTAATGTAGCTCTAGCTCCCTCTAAAATCTTTATATCAAATATGACACAACCATACTCTACTTCTGAGTTTTTTTCCTTTGTCTATAGCTGTCAAAAATTAAAGTAGAGGTTTAGAGGGTTTGAAAGGGCCCTTTCCACAAAGGCTTCAAGATGGTGGAAGGGCACTCAAATGGGTTATGTGGTCATTCTCCTTTACTCACAACGCTTGCACACCCTGATGAACTCTCATCTGAGCTTGAAACTCATTTTCCTTCTTCTGTTTCATTTTCATTAATATTACTGCTGCTGTCCATGTTGTTTTGTGAAAAAAGAATGCAAGTGTAAGCTGGAATTAGAAAGAAAAATGAAGATTTTTTTTCTTGAAACTTTGGAAAGAAATAAAAAAGAAGAAATATACACTTACCTTTGCTACTGTGCTATACTTCTCCGCAGTGTACACTTGTTAAATGCTGCATCTTGTTGCCCTAGTTTTGTTAACTCAAGTTGCACCTTGCTCTTCACAATGCTTTTTCTATTTGGCATGTAAAAAGGGTTTGAAATGGAAGAGTGAGCTATCTCTTATTCGTTTAGGGTTGAGTGTTGTGGGGGCCTACAACATGACAATACTTTTTTGTTAATTAAAAAATTGGGCCTTTAAAAAGTATTTTCAGACCTTTTTAGCATTGGGATGGTTGGTGTGCACAGTTGCTGTTTTTGAGCCATTTGTGAAATGTCTCCTAAGAAAAATGATAGATAGGGGGCTGCAAGGGGGTATTTTTGAGGTGTCCTTGGAATGCCTAAGTATGGGAATGTGTCCAAAAAGGAAGGAATGCATCCCTAGGGAACGCGAGTTTTTTTTGTGTAACTGCTAAATATTAAATAATGCTAAAATGCTATGGTCCCCCAAGTTTTTGGGACGGTGATAGCAGGGGATGTGTTTCCGGTATGGGATTTTTTTCGGCCACTTTTTAGGGGATAGCAGGGGACAACTATTAAAAAATAGGGAAAAGTTTAAAATATAAGGAAATTTCAAATATTCATATGATAACATTGATCAAGCATTCATCATAGACATTATATAATACAGAACCTTTTTGAGAATGGGTAATTGAATAGGAATTATGATGTTCTTTATAGATATAAAATTATATATTATATATATGAGCATAATAAAGACATGCTTGATTGGTGTGTATATTCGGGTGGGATTTATTATCGAAGTTTTCCTCAAGCCTTAAAAGACTGAATGCTATGTTGTCAAACTAATTAACAAAGAGGAACAGTTAAGTAAAAAATAACTTCTTGTGTTCCAGTTTGGCCTCAACTGGGATAGTAATAGATGGGATTGTTCTATCAATTGTTTGTGAAGGGCATGATTGGTACATTTTAATTTTATTGTGACACTACAATAAACAATATAAATTCTATAAGTGCCTAGTTTCAGCCTAGTTTAACAAATTTGAAAATAAAATTTAAATTTTGATGACAATGAAAAATGAACAAGAAACATTGAAATGAATCTATGAATATGCATTTGCAGCTATGTTTATGGAATTGTGATCAAATTTTTTTAATCATAATTCTTTGCAGCCATGTTTATGGAATTATGATTAAAAATTCTTAATCATAATTCCATAAACATATGCTGCAAATGCATATTCATAGATTCATTTCAATGTTCATCGTTCATTTTTCATTTTGTCATCAAAATTCAACATCAAACAAGATTTTGAAAATGTAACTTAGAAAAAAAAACAATTTTTTTTGAAGAACTTCAAAAAATAGTCATAGAAACCTACCTTGTGCTTGAAAAATCCCTCTAAGTTTATGTAGAATCCTCCTCTTCTTCTTGTTGCTCCTTCTCACCCCTCTTGCACTTGCAACAGCTCAATCTCACTCCTTCACTCACTCTTTTCTCCCCTCTTCACCTAGCTGTTGGAAAACATAGAAAACCAAATGTGAGGAAAAAATGAGGATTTGGGAGTGTTTTGTGAAGGTTAGAGGGCATGAAGGGGGCCCACTTGCCATTAGGGCTCATCCCTAGGCACAAAAATCAATAAAAAAGATTGTTTTTTTTAAATGAACTTTTTTGGGACGCCCAGGTTGGCAAACACTTGGACGCCTGGGCATCATGGTCGAGGGACACCTGGGCATCCCCAGCATCTCCTTGGCGTCCCCGACAAACCGATGGTGGTGGAGGTACGGTGGGGGGACGTCCCCGATCTGTCCCCACATCTCAGGGGCGTCCCTGTCCTGAAAACGTGGGGATTTAGGGGGGGGGGGTGATGCCACCGTGGAACACTGGACTATACTTAGTTTTTTCCAATTCAAGTCTAGGCTTTCTAACACGAGGCCTCTCTCTGAGAATGAAGTCTGTCCAGAATCCAGATAGAGTGGAAAAACAATATCAAATTTTATTGTTCAAAAATATCATTGAGGGTTAATGGAGAATTCCATTTTGGTCTTTACACATGTTGCAGGATATGAAAGTCGAGAACTTCTTGCGGCTCACTCTTATAAAGTATATGGCATGACATATATAATGATTGGGTAAGATTGGGGCTATACATAGCTTAATTTGTTTTTTCTAAAGATAAATGTGAAAATTTCAAAGATGAAAGGATCCGAACTCTCTAGGATAATTTGTTTTTAATAAAGATGTGAAAAATTCGAAGACAACAAGAACCTGTATAGTGAAGGTGAGGAAGATGAATTCATAATTGCTAAATAGTTTGAGGATAATGAGGTGTTCATTTTGATTGTGGCATTTGTTTGTTGGTAGGATTGTTTATAGTTTATTTAAAATGAATTCACGTTGAGGAAGATGAATTCATATTGCTAAATAGTTTGAGGATAATGAGGTGTTCATTTTGATTGTGGCATTTGTTTGTTGGTAGGATTGTTTATAGTTTATTTAAAATGAATTCACGTATTTTACCTGTACTGAATCACATTTGTTTTAGTGATTTATCTGTTTATATCATATATGTGAATTAAAGTGGAATATTTTATGCATTAGGGTCAGAAATTTAGTGGAAGTTGTTGGATGTGAAATTATTCTAGCCTTGTTTTAGAGCTGTCATGTTCAGTATCACAAAAGTTAGTTTTTTAACATACGGGATTCTAACTGATTTGTCTCAACAGATTTTACACATTTCTGATGTGGAAGTCAAAGAAACCAAACTAATGGGTAATACACCAATCATTATTATTGCTGTGAGTATTTTCCTTGAATGCAATTATTTGATCTTTTAATTTTGCTTTTTTCTAGTCATTTGCTGCAAGTTTCAAACATTTATATTGACTTTTTGGGAATGTGTTAACTGATAAGTCTTTATTCACTTATTTTCTTTTGTACTCCAGTTCCAGACACAACAAACTTTTTGTGTGAGAGACAGAAGTGGTAAAATCACCGAGGGTGGAAAGGTAAAAATAGGGGATGCCATCAAGAAATTTGTATTGATATTAACATAACAACTAAAGCAACATTGTGGTGGGTAAAGCTTTGATTAATTTAAAGGTTTATTAATTTGACAAATTGACATTGACAGGATGATATCCACACCGTATATTATGCATGGGCAATGCAACAGATGGATTCTGGAGAAATGACAGAAGGTGAAGTATACCCTACATGGAGGTTGAGGGAGATGCAGCAATTGGGAATTCAATCCCTTATTTAATTTTTTGTTTATTCTCTAAAATAATGTCATACACTTCCATGAGTATTTCTTGGGAGTATGACTTATTAGAATTTTATGTACTTTATGATTTTGGTAGTATATGGTTATAGCAGAGAGCTGTTATGTCAGTATATTCTTATCTCGGTTTGAAATTATTGAAAGGCGTTATAGGTCTTAATCTCTTTTAGCTATATTGTTGGCGGGGGTGTTCTAGCTGTGATTGCATTTACATTGCTGCAAGGTCTGATAAGAAAATGCCATCATCATTGTTTTTTGATCTACATCTGTTTTTTATGATTGCTGCATTCAAAGGTCAGCTGTATCACCAAATACCGAACTCAAGATTTGGTGCATTTGCTCATATAATTTTTTTTGCGGACACTCGAAGACTAGACAGATTTAAACTAAGAAAGGAAGAGTACCACACATTATGTTAATATGCACCTCTCAGATACTTGTTTGGCAATGGGACTTAGATGAAGACAGACCTTTGTTTGAAGCTGTCTTCCTTTATTATCAGGTTTAGTTAATTTAACATCTATGGGTATAATAAAATTATAAGGGCAAAATAATTTTTTCATCAGAAAACCTTTGCAGGGCTTAATATGATTCTATATAGTGTTGTTAATTTGATCTGATCTGCTTCTTGAAGAAGCTATATGTATAAGAACAGTGACTGGTAGAGATTGGATTCTGTGAGGTGGAGAAATTTCATGTGGATGCTCTTGAGAAAATGCCATAATACTACAGAATGATGTGATCGTGTTGTTTGTTTTTGCATATATACTTGTTCAATTTGTGTTCATTTTGCTAATAAGAGCTGTACGCAAAATCTGAGTGAATGATGCTTGATATTTGCATCAAGCAAGGTTCTTTTAAACAGGCATGATAAAACAGTTACTGGAACTTTTTGCATTTTGAAAAGGGTCCATAATCGAAGTTGATCAAACCCTAGATTGTCCAAAGCCACCTCATTTGTTCGAGGCAAATAAATTATATTGGGAAAATCTGCATGAAGGAGCTATATGTATATGAACAGTGACCAGCAGAATTTGGATTCCACGAGGTGCAGAAATTTGGGTGGATGCTTTCAAGAAAATGCCACAATACTGCAGAATGATGTGACGCTGTTGTTTGCTTTTGCATATGTAGTTGTACTTTTTCACTTTGTGTTGATTTTGCTAATAAGAGTTGTACGCAAAATTAAGTGAATGATGAAAGACATTTGCAGCATATAAGGTTCTTTCAAACAGTCGTGATAAGACAGGCACTCGAACTTTTGGCATTTTGGAGAGGGGCCACAATTGAAGTTGATCAAACCCTAGATTGCCCAAAGCCACGTTATTTGTTCAAGGCAAATGAATTATATTGGAAATTCTTGGACTTGGATTGATAGCATTTATATGGCAGATTGATTTCATTCAATTCAACGGAAATTTGTATGGGTAGATAACATTGTCATATATATAAGCATTGTTAGTCATCAGTTCATTGTCATCGATAACATTGTTGTCTTCTCTTCTCATTGCCAAACCAGAACTTCGGTTTTGCGTCAGTTTTTGTTTGCTATGTTAATACAAATCAATATTCATTTATTAGTGTACCCAACCAAGGTGCATTATAAATTCCAGTTTGCACATTTTTGAGCTGTTAGAAATAATTTTACACTGGTATAAGAACGAAGATATTTAACTTGGGGTTAATGTGGGGGATGCGTAACAGGTGTGTTAAATTCTGAAGCTGCAGTAGTGTGCCTAACCAAAGGTACCAAAGGTCTGGACTTAAACTACCAAACTTGGAAGTCACTTAATAGAGGCCAAGCCACAAACAGTTGCACTTCCGCAGCTGTGCTAGGAAATACATTTTTTGAGAGGGCAGTTTCTGATGGACCTATGTGAGCGTGTTTAATAGTTGAACTATCATTTGACTGGTAGTGTATCCCAAGAATCATTAAACATGATCTGTTAAAATAACTAGCATGTGATATGAGGAAATACTCAGACTAGGCAACAGGCAACTTATCAATGAAGCAGAAAGTAACCTATGCTTGCTTTACTAATAATAAGGGCTCTAGCATGTCCAAAGGGAGATCTAATGATAATTAGCAACAATTTTACTCTGTAGTGGGGTGATTTAAATATTTGGTTTGTGTGTGGAAACAATATTATTTTCGAGGTTTTGTGAGCATCTTGATGGGATGGAGGGTGAGGGAGGGGGGCAGGTGTACAGAGATGGTGCCGTAGGAAAATTGTAAAGAGCTTTATGCTATTTCACCCTCTGTGAAAGTACTCAGTTTTGAAATATCTAAAGCTCTCGGATCGGGGAGACCTAACAATAGAACCTTAAGTGAGCATAGTGTCTTGCAAGTGATGAGGACTTTAAATGTGAAGTCGATAACCAGAGGAAATTCGGATTGACAAATATGGTTTCGAAAATCTCTCTTGAAAAACTTAGGGTGGGATTGGAACAACATGAATGGCGAGGAACCAATATGTGAATAAGAACCGGTTTGTGGAAGAAATGTACGAGGATGGGTGATACGGATTTGGTATATTATCTTAGGCAGGTACAGATAACATCTTTAATATGGTACGTAGGATCTGAATTGGTACGAGGACCTCTAACGTCATAAGGTAGGCGCACATACCAACCTCAACAAATTTTAGGTCTTATTTCTCTATTACGAACGCAACGCACGACATCCAATCACTAAAGCATGTGCAATAAGACTATATAGAACCATGTGAAATGTTAACAAAGATATATGTGAAAGCGTAAATTTATGAGGGGTCATAAAGATTCAAAATCTCAATTGTCACATATTTGTTTGTATATGGTCAATCCTAAAGACCCATCTTTAACAATAATTGATAATTATATATTGTGATATTGTTATTAGGATTCATTCGTGTAGTTTTACGAGTCAAACTCATTGACCCATATTTTTATGAGTAATGGTTTACAAGAAGCCATCTCTCATGATAATGAATAGTACACATAACACTCATTACATATGAGAGATAGGTTCTTGTGAACCACTACTCATGAAAACATGGGTCAATGAGTTTGACTTGCAAAACTACACGGTTGAATATTAATAGCAATATCACAATTTGACACGGTGTGAAAAATACCTCATTAATTGATAGGCTAAAGGGGCTCTATGATGAATGCACTTGTTGATGGTTTTGCAAATGGGGTTGCAAGCTAAGTGGGCTTAACCTTGGGGAAAACTCTATGGCTAAGCGTGCTTGAGCTGAAGCAATATTGGGATGGGTGACCTCTTGAGAAGGCCCAGTGCTTCACCTTTGTGAGCATCATTTAGATGTATTGAGTGCTAAGTGTACCATTCATTATCATTAGAGATGGGTTTTTGTGAGCCACTACTCATGAAAACATGGGTCAATGAGTTTGACTCGTAAAACTACATGGTTGAATCTTGATAACAATATCACATTTTGACATGCTATGGAAACTACTTCCTTATTAATTATATATTATCATTTTTCAATATTCATGATTATAATGGTTAATATTCATGACCCATCTTGAACAACTAGTGTGTTACAAGAACACAA
This sequence comes from Sequoia sempervirens, assembly GCA_007258455.2. NCBI lineage: Eukaryota > Viridiplantae > Streptophyta > Pinopsida > Cupressales > Cupressaceae > Sequoia > Sequoia sempervirens. Next base: position 97,278,984 of record VDFB02000015.1, read on the forward strand.
TATCATGATCTTGCATAGTTCTTTATGTTCATAGGGTGAAGCATTGGAGCTTTCAAAGATGATTTAATTCATTCACCTAAAGTAGGTGTGCTTAGCTAGCTACATTTTTAAGAAATTGAGGAAGTGAAAGAAGAAATCAATTTTGCTAGATTTCAAATCACAGATGAAGTGTAGTTTGGAGATAGATTGTTAGACTTGGGAGTTGACATCAACATCTTCAAACAAATTTCATATGACATAGCATGAGTGGAGTGGATGGGGCTGCAGTTGTCGAAGTTGGTTTTATGGGCATAAAATAAAAGTGAATTTTGAGTTGATAAATATTTACAAAAATAAGTCAAACTTGTTTAGTATCAGCGAATTAATTGTTTGTCATTTTAATTTTTTTTCTTGAAATAATAAGAAATTACTATGGAGGGAACAACTAGATCGCCCACCTACAATTGGAGATAGGGATGGCTACATTGTGGAAAAAGAAGTCACGAGGTAGATGAGAGATGAGTGATAGAAACCAAACTAAAGAGAATCACGTAGTTGAAAAAGTATCTAAATTAAACATAGACCATGAGCCCAACTTAGAACGAGAAATGATATAAATTGAAGTTAGAATCATGCTTAAATTTGAATATAGAGGCCCAACTATACAAATATTTAGAAAGATCCAGGAAGTAATGTGTGTCCATGGGAGGACTCACATCTTAGTAGGCACCCTACATAGAATTACTAGGGTGTGTTTACTTGGAATTAAGGAAGAGCTTGAAGTAATGATAATCCAAATCCATGAATAGGACAAACGAATTAAGAAATAACCATACTACCTAAAGCTAAAATAAGAGCCAAAAAAGATGATAGTTGGGAGGAAAATCGCGCGGGAGAGGGAGAGGGAGAGCGCGCGTGCTAATCACATAAGGTAGGCAAATAAAAAAAAAATTCATTGCAATTAAGGTAAGTGAAAACCTAGCGTGTAAACAAATAAACAAAGAGTTATGGCTATGCAAAAAAGAGAATGGTATATTTTGGAGGGAGTGGTTGATGTTCAAGAAGCACTATGCGTAGGTATATTTCCTAGAATTGCAAGGGGCTTTGAATTCAATCCCCTTCCACATGGCATACCATGAAGATGTTAAAATATACATTTATTCATATTTGGCTGAGATTGATCATAGGTAGGTGGATGAAGAGTGGTTGACAATGATGTAGCCAAACCACGATACCCCATTGTTAGATTACAAACCAATTATAGAGTGATCAAGTGTAAGAAACAAGTTACATGACCAAAGTTTCCCTTATACATAAAGGAGTAATGAAAATACAATTGAGTAGGGTTCACAAGTATTTCATATACTTGACCAATAATATACAATTATCAAAATGATCATTCACATGGTAATTGGGTTGATGAACAATGGGAGAAGATATAAAGAATTGGGACCACATAGGTAATATCAAAATAATGCAAATAGCTTTCATGGCCAACATGGTAATAAATATGCAAATTATTTCCTTAAATCATATATTAGAGATACACGACTAAAGCCATAGCATGGAAAGTATATTAGGGTGAGTGCAAGATCATCATGGGTTAAACAATATCTCTAAGTGGTAAAGAAAATGTTAAAATACAGATTTAAACAACTTTACATGAAAATTCAAATTGATTATCTATATAATTTAAAAGGTATGTAAGAACAAATTTTGTCGAAAAGTGTGTAGTTTATGGACTATTATTATTTTTTGAATTAATTTGGTTTACACCATTGAAATGCTTTTAAAAAAAGTAGGTGTTGTTTTGGCCAACTTAAGTATGAGCAATTTTTTCAAATCTTTAAATATAAATATATAATAGAAGTGGATGTAACACATATTTTCTGTGATTTTTTTTACATGTAGATAATTAGTTATGATTTTTTTCACTACAAAATTTTAAAAATATATTTTTTTGGCCAACTTAACTTGGTCAAAAATATATATTCAATCTTTTTTCAAGATTTGTAGCCAACGAAGAGTAGAGTGGGATGCATCTTTTGGATTTGAAAAAGGATATACAATCTAAAAGCTGAATGTTTTTCAATTAGCATGTTTATCACAATTTTAGATAGTGTTTGTAGAATAGTAATAATTATGTATAAAAAGTATAATTAAATATATATTATATTTTTAGAATTAATTATGTATAAAATACATTATTAAATATTATATTATATTTTCAAATTAAAGCAACTCCGTCAACATCAATGAAGCCGCAAAAATTATGAAAATCTCTAAACTCATGATTAGCATGGAAAATTTAGGTTTGATAGTTTCAAGCCTAAATCAAATGTGTTCCCAAGCCAAAATTGAAGGGAACAACATTTTGACAAGAAAAATAGATATCCATTTCTAACAAATATCCATGATGTTCACACCAAAATAGTGTTACTGGGCTTGATAATGACCCTCACAAGCACTCCTCTCAAGAAAAATGTGATTTTTGCACATTATAGACAAAAAATTGCTATTCTATAATCACTAACACAAAATTTTATACTATTAATTATTTAGGTATTAATTTTCCTTTGTAATGGGTAGTAGTAGTAGTCTTAAAACAAAAAGGAGGAAATGCTCGGTGGAGGAAATTGAACCAATAAGAGAAAAAATATTGAGAAAGGAAGATAACAAAAGAAGGTTTTGTGGATGGTCATCAAGGAAAATGTTCTTTATCCTCAAATTGACATTCAAACTTAATATTTTAATGTTCAATCACCAAATGAATATGTTGAATTTAACAAAATGTTTGATAAAAATGAAATTAACCATGCTATTCAAAATGAGAGTGTTGAAAATTCTAATGAATATGAATGTGTGTGAATATAGAAATGAAAAATGAGAATTAAAATGCAAGTGTACATATGAAAATGTTGCACAATGTCATCAAACACATTTATAAGAGTAATTTCATAGAAAAAAGAAGAAAATGTAGACAACTATTTAAAAATTTGAATATATGAACCACAAAAATTGAAAATGCTCCCCTTAATCCAATTTTTTATAACATTAATGAAATTTATGGCACGCATGAAACAATTGAAATAATTATATCTATGAGGCCCATCTTTGTTTGGACTTTTTCATTCATACCTGATACTTATTCTGATATTGATACTTATCGATTAGTAAATAATATACTATGTTTAAAATATTTAACTTTCATGAGACTAATATGATGAGTTAATTGGCTGATGATTATAGTTTATATAAATTATACATATATTGTGGATTTGAAATTACATATTCTCTTTATTTGATTTAATTATACTATACATTTTGATTATGTTATGGTGATTGCTAACTCAATTCAATTTGATATAGCAATAATTTAAATGAAGTTGTTGGATTGTGAAAATTGTAAAAGAAAGTCGTGAAATAATATTAGAGGTTAAATATAAGTTGTATGGATAATTATGGTAGCTAATTTCAATTTGTGATTATTCTTATTAGAATTAATTGTGTGAAATATGGATGCTTGTAGTAAAATGTGTTTAAAAAACTTATTATTGTTGTTTCAATTATTTATGAGATATATTAAACCCTTGTTGAAAAGTGTACAAGTGATTTCCATGGGCCTCAAGAAAATTTTGTTGTGATTTCTTAGTGATACATTGACCTTAATCCATGGGGGGATTAAGGTCTTTATTGGTGAAGATGCTTTGTAAATGTGGAATTTATTCTTTTAATGTTTGTTACTTCGTTTCTAAGTTATATGAGTGCGAGTCTTGGGTTGTAAGTCATTCTTGTGTCAAAATTTGGATTTCATATTAGGACTTATTTCTTACTTGGTTGTAAGTCTTTTTCTTCCTTAATTAAGTGAAATAAGTCCCTACGATAGATACTTATGGGATGAATACTTATTGGTACATAAATTTTGTGTTTGGATAATATTTGATCCTCTTAAAGTCTCTTGAAAAAAGTGTAACAAAATTTGGTTTAGTGAGGAAGGGAGATGGACTTGGGGTATACAATTCTTTAATACCAAGTTTGGTATGGGGAGTTGTACTAAGTGTGAGTTTCTTTATTTATATCCATCTTGTTGATTCTTTGGAGGTTCTTTTAGCATTATCGTTTTGGTTATTGAGATAGTGTGTGGAGTCTTGAGAGCTTTGAGCTTGGAAAAGTGAAAGCTTTGAGAGAGGTCTTTTTGAATGATCTCCAACAAAGAGCATCTCTACCATTTTGGAATCTACTAGAGGTAGGTTTCATAGCTTTTTTTGTAAAATAAACTCTTTGTATGTGTTGTGTGTTTCATATGTGGATTTGATATTGGTTGTGTTTTTCTCCTTGTTGAGATTTTGACTTATTGTATTGTGTGTGTTTGGGAAAGGATTGTGATGTTGGGTTAGGATCTTTCAATTAGATTAAGAGAAACCCATGTATTGGAGTTGAGAGGGGTGTGGAATCTCCCCTTGGAAAAATATATGGATTCGTTGAGAAGGAAGTTTTAGCATTGGTTGGTCTTATATGTTTTTCATGTGATGGGAGAAAGATGTATTCCTTGTGAAGGAAATTTGGCCTTGAGAGCCTATATTTTATATCATGTCATGATGGAGTTGTTGTGTGGGGTTGTTAATATGGGAGAAGATTGGGCAGCGTAGTGGAGGTGTTGGGTCCCAAAACAACAGGTTTACAATCCTAGAATATTTCTTACCTTTAGGGCCAGGGATTGTTGTCAAGAAGGTAAAAATGAGTTCATTAATAGACTAAAGATGTTTTAAGGCTAATCAATGAGAGTGGGTATTCTCTCTTACACTTTTGGGCTTAGGTAGAATTGGGGGAGTATAGCTAGAGACATCCTTAAAAGGTATATACATCAAATAAAATATAAGATTACAACAATCAATAGCTATACCCAACATATGCTTGACTCCTATAACTATCACTAGTTGCATAAAATGTAAGAACCCTATGTTCTCCCCAATTGTATTCCTACACTTCTAATGATTATTCTCTAAATTTGAGCCTTGAGGAATACTGTCAAACAATTGTCTTGCTATTTTGTGTTTTCAGTTTGTTTTGAGTGTTTTGTTTGGTGCAAAGATGCTTGGAAATGACTTGAAAATGATTGCTAAGATGTCTAACCAAGTAGCAAAGATGAAATGCAATTCTTTTGTATTTTTCAAATGCATATATATGACCTACTTGTGCAAAATGTGCATCTACAATAGTGAGACAATTTTTCAAACACTTTGTATGCAAACTATATAAGCTGATATGAAAGTATCTACTTGAAAATTCGTCAAACAATTTGCAGCCAACCTCCAATATTTCTATTTGATATTTTGCAGTGATTACAAGGCTCAACTCATATGCAAAATGCAAACTTCCCCTTACATCAACTTGACTAAAATTACATTGAAAAATGTCTGTCATAGGATAGTGACTACAACTCCCAACCAAATGCAATGCTAAATAGATATATGACTGAATTTGTACAATGCCAATGACTGCTTATGATAGCAATTGCAAACTAATACACATAAAGAACCTGATATAATGATGGCAGCCACACAACTTTTTCGACGCTTCAAGATGATGAAGTCTATGCCCTTCAAGATGCTACGTCTAGCCTCATGTGAGCCCAACGAACTCCTCAAAAGCCTTGACTTATTTTTATTGGCTTTCTTTGATAAAATCACATTATTTACAAGTGCGTCTCAACTACCAATGATGTCTAATTTTTATCTCCTTCCAAAACAGAAATTGACTTCCTCAAAGTCGTCTATAGCAATGCCAAAATCATCTTTCCAAAGGACTGTAAAGTCCCCAATAAAATCTAAGAATATGTAGCTCCAAACAAATCACCAAATGCAAGCACCAAATATCTTTCAGATTAGAATGGTCTCACAATAATCTGCAATTTAAACCCTAGTGAAAAACCTATGATTCTTTACCAATGAAGCTCACTATTGACTACTGGATACAACCATTCCATAGGAAAGCCTTTAGAAGATCTTTCACCACCTCAGGTATGCAAACCAATGAGATTTTTCATTCCCAATGGCCAAGAAGTGTAGAAATTATAGAAACCTTAGGTTTCTTCATCTCCACAACAAAGTTTTTCAAAAGATCAATATCAATATCCTAGATCATTACAATAGTATTGGTTGATCCCCTTTTATAATAGAAGAAGTCGACCCATCTAGAAGCTTCTTTATCATTTAAATATATTTTAATGTTTGCACTTTATAAATCCTCATAAATGGGCGCCCCCTTATAAATATATCATTAATTCATATTATATATGCTTTTTGATGTCTTTTTTTATAAAGTCACACTTGATGGGCACCAATACCAAGGTGAATAAAAATATATATTTTAAGTCATTAATGACCCTTTTTTATGTCTCACAACCCCATTAGACATAAAGTGCAATTATAAACTTTATAATGTGCTATTAATAATTAATTATTATTAATGTCACTTTTAATAATAATTAAACGATATAACTTGCACATTACTCCTTATTTTGCCCGACCAATTGAAAACTGAGATCAATAATGAAATCATCGCACATCCAGGTGCCTTACTATAAATAGAAATATTGGACTCTCTTGACCTGTTGACTTACTATAAATAGTGTGTGAAATTAAGTCTTGAATCACCAAACAAAGGCCAACTTGAACCAAACTTTGCTCTGAAGGAGAAGGCAACTAGATAACTGCCAAACAGGACCCTCTGAACAACTCCATTAGCCTACAAGGGTCAAATGATAGGCTAATCCTCCAAACTCTGATGTTTGCAAAAATGGGGGCATTATAGTCCGCCCTCCCTAAAATTGCTTGTCCCCAAGCAATATCTACTGCAAAGAAACACCACTCCACCGGAGGTCCAAAAGAAGACTGTGTAATGTCCCATATATGAACACAACTGCTGCAACACCAACATAAATTCAATTGTGCAAAGAGAGACAACAAACCAGTTGTCCGATGTATGCGCACTAAAACTGTGCATCGAACTCAACTCATGTACATGTAAACCAAATGTGAAGCTGCAAGCAAACCACACCATGTACATGCCGTAATACTCACCAATGAACTTTGACTGGGACCTTGATGCACACGAAGGATCCCATCACACACTGGATAGTGTCTAACAAAATATACCTAGATCCCAAATCCATAATAGAAGTTTTCCAGGAATAACACTCTTAGACTTCTGCTGCTCAACCCTAATCTCAACTTCACCATGCTGGAAATAGTGAAGCAAACCAATGGGACCCATCCAAACTATAGTGCTAACTCTATCACCACCTGGGTCCCAATATAAATGGTACTCACATCCATCCATCATAAGGAAGTAAGAATATCTGGAAGCATCTTCTACGCAACATCTCACTCTAACCCTTTGCTAAACTCCCATGGATGTGCTGACTAACCAAGCCATCATGCCCACTGCCACGAAAACCTCCAGGAAGCCCTGTCTCCCATTGAAACCCCGAAGTGGAAAACTCTGTTAGATACACACTAGCATAATCCATCCTCTAATCCTGGAAGTAATCCCCTACAAACAACTAAGTCAAGTTCCTGCAACCTCTAGTCTCAACTTCTGAAGATGGTAACTTTGCGCACATAAATGATTTTCTTCCCTCGACTGCACAAAGAGAATCACCTTGTGCACAAGGATTTTGCATTGAATTCAAATCATGTATAGGTGGAACAAAGGAAAAACTATAAGTACTCCTCACCATGTACACACTGTAAAACTCCTTTGCGAGCCTTATTTGGAATCTCGATGTATTGGAAAGATCCCAAACATTGCGACCATCGCTCAACCCTGAACTAGTATCAAGAGTGTGATCAACTTCCAAATTGAAGAGTGGATTATCATAGATCAATCCACCATCAACCTCAAATAATGGATTATTCACAAACTGCACAATCACTCCATGCTGATCTAAATCATCCATCTTTGAATCCCTGGAACAATAAATTGGCTCAACAAACTACCGATCATAATCAACTGCTTGGGATGAAATGACTGATTTGCTTCCAGGAGAGGGAAAAAAATCAACATAAGAACCAATCTCCCAACTGGATGATACCCTATATATCTCCTATGAAGAAGGTGTAGTGTCATGAGTTGTCACACAAATCTTTGGTAAATCAACTACTATGTCATAAGAGCTATCAATAATCTACCCCACATCACTTGCCATGGGACTGACCTCAGGAGAACTTGGTGCAACATGTGGTTCTTTGCAACTCTCAACCAATGCGATCATCCCATCTGCATCAACAACACTTGTAACCACATCCTCAACCTGCTCACAACTACAATCCGTGGATACATGCTCCTCACTAACTATTGCCATGGAAACCTAAACTATATCGGAAGATGGTGAGGATTGTGCCAAACTCAATTCCACAGTAAGCTCCTCGATACATGACTGTGACTCTTGAAGGGCCAATTGAGTGCTCTTCAAAGAATCCATAGTCACCTCAAGCTCATGAGTGAGCTCATCAACCTCCTCTTCCTTTCCCTTCAATGCATCGTGACAGTTGCGATCCCACTTGAGAAGATAATCTCTGTCCTCAAGTAGTTGTAGGTAATTTTGTTTCATTATTCCAATTGCTTCTTGAAGTGCATGAAATTATTTAAGGGAAGGACTCCTATCATAGTGCTTATATTCCCTGAGAGTACTCCAATCATAAGTGGCCAACATCTGATGAGAAACATAAAAATGCTCTATGGAAGTAGCGGTCATTTTGTCATTAACCTTAAGTTTCCCTACCACATGATGAGGACCCTAGAACTTATCACTCCCATACGAGTTTTCTGACTTAGAATCTGCACTATGATATGAAGCTAAATCATCATCGCTCACTAACTGATAAACAACTTCTATAATGTCTTTTGAGCCATCCTATGAGGTACATAATAGTGGTACCTTCAATGATATTGTGTGCAAAGTTGATAGCACAAACCACTAAACCAAAAGACCAGCTTGGTAGTGAGGGTGACTACCCCTGACATTAAGGGTTAGTGGGGTTTGCGTCCCACTTTCTAGAGGATCTGAGTCTCACAAGCCGCCAGACATGTGGGAAGCATTGTACTCCCTTGGCCGTTGGGTTTTCATCCAATGGGGACATTACAACCCACCACGCTCCACGGGGCTTGAACTTGAGACCTCGGCTCTGATACCACTGTAAGAACCCTATGTTCTCCCCAACTGTATTCCTGCACTTCTAATGATTATTCTCTGAATTTGAGCCTTGAGGAATATTGTCAAACAATTGTCTTGCAAAATCTGGGCTTACTATTTTGACAATATCTTCACACACTTCTGTTGCCAAAGCCACTGCATGTCCATCCAAAGCACGATCCTGCGATTCATTGCCGATAAATGAATCTTCTGTTTTATTTTCTAAGGCCTGATATTAAAAATTAGACTCATTGTGGCATGAATCTTCATCATAAATTGCATCGTTAGTACCCAAATCTTGAGTACCAACATTCGACAACTCCATAGAATCATCACCCTCGTGTGAAGTAGTTGTTGTCTCATGTTGATGCAAAGGAACTTCACTACTGTCATAAAAATCAAAACTATTATCAGTGTTGATAACAACTTCTTGAGTGTTGTGAGTATCATTCTTGGGCTCCATCATACTATTTTCATGTTGTAAAATTTCCTTATCAACAACCACTTCCATTTTTAACCCCATGTTCACCTATAGGTTGAGAAACATTATTTACTGACTTATCACTTTTTAAACCAAACTCATCATAGAGACTTTTGGATACTTCACTTGTAGATACACCAAGCGTCTCATTTTTTCTTTGTGATGACGTTCGTCTTGAAATGAAATCTTCATATTGCTGCAAGATACAAGCTAATCTCCGTTGTGAAATCATAAGTTTTCGCTGAAGATCATTCAATATGTCTTTCATCTGTTTCTCCAAACTAGGCTTCTTCTTTGATGGTGAGGCAGGAAGGAAGGTGGGAAAAAATATTCCATCCTTAATTCTATACCTGCTATAGGTAGCCATTGATGTAACCTTTTCTACACCTGCTATATGTAATTGATTTCCAAATGAGTTTTGCTAACATGAAACCATCTGGGTGTTCACCAAATTGACATGCAATAATGAATCCCCAACAGGATGGCATGATTCTTGCTCTGATACCACTAAATCCCAACCACTACACCACAAGACTGACTTGGTAGTGAGGGTGGCTACCCCTAGCATTAAGGGCTAGTGGGGTTTGCATCCCACTTTTTGGGGGATCTAAGTCTCGCAAGCTGTTAGACATGTGGGAAGCACTGTACTCCCTTGGCTGTTGGGTTTTTGTCCAACAGGGACATTACATAAAACCTCTAATATAGTTGATACCACTCTACACATACACTTATGGATACTGTAGAGTCTAAACTAATGTATTGTAAACTTGGTAGAACCTACACAATTCAGTGGTATGTTTGGTTGAACAATCCACTAACATTGTAAAGACTAAATTAAAATGTCAACCCAAGGTTTGTAAACTTGTGATGGTGCCACACTATATGTGCCTTCAAATACTTAAGGCTACCTAGGTTATCTTATTCAAGATGTTTTACTTGCTGAAAATTTATAGAATTACATAACATTGAAAGAAACAAACTAGAGACAATGGCTATGGGTGCCTACAACTAACCTATAATTGAACTGCTATTAATAAAGAATTACTGAACTAACTTAGAACCACTCAAATTGGAAATTAAACTTACTCTAACCTTTAGAGTACTACAGATTAACCAAATACATGCATGTTCATGAAAATTCATTACCGATAATCAAAATATAAGGATCTATTCTAACTTGCATACAATCTATGAGACAATGATGGACAAAAATAACTATTTAAACAAAAATAAATAGCTATAAATGAAGTGAAGAACTGTTACCCTGAGTGGCTTGCTGAAGTGGCCATCCTCACTTAACTAGAACCGGATCTAAATATCAGATTCTACACATCTATGTAAAATTGAAGTTCATTCATTACACATCACAAAAGATTCACACAAAATCTTCTTCATAGATTGTATTTAATGAAATCATTCTAAATAATCATCATGTTTGTAGATAATAGCCGAAACTGAGAAATAACTGATAACGAAATACTAAAATCAACTAACTTATATAAGGACTCATTCATTGGATATATATAAGCACGAGAGAGTTTATTCCAAGTAACAACTAACTACAATCATTAACTTCCACTCCTAGATACCAGAGCATATAGTTAAGATTGAGTTGTTCAAACTATAACTGAAAAGAAAGAAGAATCCTAATAGAACTGAAACTTTGTTAAATAGAATTGCATGTAAAACACACAAATAGTTATTCAAAATCCTATCAACAAAAGATTTCTTCTCCAATGCTTTATTAACTTGTCATAATGATGTACGTTCAACTCCAGTAGGTGTCTTCATATAGTAAATATTACATTCAGCTTAATTTGGCACTTCCCTTGTTTCACTGTCCTAGTCTTCCTTTTGCTGTAGGTTACAACTTCTAGTTGCTACATGCTGTGTCGCCAAAAAATGTATAGTTGACATTTTTATGCTCACTTGAGTCTTTCTAGTGGACTTTGGCTTGATTTTTCCTAGATTTAATGTATTAATGTGGCCAACACATTTACATTAGGTCTTGGACCCTTGTGAATCATTAAGTCTTCTAGGATGTCTAGTAAAGGTGTTGTGAAGTGTTGTAACCCACTTTCACACTTTTCTAGGACCCTTTTATTATAATTCATTTTAATAGCCTCCTTTTTATTACTTACCAAGTCTTATTTCAAAGTGTTGTAAAGTGTTGTAACTCACTTTTACACTTTTCTAGACTTGTCATCACCAATTCAACCCTTTCTCATGTTTAAATGACCCCTTAATGCACTTTCCGACCCCTTTTAAGTGTGTTTTTGAGGATATTCCTGTTGGAAAACATCTAATGCCCTTTAATTCCTGACACCCACTTAATTTTCTTAAGTGGGACTAAGTCGCCAATAGGGGTGACTTAGTCCTTTTTGGCACAAAACTCAAAATTATTTCAATTTTCTTGAGGGATTTTGTCCTCTAACCCTTGAGGTCGGCCTGTGATGTGTTATTTTCAGGAAATGTAGTAAGAACAAGTATAAATAAGGGTTTTTCCTCTCATTTTAGATCTCCTAATTCATCAAGCATTCATTTTCTTAATCATTCTCAAGCATTCAAGCAATCTAAGCACAATCAAGTCATCCATTGGAGCACTTCATTGCATATCTTCAGATTTCTACATCAAAGGGTGTGGTAAGTTTATGACATTTGCATGTTATCTATTTATCATTCTCTTTCCATTTCATTTCATTGTTTAGGGTTTGATTACCAAAGTGGGGTTTGACCAAGGCAAACCCCTATTCTCTAACCCTCAACCATTTTTCCCTCTTTGCATGTGTGTTTGCAGACTTTGTAGGAAGATTTGTCAAAAAAATAGGTGTTGAAAAGTGGTCAAGACTATTCAAAGTCAATCAAGTCAACATAACCCTAATTCAAGCTTGGAGACACTTTTTATTTCAATTTCTGCAGAATCAAGTGCGGACACCTGTTAGAAAAGCAAGTGCAGACCTGAGGCTACAAGATTCTGTCCCGAAATTCTTGAAATCTGTAGGTGGACTAAGTCGCCAAAACTGGTGGATTAGTCTTGCTTCCGGGCCTGAAAAGTGGTTTTTGCATTTTTGGATACCCATTTGGCAGATTCCTGTTCCGACAAGTTTTCTTGAAACTGGGACTAAGTCGCCCAACCTAGGCGTAAGTGACCCAGTCAACATTTTCAGTCAATTTCTCAGGATTCCAGAATCTTCCAACATCAAGTTTTAGATTCTAGGTGCACCTCTCTGATTCTGTTATGTTATTTCTTCATTTACTTGCATTTTTAGGTATTTTCTCATATCATAGTGTGTTTTCCAACACTTTACATTTCTTAGGTTTTGCATCATCAAATCATTTTCTTTTCAGATCAGTGCATTATTACATCATAATTAGACATAATACATCTCATTTACATTAAATTTGAGTGTTGAAATTTGCATTTTGGACCCCATTCCTCCCCTTTCTCCTTTTAGGTGAAAAACCCTAGAAGGAGCAAAGCACTATGTGGGCAATCCAAAATCATTATCCACACGTGCTATAGCTCTTTATGATTTCCAAGAGGTTAATCCATAGAACACATACACAAAGCTAAATGCCATAATTAAACACATAATTCCATCCACATTTCATGCATACGAGTTCACACATATAAACTATGCAATGCTACTATATTATAACCATATTCCCATTACTATGATTTAGGTCCAAGGTTGTATAATAAACATGAAATGATAGCATAGCATAGGATTATTGTCTAAAAGATATATCTAAAAGTGTCTGAAAGTATGCATAAAAGTAATAGAAAATAGGCTAATAAATGAACCCATCAGATATAAACCGTATTATATATATTTAGATAGTTTTATTTATTGTTTCTTACATAATGGAAAGGTGTATAGATATATTGGTCATGATTATTTGATGATTTAGTTGTTTGGGTTTGCTTAAGATTGTTCCCTAGTTCATAACAATAAATCATGAACAACATGCATAAACCTAATATATTTCTAATATACTACTACTTCTAATTAGGATGGAGGATGTTTACATGATGAATGTTTGATCCTTCATCAATGTGGATCAATTCCTACTCTATTGGTAAAAAAATTCATGAAAAAAAAATATGAAAGAGATGCCATTAGATAAAAACATAGCTATATTTCATTTTCATGCAAATCAAAGGTTACATTCCATGCAATGGAAAAACTTAATATTCCATCTAGGAACTATAATAACCCATATGCAAAAGATGAAAAAACATTATACAACATTTTTAACGTATTGGAAGTTGTCACATTTCATCTAGCCCCTATTACAATCACACCAACAAGTGTGGTGAGAGAAAATGAACAAATACAACTACATTCCCTTGAATCATTAAAAAATTCCATGGATACATAGTAGTACATGGAGATGTGCTTTTACACATGCTTCCTAATTTTCTTTAGATTCATTCCTTCTTTTGTTGATTATACATACAATACTTGATACCCTAGAATCATCTTGTTGCACTCACACACCAAAAAACTGGCTTAACAATCAATAGAGTAAATGAATGACAAACCTATGTATAGAATACCTTCAATAAAGTCACCCAAAATAGATATGGGGCATAAGACACCATGATAGTTGAGGAATGAATGCAATAACCATTTGATCTTGAAATCTATGTCCATGAATGAATTGTGCCCAAAGATGAACAAATCAGGTTTTTGTAAGGACATATGTAGATGAGAAAATATCTAGTTGCATTCTTGGTGCTTGGAGAGTAGTTGAAGTATACAAGGGATGGGTGAAGCATATTGAAGGAGTTGACATGAAAATCTTTCTGGTAAATTCTTTTTCACATTTCTTTGTAATTTAAATTTTAGTTATATATTACCCTTTTTATTATGTTAGGTTTTTGACTTTTCGTGAACCATGTCCCATTTTTGTAAAGTTTGTGAATTTTAAAAAATTGTAACATTTGAAACTGACTCTCTTTACTGTTCTTTCTCTTTATCTCTTTATCTTTTCTTCAACATATTATACCTTCAATGAAATGAAAAACTCATGGAACTTTATGTCACACTTTCACAAAGTTAGTGAACTCACAAACTTTACAAAATTTATAACTTCACAAATTTTAGTACTTTTTCTTCATTCATTTTACACTTCTTTTCTTTGTTCTCTTTGTTGCACTTTTTGTGACCTAGTGAACCTCTTTGGACTTTTACAAATTTTGAAAATTTGCAAACTTACAAACTTTGTAACATTTTAAACCTTTCAAGTTTTTCATAAAGTCCACAAACTCACAAAATTTATGACATTGAAACCTAGTGACAAATTTTATTTTCCTTTGTTGATGCTTTTTGGCACTTAGGGAATTTTGAAATAAAACACTTGTGAGGATTCAATCCACAACAACTAGGAGAAGGGAGGAACAACATATTTGGAAGGATTCTAAATATCTAGATGCATTCTCGAATCCTACAAAAGGGGAGAAAATAGAAGACTTGCAAAAAATGAGGGAAGTGGAACCAAATGTGGATAATATACAATAGGGAAGATAGGTTCCACATCTAGTAGCAAGGTAAAATCCCAAAAATACCTGACACCTTGGAAATTGAATAATAACCTCCAAATTTGAATTTTTATGGGATTTTTGACATTTTCAACATAGGGGTCCTTTAGAGATCTCCTTAGACCAAATATATGTGATAGGAAATGAGCCCTAGGTGCACAAAGGAGGTAAAGACCCAATAAATTTTCATGAATGTTGAGGCTTACAAATCTAAGCAGTAATAGGAGGATCTTGGTGTTGGAAGATTTCTATCATGTGGTTGAATTGTTGAGGGTTGATGGAGGGGTATGTGGATTTTTGATGGAGTAGATTATTGAAATGTGATGGAGATGATGTGTTGATAATGGACGGGGTTGATTTGTTGATATTGATGAAGTTGACAAGTCAATATTATTTGACATTATCTTCCCCTTAGGGGTTAAAATGTTCCCTTGAATCTCCCCATTCTATGTATTTGTCAAAATTCATATGTTAAGTTTTAGCCTATGGGTTTTATTGTGTGTGATGTGCGTATCTCTTTGTTAATGTTGTATCCATGTATATTATGGACATACTAGTATCTTGAAATTACATAAGAAGAGAGGACCTTTATCAAAAATAAAATGAAATCCCACATCCATCATCTTTCAATGAGTTCAATAAATTTGTAGAACACCTAGAATCCCTAAGTGGTTACTTAAAATTGGTGAGAACATCATAAAATAATTGAAGATAAGATTCTATCACATACTATTCAATTGTGGGCTTCAAAACTTTTCCATGAATCTATGCAAATAAAACATTAACTGAACATCAAATTTTTATACAATTACTAAAAAATGTATAAAATGAGATGTTTACTAAGGAAATTAAAGATTAGGGTAAAAAAAGTTTGATTGTAATAAAATTATTGTTAACAGTGTCTTTAATGCAACCAATTCTACTGGAAAGATTAGTAAGGATAAAGATAAAAGATTCACTCATAGAGAAAAAATAACCTCAATAATAAGTGAGAAGTTAAGAAAGTATAGATTAATGAGGCAAAATTATCTTAACTTAAAGCTAAATCATAAAATATTTTCCAAAACCATTTGTTTAATCTTAATCTATTATTAATTGCAAGATGCCACCTAGATGTAAGTAGGTTCACTCTCACGACCATGTAATAGAGGCGGGGAATTCTCAACTAGCACATTTAGAGTTATCACCATTAGAGCCTATACACCAAGAGCTAACAGTGGATCATTGTTCTCAAATTCTTTAGGCACTTTAATAGTTGATCAATGTGGTCCAAGAGCAATTGCCACATACAGTAGATGATTCTCAGGTAGATAATTTACATCACTCCCTTGAGAAGTACATTCTAGGACATAGATAGAAAAGTACAAGTCTTACATGAGTTCACACAAATAATATGGATGAGGTCCGTGTAGAGTTGCTTCATCTTGACCTACCACCTTGAGTACAACTACAAATACAGGGGCACTATGAGGGCTCCCCATGATAGCTTTGAGAATAGATTAGAGAGTTTCTTGGATTGCAACCATCTTCATTTCAAAGATCTATTGATTTGATTGAGGTAGAGTATTAGATCTTGATTTTAGAGAGGTGTTATAGGTTGTGTGTATGAGAGAAATATAAAAGTGATTTGTTGTTCAAATTATGAGAGGTACCACATTTACCTAATGGTGTTGAGGAGTAGAAGAATCACCTTGAGTTGATCACTTTGACTTGAGATACATTCATGGAGTGGTTTAGGGTGAGGTATTTGTTTGAGAATTTTTAATAGAAATACATAGACAAGTTGTATGAATTACAACAAAGGAAGATTACGATAGAATAGTATGAGAGTTAATGTTTAGAGTTATTACAACAAGTTTATTATCTTCAGGATGATAAGCTCCTTGTTAATCGTTTTATTAGATGTCTTAATTATAGTATAGAATGACTTATTTGCATGGAATATTCTCATATCCTCTAGGTCATATTGGAGAAGGCCTATATTATAGAGGATATTCAGGGGAAGAATAATGAGGCTTAAGATTGTTTTATGAACCACAACCATTTTCAACTAGTAGAAGGGAGGTTTTAGATCCACTTCTATTCCTTCTTAAACACCTCGACAAAAACATCTAAGGAATAGGCTACAATAGGGATCACAAGGTAGACAATTTAGGGCTTGGTACATATAGGATCAAAGTAGAGATCCATGACCACATAAGCATATGTGGGGATAACTTGCACTCAATAGTGTTTTAGAGGTGGACAGGTTGGTTGTACTGGGCTTACCACATAATAGTCTAACATGACACATCCAACATAATTTCACTATAAGGGACCCTATTATATGTGTGGTGGTATAGGGAACTTAGCTAGGGAGTGTCCATAGGGAATTTTTATAGTAGGTGGACAATGTGCATGTGCTTCAAAGTAGATAATTGGATAAGTGGGTAAGTCTCACAAGGTCTTTGCAATAGTTAAGAACAACCAAGATGAGAATTATGCCACAATTATTAAGGCTCTAGGTGTTATTATTGGAGTTACAATTAATATTTTATTTTATTCAAGGGAATTTGGTTCTTTCATTGCCTAGTCTATAGTGAAACACTATAGGTTGGTGGATTTTAGGTAGGATGATAGGTTGGAGGTAGAGATAGCTTTTGAGGTAAGATGCCAGTTGATTTATTGGTTAGAGGTTATGGGTTGGGACTTGGAGTCTTCACCACCTTAGTGGACCTTTGAGTAATACCTTTTAGATCATATAGACAATAGAATAGTTTCTCATTTCATAGTATACATGTAATAAATGAAACAAAAGTAATTATACCTATATAACTAACATTGGGATAAAAAAGAAACAAGCATTACTACTTCAAAATCCATGAAAAAAAACAAATCCCTCATCGCCAAGTCCTTGTACACACATAAACATAGGAACACTAACACACAATCAAGCCCTTCATACAATTTTGAAAGCTTTCCCTATTAACACATAAATGTAGGAACACCAACACACATATTTCAACACAAATAGAGATGAGAGCACAAGATTAGACATGACCATGGACCTAAACATAAAATGAATATTTCAATTTTAGTGAAATTTCCTAATATTGTGTAAGGGCATCTATAACAATGTACATGGTGTAGAGAATCTATTGACACACATAAGAGTACGTAAATGGGGGTTACATTGTTGACTTTACCATATTGATCAACTTATGATGCATCATCAAGCATATATGAATAGAGATAATATAGTCAAAATAAAGCACCCAGCTTGAGGAGTTACATATGAAAACTTTTAATATGGTATCACAACTATAAGAGCATATTATATTTTTATCCTAGAATACCAAGACCAAGAGGGGCATTGAAATTTGGGCCCATGATTTGAGTGATATTTTTTAGTCACGGTTTTGGCACATAGTGTGTGGTTTACCACTCATGATTTCATGATTTGACTTCTCTATTTATTGAATGCTAGAGATGGAGATTTCATAGTTCTCTGAATAAGATGTTGTGACACTCTTTTAAGGGCATGTCCCTAGTTATTTTATTATAACTATTGTTGCTAGTAACACAATCGATTTATACTTTGGAGTGTAGGGTTTCCTCCAAAAAAGGGATTTCCCACATACATCATTGTGTTATGGGTATATTATCTTTCTATTGTTTTTCATTGTGACTATAATATTAAATGGATTTCACACATATTTTCTCTCATTGATTAGTTTAGGAAGTGTATTCTACACCTCTAATTTATTTCAAGCATAATGGGTGCACACTCTTAATTGTCTACTCCTTTTTCCCAACATTTTAACAAGGTTGGTGAAGATGCATAAAAGTTTTTCCCAAATTAGTGGACAGACAATTTAAGAGGTGTTTAGAAATAGTAAAAGTCAAGTTGAAACTAGTTGCATTATTAGAGAAACATGCCAAGAAAATATGAAAGTCAAGTTGAAAGTAATTGCATTATTAGAGAAACATGCCATGCAATTCTGAAAGTCAAGTTGAAAGTAGTTGCATTATTAGAGAAACATGCCAAGCAAGTCTGAAAGTCAAGTTAAAAGCAGTTGTATTATTAGAGAAACATGCCAAGAAGGGTTCTCAGCCTCTGAAAGTAGCACAAATATTGATAATAGTCACCTATTATAACAACACTTAATGTATGAAGGGAAAACGTTTTACACATTTCATATATCCATCTCCAAGTATATATATCACTAGTTTTCAACAGTTAGAACACAAAATTTTATAGGGTAATTTATAATTATTTGGAAAAGGAAGTTAGTGGGATGTTGTAGCCATGCTCACGGTTAATTTTTATGTTTGTCTCCATATTTTATTGCAAGTTTAGTTAAGCTCTAAGTTAGGGTTTTTTAGGGATGCCTTTTTGGCTATGTAAAGGCAAATAAGCAATGCATCCTTTTAATATTCTCAACTATCGTTTTCAATTTTTACTAAAAAATTAGGTGAGTGTTTGGAATATTTATTGGATTCATATATAATGTAGTTCATTCAAATTAACTTCCTCTCTATTCTTGTTTGCACTTAGAAAGGTAAAAGGTTTGTCTAAGACTTGGGATAAGAAACCTCCAATTCTACAAAAGGCACCATAATTGCATGTTAAAGCATATTCTTTCCAAATAGATTCCCAAGAAGAGAAAGTGGAACAAAAATAAGAAAATTTAGATGCTTTAGTAGCATCATTATAAAAAAAGGGATGAAAACCTAGCTATGGACACTAAAGTTTGATGGTTCTAAAACAAGACAAGAATGTGGAGCTAGTGTTGAATTGAAAAACCTAAAAGGTGAGTCCTTTTTAGCTATCCATAGGTTGCAATTTTATTGCATAAATAATATTATTGAATATGAGACACTTATTCACGGTCTTATCTTATCTCACAAAAATAAAGTGAAATAGTTACAAGTATTTAGAGATTTTGAGATAGTAATAAAATGTTAGAAAATAATATGTGTTTCATGAAAAATGATATAATTATACAAAAAGGTTCTAGGATATAATAGAACGATTTGATACCTCTGAGATAAAACTTATTCCTTTGTAAGGAAAATCATACAACTAGTGGGTTAGCTTCTATAAGTAGCACATTAAAACCAATATATCTAACGAGACCTTGAGATGGAGGAAGAGGAGGCAACATTGGTTCATCCTCGGTTTGAGGGGGAGGTTTCCTAGGAGGTTATGGTAATGAAGAATCATGAGGTGGAGGATGATGAGGTGGAGAATGAGGAGGAGAAGGTATGTGAGGGGATTCCTTCGAGGAATTGGAGGAGGATGAAGAAAAAGATGAAGATGAGGAAGGAGATGAAGGTGTTTGTTGGATCCTAACTCTTCTCATTCTTATGAGAGGGACATGATCCTCCCTATCATATTATTCATTTGATTCAACCAAATATTGGATTTTTAATCTGCTTGTTCCTATTTGTGGTGGCCCTGGTGTCTCTTTTCCTTTTTGTTGGCATAATGTTGTCATTGATGTCAAAGGGGTGATTGAGAGATGTAATAGGTATACATCTGGAAGGTTTGAGGTTGGTTGATGGAGCAAGGAGCATAGCTTTGAAAATGTTGCTCAAAATGTTTTGTCATGCAATATTGGCATGTTGTTGCAGAAGGTTCTTCTAGAAGTCTAAAGAGAAATCTATGGCTAGATTCAACATGGGTTTTCTAAGAGCTTCTTAGAATTATAAGTTACAAGTACAGAGGATGTAGGATGTTCTTAGAAATGTATTATCTCTATCCTCATATAGTTTTAGGGTTTATAAGTCAAACCCTAGGCCTTGTAGTCATGGTGCTCATCATGTTTTCTATTTTGTTGTTGAATGCTTATCGGGGGTAGCCAATTGCTTAAGTAATCACTTAAGCAATTGAGGTCGTTGGTGTGACTGTCCCACTTACCTAGCATTTCGAGTTCATCTGGTGAAGACCCCTATGTGAAATCGATGATGTGTGTTGAAATTTTGAAGATCGGATGGCTATCGCTACGGTCCTTCATATCATGGTTTAAAGTTTAACCCTGTCTACGATTTGAGCGATGGATGATGAAACTTAATCAATGGATGTGATCAAGGCCTGGAGATCAACGGTCCCCGCAAGACTGCTACAAATGTGGTGGGTCCCTGTTTAGCCTCACGAGATAGTAAGAAATGGTGAAGATTGATCATTGAAGATCGGACGGTTCCCACCAGCTTGCTAAAGATTTGGTGGGTCTGTATTCTGAGCTTACAGTATGGCGGCCTTGTGACACATGCCATGAGAACTCTACGCTAGGGTGGACACATGGTGGAAAATTGGTCAGTTGCTTCACATCGCTATTGTGAAGTGAAGCGATGGGATGCTTTCAATGATAAGTGATGAGCTTCATGAGATAGTGGAAGATGACGACAACTAAGGACAGATGGTAGCTGCCTGCTACCCCGCTAAAGATTTAGTGGATCCTTGGCTTAGCCCTATGATATGGTAGGTGCATGACACATGGAATGAAAGACAAGTGGAAAGAATTTATTACATCGCGAAGGTTCTTCACATCCTGAAAATGGAAGTGGATACCCTTAGGGAGGTAGCAATATGTAACGGGTTAAAGATCAACGACGTCAGTTAAATGAAGATCATCCAATGATGATGTTTTAAAGTTGAGGAAGATGACTGAGGAACAAATTGATCATGGTGTGAAGGCTTCAAATCAATGGTTAGGATTTAAAGGTGATGATTTTCAAATGACCAGGTCTGTGTGAACAAGGGTTTTTGGCTCTGCACTTGAAATTAATTGGTCCAACTACACCAAAGACCAATATGAATGAATATTTGATTGGGATAATGGTAGCACAAAAATTGATAGAGAATGAGATCAAAATCAGATCGAATAATTAGAGGAATGCATTCAATGCATATAAGTTTTTTAGGGTTTTATAGGTTGCTATTATTATAAATTCTATGTGTATGAATTTAATGAATGTAAGGCTCAATTTAGAGGTTATGTGATGAAGAAGATATCAGATAAAACCTAACAGAAGATCTGTACGTGGATGAGAATATTGAGGCGATCGTTGCAGGTTGGTGGAGGAGATACAAAACAGAAAATCAAATTTTTGACCAAGTGTGGAATGTAGTAAAATATATAGAGTGAGAGGAGAGTTGTAGAAGATATAGTGAATATTTGTAGAGAGTATTCTAAGCTTCTTGAGGTAGAAAGAGAATGCACTAATAGAGAAGAGGAAGAGCAGAGCAGAACAAGAGGGGTGCAAAACATTGTGCAGTTGTAAGACAAGTTGCAACATTGAACTACAATCAAATTGTAATATCTTGAGTTGTACATCTAATTGGTGGGTGTCATCAGATGGCTGGATAGGTGCTTAGATTAGGAAGTGGGTGCTTCCTTGGAATGGGTGCTCCTAACACCAGGGGATTGGTTTCTCCTTAGGGTTGGTGCCCTTAAACTTTGTAACTGAACTTTTAGCTTGTGAGGCTAGATTAGGACAGTAGATCCTAGTAGCATTTCTCACCGTGGTTTTTCCCATCTTGGGGTTTTCCATGTATATCTAGTGTTATTTGTGATGTTTATGTGTATGTATGCTTATTTTTTCGCATATTAAGTTTTAATCTGCACTGACAAAGCTTAAGGAAATAATTTGCACAAAAGATTAAAGGGTTAAAATTTTAATATCTACTATTCACCCCCCCTCTCAGTAGATTGTTGTGTTCCAAAAATTGGTATCAGATTCCCAGGTTCCCTAGGAGAAGCTTAATCAACTCAGGTAGATCTTAGAAAAGTGAACACAATGTCCATTCAAGAAGGTTCCTCTACAAACAAGGCACCTCAATTTGATGGATCAAATTATGCCTTCTGGAGTGTTATGATGCAAAAATACTTGGGATCTCTAGGGTTTGATGTTTGGATGTCAGTTGTGAATGGATATACACCACCTGTCACACCTCCTATTGATGCTACTGGTAAGAAGGATTATGGAAATAGCAAAAAATAAAAGCATGCCATTCTCTATGGTTTGAATAAACCAGTTTTTGTCAAGGTTATGCATTATAAAACTACACATGATGTCTAGGAGAATTTGAAAATCATCTACGAAGGAGATGAGAAGGTAAAATTGGTAAAGTTACAAATTATTAGAGCTAAGTTTGAAGGTTTGAAGATAGGTGAAGAAGAAAAGATTGCTGAATATATTCTAAGAGTTGAAGAGATAGTGAATTTGATCAAAGGATTTGGAGAAGAAGTTAAGGAAATTGTCATTGTGCAAAAGGTTCTAAGGATCAATGAAAACCAAGTATGGCTCCAAGATCTCTGCAATAGAGGAAGGAAGAGAAGTAGATAAACTCACGGCTTGATGAGTTGCATGACATATTCACTACATATGAGATGAGAATGGGAGATGCCAAGCCTTCCAAGAGAGAATCATCATTCAAGGCTATGAACAAGGAGAAGTATGAAGCACCTAAGAAAGACAAGACTACAACCACTACATTAGAACATGAAGAGACTGATGTGGAACAACAAAACTTCATAATAAGGCTAAGGAGAGGATTTGACAAGTATAACGGTAAGTTGCCCTTCAAGTGCTTTAACTATGTTAGAATAGGCCACTTTGCTTCTAAGTGAACTTATAGTAAGGAGAATAACTCTGAGCAAGAAGGAGATAGTAAAAAGAAGAAAACCTATTATCCTAAAAAGAAGAGTCTATACATTTAGGAAGAAAGTGACTCATCTGATGCTAGTGATAGTTCAGATGATGAGAAAGATTGTGCTCTTGTAATGAAGGAAGAAGAGGAAGAATTTTCTCTTCATGTCCAAAGAATCTAAAGACCTAAAAGATGGACAAGCTGAGGACCTTTGCGAAGAAGGTGAAGAGGAAGCAGTTGTTGATCTTGAGGGTGAATTATTTAGTTCTCTAGAAGATATAGATCACCTAAGAGACAAGTTTGATGATCTTAAAAGGGAAAATAAGCAATTGAAAAAGAGTGCTCAAAAGGAGACTGATAAGCTAACACAAGATCTTGAGGAATCTAATTTGATGGTAGTAAGTCTGAAACTTCAAGTGGAGGATGCCAAAAGAATGGAAGAAGTGATGAAATACAAATTAGAATTTGAAATGGATAGATGCATGAAGCTTGAGGTAGAAGTATTTTCCTTAAGAAAATATTTGGAGAAACCCAAGGAGCAGGTTGAAAAAGGGTTAAATTTGAAGGGAGGCTTAGAGATCCTTGATGGATTATTAAGCACACAAAGTCCCTCTAACAAGGAGAAATTAGGTTTAGGGCTGAGAAAGGAAAGATTTCCTTTATCAATGAGTCTGCAAAACTTTATGAAAGATTAAAGAGAAAAAGAAAAAGATGGTTCAATTGGTGAGAAATCATGCAAGGATGTCTTTGGAGAAAAGGAGAAACTTGTTGAGGTGAAGAAGCTTGTTGAAGAAAAAAAGCAGACTACAGATAGAAAGAACAACCAATCAACTCCTAATCATCAGAAGAAGAGGCAAAACATAAGGATGAATGATGTTGATGGATTCACAAGGGTGAGAGACACAAGGAAGCAAATACAAAGAAGACCCCGTTGTCTTGCACAAGGAAATGCTATGACTAGGTATTCTTCATACTTTTATGGATACTATTATACATGTAATCGGTTTGGTCATAGGGATAGAATATAGAGTCATTCCTAAGAGGATTACAAACTTTGTAAGAAAAAATCCATTTTCTCCCTTAGTTGACATGAATGTGATGTGTTTTAATTGCAATAATTTTGGTCATATAGATAGGAACTATAGAACAAAATTCATAAGACTAAATGTTTTAAGAAGAAGAAAAATATACCTCCCAAAGTGAAAGATGAATCTAAGGTTCTTGAAAAGGAGGTAGAAAAGGTTGAAAAGAAACCTAAGAAGGCATGGAAGGAGAAAGAACAAAATCCCACACAATCAATGATTACACAAACTGCACTTCATGCAAAGAAATAAAACTTGTGGGTAATTGATTGTGGCTGCTCCAAGCATATGACTGGAGACAAAATAAAATTCATCCAAATTAAGAAATGTAAAGAAGGATCAGTTAGTTCGAGTGATAATACTACTGTGAAGATTTGTGGTAAATGAATCTTGAGCATAGATGGGAAGAATAAGACAAAATATTTCCTATATGTTGAAGGATTAAAACATAATCTTCTAAGTGTCATCTAGATGTGTGTCAATGGTTACAAGATTGTATTTAATTTTGAAGGCTGAAAAATAAGGAAGAATGAAAGGACAATTGCACAAGGAGTAAGGATTGACAACAATCTCTATAATATTTATGAAGTAAAAGGCCAAAATTGTTTGGTAAGCCAAGTTGATGAGAGTTGGTTGTGGCATAGGAGATTGGGGCATGCAAATTTTAAAAATTTAGTTAAAATAAGCTCAAAATGATTAGTTAGGAACATGCCTAAGTTAACTAAGCTTGCAAATACTACTTGCAAAGGATGTCAGTAGAGAAAACAAACAAGGGTTAATTTTCCAACAAAGGATTATTCAACTACAAAACCCCTGCAGATAGTTCATACTGATTTGTGTGATCCCACAAGGAAAAGAGGGTTGAAAGGTGATAGATACTTCATGCTAGTAATTGATGACTATACTAGAATGGCATGGGTTACATTTCTCAAGGTAAAGGCTGAGGAGTTTGAAAAGTTCAAGATATCCAGAAAGATGGTTGAGAAGGAGACCGAGAGAAGAATTAATTTCTTGAGATTAGATAGAGGAGGAGAATTCACATCAAGTGAACTCATTGAGTATTTCAAGGCTCATGTAATTAAAATGAAATACTCCATACCAAGAACACCACAACAGAATGGGGTAGTTGAAAGAAGAAACATAATAGTTAAAGATATGACTAGAGCAATGTTGAGTGAAGAAAAATTGGTAGATACTTTTTAGAGAGAAGCTATCCACACTGTAGTTTACATTCAAAATAGAGCTCTAATAAGAGAAAATAGTGGTAAAAATCCATATGAACTGTGGTTCGACAAACCTGCATCTGTCAAGTATTTCAAGGTGTTTGGTAGAAAATGCTACATTAAAAGAGAAGATGAAAACTTGGGAAGCTTTGATTCAAGATGTGATGAAGGGCTATTCTTAGGATATTCCACTCAAAGCAAAGCTTACAAGTGTTACAACAAGAGGCTCCATAAAATTGTGGAAAGCATCAATGTTAAGGTTGATGAAGACGTGAATGAGGTTAAGCCCAACATAAACAACTTTGAAGTCAAATCAGAAAATGAAGATGAAATTGCAGCAAATGAGGAAGAAGAACAAGAAGAGGAGAATGAAAAATCATCTACAACATATGTACAAAAATATCATCTTGCAGATCAATTTCTTGGTGACAAGAATGAAGGAGTTCAAACTAGGAGAAGGCTTGGAAAGAATAAAGAACAAGTGAATTTTGATCTCCTGTCTCAAATTAAACCAAAAAGTTATATAGAAGCCAACAAGGATGAGAGTTGGATAAAAGTTATGGAAGAAGAACTCAATTAGATTGAGAAAAAAAACATGTTTCCTAGACCCCCAAGAAAAAATGTAATTGGTACTAAATGGGTGTTCAAAAACAAGCTCAATGAGGATGGAGCCATAGTTAGGAAGAAGGAATTATTAGTGTGCAAGGGATACGCACAAGTTGAAGGAATTTATTTTGGAGAAACATTTGCACCACTTGCAAGATTAGAGGCAATTAAAATGTTTCTTGCATTTTAGTGTATAAAGGATTTAAAGTCTATTAGATGGATGTAAAATATGCATTCCTGAATGGAAACCTTAAAGAGGAAGTCTACATAGAACAACCAAAAGGTTTTCAATTCTTAGAAGATGTTGATTTATGTATGCAGATTGAAGAAGGCTCTGTATGGTATAAAACAAGCACCTAGAGCATGGTATTCAAAGTTAGACCAATATATTCAACATCAAGGATTTAAGAAAGGATGTGCAAACAACAATTTTTACTTCAAATCTAAAGGTGAGTACATGATAATTTTTGTTGTGTATGTTGATGACATCATATTTGGTGGTAGCGATAGAATGTGTAAAATATTTTCTACACATATGCAAGATGAATTTGAGATGTCAATCTTAGAAGAGTTTCCATTTTTCCTTGGTTTAAAAATTGCAAAAAGAAGATAATGGGATATTCATATCTCAAAATAAATATGCTAAGAAAATGCTCAAGAAATTTGGTATGGAGGATAGTAGACCAATGAGTATCCCCATGATAACTGGCTGTAAGTTGAGAAAATCAGATGAATCATTTGATGTAGATTAGACAATGTATAGGTCAATGATTGGAAGCTTACTGTACTTAACCGCTTCAAGGCTAGATATTATGCAGGCAATGTGCATGGTAGCAAGGTTTCAGGTTGCACCTAAAGAGTCTCATGTCAATGTAGTAAAGATAATTTTTAGATATATCAAAAGAACTATTGACTATGGGATATGGTATCACAAGAGAAAATATTTTACTTTGATAGCATATACAGATTCAAATTGGGTAGGAAGTGTAGATGACAAAAGAAGCACAGGTGCTGGAGCATTCTTTTTGGGAAACAAATTGGTTTCCTGGATGAGCAAAAAGTAGGAATCTATCAATCTCTCCATAGCAGAAGCAAAGTATGTAGAAACAATAACATGTTGTACTCAAGTTTTATGGATGAAGCAAACACTCAAAGATATCAAGGTTGAGTACAAAGAGCCTATCTTTATTCTTTGCGATGATTCAAGTGTCATAAACATCTCAAAGAATCTAGTGATGCACTCAAGAACAAAGCACACATCAATTAAGTATCACTTCATTAGAGAGAAGGTTGCAGACAAGGAATTCATCATGGAATATGTCCCCATAAAATATCAAGTAGCTGACATATTCACCAAGCCTCTTCCCAGGGAACAATTTGAATATCTAAGGAAAAAGTTGGGAGTAATTTCTCCCACATCATATCACTAAACTCTTAGTGATATGTCATGGATCCAAGGGGAGCTTCACATAAATTTCATCTATCCTTGGAAATGAAGAGAGAGGTCAAGTCAGGTAACCTTGTTTTACAAATTTCTAACGACTTGATGGTTGCAGATTCAAGAATTTCCTCTGTAAAAGGGGAGAATCCACTTAGGGGAGAAAACCAAAAATAGACCCTTTTGCATTGATGTCAAAGGGGGAGTAAGGTGAGAAAATTATCAAGAAATGTGCATGGGTGTAAATTCAAAAGGGAGTTGTTTGCATTAATAGGTGCACAAATTGTAACATCTATCATTGGTATCAGGGCATTGGGTGTAAGTTGAGCATTTGGTTTTTCCATCAATGAAAAAGGGGGAGATTGTTGGCATAATGTTGTCATTGATGTCAAGTGTCATTGGTTTCAAAGGGGTGATTGAGAGATGCAGTGGGTCTGGATTTGGAAGGATTGAGGTTGGTTGATGGAGTAAGGAGCATAGCTCTGAAAAATGTTGCTCAAAATTTTGTCATGCAATATTGGCATGTTGTTGCAGAAGATTCTTCTAGAAGTCTGAAGAGAAATCTATGGCCAGATTAAACATAGATTTTTTGAGAGCTTCTCATAATTATAAGTTGCAAGTCCAAAGGATTTAGGATGTGCTAAAAACTAAATTATCTCTATCCTCAGAAAATTTTAAGGTTTATAAGTCAAACCCTAGGCCTTGTAGTCATGGTGCTCATCAAGTTTTCTATTTTGTTGTTGACTACTTATTGGGGGTAGCTGGTCGCTGAAGTCATCACTTAAGCCATCGAGGTCATTGGTGTGACCAACCCTCTTACCTAGCACTTCGGGTTCATCCAATGAAGGCCCCTATGTGAAATCAATGGTGTGCATTAAAAGTTTGAAGATTGGATGGCTATCACTATGGTCCTTCGCATCATGGTTTAAAGTTTAACCTTTGCTACGATTTGAGCTATGGACGATGAAACTTAATCAATAGTTGTGATCAAGGCTTGGAGATCAATGAACCCCACTAGCCCACTACAAATGTGGTGGGTCCCCATATAGCCTTGCGGGATAGTAGGCAATGGTGAAGATTGATCATCGAAGATCAGACAGTTCTCACCAGCCTGCTAAATATTTGGTGGGTTCGTGTTTCGATCTCGTGGTATGGAAGGCTTGTGACAAGTGTCATGAGAATTCTATGCTAGGGTGGACACATGGTAGAAGATCGGTTGGTCGCTTCACATTGCTATTGTGAAGCGAAGCGATGGGATGCTTTCGGTGATGAGTGATGAGCTTCAAGAGATAATGGAAGATGATGATAGCTAAGGATAGATGGAAGCTGCTTACTACCCTGCTGAGGATTTAGTGGATCCCTAGCTCATCCCTGCGATATGGTAGGCGCAGGACACATGGAATGAAAGACATGTGGTGAAACTTTATTTCATTTCAGAGGTTGTTCACATCGTGGAAATGGAAGTGGATACCCTCGGGGAGACAATGATATGCGACGGGTTAAAGAACAACTTCACCAGTTAAATGAAGATAATCCAATAGAGATGTTTTAAAGTTGAGGATGATGACTAAGGAACAAATTGATCATGGTGTGAAGGATTCAAATCAACAGTCAAAATTTAAAGACGATGATTTTCAAACAACTAGGTCTGTGTGAACAAGGGTTTTTGGCTTTGCACTTGAAATTAATTGGTCCAACTACAAAAGTGACCAATATGAATGAAGATTTGATTGGGATAACAATGGCATAGATAGTGACAGAGAATGAGATCAAAATTAGATTGAATAATCAGGGGAATGCATTCAATGCATATCAATATTTAGGGTTTTACAACTTGCTATTGTTAGCAAATTCTCTCTGTCCAAATTTAATGAGTGTAAGGCTTGATGAAGAGGTTGTGTGATGAAGAAGATATAAGGTAAACCCTAATAGGAGATCTGTATGTGGATGAGAATCTTGAGGTGATCATTCTAAGTCGGTGAAGGAGATATAAAATAGAAAATCAGATTTTTGACCAAGTGTGGAGTGTAGTGGAACAAATAGAGTGAGAGGAGTGTTGTAGAAGATATAGTGCATATTTGTAGAGAGTATTCTGAGCTTCTTGAGGCGGATAGAGAATACACTAATAGAGAAGAGGAAAAGCAGAGCAGAACAAGAGGGGTGCAAAACATTGTGTAGTTGCAAGATAAGTTGCAACATTGAATTGTAATCAAATTGTAATATCTCGAGTTGTAAATCTAATTGGTGGGTGCCATTAGATGTTTGGGTAGGTGCGTAGATTAGGAAGTGTGTGCTTCCTTGGAGTGGGTGCTCCTAACACCAGGGGATTCGTGTCTCCTTAGGGTTAGTGTCCTTAAACTTTGTAACTAAATTTTTTGCTTGTGAGGCTATATTACGACAATAGATCCTAGCAACATTTCTCACTGTGGTTTTTACCATCTTGGGTTTTCCATGTATATCTGGTGTTATGTGATGTTTATATGTATGCATATTAAGTTTTAATCTACACTGTCAGAGCTTAAGGAAATAATTTGCACAAAATATTAAAGGGTTAAAATTTTAATATCTATTGATTCAACCCCCCTGTTAGTAGATTTTTGTGTTCCAACACTTTTCACTTGATTATTTGTAACAACTTAAAATAATCTCCCTCTTGTTTGGTTGTAACAACACAAGAAGTTTCTTCTCCACATCTTCTCTATTCTTGATCCTTAGTAAATGGTTCTCACATTGGATATGGTGTTGAATATAGGTTGTCATTGATTTGAAAAATGTGCCATTGATGAAGAATAATATTGTCAAAGGTTTTCAAGAATGAAAAATATTGGAGTACTAGAATTATTATTATACTTCCTTTGACTCACTTTCATAAGCATGATGTATATTAGTGGTTGAGTATGGTTGCATACCTATATCATGTGTTGGTAATTTTATTGTCATTGTCTAATCAATCAGATCCTATATTAGGTAACATACATCATTAGTTTTATTGAGGAGTGACTTCCTTTCTAGGAGTTGGTGTGTATGCTTAAAATACCATGTAGAGTATTCAGTCACTATGACTGTGATGGTCCAAATTTTTTCACAAGGATATATTTTGGGTAGAGAGATTTCTCTGACAATACAAATGTGGTCAACATTTCTTTCTGAAATGGAGTTTTTATTTGCAGTTTGGAGGGAGAGTATGCCAATACTAGTTCTATCATATTCTAGAGTTTCCAAGAGTTATGTTTAGCATGCAAAAATATTGAAGTGACAAAAGGTTCTCTGTATCTGTCTGCCAACCTTTTTGAGTTCAAGGCATGTGTGGTAACGACTAGTAGCATGCAAAATTCAAATCTTGTGTGTGGTGTTAGGATAGGTCTTGGTTAAGGTCCCTGTGGTAGCGCATGAAATCATGTTCTTTTGGTGGCAAATAAAATTAAAATAGGACTGACCTATTAAACATTTCATGTAAATTAAATTTAGGTCCACCTTATGTTGTCCCAGCTATTTACGGATCCATGACCAACAAAAGAGTGTTAATGTAATGTCATGTATATATTTAATTTTTTTCAGATGCATGTGGTGTGGTTTGAGTGAAAGAATGTGAAGCATAATTACAATGATGTGAAGAAATCATGTTTGAAGGCCGGTGTAAATTCAAGAGAAGGTGTGAAGAAAAGAGATTACACTAGTATCATAAGATCATTTTCAATGAGGAAGAATGCCAGCAGTGACTTTGGCACATGTATGTGTTGTATTGAAGATCCACAAGCTTTATAATCATATTCTAGTAGGACTGGTGTTCTACTTGATGTATTGTTTCATTTGGGGATTGGTGTCTCCAATAGGTTGGTGCCTACAAGCATAATAGGGGACTGTTGTGTTCGATAGGCTGGTGCCTACTTCAGTGTATAAAATTCACTTGTATATGAGGTTGGATTTGGGCAATAGATCTAATAAGTTATTATCACTATGGTTTTTCCCATCTTGGGTTTTCCATGTATATCTGGTGTCTGCTTGTATGCTTGTATGCTTTTATGTTTTGTTTGTTCATGTGGGGTTTTCCTATGAGGAATCATATATTTTGATAATTATGGAAAAAGTTAAGAAGTTTAAATATATTTGACCTATTGATTCATCCCCCTCTCAGTAGATTGTGTGCCCTTCAATTAGTATAAAATCCAAGTTCCATTGTAGAAGTCTAACAACTTAAGGTAGGTCCAGGATGGCACAGGAAGGATTCTCTGGAAATAAAGCACCAATTTTTGATAAATCTAATTTTGCATTTTTGAAAGTTAGGATGGAGTCCTATTTGATGGCTTTAGGAATGGAAATATGGATGTCAGTGGTAGAAGGATATGAGCCTCCAAAAATCCATCCTATGGATCAGGATGGAAAGAGGGCTTGTGAACTCAGATCTCCCCCTAGAAGGTGTAGCATTGAAAGATGTACTCCTTTACATTTTCACACTATGTTTGCATCCCCTTAATTAATTGGACTTAATTAAGCTTCTAATTTCCTAAATTATGCATTCCTAATCCTTATTATTCCTATTTTTTGAAAGGGAAACTAACATTAAACAAATGTTAACATTATTTTAAACACCTTGGAAATTGTGTGTCTTGGATTTAGGTTCCAGGACCCATTCACCCAAGGGCGAATGGGTCATTCTTAAGTGCCAAGACCAAATTTTTAATATGTTTTTGGTGGCATTTAATGATTCAAATTCAAGTTTCAAATGTTGTCTTGTGGAATCTAATTTTCAAGAAATTAGATAAACACCTATAAATACATAGTTATTTTATCAATTCAAATCCTAATACTTTAAGAGATCAATCCTAAGATAAAATATTATTGTCAAGAGCATTGAAGAGAAGATTTATCAAGCATCTACAACAAAAATCAATATTATATCATGTCAAGATTCATGTGTGTTCATATTATGTTCTGGAGCTAACATTGTGATGTAGGTTTCAAGCATTCAAGCATCAAATCAAGCAATCATTCAAACCATTTCATGTAAGATCCAATCCTTAGAGAGATGTGTTAGAATTCAGTCCTCTAAGGGAAACCATTAAGGGTTTAGTGAGTTGTGACATATCCTTTGTTAATTCATCAAATTCCTTTCATTTGTCATTATTTTATCACCAAGGTTTAATTACCAAGTCAAGGTTTGACCAAGGCAAACCCCTATTCACCCAAAAACATTTTTTTTCCTCTCCTTGTGTGTGTAGATTTGCAGGTGAAGAAGGATCGAAATAGGACCAAAAGTGCAATTTTGCAAATTTTTTAAAGTTATCAAAGTTGTTAACCCACAAAAACTCATTTACAAAATTTATTTTTGGCTTTCCGATAATGGAATTTGGAGAAATCAAGAGCTAAGATTTGAGATCAGAGGATTGTGAAATCATATTTTGGACCCTTGTACAGAGACCCATTTTCCCTAGGGTGAATCTATCTTGGCAGGACACTCAACATCCATTTTTGGTGATAGGTGCACATCAGTCTTCCCTTCTTAGATCTACTAGAAAATTACTATTTTTTTGTGCTATGCTTAATATTTGCATTTCATGTTTTACATCACATAATTGAGTTCATTAGGTATTTTATTTTCATCTCCCAAAAGTGCATTTCAGTAATTTTCTATCATTAAGGAAATCAAAGATCCCCATCCCCATAAAGTTGACTCACCTCAAGGTTGAAAGTCAATTCTATTCTTGGGAGATCTCTCTTTTTCTAATGAAACTAGGAAAATTAAGAGTGTGTTAGGTCATCATTTCATTTTGGTGAACCTCTTTCACACTCTTATCCCATTTTTCGATGTTTCATTGTGGTGAACTAAAAATTCTTACACTATAAGTTTTCTGATTTGGTAGTCTTTCAAAATCCTAGATCTAGGTTTTGCATTAGTTTGCATTACATCTCATTTAGGGTTTTAGAATTGCATTAGTTTTCAATTCATTTAGGGTTTTAAAAGTGCATTTTACATCCTTCAAAATCTAAAAAATCCAAAAAATTGTATACATATTGCATTCATTTCACATAATAGTCTACACATTAGTGTTTTTTGATCATTTAAATTGGAAAATTAAAAAAAAATTGCATCTAGAAAGTTATCATTTTTCTTGTTAGTTGTCATCAAATTGCACTTGCATTTCAACATAAAAATATAGAAATCTGTAACTAAAAGTATCTATTTGCAACCTGAAACAAAAACCTAAACATCAACTTAGAAACTCATAACTTAATTTTTTCAACCCCTATGCAAGGACCCATTCGCCCTAGGGTGAATTTGTCCTTATATAGATCATTTAATAAATTTCTAGGCATTAATCTGTCTCTATTTTCTTTATTTTTGGCTATTGATAGATATCAATTTCAGTTTCTAGAATTACAGTTTTCTAAAATTGTTTGCATTCAACCTAATTGGTTAAAACAAGTGCATTATTCAATACAAAATTTGCATTCAAAATGCATCATTTTTCAGGTTCTTGCATTTTAAATAAGTCAATTATCACTTCAGATTTGAAATTTGCAAACATGTTTCCTTTTCAAGCACTTAGTTTTCATAAGGTGCCACATAGCCTGCATGATTGTAACTACCCTACTTATGATCATAATCTAAGAAAAAGAAATAAAAATATGGACAAGCATGTTAGTTACCCTCCTAAAATCTCTTCCATTTGTGAGAATGCCATAATGCAAGAGAAAGAAATCATGGATAATCTTAACACTCATAATGATTCTTCTCCCAACATCCCTCCTCCTTGTGAAGAGGGGACTATGGTGTTTGAAGAACTGATCACTGAATGACATAAGAATCTTATTTGTGACTCTTCTAAGACCTCCTCTTCAAAATATATATTGGCCCAAGGGGATGAGATCATTGACACATTCCTTAACGCCACTCTACCCCACCTTCACCCATCTCTCAATATCCATCTCATTTGTGAGAGAGATTCAATAAAAGAAGATATAATCATTGATAACCCTAGTCTTCCGAACAAATCCCCTCCTTGTAAAGGAAAGGCATTGATGTTAGAAGATCCAAGGGTTGACCATCATGAGAATCTTGTTCATCTCCCTCACACTACATCTCCTAGTAGGAAAGGTGTCCTCTTTAATAAAATTATTTCAAAAAATTAATTGATGAATTGTGAAGGTGATAAGGTTGCCTTAGATCCTCCACCTTTAAACCAACCAATTACCAAAAAAAAAAAAAAAGAGCATAAGCGTTAGAAATACAAGAAATAGAAGGTCAATGATCCCCTTGAAATTTTACATGATCTATTAAAAGCATTCAAGATTGAGCATGATTTCTATACACTTTTACATTGGGGATTAATCTAAACTTGAACAATTGACAAAGAAACAAAGTGATAAAAACAGACCATATTGTGCATATCATAAAATATTTGGACATCATACCAATGATTGTCGTGATTTAAAGGAGCTATTAAGAAAAATTGAATCCTCTAAGGATCCAACTTGATTAGAATAGATGCACTTTGCTCCTTGCCATGTGATAGTTGTAGAATCATAGCATGCTCGCTATTACATGTATTACATTTAATGTAAATCATTTCCATATTGCAAGGAGAATATTCTCATCACCTATATCGGCTCATCCTTGTCCTACATTTGGGGGGAAAGGGGTTAGATAGCCTTGTCCTAGTACAACACTCATTGTTTCCCCTTTGGCTAGTCATCCACCTTCTGCATATGATGAACAATATTGGGACATGGATGAATTGCTTTAGGTTTGATTTCATGTGCCATACTAGCTTTATGTCTTCTTTCTATATTCTTTGTGTGATTGCATGTGTGTAATGTGATCGCTTGTACTATGCTACTTAGCATGTCTTTATGTTTGTGAGCCTACTTTGGATGACCCCTGTCACTCTATTGGTGCAAGGATACAAAATAAGTGAATTTGTTGTGACATTCTTCTATTTTTCATAACCATTTTATTTTTCTCGTCTTGTGTTTTCCTTTTGGGGATGATGCAAAGCGTCAAGAAATTTAGGTCTCTTCCATGTTGACCCAAAAGGCTTCTCCTTTTTCTTTTCTCTCTATGTGTCATTCTTCCTTTGTTCTCGTTGTTCCATGAGTTATTTGGGGAATGATGATGATTCCAAGATTGATTATAACACTATAGCAAAGACATACGCTAAACCCCAAATCTATGAATCCTTTATGTGTTTCTTAGGATTGCATATGGGGGGCAACCCCCTTTTCATGATGCAAATTTATTTGGAAACATATGATTGGCATAGGGATTTTTGAATAAGCTCTCATGTCTCTTTCATCTATTGGATTTTATCATATGCTACTTTAAATTATGCTCACAATATGGTGTTTAGCAATTTCCTTAAAGTGGAGGGCATTATTCCTCCCGCTTGTTGCTTGCTTGATGACATGACCTCTTGTTCAAAGTGTGATCTTCTTATTTCATGTGATGTGCCTTCTTGTTCATGACATTGGGGTTGATATCCTTCAAGAGCGTGACCTTTCTTAGCATATGACATTCCTCTTAGTGATAATGTTATGGCTTGCATTCCCTAAGGTGAAAATATTTTATCTCTTGACTAGTACTCTCTTGATAGTGACATCGAGTGTGATGTTCCCTAAAGTGAGACCTTTCATGAACTAAGAAAAACTCCTTTAACTATCTTAAACCAAAACTCTTGGCCACCAATCATTAAAAAACTTGCTTTTTGGTGCCTTTATTTCATGAATGTCTAGCATAACACAACTTTCTAGCCTTGTGATTGTCGTATGTCGCACCTTATCAAATTTATCAGGGAGTATAACTTTGGTATGGTAATGGGTACACACCTAGTGTATATCAAACTGAACTAGACCATTGTGTGTTTCTCATATTACCTCGAGGCTCACCTAGTGTATATTAGACCACACTAGCCTTTGTGAGCTTATTGTTGGACAAACAACCTCGGCTTGATCCATATTGTTTGGACAAATTGTCGAAGCTTGATCTGTTTTTCTTTGCATTAATTTTGACATTATATGATGTTGTCTATTGTTACACTATTGCATTCACATGTCTCTTTGTGCCTTTGTTTGTTTGCAATGGGATCTTTGATATTGGGGCTTGATCATCCTCCTTGATCTTTTTTATCTAATCTTTCTAATAGTTGTACATTAGACCTCTCTTGACTTATTTGTCTACTTTAGTGTGAGTTTGAGTGTAGGGCTCATACTCTCACTAAAGTGGGGGATAAATTTAGCAGTACAAAATGTACTCCTTTACATTTTCACACTATGTTTGCATCCCCTTAATTAATCTTTGAATTGCCTAAATTATGCATTCCTAAGCCTTATTATTCTTGCTTTCCAAAAGGGAAACTAACATTAAAAAAATGCTAACATTATTTTAAACACCTTGGAAATTGTGTGTCTTGGATTTAGGTCCCAAGACCCATTTTCCCAAGGGCGAATTGGTCCTCCTTAAGTGCCAAGACCCAAATTTCAATACATTTTTGGAAACATTTTAATGATTCAAATTCAAGTTTCAAATGCCGGCTTGTGTAATCTAATTTTTAGGAAATTAGATAAACACCTACAAATACATAGTTATTTTATCAATTCAAATCCTAAGACTTTAAGAGATTAATCCTAAGAGAAAATATTATTATCAAGAGCATTGGAGAGTAGATTTATCAAGAATCTACAACAACAATCAAGATTATATCATCATGTTAAGATTCATGTGTGTTCATATTATGTTTTGGAGCTAACATTGTGATGTAGGTTTCAAGCATTCAAGCCATTTCATGCAAGATCCAATCCTTAGAGAGTTGTGTTAGACTTCAATCCTCTAAGGGCAACCATTAAGGGTTTGGTGAGTTGTGACATAGCCTTAGTTCATTCATCAAATTCCTTTCATTTTTCATTATTTTATCATCAAGGTTTAATTACTAAACCGAGGTTTGACCAAGGAAAACCCTCATTCACCCAAAAACAATAATTTTTTCCTCTCTTTGTGTGTGCAGATTTGCAGGTGAAAAAGGACTGAAATTGGATCAAAAGTGCAATTTTGCAAAGTTGTTAAAGTTTTCAAGCCACAAAAACTCATTTACATAATTTATTTCTGGATTTTCGATAGTGGAATCTAGATAAATTAGGAGCTAAGATCCGAGATCAGAGTACTATGAATTTAGATTTGGACCCCTATACAAAGACCCATTTTCCCTAGGAAAAATATGTCTTGGCAAGACACTCAACACCCATTTTTGGTGACAAGTACACATTGAAGTTTTCCCTTCTCAAATTTTCCAAAAAATTACTATTTTTGTTTGTGCTATCCTTAATCTTTGTATTTCATGATTTACATCACATAATTGAGTTCATTAGGTTATTTTCATCTCCCAAAAGTGTATTTAAGTCATTTTTTGTCATTAAGGAAATCAAAGATCCCCATCCCCATAGAGTTGACTCACCTCAAGGTTGGAAGTTAATTCTATCATTGGAAGATCTGTCCTTTTCTAATGAAGCTAGGAAAAGCAAGAGTTTGTTAGGTTATCATTTCATTTTGGTGAACCCCTTTCACACTCCTATCCCATTTTTTGATGTTTTAGAAGGTTTGATTTTAAATTCTCTGTTATTGAAGAACCTAAGGATCTGAATGCTTTGAAGTTGATTGAACTACATGGAATTCTAGCTGAATTTGAGATGAGATTTGAAAGTGAAGATTCAATAAGGAAAGAGGCCACATTCAGAGTATCTACGAAGCAGGTTGATCAAGATTCTGATATTGGATTAGATCTAGAAGAAGCAATTTTTTTTAGGAAGCTACGAAGAGGTTTCGATAAGTACAAAGACAAGTTACCTTTTAAGTGTTTTAATTGTGGTGAAATAGAAAATTGTATGGCTAAGTGTCCCCATAAGGATTATAATAATACTAAGCAAAAGAATGGAAATAAATAATTTCAGAGAAGGTATAAAGGTCAGAGGAAACATAAGAGTTTCTAATCTAAAGAGGAAGAAGACTACTCCATGGAAGAAGAAGATGGAGATATCTCTGGAGATGAAAAATAAAAGTCTATGTTCATGGCTTTTGAGACTAGTAAAACAGATGTAAAAATGGATTCTAGAA
This sequence comes from Sequoia sempervirens, assembly GCA_007258455.2. Classification (NCBI taxonomy): domain Eukaryota; kingdom Viridiplantae; phylum Streptophyta; class Pinopsida; order Cupressales; family Cupressaceae; genus Sequoia; species Sequoia sempervirens. Next base: position 97,318,270 of record VDFB02000015.1, read on the forward strand.
ACAATAAAGATGAATTAGATCTTGTGGAAGAATTAATATGTGCTAGAAAATAAATAAAAGGCTAGAGAACATAATTATAGAAGAAGTGAAGGATAAAGAAAAGGTATCCTACGATTTGAAGAAACCAAAAAAGATGATTGTTGATATGAAGACCCATATAGAAGAAGCAAAAAGGATTGAAGAAGTTTTGACATAAAGATGCTATCAAGAGATAAAGACCATGAGAATTTGGAAGCTGAAATTGTCACAATAAGAAAAGATCTTGAGAATGTGAATCAACAATTGCAGATGAGGTTTGAAAAGAGTACTCAAACCCTAGATCAGTTACTAGAAAGTTTGAGAGATCCACATGTCAAAATTAGAATAGGTTTTGATGATGAAAAGAACAAGGTGACATAACAGTCTGTGAAGTTTGCTAAGGCAAGTCCAGAAGTGACTAGCTCTAGAAGTTCAAGATTTGAAAGAATCATGGAAAATGATGAAATCATGAAACAAAATTATGGCTTCATTCAAGTGCAAAATAAGAGAAGAAGATCCAAAAGACAAGGATACAACACTAGGTTCAATTTTTCTTTCTCTGGTTATTATTTTTATTGCAATAATTTTGGACAAAAGGTTGTGGACTATAGAAAAGATCTGTAAGAAGAAATAAAATTTTCAACAACAATGCATTTACACCTTTGTACAATTTTAATATCATTTATTTCAAATGCAACAACTTTGCACACATTGCAAGGAACTGCAGAAGAAATTTTATGAATCCTCCTCTACTAGAAAGTGGAAGAAAAGGATCATAAAGTAGAAGTCACGAATAAAAAAAAAGTCTAGAAGGTTCCTAAAGAAAAGAAGCTAGAAAAGTCAATGATTGCTCAAACTGCACTACATGCTCAGAAGGAGAAGAATCTATGGATCATAGAAAATGGTTTCTCAAGCCACATGGCTGGAGATAAAAGTAAGTTCATGAATTTCAAGAAATTTGAAGGTGGTTTTGTTACCCTTGGAAATAATTATATTGCCAAAATCTCTGGTAAGAGTACTTTAAGTCTTGATGGTGGTAGAACAAATACACATGATGTTTTATATGTTGAAGGCTTAAAGCATAATATTTTGAGTGCTATTTAGATGTGTGATAAGGATTATAAGCTATCTTTTAGTGCTGAAGGTTGTGAAACTAGGGAATCAAGCACTAGTAAATTAATTATGGAAGGAAACAAGACAAATAATGACATATATCATCTAAGTGAGTTGAATGGAAATTTTTTTCTCATTGTACAAAGAGAAGAAAGGTGGATTTGACACAAAAGGTTAGGACATATGATTTGATGATATTGTAAAGATGACTAGTTCGAGATATGCCAAAGATTAAGAAGCCTCAATCAACCAATTGCAAACCATGCCATGAAGGGAAACAAACAAGCACAAATATCATGCGAACGAGTATTCTACATCAAAACCATTAGATTTAGTTCATACATATTTGTGTGAACCTATGAGGAATACAAGCCTATAAGGAGACATGTTTTTCATGATGCTCATTGATGATTACACTAGGATGACTTGGATTATATTTCTGAAAGAGAAGTTAGAAGCATTTGAGAAGTTTAAGGCATTCAAGGAATTAGTAGAGAATGAAATTAGAAGGACAATCAAGGTTTTGAGATCATACAAAGGTGGAGAATTCACTTCTAAGAAGTATGATAAATTCTATGAATAAAATGAGATCTAGAGGTAGTTTTTAGCCCCTATAACTTCATAGCAAAATGGAGTTATAGAAAGGAAGAACCGAACTATACAAGAGATGGAAAGAACAATGTTATGTCAAGAATATCTCACAAATGTATTGGAGAGAAACAACTCATATTGGCTTATACATTCTGAATAAAGTTTAGATCAGATGCAAGGTTGACAAGACACCATATGAGTTATGGAGAGGAAGACCGAAATTAGTCAGACACCTCAAAATGTTTGGAAGCAAGTGCTACATTAAAAGAGATGAAAAAAACTTGGGTAAGTTTGATTCTAGATTTGATGAAGGTATTTTTCTTAGTTACTCTTTAAGAAGCAAAGAATATAGATGTTACAACAAAAGATTGAAGAGGATTGTAGAAAGTGCAAATGTGAGAGTTGATGAAACTGTTTATTTATTGGTATTTTAAAAGTGGAAGATAATGAAGAACCAATTCATAGAAGTATTGAAGACTCAAAAGAGGTTGTTATACAAAAAATCATCAAAGTATGTTTAAAAGCACCATTCTGAAGACTAGATTATAGGAGACAAAAATGATGGGGTTCAGACCCAGAAGAGACTAAAGAGAGCAAGTGAGCAAGTACACTTTTCATTATTGTAAAAAATAGAGCCCAAGTCATATAAAGAAGCAAGCAAAGAGAAAAGATGGATAAAAGCTATGGAGGAAGAACTAAACCAAATCATGAAGAATGAAACTTGGAAACTTGTCCCAAGACCTAAAGGCTAAGGCTAAAGCTAAAGATAAGGCTAGGGTAGGGTATGCAAAATTTTGAAGAATTTTTTCTCTAGTAGCAAGACTAGAGGCAATCAGGATGTTTTTATCTCTTTCAGCTTTCAAGAACTTCAGTGTGTACCAAATGGATGTGAAGTCATCTTCCTTGAATGGACAACTAGAATAAGTGGTTTACATTGAAAAATTAGAAGGGTTTCAATGTTTTGATAATACAAATTATGTTTGCAGGTTGAATAAGGCTTTTTATGGACTTAAACAAGCTCCTAGAGCTTGGTATTCAAGGTTGGATGGATACTTACAACAACAAGGGTTCCAGAGAGGAAGTGTAGATAGTAATTTGTACATAAAGAAAAAAGGCTTGATCAATTGTTGATTGTTGTGGTCTATGTAGATGACATCATTTTTGGAGGTAGTAGGGTAGAGGAGCCCATAGTGGAGCACCCTAATTTTGGGTTTTTCAATTTCCTACTATATAATTTCAAATCACTCCCAATTTTGTACAACAGTTTATTTGGCAACTCACTTACTTAAAAAAATTAATTTTAGGGTCACATAATCAAATATGATGCCACATCATTATGCTTTTTTTTGAGGTATCCAAAAAGGCTCAAAACCACATGAGACCAATAGTGGTGAGTAAGTCATGTTTTATTGGTGCGCTAATGTGGCATCACATGATTTGTTAGTTTGTGTAATTTATGGATAAAAAGTGTTTTGCAATTAGATATTAAGGTGCTCCACTATGGGGCCCACTAAGGACTACTTCTATCCCCACTATTGAAACCCACCCCACTATGATCCCCTCTCCCCTAGTGAAGACATGTGCAAGGAGTTTTAGAAGGCAATGCAAAAAGAGTTTGAAATGTCAATGCTAGGAGAATTATCTTTCTTTTTTGGGCTGCAAATCACACAATCAGACAAAGGAATTTTCATTTCTTAGCACAAGTACATAAAGGAGATGCTAAGTAAGTTCAAGATGGAAGATTGCAAACTGGTTGGAATACCTATGGTTACAGGATGCAAGTCGAGTAAAGATGATGAATCTGCTCTAGTAGATCAAACCTTGTATAGATCCATGATTGACAGTTTGCTATATGTGAAAACATCTAAACCATATATAATACAAGTAGTTGGAATGGTTTCCAAATTTTAGGCATCACCTAAAGAAACTCATGTTAAAACAATGAAGATGATATTCATGTATTTGAAGGCTATTGAAGATTTTGGACTTGGTATCCAAAGAATGAAAATTTCACTTTAACTACATACAAAGATGCAAATTATGCAGGATGCATTGATGAATGGAAGAGAACAAGTGGAGGAGCATTCTTTCTTGGTAATAGTTTGGTGTCCTGGTTAAGCAAGAAACATGACTCAGTTTCTCTATCTACAATAGAAGAAAAATATATTTTTGCAACATCATGCTACACTCAGGTGCTTTGGACGAAGCAAAATTTGAAGGAAATGAAGATTGTGTTTGATGAACCTATCTCTGTTCTTTGTGATAACACCATAAAAATTTCAAAGAATCTAATGATGCATTCAAGGAAAAAACACATCGTAATCAAGTATCATTTTTTGAGGGAGAAGATTGCAGAGAAAGAGGTAAAGTTGGAGTATTTTGAGAGAAAGGAGCATGTAGTAGATATATTCACAAAGCCACTTCCTAAGGAGACATTTGATTTTTTCTGGTAGAAGTTGGGAGTTGTTGCTCCATCCTCTTGAATCAAGAGGAAGTACAGGTTGAGGGGGATCTTGGTCTCCCTATCTCAAGAAGGATGGGTGGTCTTGCGATATATTTCAGAGGTAGTGAAACATGAACTCAGGGGGAGTCCATATGGGAAACATGTTTATGAATTATGCAGTGTCTCAATAATGAAGAAAGGAAGTGTAGCATTGTAAATTTTCTCCCTTGAAAATTTCACACTAGGTTTTTCTCCCCCTAAACTATTGAGCCTAATTGGGTCCCTAATTTCCTATTATGCATTATGTAACCCATTTGTACCACTTTCCAAGAAATTACAAACATTGAAAAAATGCATCCAGTTATTATTTTTCTCCCAACACTTAATGTCCTGAAAATAGGGCCAGGACCCATTTTCCCTAGGGCGTATGGGTCCCCCTATTCTTCTAGGGTCCAATTTTTGATATGTTAGAGTGTGCATCTTAACATTCAAAATTTAAATTGCAAATGTCAACTATCAGGATTTAATTCTCAGGAAATTAGAGAAATTCCTATAAATACCTAGTTATCACATCATTTGAAATCTATCTAGAAAATCATTGGAGAAATTATCAAGAGCACTATCAAGCAAGTCAAGAGAAAATTTTTAGAGCTTTATTATAATAATTCAAGATCCTAATATCATGTCCAATTTTGTGTGAGTTTATGTATGTTCATGTTTTCATTTTTTTGTGAAGGCTAATACTTTTGTAGGTCTCCAAAGCATTCAAGCAAATCAAGCAAGCAAGATCTAAGACCTTGAGGTGATGTGCACGAATTTAGTCCTTCAAGGAATCCATTGAAGGGTGGTGAGTTGCAACACTTTGTTATTTCATCATTCCTTTCCTATCCATTATTTTATCATTGACATTGCCATTGTGGAAGTGGAAAAACTAACACAAGGTTTGACCAAAGCAAGCCCCTAAATGGCACAAAATTTCTTCTCTTTGTGAATGTGCAGATACTAGGTTTGAATACGATTGAAGAAATATTGAAGACAAATTATTCATTGTTGTATTTGAAGACCTACATCTTATCAACTCACGAAAACTCACCTACATAATTATCCAACAATGTTTTGACAATTCTACAACTGAAAATCAAAAGCTTAGATCTATCATCAAAGGACCTCAAAAGTAGAGCAAAAAAGGCCTACAAGGACCCATATGCCCTAGGGAAAATCTACCCTTCTACAACTATTATATCCAACTTTTCTAGATAGGCACAAAGTCCTCTGCACTTCCCAAATCTTCTTGCAAGTTGCTATTTCAATTTGTACATTGTCAAGATCTTGCATTTTTCATATTAGGTCATATAGCTTAATTAGGTTAATCATTACAAATAAATTCCAAATAATTATAATCCTTAATAGGATGGATACTTAGGTATGAATATCTCACCTTCATGGTTGAAATTCAATCTACTCACCTTGTTAATCTCCATCTTAATGAAACACTAGAAAATACACATTCCCACACAACCAAAAAAAATGAATCCTAGGTTTATACATTAGACCTATGGTTCATTATTTTCTTTGTTTCATTTTGGTGAACTTGGCCTATTAACATTATATACCTTCTAAAATTTTATCTTAGATCTAAGTTTTCATTGCATTGTTTTGCATTTTTCATCTAGGGTTTCACTTTTGCATCATAAAAAGTTGTAAAAATTCAAAAAATTACATATCATTGTGCATCATAGGTTGCATTAGGATTCATTTTAGTCATTTAGATCATATATAAATTGAAAATTGTATTCATAATTTCCATTTACATTCTTGTACATTTTTATTTGCATCATATTGCCTTCATTTGAGCAAATTCTGAAAAATACTCAGTTATAGACCTATTTTCACATAGAAGAAAAATCTTTAGATAGTATAATAAAAATTCAAATTTTGAATTTTCAAAACCACTATCAAGGAATTAGATGCCCTTGGGTGTCTCTATCCTTGTACACTTGCATTAATAATATTTTTCACACTTTTGTGTCTCTGTGTCTTTAGTCTGTTTGTGCTTGCAAAACTATATTTTGACATTATTATTGCCATTCATTTAGGCATCTTTCATTTAGCTCTAAAAGTGAAAAAAGTGAAAAAATTACATTATTTAGTTTCAAAATTGCATGAAAATCATCATCCTTAGCTTTAGGAATCTTAAAATCTGTCAATTCGTGCATCAGAAACTTGTATTAAAAATTGTTACTTATTGTTCACATATTGTCACACACTTGCTTAGGCATAAATTAGGAAAATTCTAGAAAAGTATTCATAGATCAAACTACTTGCAACCAAACCAAAAATCCTTAAGTAGAGTCACACAAAATCAAATTTCGAATTCATGAAAAACTAGCCTAGGACACAGACATCCATGGGCGCCTCTGTCCTCCTGCTATTGACTGAACCGATTTTTGCACATACCTATATTGTGATATCCTCTATCTTCTTTTGTTGTTTGAGTCTTATTTTTGGCTATTTTGTTGTGTTTTTTTATTAGTTTAAAGTGTTCATCTTAGGTACACTTAGTGTTTTGAAACTTGCATGAGCTTCATGACCTAGTGTCCTGAGTCTTCCAACTCTTTCATGCATAGTGTTGTCAATACTCAACCCATTTTGGACTCTATCCTTGATGCTACCATGCTAATGGAAACCTTACGATCACCCACTTTTACAAATGTTGAGACTATAGTTGCCTATGTTCCTAAAGAAAAAATGAAAAAAATGGACAAGGATTTATAAAGACTTCAATACTTTGTGAGCACTGAATACTCCATTGGTATAATGGTCCCTATAATAGATAACATGAGGAAATTGATTAATGATGATCAAGGATTAGAGGTTTTGCATAGCCTAGCCCATATAGTTGATGCTAATGTACCTACAATGGCTAGTTGCATTCAAGATTTGGGATACACTCAAAGTTAAGGAGGAAGTCATGTCTCCCTCCCTACAACCATAGCCTCTATCCCTACATACACAAATCCAACTTTCTCCTCAACGATACAACAAATCATTGTTATAACTCCAACATTAGGCCTTTCCACTAGAAATCCTTATGGTTTTGGATATTCACATGTCACATCTCAAGTTTCATCCCCTCTCATAAATTTACAACATAGTAGTCCACAAAGTACATACACTGTTGAATAGGACAACTGAGAGAGGGGGAGTGAATCAACTATCACAGAATTAAACCTTTAATTTAATCACCAGAACTAATTCTTAATACTGCTTAAATGATTAATCATCAAATGCCAATGCAAAACTCAAATCCAACACATAAACACAATAAAACCAAATTTATGTGGAAAACCCAATGAGGGAAAAATCACGGTGAGGATTAACTCACACTATAGAGAATATCAAAACCGATTACAAGAGCTTCATTGCTTGAAATAAGACTCACTGCCTAAAAAAAGGCCCATTGCCTGAAATAAGGAGCACTGCCTAAAATAAGGACTCATTGTCTGGAACAAACAATCACTATCCAGAACAAGGACTCACTGTCCAACAGGGTTAACAACCCGAAGGTCTCATTGCCACAGAGATACAAAGAAGACAAGGAAGACTTGTTACAAAGATACTACAATCCCAATGTAACAAAGGATTCCACCACAATCACTTGATCTACTTGCATGAATGATAGAGTTCACTTTCTGCTCACTGCATCTGGAATCTCAGCATTAAGCTTCGCACTGATCTCCTACACTCACAACACACACACTCACTGAATAGAATCAATGTTGCATCTAACTACACTTTCTCTTTTCTCTTATCCCTCTTCTTCTTCGCTCTTGTATATTTTCCATCACTAACTCATATTGCATTTATACCATCTTCAACTTTGAAATATATCCAAAGTCGGCCATCCAAATCCAAATTCAAATTAGGTCAATTCCAAAACATCCTAGTGTGGAATTAGAATGAGGGCGACCCAAACACATTCTTCATAGGGACCCAAATAGTTCCAACATGCTTCATTAACAATGAAAGTAGTATTTCACACAAGGTCGACCAAACCAGTGTAAAACACATAGAACCATTAAGCACAAATCTTCCAGATATCAAAATTATCTTCAATAGAATCAGGGAAACTCAACTCTAGAACTTCAAGTCATAAGACTTCATCAAAGAGAAATTTGGAGCAACAACATTTCTCTCGGACCTCAACCAGAAACATAAAAAACCACAGTTCACAATTGGTGAACACATCTTGCACTATACAACAAATCAACAACCAAAAATCTGGATATAGCATCTTCTAACAGTCATGAAAAACATGTCTGAACCACACAACCATATGAGAAAATCTAGACCAAAATTTGGAGCAACCACTAAACACCTGTAACATATCTTCATTACAATTTTCTCAATATCATCGACATATACAACCAACAACAATTAGTTGATAATCAGTTGACCAGTTGACATCAATGACAACACCTTCAATCTTTCCATTCTTGCAACAATCTCCCCCTTTGTCATTGATGGAAACACATGATGTGAAAAACCATCAAAGACAACATACTAGCTCTGAATATACTTTTATGTTTCTCCCCTAGTAGAAAATCTCTTATATGCTTCATTTCCTTTCACATGCTTCTTTTCCCATTCTTCCTCTCTTTTTTTTCACATGATTCTTCTCCCCCTTTGAAATTAATGGAAAAGGATATTTTACATTGATTTCTCCTTTGACATTAAAAATAGAATACTCAAAATGACAACACCTAATACTACCTACTCCCCCTGAGAGGTAGCCACCAAAATATCAGTCTAGAAGAAAGATAGATCCATAGATCCACCAGACTGATGCATCTCCATATACATCTAGTTCAAAAAAGGAGGGTCAATAAGCCCTAACTTCTCCCAGAGATACTCAAAAGTATCTTTAGGAAGAGCCTTCATGAAAATATCAGCAATTTGATCCTTCATCAAAAAATAATCAAGCTTTAATTCATTCTCCATGAACTTCTCTCTCAAGAAATGGTACTTGATAGATATATGCTTCATCCTTGAGTGCATCACCAAATTCTTTGAAATGTTAATTGCACTTGTATTATCATAGAAAATAGAAATGAGATCATGATATACCACTGTGATGTCTTAAAATGTTTGTTTCATCCATAGAACTTGTGTACAACAAGATGCAACAAAAATATACTTAGCTTCAACAGTAGACAAGGAAAATGAATCTTGCTTTTTACTCAACCATGTCCACCAATCTGCATCCAAGAAAGAATGCACTACCACTTGTACTCTTTCTATCATCTACACATCCAACCCAATCTGCATCTCTATAGGCATTAAGTGTAAAATCAGTATCTTTAGGATACCATTATGCATAATCCAGAGTGCCATTCAAATATTTGAATATTCTTTTAACAACAACATGCGTTTCCTTAGGATCTTCTTGAAATATAGCCACAAGATAAACATCGTGCATAATATCCAGTCTAGTAGCAGTCAAATATAGTAGTCCACCAATCATAGATCTATACTTTCTTTGATCAACCTTAGGTGAATCATCATCTTTACCCAATTTGCAACCAGTCACCATATGAGTACTTACCGATTTGGAACCATCCTTCCCAAACTTCTTCAACATCCCTCTCACATACTTAGACCGTGAAATAAAAATTCCTTTCTCTGTTTGATTTGGAACCTTCTACTTGTGAGTAACCCTTGCACACAAGCCTTGCTTTGTTTTTAACCACTTCTCCATTCTCATTCAACTTATTTCTGAATACCCACTTTGATCAAATGATATTTTTGTCTACCGGTCTTGGGACCAATTCCCAAGTTTTATTCTTCTCAATCTACACAAGTTCTTCTTTCATCGCTTCCTTCCAATGTTCATCTTTACAAGCTTCACTTACAGTCTTCGGTTCAATCTTAGAAAGTAAGCACATATTCACTTCAGCAGCAGCTCTGCTTCTAGTTAATACACCTTTTGTCTTGTCTCCAATAATTTGATCTTCTAAATGATTCTTTTGTACATATCTAGGCGTCTTAGGGAACATCACAGGAGCATCTTCTTCTCTTTCATTCTGTTCATCCTAATTCTCTTGCTCTTCTTTTTCCTATTCTTCCACAAACTCTTCAATTCTTACGTAATTAGGCTCATTAGATTCATATCCATTGATGTCAATCAAATTATTCACTGTCTCATCAACCTTGACATTAGAACTTTCTAAAATATTTCTCAGTCACTTATTGAAACATCTGTATGCCTTTCTTTTAGTAGAGTACCCAAGGAAAATTCCTTCATCACGTCTTGCATCAAACTTACCCAAAGTTTCTTCATCTCTTCTGATATACATTTGCTTCTGAATACCTTAAAATACTTAACAATAGGAATTCTTCCATGGCATAGCTCATAGAGAGTCTTTGTACTATTTTCTCTTGCTTGAACTTGATTGAATACATAAACAACAATATGAATAACTTCTTTCCAGTAAAATTCCAGTAACCTAGCCTCAGTAATCATTGATCTAGCAGCTTGTTGAACTGTTCTATTTTTCCTTTCAACAACTCCATTATGCTGAGGAGTTCTCAGAGCAGATAACTGTCTCTTTATTCCATGCACTTAAAAAAACATATTAAACTCATGGGAGGTGAATTCTCCACCTCTGTCAGACCTTAAGAATTTTATCTTTAAGTTCACTTCATTTTCAACCATAGCTTTGAATGTCTTAAATCTATTTAATGCATCTAATTTCTCTCTAAGAAATGTAACCCATGTATATCTAGAATAATCATCAATTAAAAGCATAAAGTACCTTTCACCAAGTAGAATTCTCACTCTTGTAGGACCAAAAAGATCTGTATGAACTAAATCCAATAGTTTGGTAGTAGACTGTTCCTTTGATATGTAATTATTTCTTGCTTGCTTTCCAAATTGACAATTCCTACAAATAGAATTAACAAGCTTTGTAATTCTTGGTAAATCTCTTACGACCTGAACAACACTAATCCTTGCCAAGTTATCAAAATTCATGTGACACATTCTCCTATGCCATAACCAACTGTTATTAATCTTAGTCATAAAGAACCATCCATCAACAACTTTAAGTTGATAGATATTCCCTTAAGATTTCTTTCCTGTAGCAATCAATGTTTCCGATCTCACATATCTCATCCTTAAACACAAGATCATATCCTTTTTGCACATCTGACCAACACTCAAAAAATTATGCCTTAAAACCTTAACATAGTAGACATTATCAATATGATGCTTGCCATCAAAACTCACTGAACCTATCCCACAGATTTTAGCACCAATATCATCTCCAAACATAACCAAGCCTCCATCATATTTTTCAAGCTTAACAAACTTACTCTTATCACCAATCGTGTGATGTGAACAACCACTATCAACTACCTAATAATTTTTCTCTTGTTTAGCATGTAGGGTAGAGATAATCGTGCCTTCATTTTTCTCCTTCTTCGGAGAGATTTCCTTTACCTATTTTTTAGAATTAGCATAAGTAGGTTCATCCTTAATCTCTAAGAACAAGCATTCATTTTCATCAAGATCTTCATATTCTGAATCCTCATTAGATATACTAGCATTCTCATTCACATAGTAAGCTCCATTAATCTTCTTTCCTTTCTTTTCTTTTTCATATTTTTGTTTATTCCTTTTAGCTCTTTTCAGACACTTCACAACATAATGACCTATTTCTCCACAACTAAAAAACTTAAAGGGAAACTTACTGGATCCCTTCCTCATATCTCTTACAAAGTTAGCTTCTATTTCATCAAAGTTTTCTTCATCTAGATCTTCAAATTTTGTAATTTTAGAAGCAGTCTCTGATTTGCATCCATTCATTAAACTTGGCTTTCTCATCTCATGAGATGTAAAAAATACTAACAATAAATCCTTAGTGCAAGTCTTATAATCTATAGTTTGCTCAATAGCACTCCTTCTCACTATAAGCATCGGAAAGAGTTCTAACAGTCTTCTTTACAATCCTAGTTTCATCTATAGTAGCACCAAGTCCTCACATTCCAACCACTATCTCATCCAATATTTGTACATAAGCTTTAACATTCTCATCGTTAGACATATGTAGAAGATCAAACTATGTCTCCAAGTTATGTAGTTTCTCTTCTTTAACTCTTTCATCACCATCATGCACTCTTTCCAAGGAATCCCAAACTTCCTTAGCTCAATCTTCAAATTCTAAAATTTAATCAACTCAGAATGTATCAGACTATTCTTCAAGATGTACTTCACCTTATTGTTTGCTTCATGTGCTTTAATCTCTTCAGGTGTACTCAGACCATTAGCAGGAGGAGTGTAAGGATTTTTGTAAGCCTTCTCCACATCATATCTACAATACTCTAGATATTCTTCCATAAATAATTTCCAGATACCATAATTAATTCCATCAAAACTTAGATAATCATAAATCATTTTGCCAACCATCCTGAACCTTTCTCAAGTAGTTAAGCTCTTCACCAAGGAACCACACTCTGATACCAATTCTTGAATAGGACAACTAAGAGGGGGGGTGAATCAGTTATCATAGAATTAAACCTTTAATTCAATCACCAAAACTAATACTTAATACTGCTTAAATGATTAATCATCAAATTCCAATACAAAAACTCAAATCCAACACATAAACACAATAACACCAAATTTATGTGGAGAAACCAATGAGGGAAAAACCACACTGAGGATTAACTCACACTATAGAGAATATCAAAACCGATTACAAGAGGCTCACTACCTAAAATAAGGCTCACTACCTGAAACAAGGCTCACTGCTTGAAATAAGGACCACTGCCTAAAATAAGGACTCATTGTCCGGAACAAGGACTGTCTAGAATAAGGATTCACTGTCCAACAGGGTTAACAACCCAAAGGGCTCACTTCCACAGAGATACAAAGAAGAAAAATAAGATTTTTTATAAAGAAACTACAATCCCAATGCAACAAAGGATTGCACCACAATCACTCAATCTACTTGCATGAATGATAGAGTTCACCTTCTGCTCACTACATCTGGAAACTCAGCATTAAGCTTCACACTGATCTCCCGCACTCACAACACACGCACTCACTGAATAGAATCAATGTCACATATAACTGCACTTTCTCTTTTCTCTTATCACTCTTCTTCTTTTCCTTTGTATATTTTCCATCACTAACTCATCTTTCATTTATACCACCTTCAACTTTGAAACATATCCAAAGTCAGCCATCGAAATCCAAATTCAAATTAGGTCAGTGAAAAAATATCCTAGGGTGGAATTAGAATGAGGGTGACCCAAACAGACGCTTCATAGGGACCCAAATAGATCAAACATGCTTCATCAACCTCAAAAGTAGTATTTCAGACAAGTTCGGCCAAACCAATGTAAAACACATAGAACCATTAAGCACGAATCTTCCAGATACCGAAATTATCTTCAATAGAATTAGGGAAATTCAACTCTAAATCCACAATTCATAAGACTTCATCAAAGAGAAATCCAAACCAACAAAATTTCTCCCAAACCTCAACTAGAAACACAAAAAACCATAGTTCACAATTGGTGAACACATCTTTCACTGTACAACAAATCAGCAACCAAAAATATGGATATAGCATCTTCTAACAACCATGAACAACATGTTTGAACCACACAACTGTTACCAATTTTTTCGCTACAACTCAATTGGTGGAGTTGATTAAATATTGTTATATCTTGAGGTGGAAAGAACAATATTTTTGCATATGCTTAAGTGTTGTTTGCACTTTATTTATCATTCATCAAGCGATAGTTATGCAAGTGTTTTGAAAAATTTGAGTTTCAAAAGTATTGCTCGAATTATTTACAAATCAAATGGAGTACAAAGCTAAGTATACAAATGATAAAGCATAACAGAATGCTTTCGTTTATTTCATGAAATGATTCACATTACATATGTTCATTTGATTACAAGAATACAAATGGAAAGTACAACATTGCATTTCAATGCATTTCTTTCATAATGGAATTGAAAGAAGAAATTTAATATCCACACAAGCTGTGGTATTAGCTAATTCCATTCATTACAGAAAGTAAACTATACAGCTGAAGGTAAAAAGAAATGAGAAAGAAAATAGCAAAAGACATATCCATCATTGCTTGATTCTTCGTCTTCGGTTGAGATGTTGCTGCTTGCTCCATCCTGCTTCCGCTCCTGAGTGTGCCTGCAAGAGATTAAGAGGGGTGTCAATTAAGAGCACCGGATATGAGTTACACTACAAGCTCTACCAACTGACATATAATTCACTCTTCGAAATGCATGGAATTAACTAAAGGAAGGAACAAAAACATGAACTGAAAAGAGAAAACATAATCATCATACATTGTTTTTATGCTAACATTGTTTGTTTCCTTGTGCAGGTATAGGGAAAGTCATGTAGCTGATTATCCTTTGAAGACCAAGCATGTGGGAAAAACGGGCTCCCACAAGGGTAGAGCTCAACATGATGCCCCTAATACATTACAAATGGGGTTGAGAGAAGGAGTGAAATTATCATGTTCATCTGAACTATACAACCGAAAGAGTAAAACAAAGTTCATTTATCAAAGCCATCAAGCTCAATAACGATCAAGTAGTATGCTTCCTGAAAGCTATAGGTGGATAGTGGACTTAAATGAGTTTAATCTTCAACTGAATACATATTTTTCATGATTCCAAATCACAGATATTGCTGTACAGTTTACTTTTTTCTGCCATGGGTGTTGTTATGCATCTTGTTTCGTGATATTACAACAGTGTTCTATCTTTAAGCAATGATAGTGAATAGGCATACATAATGCCTCAACAAAGAGCACTGTTTCGGATTTTCATTTGGGAAGAGAGCAAGGCATAAGACAATTTTATTAAATGGAACATAAAAATGCATGAAGAGTGCCAGTTAGAAGAGCATAAACATGTAAGGATAGTTGAGCATGAAGAGTGTTCCAGATTTCCATTAGAATGGAAGATGACAAGCATCAGTACAATGACTACTATGTTTGATAAAGGAAAGTGGATGATACAACAAAGACAACCAGTTTCATTTTGGCTGAGAGTGCAAATGTTGCATTAAGTGAAGTTATACATGATTGTATTTGAAAGGGAAACAATCAAAATACACTGTTTTGAAGACTTGTTCTGTCATACAATTTTTTTGTCATTCAAAGTGTATTTCCAAAGAATAATTTGCATGGGTCTAGGCAGACAAATATGGACAGATCAAACAAGAATTACAATGTGAAGAAGTTATTTTCAGAATGAACAGAACTTCACAAAACATGAAGGAGCTTTAAAGATGCAAGCTGAAACAATTTGAAATGACATGAGAATCACAGTAATGTATAAGAGGCTAAAGCAGGCGAGCAATCAATAGGTGTGAATCAAGAAATTCCTATGTGAAATATGGTAAATTTTGTAAAAAGGAATGTGCTTCATATGCTATTTTGAAATATAGAGTTCTGAAAATACAAGATTTCTATCGTTCAATTATTTTATGATTTTTTGATCCTATAAACAACAAATTCCTTCATAAAATCCACTTGGGGTTACGTTATTTCTCTTCATGTGAAGACATAAAACTGAAATCTACAAGGCCAAGCTAGGGTTTTCCATACAGTCAAGGGAAAGCAGTAAATTATAAAGAAGATGGAGCAAAGATTATATATGCTGATTATCAGAAATGAAGGGAAAATAGACAGAGCCAAAATGAAGTTTGTACAGGAATTTCAAAATACCCATATGAATTTTATCTTAGAAATGTTGTTACAGAACGCCATGAAGGGTTCTTACAAATTTTTGAATGTAACAAAAGCCATGGTGGGTCAAGCCCAAATTTTGAGTACATGACTAAATACAGATTTTTGTTTATTTTTTCAGAATACCCATATTGGGGTTTTGAAATTTAGATACAAATACTACAATTTCCAGCCTACCCACTTTGGGGTTTTTCATAAAATACATAATTTCTTCATTTTTACAAATACCCATGTGGGATTTTGTTAAAATACAAAGATTTATACAATGCTTTCATGGTCGAGCTTGAAAGATTCAGAATAAGCATTATTTTCTTCAAATACAGTTTACCCACATCAAGTTTTTGTTTCAGAATACAAAAGACATTAAAATGCATCATGGGTCGAGCCCAAAAAGGTTCCCAAAATACTTAGTTTGAGCATGAGTGGCATGGCCCGGAGAGAGCTTTTGGCTCTTAAAAATGTCTATCAATTCACAGAAGGGAAAGGACCCATTTGAGTTTTCTTTCAAATCTTAAAAAATCAGAGTAAACAATCTGTAGATGGAGCCTTTTTCATTAAAACTCATCAAGAAATATATCAAGCTCGCGGCCTGTGCAATGGTTGGCAACTTCTTTTAAAAACAATCATATTCTCACAAAAGAGTTAAGCTTTTTAAGCTTTACTTGAATGGAAAGCAACACAGAAAAATAAAGGCTTACCATCTTTCGCCTATAGAAGAACACTAGCCGCGGCCAAAGCTTCCACAGAGCTTTCAATTTCAAAGCTTAAGTTCCCTCATGGTGGCCAGTGAGTAGAAGAATAGAATCAGGAAGATACAAAGACAAAAGATGTGTTAGAAAATGGTCTTAGCCGCAACCAAGAACACAACAAATGCATATAAAAATGGAAGCAATGATTCCAGTTTGTAACAGGAGCGGATTACCCTTGTTTTGTTTTCAAAGAATCTTCAAAGAAATCTCTTAGAAGCAGCAAAATAGTGAGATTCGAATGGAGGCTCTAGGTTGAAACCCTAAGCATGGTGGCGGCGGCGCATTTTCTTCTCAACAAAGCTTTTTCTTGAAATCCCCAAAATGCAAATGACTTGATTTTAGGGTTTCTCCCTTAGTTTTGTTCATGCTTGCCCTAATTCAAATTTAGGGTCTATTTTTCATTTTAAACAAGCTTAGGTCAGATGCCTAGTTTGTTTTGTTTTAAATCTCATGTGTTGATATTTACCTAAGTCCTTAGGCATGTTTGATTGAACATTTCATGAGTCTAAGCTAGGTTGGGTATGTTTTATTTTCCTGAATATTAAATACCTTGGGGCATTTATTTTATGTTCATGCCATGGAGAGTAGAGGGATAAGTATATGCCTTAGGTGTTTTGTTTATTTGATTGATTTTATAGAAATCAATCAGGCATATTATATTTTTATTGATTTTGAAGAAATCAATTTAATATTTAGGCCTTTGTTATTTTATTTGATTGATTTTTTAGAAATCAATTATGGATTGGGAAATTGTTTTCAAAAGGAGATATGGAGAGGAGATATGCCTTGTAATTTTTATGATTTTTTGAGAAAATCAATATTGTAAATGGAGAAATAAGGTTGTGTTTTTTTTTGCAAAAGATTTCAAAATCTTTAGTTGCAAAAAATAAGTCAAATTGAGAGAATTTTAAATCTGCAAGCTATGTAAAGCAGCGATAAAACAAATTGTTTTATTCTTTGCTATTTTTAGCAGATTGTTATTGCTTTTCTTCCTTGGTCGGATTTGAGGTTCCTGTTGGAGAGATAAGGTGTTTTTTTTGCTTTAAAAGTAGATTTGGCCTATTTTGAGAGGCTTTTCAGTATGTATTTGCAAAAAGTGTGTTTTTTTCGCTTTTGTGTATACTTTTGAGGCCGTTTTTTATACCTTTCCTTGAGATTTTTGGATTAGGGTTTTGGAGATATATCTTGTGAAAAACTTAGTGTTTTTCAGTTCAAATTCTAGTTTCTTGCTCTTACACATTTTTGAGCTTGTAAAATTCTTTGTACTCAGGTTTTGAGAGTTTTCACTCCTTCATCCAATAAAAGCAACATTCCTATCTCCAATTTCTATCTCTGTTTGTAGTTTTAGTAAGATGTTCATATTGTGATTCTATTTTACAGATCCTTTTTATGTCCTAATATTGCAGATTATTGATACACAAAGTTCATTTAATGCAGGTTGCATGCTGTGTTTAGGTTCAGACCTTCATGCAAATCAATTTTGTACTGATGTTCATGAGAGATTGTGAGGTCATTGCTATTTTTCTGAAGATTGTTTGTGGGTGAAATATCAAAGTCATTATTAAGTTGAGATCACATTAGATAGGATTTCATTTTAGTCATATTATCTATCCTTTTTCCCAGAAAATTATTTAGAAAACGATCATCATTCGGAGAACCAACTCACTTTGGAGATTCGTTCTTGCAAAGAGTTACCCACAACTCGAGAACGTTTCCATGTGTCAATATATTGTTGAACTTTTAGTTTCAGTAGGGTGCAAATCTTATTGATAACAACAACCATACGAGAAAATCCAGACCAAAACCTTGAGCAACCACTAAACACCTGTAACATATCTTCATTACAATTTTCTCAATATCCTCGACATATACAACCAACATCAACTAGAGTTGATAACCAGTTGACCAGTTGACATCAATGACAACACCTTCAATCTTTGGATTCTTGCAACATACACACTTCCACCATATTCACCACATTCTCAAAATATGTCAACCAATGATCTATCATTAACCAAATTTTACAAAATGTAACCTCACTCCAATAACAAATCTCAAACTTGAACCAAAACCAAAATAGACAACCATCACAATATGCCAAAAGGAGCCCATTTTCACTTGAAATATTAAAAACACCAATACTAAAAAACATAGAGATACCTCGATTTGAAAAGTATAATGGTAATGGAGACCCTAGAAATCATATATCAACATATACCACCTTGTGTAGTGACTTCATTTTTGAGGATAAACTCTTGGATAAACTCTTTCCTAGGTCTTTGAAGGACATAGATTTGGAATGGTTTTTTTCATTTCCCAATAACTCAATCCACTCATTCAATGAACTTTTCGATGCGTTCCTTAATCATTTCCAAGTAAACATTGGTCCTAAGATTACCCTAATTGATTTAATGTGATGCAAACAAAAGAAAAATGAAAAGGTCACAAACTTTATAGGGCGATACCAATTGCTTTACTCACAAATTAACCTAACTCTCTTTGATGTAGATGTTCAAAGAGTGTTCACTGAAAACTTGCAACCTAACATAAGAGATAAAATATTGTTGATGAAATATCCATCCTTTATACACTTGTGTACAACACCAAAATTATCAAAATTCAGTTAGTTAGTACGAAGAGATATCTTCCTCGACTCCTAATGAGAAATCTGAATCCATACCTCAAAAAAACTATCAACCATTCAAGAAGAAAACCAATTTTTTATCAAGTTACATACACCTCAAACAATAAACCACATTGAACCTCAAGTTGCTGCCATAAGTTCAACCCCGTACCAATTTAGACTAAAAGATAGATAATTTACCTAGCTACCTAACACTATCCATTCAATCATGTTACAAATTTTGGACAAGAACTTAATCCAATTGCCTCCCATTAGACCTATGGATAGACTAAACCTCTACCACCAAGTTACAATCCAAATACATTTTGTCAATATCATCAAACAAGTGGACATGATACAAAATGATGCAAGCATCTTAAACATCTAGTTCAAGAACTCATAAATTCTAATCACATCCAGCTGGGTGGTGTTAATCCTCAAGGGAATAAGTCTATTGCCTTGCCTAACCAAAACATGCAATATTTTTCCAATCCAATGCTAGACCATTCATCCAACTTTGTGCAAGCTTGTGATGTTTAGAACGATGAGATGAATATTGATAAGACTAATAATATGAGTAATGATATGAATGAGGATGAGAATGATGATGAAAATACAAATGAATTAGATAACATAGTTTCTTTGATAGATTTTCAACCTTGTAAGGGCCAAACCACTATGTTACCCGACAATGCTTTCACCCATAGTGACACACCTAGACATGCACCCGATGGTCCACTCTATATCACTAGATGTATCAATGAAAAACCTATACAAGGAATACTCATTGATCCTATGTATGTAGAGAATGTGATCATTGAGGAGTCTTTGTTTGTGCATGAGATTTATCAAGATTATTATGAATAATCTAAAGAATGGTAGAAAACTTAGGATGGTTTTGCTTTCCCTACGATATGTTCAATCACTCTTCCTCTTAAAGTTAGACCAAAAAAAATAGATGTATCATTCTCCATCATGCTGACATTGGATAAATTCTGTGTGAAGCTAGGCTACCCATGGCTACACTCCATGAATGCTATCCTATCGGTTATTCACAAGTGCACAAAGTTCCCATTTGAAAATGAGATATTTACAATGCATCATAATAGATTTAATCTGTTTTCCTCTTGTGGAAACTTTTCATTAGATTTATTTTGGCCTCAACCTATGGAATCTATTAAACCTCACGAGGAATTCTTTTTCCAATCATACGAAAAGTTTAAGGCAAAGAACATAACATAGTTATCTCTTACCAATATTCCTAAAAATGACAAGACCATAGTTGTTCCTCCTCCTCAACATTTATGGATAAAATTTTTCCTAAAATAAAGACCCTTCCAAGTAATCATGGTAAATATGCCATAGTTCCTCCACCCATCTCCTATAAAATACCACGAGACAGTTAAATGATTCCTTTTGTGCCTCCAAAGATAAAAAAAAGTGTATAGACCTAAAGAGATAGGGGTTTCCCAACCCCCAGTGGTTCCTTCTGTTCCCCCCTTAAGGGAAGAAAAGATACTTGTAGACGTTCAAATTATCCTGATTGATATTGCAAACTTGATCCTGATTCACTAACATTAGTTCTTCCTGAATCACTTCTTTACTAACCATTTAATTAAATAATCCTTATTTAATTAATTCATCATATTTCCTCTATTAATTAAATAAATCAACTTTATTTGATTAACTCATCATTTTCTTTTAATCAAATAAATCATTTTATTTAATTAATCCTAATGTTCCTCCTTTGATTAAATAAATCATTATAGTTATTTAATCCTAAAGTCATCTCCTTTAAATTGAATAAATTAACCTTTATTTAATTTAAATTTAAAATCATAATCAAACTTTATTTAATTAAATCTAATGTCCATTATTCTTCTCATTTGATTTAAATAAATCTAAAAATCTATGTCAAATAAAAATAATTTCCCTCTAAGTTAATTAAATCCTGATTAACTCTAACTCTAATCCATCAAATCCCCTAGATTTTGCAACTTGAACAAGTAAATCATTTATTTGATTTATAAATTCTTCTATTTCATTCAAAAATGGCACCTCTTTGGAATATTCCTCCAATTTGACATCTCCCTCCCAAAAGGACTTGTCCTCCAACATGGCATTTATAACTCTTACATGTCCTTTTTCTTGATCCAAGTGGCATTAACTCATCTTTCAACTCTTCCTCCACAAGCCATCTTTCAAATTTCAAATTCCACCTAATTGCATTTATTTGCACATTGATCAAAATGTGCTCCACCTCTCTTCAATAGCATGTTGAAAAGTGGCACATTGTTATTGGTTCATCTTTAGTCCCACATCTTTCATGTTTCTCATTCCTCCATCCCTCTTTCCTATAAATGGAGAGCTCTTCTATTGATTTTGGATCCACAACTTTATGCAAGATCATTATCTACAGATTTGGAGCAAAGTTCATCCACCATTTTCATAGTTTTCATCAATCTTAGCTAGGTTATTGCAAATTTCATCAAGGATCACATTGTTCATCATCAAAGATCATCATAGCTTGCAAGGAATTAGGAAAGGGCTACTTCCACATCAAAGTAGCACCAATTCCCCCATGGGATGTGGTTTGGATGTTTTGAATAGGATTTCAATAAGCTTTCATTTGATATTCCATCTTTGTTTTCTTGTTCATTGCATGGGGAATGATTGTTTTAGACTTGTTTGATGACTAAAATTGGGTTGTTTGATCATGTTTGAGCAGGTCTAGATCAACCATTCACATTTTGGCGCTAGAAGGAGGCGCCGCCTTTCAAAATTAACACATTTTTTTGGGTCAAAATTCCACTATTTTTTCAAACTTTTGTGTCTTTAGGAAAGAGCGACGTTGGGAAGGTCAAATAGTGACGTTGGGAAGGTAAAAAAATGACGCTATTAGTCTAGTGTCGCTATTTAGCAACGCTATCAACACTCCAAGACATGACACTGAAGCCATTCTCCTGAGGCTAGACTAGACAAACTCAAAAGTGCGACATTGAAGAGAAATTGCAATGCAATCGCGGTCTTTGGTTGTCCACAGAGTGATGCTAACCTCACTAGAGTGACGTTGATTTCCTCAAACTGCGACGCCTCCGTGGATTGCGATGCTAGAGTTGGGTAAAAGGTCATTTGTTAGTTTTAATTCAACATGTGCCTTTTTATTTTGATCACCTTTGACTTCTAACCTGTTTGTGGCATTGTTTTCTATAGGCTAACCAATTTTTGTAGGTTGAAGTGATCAAGAGGGAAAGGAGGAAATGAAGACAAGGCTTATTATGGCATTATCACATGATTGTAACAAGTGTTTTTAAACACTTTGGGAGCAATTATAATCCCATTCTTAAGGCTTTGTTATCTTCAAGTTTTTAGGGCTCAAATAAAATTCTTTTGGGTTTTAAAAAGAACAATCAAAGGGTTAAAAAGAACACTAGGAACTTACTAGAGTTGGTTTTGGATTTAAGAATTGAACAAAAAAACTTCAAACATTTGATTTGGTGCTATAAAAAGAATCCATTACTGCTTTTGAGGTCTAAAATGAACATGTGTATTTTGTGTTTTGTAATCTTTTTTACAAGTTAATATCATTTCAAGGGCGTATGCACTTCTCTCACGCTTCATGACGATCTTGAGAATCAAAAGTCTTTTGGTGATATTCGATTGTCTAAAAGATTTCCTCCACACTTCAATTTGGGCTTTTAAAAATTGAACAAAATCTTGCGAGTGTGAGTGAGTACATTGTGTGTGTTCTCTCTTTGTTCACATAAATAAATATTGATCGAACTACGGATGTGATTATTCGCTTTTGTTTACTTTTAGAGGGTCTTCCTTGGTGGGAAAAAGTACTCACCCCAAGGGAATGACCCAAGCAGTAACGAGCATAAGCCAGGCTCTTCCAAACCGCTATACAAATTTTTGGTTGCAAGGAAAGTTTGCAATCAACTTAGTGATGCATGATAACTCTCCCCTAGTATCTTTATGATGCATAAAGTCCTTGTTCTAAGGGTTGGGATACCTCTTGAGGGAGTTTATCATCATGTCCTATGAATTGGATGCCTTTATTATGAACCATTGTGTAGTAGCCAAAAATCCCAATATTTGTTGGTGTTAGGAGGTTGGACCTCCGAAGCCGTCCCACATACTTGTGATTCTTGTAGAGATGAAAAGTTCATAATGGGAGATTCATGAGAATTGAAGCTTGGATGACCTATAGAAGTGAGTGCCATGGAGGGGAGCCAGTGTGGTCAAGCTTCTAGTCATCCACTCTGAATAAGTGTAGCTGGATTTATCGAAGTGGGAAATTCAAAAAATATTTTCTCTTCCATCCTAGGATTGTGCAATTTTGAGTCAGTTAAACACATTGATTGGATCCAAAATCTTAAATTTTATTTTTTAACAATGCTCCTCAAATTTCAAATCCTTTAGTAGGAGCAAATACCTTTGAGAGAACCCAAGTGCTACTGCTTGTCCCTTGGGATTTTATCCTTGGAGGATTCTAAGTATTTGGACTTGTTTCTCAATTTTCTCTCTAAATTCAACATTAGGGAACTATTGCCTTGATTCCCTTTATTTCCACATAATGGACCTTGTGGGATGAAAAGAAATTGAGACATTAGACATTGAGTTCAAAAGCTAAGCAAGAAAAGTTTTTGTGGTAAAAATAACTCATTAAGAAAGATAAGAAACAATTGAACCTCACATGTGTGTCTTCAAATGATTACCAAAAAGATCAAAATCCCAAAACAAAAGTCTTTGTGCAAAAGTTTCAAGTTTAGGTGTCATACTCAAAAAGCCATCAAGAAATACATTAGGAAGTGCAACCAAAAACAACATCTCAAGATAAGCAAGAAATTCACAAGGTCTTATAGACTCATTCCTTTCAACAACCTCGATATGTATGCTCAATTTGAACCACTTCTTGGTTGAAAGGTTCTTGGATGTATAGCATGTTCTTCAATACCGAGGTCTTGTAAACAAAAATTTCTCTAGGTTCACTTAGGATCAAAATCAACACTCTCATCCATCCTCAAACATCAATCAAAATCATCTCACAAACAACTCTTAGAATCTTGGAAAAATCCTTCATACTAGACTTTTGGGAAATCAAATCAAAATCATCTTGTTTGGCTAAGTGTGTGGGGATGCATCCTTCTTCATACACTTAGTTAAATTATCACCTTGTGGAAAAATTTATCCCAAGACAACATCTATCCTCTTGGAGTTTATGAGTTCATTATCAAAATCAAATCCAAACCAAATCAAAATCAAAATCCAAAATCAAATCCAACATAAAAATCCAAAAGTCTTAAAGTCTAGTATCTCCAAGGTTCTTAAGAGTTCAATCATCCACAAATCATTCATCTTTTCATTATGTCATCACCATCCATTAATCCTTAACATCTTAGACTTTCTTTTTTGTACCTAAAGTTTAGATCAATCCAAGGAGTTAGAGGTTCACCTCCCATATTCCTGAAAATTGATCCTTATTTTATGGTCCAAACTAGATCTCAACACAAGAAGAACATGGAAACAAACAAAGAAACATCTACTTCAAGGGACTTAAGTCAAACCGCTTCTGAAATCAATCCCATTGGATCTAGCAATCCCCAACCCAATCTTCCTATAATACCACAATATCCTCAAGAGGAAGGTTTCCAAGTGGAGGACATCACCAACAATTTCCTAGGAATGACTCAAGACGAAATCATAGAAATGGTCCAAAATCCCGAAACTCACAAAATTGTCAATGCCATGATGAAACTTAATCCTTCACAATACATGCTAGAACTGGAAAAATAAGGGGCTAAAATCCCTTCTAATTATGATGTAAGCACTATTGTGGAGAAACCTCTTGGGATTATGCCACCGGTCTCATTCACACCCTCCTTTCAAAGCATCATTCAAACCATCCCACAACCTACATCATCTCTTGCTCCAACTCAACCTATTGTCAACAAGGGGAGATCATTGCTTCATGCTCTTCAAACAAATCCCCTTGTAAACAACCAAGAATTGGATGCAAACACCATTTTGGGTCAATCCGTCCCATTAGATCCAAAACACCCATACGTTCCACTCATCTTTCATGACACCAACAATCCATCCCATTTCTTCGTGACACTGGCATATCGTCTTAACACACAAGTCTCTCTCCCCATGACTTCACGAGACGGTGGAATATTTGGACAAGGAGAATATTTGACCCCTCATCATCATCATTTCCTCAAGGGAACACACCATCCATATTCCCACCATTTCCACCTCTACCACTAACATCTGCACCAATCCTCAGTTTTAGGGCAACCCCCTTTACCAATCCTCAATCAAAAAAATCAAAACAATCCTCTAATCGTAAATAAAACCATCATACTGAATCCTCTGATCATGCCATCAATATCGCAACAACAGGTGGCAAGAATCCAAACAACACAAGCAATCAACACATCATCTACAATACCCAAAATACCTCAAAATGTGGTCTCCCAAGGACCTATCATATCAACCACACCATCCACTGCACAAATCAATCCAACAACACCTCTCATCACAACATCTCACACAATTCTAAATCCTCCACCACCACAACCAAAACCAAACATGGAAAGCCAATATAGCATCACACTGCAAGCTGCCCAACAAGCCTATCAAAAGGAACTTCAACAATTTAAAAATCATCAAGCTATGCAAGCTGCATAGCTAGCCGCTCAAAAAAGCCCAGACACAACAAGCCGCACAACAAGCTGCCCAAGCTGCGCAAGTAGCTCAGGTAGCTCAAGCTGCATAGGTTGCTCAAGTCTCACAGGCTGCCCAAGCTGCACAAGTTTCTCAACAAGCTCAAGCTCAGGCACAAGCCCAATATCTAGCCCAACAAGCTCAAGTGCAAGCACAATACCAAGCACAACAACAAGCAGCTCAACAACAAGCATATCGACAAGCCTTGCAATAGTACCAAGTGCAACAAGAAGCAACCCAACTATTAGCCCAACAACAAGCATTATTGGCACAATAGCAGCAAGACCAACAACAAGCATTGTTGGCACAACAACAAGACCAACAACAAGTGTTGTTAACACAACAATAATTTCAGGCATACCAACAAGCCTTGATCACACAACAAAGCTTACAACCACCTCCCACAAACACCCAAAACACCCCACCCATCACTCAAATGATCAAACCATCTCAAAACACATTCACCCCACCTCCTGATCCGCAAAATGATGTGACGACACAAATCAAGTTTCTCTCACAACAAGTGTTAGATCTCTAATATGGGAAAAAAACAAAAACACCAAGCAATTTGTGCCCCTATCTATTTGATAGAAGTATTGCGATGGTGTCATTCCCAAAAGGGTTTGAAATCCCTAAATTTGACAAATATTGTGGGATGGGTAATCTTGAAGATCACATCAGGGAATTCTAAGTACATTGCATGAAAGTTGCATACGATGACACATATCTAATGTGACTATTCCCTCAAAGTTTGGCAAGACCATCAATGGAATGGTTCTCTTGCCTTCCTCCTGGAATAAAAAAGTTCCAAGAAATTGTGGACGCATTCATATAGAACTATGCATTCAACATTGGCATGGATTTGAGTCTAGAGGAACTATTTGCTCTTAAACAAGCTAAGGGGGAAACATTCACATCCTTCTTGCAATGATGGCGATCCAAGACCAACAAGAGCAAGTGGACCATGCTAGAAGAACAACAAATCTGCACTATCATTGCCAATCTCGAAAAAACCTTATCTTTCCATCTAAAAATGCAATGCATCACCACATATGACCAGTTGATCCCCAATGCACTCAACATCGAAAGAGCCCTTATTGCACAAGGGGGGACACCCACATCAAGAATATCAAGATAACCGCCCATCAAATAGCTACAACGAAAAACCTCGCACATGGGAGAAAACTAAGAATGCCACTAATGATGGTGTGGTTGATGCCAAGGTCATAATCAGTGCTCAAAAACAAAACACACAATCATACCAACAACCACAAGGAAACAATCGAAATAACACGTAGGCCAACACGATATCACAACAACCCAACAGCCAAATCGTCAATAATCTGAATAATCAAGGAGGACCACCCCCATGGAACAAATATCCCCCCAAGAAAAAATACACAACCCTTGGGGAATCAATCGAATCTGTCATGAAGAAACTAGTACAAGACAATCTCATTAAAATCCCCATCTATGAGAATTATCAAGAGCCCCAAGTGAAACCACCATGGTACAATGAAAACCACCTTTGTGATTTTCATAAAATCAAGGGACACACGATGGCCAGTTGCATGAGACTGAAAAATTTGATCCAAGACCTTATCGATGAAAAAGTCATAAATGTTGAACAACCTGTAGAAAATCAAGACCTTAAGATATACACGAATCCGATGCTCGATCATAATAAAGGGAAAAACCATGGAAAGACAAAGTATGGAAATGCAAACCATGTGTACGATCATGTTGTCGCATCCCTAGATGAATGGGTCACTGTTGTTAACGTCAAGGGAGCCAAAGCCAATTGTGGAGTCACCACATGTGGTGGAAAAGTTACCATTGCTAGATCATCATAGCCACCTAAGGCATCCACCTCAAATCCGAAATCTGTTCCCAATGGTTATAATGTCTTGGACCAGCTAAAAAGAACCCCTGCTTAGATCTCCATCATGGAGTTACTGAAGATCTCACCTGCACATAGGAAAATACTAGAGGAAGCATTGGCTTCATCCACTATCTCCACAAATCTTGATGCTGACCAGTTCCAAGCTATGGTCGGACACATCACCACCCCACATCTCCTAACATTTTATGATCAAGACTTTCCCACTCAACCATCTCATAACTGCACACTCCATCTCAAAGTCCTAGTCCATAAAAATAAAGTCAAAAGGGTCTTGGTGGATGGGGGTGTAGGTATAAATATCTGTTCACTCAAGCTAATAAAGAATCTGAGATTCTCCGAGGACGTCATTGAAAAAGGAAAAGGCATCACAATCAGAGCATATGATGATTAGGAAAGAGTGTCTCAAGGCACTATTCAAATCCCTATTCAAGTAGGTCCAACCATCATGGAAACCACATGCCAGGTCCTTGACCTTGATTTACCTTATAACAACCTCTTGGGGCATCCTTGGATCCATGGGATGCAAGCTGTCGCATCTACCTTTCATCAATGTGTTAAGTTTCCTTATAAAAATCAAGAGGTCAAGGTCCATGGTGATCCTGAGCCCTTTTATTATTGCAAAAACCTCGAAGCAAAGTACTACAAAATCCCTCAAGTCCCAAAGAATGATGAAGGCCCTTCAATCCCATATGTAGACCCAACTACTTTAGCCTCCACTTATGAGACAAAGACACCCGCCATTCCTGACATCTATGAAATCAAAGTCATTATCCAAGACAATGGGTGTGGGGATTACATAATGAAGAAAAGTGCTTTTGCAATAGGAGAGTTACCTCAATCTCCTAGGTCTCACGGGAAGCCCCAACCGATTGAAACATAAACCCAAACCTTCAAAGAAGACCCCTCCATATTTAGATGTTGGGGGGACCTAAGTCAAGAAGTGGTAGATGAAAAAGACATATCAAGTCTGCTATACCAAGATGAAAGACTCGTGCCTGATCTTCCTATGGATGATAGCAACAAAGGACTACAAATGATGCTTGGTATGGGCTATAATAGAAACAAGAAACTTGGATAGAATGAAAATGGGCTTCTGGTACCTCTCATTCATGAGAAGCATATGAGAAATCTTGGCCTTGGATGTATCTCTGGACAAAAATAACCATACTTGGCAAAGGTGCCCTGATTAGAAAATCCAAAGCTCCCCTTAGTTGCTGGTGTCCACAGGTCTACCCTTAGACAACTATACCTTTGACATAACCGATGTGTGTGATGAGGACCCTATAACTGACTTACCCATGCTATTCGAGGATTCCTCCCTTCACATGATTAGTACCCTATATTTTGAGTCAAACAACCAAACCCATGAGCTAAACCTGGTCTATCCCCAACTCATCAATTACCACCAACGAGGACCACCAATTCTAGACACATAAAAATGATGAGGCTCTCTCAAAACTCATGGGATTGTGAGATATTGTACCATGTAGAGATCACAAATTTGGGTTCGACATCGTGCTAGACACACATGCCTATTATGGGGAAATGATTGAATCCCTCAGTTGAAAAAGTGAAAATTTAAGAATAATCTCTAGGTCGTTGAGTGAAAACCACACTGTGGCACTCTCTGACCCGAGAATAGAAAAATAAAGGACACATCCAATGGTGAAAACCTCTTTGAGGTGCCGAAAGATGAGGGATTCAGTCTTCCCCTTAGTGCCATTCATCAGGAGAAGTCAACAGTCTTAGCAGAGAAGTGCAATCCGGTCAACCTGGGGACAGAGGAAACGCCACATATCACCTTCTATGCAAAATCACTCTTGATAGAAGAACAAGAACTCCTAGCTGTGTTCCTAAGAGAAAGAAAGATAAAATTTGCATGGACCTATACCGACATGCCTGGCCTTGATCCAAAAGTTGTGGTTCACCATCTAGCTGTCTACCTAGAAGCAAAGCCAGTAAGATAAAACTAAGAAAGATGCATCCACAAGTAGCATTGTTGGTCAAGATGGAATTACATAAGCTCCTTGACACTAGTTTCATATGACCAATTGATTATCCAGAGTTGGTTTCAAATATTGTACCTATTTCAAAGCCCACTGGAGGCATCCGCATCTGCAATGACTTCAAAGATTTGAACAAAGTATGTCCCAAAGATGATTTCCCTCTCCCAAACATAGATATGATTGTGGATATGACAACAAGACATGAAATGCTATCACTAATGGATGGATTCTCAGGGTACAATTAGATCATGATAGCTAAGGAAGACCAACACAAGACAACTTTCACTTGTCCATAGGGGACACATTGCTGGAATATGATGCCATTTGGGTTGAAAAATGTAGGAGCTACCTATTACAAGACTTCACAACACTTCAAAATAGGACTCGATAGATGATGAAAAGGTGATTTTTAGGTGAATTGTAATGAATAGAGTCTAGAAAACTGTTGAAATGTTTTACAACACTTCACAACATCTTCATAAGAAGCCATAATTTGAATTTTAAGGACCTAATGTGAATTTTCAAGCCACATTGCAACATTAAATCAAAGAAAAATGGACCAAGCATCGTGAAGAAAGGCCTAAAAGACCATGAAAATTCCAAGGAGCCATTTTTCTACGACACAGACCCAAAGCTTCCCGAAGCCCCTAGTTGCAGGCCGATTGAAGGGGGTCCATGCCTCGAGGTTGAAGGAGACAAGTCTGGGAAAGAAGACCTCCAACAAGACATTGGAGCTCGTAGGGCACTAGGGCTCATTTGGCCTCGAGCCCTAGTGTGAAGGAAGCCTTTGAAACCTATGTAGCTAATGATGGGAAGGAGGCACAAATGAGTTGTAGTACCCCAAAGGCACCCAACCGTTTGGGTGGAAGTCTTGAAATAGAAGGCCCAAAACCAAAGGAGGGGGACACCTCACTATTGGGGAAGAGCAAAAAGAACTCAAATCATGTCATCGGAAGTGTCAACAAAATGAAAGAAATTTTGAACTCCTTAATTAAAAGAAACGGTACTGCCTTGGACTACTCAAAAAATATAAGAGATAACCAAGTAGGTAGCAAGAATCTAACCACTGAAAAAAAACTTGAATCAAAATTGATGAAGGGCAGCGAATTTGTAGGGCTCATGGGGGGCCTAGCCAATGAACACATTAAGTGCCAAGATACTACCTTGACCATTCCCTCGGGCCCAAAAAGGAGAGGCAGGAAGAAGGGTTATGCCATCAATATTAATGGTGGTAGCATTGTGCTAAGTAAGAAAAAAAGGAAAAAAACAAGCATTGTGCTTCCCACCTTGAGCACCAAGAGGCTGGAAAGCGATGGAACCTCTCCTAAATACTTTGAAATGTTTAGGAAAGATAAAGAGATTGACACCAACTCTAATTCCAATGAACATTAATTGCAAATTTTGTAATGTAAGGGGTTTAGAATCCACAAATAGGAAATACTTGGTGAGGAGGTTTCTCAACATGGAAAAAAGAAAAGATTTTGTCCTCCTGCAGGAGATTAAAGCTACTAGGCTCACATTGGAAACCAACCTGAGATTTGTTTGGAACAATGCCACAACCTTGATCTCCAAACATGAAAGGGGAAAAGGGGGAACTACTATTTTAATGGCCAAGGTCTAGGAACAATTTTTCATAGGGAATGGGGTGTCCCCATGTAATAGAGTAGTGTGGGATACATTTGAGAAAGATGGAGCCAAGTTTGGAATATTCTCAATCTACGCCCCAAATGATTACAAAGAACACACAAAACTCTAGAAATGGCTTGTAACCCTGCCTGATATCCCATGGATTTTTTGGGGAGATTTTAATATGGTGGAATATAGGGAAGACAAAAGAGGTGGCTTGGATATGGAATGGAAATGGAATGAGAAACATTTTTGGTTGAGATTTAAGAATAGAATCAACCTATTAGACCCTCTTGAAAAGAAAAAGGAGCAACACAGGATAGTATGATACACATGGTGCAATGCTCAGAAAGGAGGAAGGATGATCTATTGTAGGTTAGATAGGTTCTATACAAACAAGGACTGGTACAACTTCATCCTGATGGATGGGGGTCAAAGTGTTGTGGTCTATCCTTTCACACTTTCTGATCACCATCCAATCAAAGCCACTCTTATCCTGAACACAGCCCGGAAGAAGGTAAGGAACAAGGGGAAAAATTTCATACTCAATGTCAATCTGCTTAAAGATGAAAGCTGCAGAGTAGCCATATACACCCTTAGAGAAATAAATAAAGGTCTCCTTAGGGGAGAAGGAGAAATAAAAAGATGGAAAGCCAATGTAAGTGGATGGAAGAAACTTTTCCAAATAGTTGGGAAACATATGGCAATGGAGAGGAGGAGAGAAGAAAATGCCCTTCAGGATGAGCTGCTGAAAATGGAAATAAAATTGCAGAATAATACAACAGATGAGGAAGCAAATGAGGAGATGGTGGCAGTAAAGAACACCCTTAGGAGGCTACAAGCACACAAACTGCAGGGCCTAAAAATAAGAGCCAAACTTAATTGGCTAGAAAATAGGGATAAAGGGTCAAATTTTTTCTTCAAGTTCCTAAAGGAGAAGGGGGTCAAAGAATAGATTGATCAAATTTATCACAATGGCACTCTATTCACCTCTCAGGAGGAGATCTTAAAATAGTTCTCCCTCTTCTTCAAGGATCTCTTCTCCTCTGAAGGTGAAATTGAGGAAGGGAGGAGTGCAAGGACCCTTATTAAAGGAATGATCCCCACAAAAATTTCCCTGGAGGATGTTGGGCTACTGGACAAGGAAATCAACAAAGAAGAAATTAGGATTTCCATCAATTCAATGAGTAATGATAAATCCCTAGGAGCAGATGGTCTCGCGGTTGAGTTCTACAAAACCTTTGTAGACTAGATATGCGAGGATGTCCACCAAGTGTATCTGAAAGCACTTGATAAAGGTTCTTTAGGGGAAAAAATAAACATAGGTATAATTAGGCTACTCCCCAAGGAAGGAGAAAAATCCAACATGAAAAATTGGAGACCAATAACACTCTTGAATGTATCTTATAAAATTTTGGACAAAGCGCTTGCACTAAGATTGGTCAATATCTTTCCAAATTTCATAAACAACACCCAAACAGGCTTCATAAAAGGAAGATTCATTTTGGAAAACCTCATCACCAGCTGCGAGGCTATGGAATGGAGTAGAGCCTCCAAGAAAAACTCTGCTATGCTATTGTTAGATTTTGAAAAAAACATATGATAGGGTTGAATGGAGCTTCCTAAAGACAACCCTAGAGGCCTTTGGCTTCCCACAATAGTTCTGTAAAATGGTGTGCACCCTACTGGAAGATGCTTCAACTCAAGTGCACATAAATGCCTCTCTATCTAAAAAAATTATGCTAGAAAGGTCCATAAGGAAGGGTTGTCCCCTTGAACTAGCTCTCTTTGTCATAGCCCTTGATGCCTTGCACTTCCTACTAAGAGACACAATGGCAACACCAAAAATAAAAGGTCTTTGCCTCCCTGACAATAATGAATTGCTTAACATACAGTTTGCGGATGATACAACCTTGTTTGTGGATTTAGAGGAGGAGAACATTGAGAGGCTTGTTTGTAAGCTTAACCTCTACTGCAAAGATTTAGGGGAAAAAATATCAGGGGAAAAGTCTATAATGTTGGGCTGGTTAGATAGCCCCCTAGATTGGCTACAAAGGTTTGACTTCCAGTGGGGGGGCCTAAACAAGCAGGTTAGATATTTGAGCATACCTTTTGCAGTTAGCCCCTGCTTAAAGGATATGTGGAATTGGATCAAAGAGAAAATAGAAAAGAAAATGAATAGATGGAATAGGCACTACCTCTCATTGGCTGGCAAGTTCCAAGTTTTCCAAAATATTCTCTCTTCCTACTCTATCTACTTTACCTCGATATTGTTTTCTAGTAGCTATCAAATAAAAGAAATCCAAAAGAAGATCAAGAGCTTTCCATGGTCAAATGGGAAAGGGAAAAGAAAGAAACATGTAGTTAGGTGGGACTAGTGTTGCATGAGAAAGAACCAAGGAGGGATGGGTCTCAAGGACCTAGAAAAACATGGAATAGCACTGTCCAGCAAATGGGTCTTTAAAGCATTGGAAGGCAACGAACCTTGGAAAGTCCTAGTACAAAATAACATTCAAATGGCCACTCTTGAGCATGCCAAAACTTGGAAAGGTTTACCTTTTAGTGATATTGTCCTTTCAAAGCACCCAATTGTCCCTGATGGGTCGAAGGTCCTTAGAAGTATATGGAAAGTGTGGGAAATCATAAAAAACATGCCTCCAACACCACCCTCACCCCCTACAATGGTAACTCATTACATCTCACCAAGCCCATCTAGTGGAACATGGAACACAATGGGAAACCCTTGGCATTACTTCAAGGATGCTCGACCAGGAAATGGGCACAAGCAGGAGTGAGAACACTGAATGAGGTTTTGATGAATGACAAGCTTAAAGGGTGGTTTTGGTGATTTTTTAAGAACCAAAATTAATCTCAATCCCTACCTATGAATTTTCCACAACTCAATCATTAGCAAGGTTGAGGATTGGCCAACACTTAAGTAAAGTACTTAGTACCTCACTTCTTCTCTTTGCACTCTGTGGGACCTAGGAGGTTAACCCTATGCATGCACATAATATCTCTAATGTGGTCAAGAGAATTTCCTCACACAGATGCATTTCCTCAAGAAACCCACTTCGTCAAAGGCTTGGCAGACCTCGGGTGAAAGTGTCATTTGTTTCAGGGAATGCGTTTACATACTGAAAGTTGGGGGAGTGTTATTTAGAATATGTTATGAATTTTTCATCATCTTGATTCCTAGGCCAAATTCATTACTATCTCAACTGGATATGAGATAAACTAAGAAAACCATCAGTGCCTTATCTGAGGGAGAAACAGAGTCACTACTTGCAATCAATCGGTAATACAATTATGACTGGACATCAGAAATTAATGGACTATTAGTATGACACTTTGTAACATACTACTCACTTTGTTTCAAAATATTACTTCCTTACCAAATCCTATATCCCTTTCTTACAAACTAATGGCCTTATTTCAGCGTTTAATCAACTAATTGAACTAAAGCATAAAACAAGCTCATTCATTCAATGCAAATGATAGAAGACAAATGAAATCATAATTAACAACTTCATTCATAACTTGGAAGAAAATACATAGGAGAGCAACATTTTATAACTAATATTTTCACAACTATCAAGCGTTTGAAATTTAGGCATACCCTTAAAATATTGATTTTCATGTGGCAGCAACTCATAATATTTATCATTTAAAACATTGTTAAGCTGAAAACAACATTCTTCAATATTTTTCCTATTACCACACTATAAGAAAACTTCATCCAACTGAAAAATATGGCACTCATATTCTACCACATGGTTGGTACTATCAAGCTCAATTTGATTATTAGTTTGCGTGTCAGGTGAAACAATCATAGGAACTAATCAAAAAATGATTCACTTCATGAGAACTATCTCCAAGTGTATGTAAAGAGATACACTCATACATTGGGACACACTATAATTGTGCCTCAACATACTGGTGTAGAGAAACATCAAGAATCTCTAACTTATCCTCATCCTTGCTCACTTTAATATCTTCTGAGCATAACATATCAACATCTTCAACATTCATATCTTGTTCAACAGTGAGCAATTCTGGTTCAAAAAGATAATCTATTTTTTCTTTGAAATCAGCCTCCATATCCACATGAAAAGATTCATAACTAGACTCATCTAAATCAGGAAACAAATACTTATCCAAATCTGCATTAAAATTCTCAAAATTTGGCTTATCAGATACATAAAATTCATGGTTATCTACTATTTCTAACCCATCAAAATAGATTTTTGAACTTGCATCAACCTGCACACTTTCATGCTCATCATACAAGCATTATCAAAATCAAATAGTTGTTTGTCATTATCCACATTATCACCATGTTGACCAACTGGTTCATAATTGGAAGGAAGATCAGATACCCATGCATCATATCTCACATAGTGAAGATTATCATCACTGTCAAAATCAATATGGGCAACACACAACAAGTGAGGGTTACTCACATGTGCATATTTCTGATATTCAGTGATCAACAAATTTGAAATTTGTTCACTGCTCAATAGACCATTGCTATGATCCATTATTTCAGCCACTTCCTCTTCTTGACTTCCACTAGAACTACATGCATTACCAAGTTGTAAATCAGGGTATACCATAATATCACCATCATTAAAATCTGAAAATTCAATGAACTGATCACAAACAAGATTTCCCCAATCATAGGAGATTGAATTGCTAATAACCTTGTCAAAAGCATGTTCATAGTCTGTCATAGAGAATAGGCTGTCCATTTGTTCATTCTTACTTACTTTTGGGCTATCATGACAACAATCTACACCTTTATTCATTTCATCATTGGACTGGGTGTCATCATTGAATTGGTCATTTACATCCTTTTGAAGATAGAGACAAACATTTTCTTTGTCATGAACATCAATGGAAAACATTGCATCACTCTTAATTTCTTCCTTCTCAAGTATGCACTTGTCTGGATTTAAAATTGAAAACATCTAATCATTTGTATTCATATAGTTGCTAATTTCATCAGCATGTCTACCAACAACTGAAGACATCATACTTTGCACATATTCATTCCTCATTTTTTCCATATTGTCTAAACATATATAAGCCATTTACATACTCAATATTTTAAAATCCTTTAATAGTGCATTAGATCCTACCTCAAAAGCTTCAAAATACATATGAATGCAATATGAGATACTAGGTCTGAAATTTTCAAGGATTAGTGAAAGAGCAACAAAAAATCTGTGATTGAAAGCAATACTTGACTCTTCATCTTGTTTTTTAAGCTGCTTTAACCTTGTGACAAGGTCAGAAGGTTCTTTTGCAAATTCTTCTCTATAAGCATCCATTAGTTTATCCCAACAGGAAAAGGACTTCTCAAGAAAAATTAAATACCAATCCCTAGCTTTAGCTTCAAGATATTTTGCAAAAAACCTCATCTACATATCCTAATCTTCAAATGAATGTTTCACCATGAAGCTATAAAAACTTTGGACATGTGCATCTCCTTCACACACATTGTATCCATTAAATCTAGGCATCTGCTTATAGACTCGAGATGGCCTACTTTTAACCTTATAATCAATCCATGACAAGTCTAATTGGTCATATGAGTCAAAAGAATTGACAAAAGGTGCAACAATTTGGCTAGTATATCTAGTATGATTATCTCTTAACTGGGCTTGTATAGCCATCAGGTTCCTTTTGTTCATCTCTTTAATTCCCCTTGTAAACACAACTTCCCATTCCGGCCATAGCCTAGGCTTATTCACACTTGGGTTCCTGTACTTTGGGGTTTCGACTATTTGAGGATTATAAGGCTTCTGAAGCTTCTTAACAATATGCATCAAGGTTTCTAATGGCATGGTTATTTCCCTTTGGTAATCCATAGATACATGCAAATCTGGGTTTAACTAGTTGTACATAATCATAACCATGACAATATGAAGGATCACTAGGATAGTTGCTAATATGATGGTAACCAGGGCTTGAAACATATGGTAATACGGGTGGAGGCAAGTCCCTAAGATATAAAAATTCATTCTAACCATCCATACTAGCACATTTGTGAGTACTTAGACAAGTGCTTTAAAAGGAACAATAATTTCATTCAATATGACAGATTTAGCAAATGAAAATATGCAGAAAACCATGTACCTTCACACCTCCAATTGCTGCAACTTTGAATAGAGCACTTTCAAGTTACAATAAAAAACAACAAACCTTCATGTGCATATATTGTAGAGCAAATTCACTACCTCTTCAACAAGAGGAAAACCTTTGAAGCAAGGATATCTTTCTCTGAGTTCTTCTAGCAAAGTCACTTCACCTTATTTTGAATTTGGGGCTGCTACAAATCAATTTGAAAACCTGGAACTTCTTCAACATCTGAACTAGATGTTCATTCATTTTTGACTCCTTCCAAATGGTCTTCAAAAAATTTGCACCAGAGATGCAAAGTTGTTCCCCAGCAGAGTCGCCATTTCTGTTGGTGATTTTTTAAGAACCAAACTTAATCTTAGTCCCTACCTATGAATTTTTCACAACTCAATCATCAACGAGGTTGAGGATTGGCCAACACTTAAGTAAAGTACTTAGTACCTCACTTCTTCTCTTCGGGCTCTGTGGGACCCAGGAGGGTAATCCTATGCATGCTCATAATATCTCTAATGTGGTCAAGAGCATTTCCTCACACATGCATTTCCTCAAGAAACCCACTTCATCAAAGGCTTGGAAGACCTCGGGTGAAAGTGTCATTTGTTTCAGGGAATGCGTTTACATACTGAAAGTTGGGGGAGTGTTATTGAGAATATGTTATGAATTTTTCTTTATCTTGATTCCTAGGCCAAATTCATTACTAGCTCAACTGGCTATGAGATAAACTAAGAAAACCATCAGTGCCTTATCTGAGGGAGAAACAGAGTCACTGCTTGCAATCAATCAGTAATACAATTATGACTGAACATCAGAAATTAATGGACTATTAGTATGGCACTTAGTAACATCCTACTCACTGTGTTTCAAAATATCGCTTCCTTACCAAATCCTATATCCCTTTCTTACAAACTAATGGCCTTATTTCAATGTTTAATCAACTCATTGAACTGAAGCATAAAAAAAGCTCATTGATTCAATGCAAATGATAGAAGACAAATGAAATCATAATTAACAACTTCATTCATAACTTAGAAGAAAATACATAGGAGAGCAACATTTTAGAACTAATATTTTCCTTCATTTATGATGGGAGCAACAAGCACCCGATTGAATTACAATTTCATTTTCATTTCACTTCATTTCAAAACCTAATTTCAACTAATTCCTTGAAGAACTCCCCAAGCGGTTTCTTATGCAATCATTTGGGAATAGGGGAGGAAAAAAGGAAAAAAACATGTGCATGATACCATTAGTCATTGTCACCGCGTTCATTGTTGAAACATAAAATATTCCATATCATATCAGCCGAAGGACTTCCACATCGACGTGGAAGAGCAAAAGATAAACCATGGACACATGAAAAGAAATACCTCCTATGCAAAGACCGTGGTGTCATCAAAAAAAAAAAGGCAGTGACCCTATTCAGAGTCGTCGGTATCAGAGAATGCCTGACCGCTCCTTGTCCTCGATGAAATTGGAGGGATCATCACCACGTCTTCGTCGGAGCTCCCATATGGCACCAAAGAATGGAGGTACTAGCCATATTTTGAATCAATATCACCTTCAACGTACAAAGGAGTATCAAAAATCACAATAGGAGAATTGTGTTTGCCCAGGAAGGCCCTATGAATTTTCTCTCTTTTCCTGGCCTTCTTCACTGGCTGAGCTAGTTCCTTGCCTTTGAATTTGATCACTTCTCTTAGAAGGGTTTTGTTTCTCAAGTTGTACGTACTCTGCACAATTGATTTCTTCTGATGACCTCTAGCCCTCTTTTTACCCTTTGCAACCTTAGGAGAAGCCTGGGATTCCTACGTAGTTATGTCCTCATGATACTCAAATACATTGAGTCAGCTAGACCTTCTAACAGGCTGAATTGTCACACCACTTTTCCCCATTTCTAGAGCAAACAAATTTTAACAATTTAAAACAAATCTATAGGGAGACACACTTATAACCCAGACAATTGTAACCAACCTATCAGAGAAATTCCTAACCAGACCAGAGAACCCAATTTGAAACCAACCTACTTAGGAAAAGAATATTCAACTCAAGACAAACAAACAGCCTCTCACTCCTCTTCACACTTCGCCTTACATACACTATAGAATGGAAAGATGGTGAAAATGAACAACGATCAACCTGTATTAAATAGATAATTGGAGCATGAAGAATTAATGATTCAAGAAATCCTTGCGTGAGCGAATTGATAACTTAACAATTCAATTTTGAATTTGGGCCATTGATCTTAGAACAATTAAAATTTCATCTAAGGTGGCCATGAGCATTGTTTTTCAGCCATTAGCAACTTGCTCCTAGAAAATAGCAATGCTATCTCAAATGTTGCCACGTTCTTCTTTAATCTTGATAAATCATATGTAATCTGACAATTAGCATGTATCGCCAACCTAATCTATGTTTTTCATTAATATCGGCGAAGTACATAAGACCAATTTGTTTTCTAGAGAGAATATTTCCTTATACGCTTCATCGATCATCGCTAATATTCCCCAAATTTTAGGGTGCAACCATCGATGAAATTATTGATGCAATGATGTTTAGTCTGTTGGATCATCCCGTTTTAAAACTACATCAATGGTTCTCTAGTCCTTTCGCTGCTTTCCTTTTTTCTTTATGTGAAATCCTCAGGATCTTGCCACGTTGCTTATTCCATCAATAGTCATCTCCTATCACGGATGCATCTCATCCTTCATCGACCTCATCGGCTACGTAAACATCCCCACGATGAAA
The DNA here is from genome assembly GCA_007258455.2 of Sequoia sempervirens. Classification (NCBI taxonomy): domain Eukaryota; kingdom Viridiplantae; phylum Streptophyta; class Pinopsida; order Cupressales; family Cupressaceae; genus Sequoia; species Sequoia sempervirens. Next base: position 97,358,756 of record VDFB02000015.1, read on the forward strand.
TCCCAGCCCTTGGTTCCGTGGCTTGTCCTTTGATCATATCCATCCTTCCATCATTAACCGATAATTCAAACTTTGCACCCAGGCTCCTATCAACAATGAGAGATGCAGTGAAGGCATCAAATTTAGACACGTACACCTGCATGAAAATCAATGGCACAAAAGACATCAAACACAAGATCTTATCATATTGGTAAAAGAAATCTTTCAGAGAATACCATCGCTCATCGCTAATTTGGAAATTTAGCTTTGAAATGAATTCGCGATTAATGATAAAACATAAGGTCATCACTCATTGCTAATTCTCCTCATATAGTTTGCAAACAATTAGCGATGGGAGGATTTACAAAGTTTACTATATGTATCACGTATGGCTAATGTGGAACTTAGCATTTAAAACATATCTGTGATCACGCGATGTTAAGGAAATTTTATCATATCGCTCGTCATTGATCCTAAATTTATCATCTTATGAGTATCCGCGATGAGCAATAACAAAAAATCGGGGCATAGCTTATCGCTATTACAAATTTGAAGGCTCAAAAGCCATTAACGATAAGCGATCCCTCAAGGAACATCGCTCATCGTGCATTCTATTTAGGAGCTCTGGCAGCTATCTACCATGAGCGATATCAAAGAAAACACTGTTTCATTGCTCGTTGCCAATTCAAAATACGTACTTCTGAAGAAATCAACGATGAGTGATATAGTATGATGGCCATCGGGACTTAAGTGGAAACTTTAAGCAAATGCATTTAAGTTGTTCTAATGAAAGGGATCCCCTAGGATGACATGAGAATAATAGGCTCGAGAACTTCTGAGTCACGAAATGCAAAGGATGTAAAGGCCAAATGGCCCCCTACTTAACCTTATGAGATGGGAAATTCAAACCTAGGCGAGAGGGACCAGTCACTTGATGACATTGATAGACATAAGAGTTTTTTTTTTTAAATAATCGGAAACGAGAAATATGCAGTCAACAACCAAATAGAATGTTGCAAACAATTATAATGAATAAAACCCTAAACCCCCATATAAGAACCCTACATCCAGATGTAACAAAGGTTTGAGATGGAATAAAAAAATTTAGGGTTCAATATGGGCACTCCAAAAAATTTGCAAATTTGAAAGTGCCAGCAAGTGGGAGGACTTACAAGCTGAATTCCACTTGCCCCCCTCTAGCATACAAACTTACTCAGTGTTGAAGCAAGCATAGGAGCTCACCCCCCTCCTAACCTCAGTACCCCAAGTGGAAATTTTGTAGAACAAGTAGTGTGGAAAAACAACACACCTCTCAAGGACCTACAGGAAAAGGTCATTTACAAGGACCTAAATTTCAATGAATCTCTAAATGAACACCTTAACAGAACATGGAAAATAAACCTAAGCAACAAGGAATGGAAAGAAATATTCTCCCCTAATTGGTCCCATGTGCTTGACCCTAAAAAATCATGTCTAAGATGGCTAATTCTGCTACAAAGAGTCCCTATGCAAAGGAAGCATAATGAGATTGGAATATGTAGTATCTGTAGAGTACCCAAGATAGTTGAACATCTTTTCTTTGATTTTTTTTATGCAAATAAAATATGGAAACTTGTATGCAATAATCTGTTAATCTGGAAAGCAAACAACAAAGTTAATTGGAAAGAGGTGTTATTATGCAATGATAAAAATATTGGGAAGGAATGTAACTTGTTTTGGCACTGCTTAGCTAATGAGATTCTTTGGCATTTATGGAAAGTAAGGAATGGGGAAAATTTAATGGCAATGATAAAAATATTGGGAAGGAATGTAACTTGTTTTTGCACTGCTTAGCTAATGAGATTCTTTGGAATTTATGGAAAGTAAGGAATGGGGAAAATTTAATGGCATAAGGAGGAACCTTACTGAGTCTGCAAAAAGACTCATATTGTTTAATGTTGCTTCCCAGGTTATCATGACGGTGAAGGTCTCATAGAACAAGTTCCTCCAGCTCTTTAAGGGTGGGGTCATGCTAATCAACTAGAAGGAGGTAAAATTTAGGCACAATTGGAAAGTTGGGTAGCCTATCTTGGCCACTTTCTTGGCTACATTGGAGGAATTCCAAAAGGAATTTAATGGGAAAGCTAAGACAGAACAGGAACAACACATGGTCAGGGTTCCTAGACTCCACACCAACGAAAACTGGGAGATTAAGGAGGTCTTCTCCTTGAATAAATTGCTTGCAGCAGAATCATTAGTTGGGTGGAGTGACCTAGATGCAGGCAGTGAGAGTAGGAGCCTATGAAATGGTTGTAGACGCATACTGCATATTTTGGTATATGTTATACTTCTTGATTGTATTTAGCACAACTCTGTTTGGTTAATGTTGCATAGTGGACACAGTATACAACAAATTCCTTTTGTAAATGGTGCACAGTGGAAAAGTATGTAACAAATTCCTTTTGTATGTAGCAGTTCTAAGCATATTTGTATGTAAATGTCATGATACATAAGGGGGGGTTAGGCCTTCTAGGATAGGGGAAATCTGCTATCTTGATCGCTCTGATATAATTTTCTGATTTTGTACTCAATGTTTATACTATCTTTAATACAAAAAAATAGCTAGGGTACACATCAAAATAACTAGGGTACAACATCAAAATATCTAGGGAACAAGTGGGATGTAACAACACCTCAAATATTTGAAAATCCTTTCCAAAGATTTCTTTATGCTCATCTTAGGTATCAAATTTGTACTGAAAACGAGCAGGAGGAAGATAAATATTTAGAAATCCCTGGCTTTGTCTCGTTTATAACTATAACTCTCTTAAAAAGAGATGTTACTAACTGAAATTTACGCAATTATTTTTTATATACACCCTCACCAATTAATAAAGACTATTTATATACTCTTTATTAACTAAAAATTTATGAGTACTTTAAAAATTATTCAAATGTTAAAATCAGCCTCTCACTAATGAAAATGTTATATCATAAAATTGTAATATTATAATATCATTTTATTTATTAATTAATAATTTAGTATATTAGTTTAATATTTTATTTTTTTAATAACATAATTTAATGTTGAAATATCAATGATATAATTGAATATTAAGATAGTAATGATATAATTTAATGTTGAATACTAATGATTTAATGTTTCAAATATATATTTTTGTATTGAATATAGTATAAGAACAGATACAACGCACTGCAGCTACAGTTTAACACATTAAAACATCAGAAATAATAGAACATCCCTTAGTCAGAGGACAGCCGTGGACCAAAATTGAACAATATATAGAAATTGCACCAAGTTTTTTGGTCTATATGTCCCTCCTTACATAAATAAACTCCAGATTAGCATTCACAAAAGAACAGAAGTTGTTGAACTGGTTTTGCATCCCACTTCTTCAACAATCACACTTTGGAACGCCATTCCTTCAACCCGCAAGGTCATTTGTTGTGGTCCAGTTTGTCTTTCAGGTCCAACAACTTCATTCATTGTCTTTTGAAACTCATCAAAGGCCCTCCTAAAGATTTTTGCTTCCTCACAGTACAGGCGACCAACGTGTCGGCATGTGTTCTCTTTCCTACTACTGATTGTCACATCAATCCTTATCAATCTCATGAATTTCTCCATAGAGTTCTCAATGTGGATAGAACCTGGGAAGAGACAAAAACATGTGTGAGTCTTTTATCTGACTCGGTAAGCACCCTCTTTACTCCCATAAATTTATCATTGTTTCTCGCCTTCCAGATGTGCCAAAGGATCTCATTAGTAAGAAGATAACAAAACAATTTGCAATCCAAATTCATTTTAAGATCACAAAAGAGAATATCCTGCCAACTGATTTTTCCATCTTTATACCAAAATTTCAAATTTTGACAAAATAAATTCCATATTTCTTTAGCATAAAGATAGTAAAAAAGAATGTGCCTAACAGTCTTAGGTGTCCTGTAGATGTTACAGATATCCACATCCAAAAAATTAGTTCTAAAGGGAATTTTTTGCAAGATTACCAGCCATCTAAAACAAGCCTTTTTAGGCTCCATGGCATTGTGCCAAACCATGGAAAGAATTATTTTCCGGTCATTAGTGTTAAGAGATAAATCCCAACATTTATTAACATGTTCAAGAACAAAATCATTCCTAGTCAGCTCATTATAAATTGATTTAGGTTTAATACAGTTCAAAGGTGAACCATCTTTCCGAACAGCAATATTAGAAATGTCACACTCATCCTCCACAGTTGAGGGAAAGCATGCCTCTCCGCAAGCTTCTAGAATTGTGGAGTAAGTTCTATAATTAGAGTCAAGCAATTCATATTTTTCTCGAATACTGTCCCAACTTAAAAGATTTCTACTGCACAAGACATCAACAAACGTTCTTATACCTTTTTTGTGCCAGTTCTTAGCAGAGCATCCTTGAAGCAGCACAAGTTTTTTACCGTTGTGCTCCAGGTTCCACCAGATGGAGCTGTAAGAGAAACACTTTGCTCCATTCTTAAGAGTTATGCTACAATTTTTAAAACATACATTATGCTTAGTCAATTCCCAAGCCTTCCACAAGCTTTTAAAAACCTCAGATCCAATCGGGACCATAGAGTGTTTACTGAGGAGGATATCACTAAAGGGCAGACATTTCCATGTCTTAGCCTGCTTTGGAATTGCCAAAGTGATATTGTTTCTAACCAACACTTTCCACGGTTCATTACCTTTGAGGGATTTCAAGATCCATTTGGTAGCAAGTGCAATCCCTTGCAACTTTAGGTCTTTCAGACCAATGCCCCCATGCAGTTTACTAAGGCAACACTAGTCCCACTTAACTGAGTGCCTCTTCTTTTTCCCTTTACCATCTGACCAAAGGAAGCTTCTGATTCTTTTCTGAATGTCATTAACTTGATAGTTGCTAAAATACTAGACTGATGAAAAGTACACACTATATGAGGAAATAATTTTTTGACAAACCTGTATTCTTCCAGCCAAGGAGAGATGTTGCCTATTCCAACCACTTAGATTTTTATCAATTTTGGATTTCACCCAATTCCACATCTCTTTCAGATTTGGGCTCACTGCAAAGGGGATCCCCAAATATCTCACTAATTTTTTGGGGCCACCCCATTGAAACCCATATCTTCCTAGCCAATTAGGTGGCTCTTCTTTCCAACCAAGAAAGGTGGATTTGGCTTTGGATAAATTGGCACCAGAGGCAAGACAAAAGAGATCCAATTTCTTCATCAGGGACTCCAAATTACTTTGCTCAAGGTCCACAAAAATAGACGTGTCATCCACAAACTGCACATTGATTAACTCATTATTATCAGGAAGGAAAATCCTATTTATCTTGGGGGAGACAGTGTTGTCCCTTAAGAGGTAAAAGAGAGCATCCGAGACTATAACAAATAATGTAGGAGCCAGAGGGCAACCTTGGCGGATTGACCTACCAAGAGAGATCTCAGATAACACACCATTCACATCTACCTGCACTGTGGCATCTCTCAGGAGGGTATCAACCATGTTACAAAACTTGGGAGGAAAACCAAAGGCCTGTAGAACCGTCCTTAGGAAAATCCATTCCACCCTATCCATCCAAAGCTTTTTCAAAATCCAAAAGGAGCATAACAACGTTCTGATTGGAACTTTTGGCCCACTCCAAAGCTTCACAACTTGTAATAAGGTTTTCCAGAATATACCTACCTTTTATGAAACCAGTTTGAGTGTTGTTAATGAATTTTGGAAGAATATTGACCAATTTTGAAGCAATAACCTTGTCCAAAATTTTATAGGAGACATTCAAAAAATTTATTGGTCTCTAATTTTTAACAAGGGTTTTATCACCCCCTTTAGGGATCAATCTGATGATACCTTTGTTGATGTCTTCACCAAGGGAACCATTATTCAGAGCCTCCTTATACACCTCCAAAAGATCCTCACACATCCAATCAAAGAATTCTTTATAGAATTCCACCGGGAGACCATCCCAACCTGGCGATTTATCATTGTTCATGGTAGAGATGGCTCTAGTAATTTATTCTTTAGTGATATCACTATCAAGTTGAGAATATTCTTCATCCTCAATCATCTTCAGGATGAGCCCTTTTATAATGGATCTAGCCCTCATACCCTGCTCACCCCCATTTTCAGAATTGAAAAGGTTTTTGAAGAAGGAGTGAAACTGGTCCATCACCTCTTCTTGGGTGGTGCAAAGTTGCACCCCATCCTAGATTTGGCCCACATGCTCTTTCACTCTCTTATCTCTCAAATAGTTGAAGAAGAACTTTGACCCCTTGTCCCCACAACTTAGCCAGTTTAGTTTTTCTCTTACTTTCTGCCCCTGCACCTTGCGGGCCTAAATTTTTCTTAGACTATCTTTGGCCATAATCAATCTCTCCCAAAGCATTTCATCGGGATTAGATTTCAGCTTAGTCTTTGCCTCAAGCAGGCCATCATGAAGCTCCATTTCATTTTTCCTGCTGTCTAGGTCTCGCTTTTTTCCAATTATTTGGAAAAGGGACCTCCACCCCTTTACATTGGTATTCCATCTTTCAATGGCGGAGGCCTCTTTTAACATCCATTTGTTTATTTCCCCTGGGGAGGCTATGGCCTCTTTGCAGTTAGAATCTTTCAGAAGTTGTGTATTGAGCATGAAACAACCTTTCTTTTTTACTCCCAAAGGGGGGTTAATGCAACAAGTGAGATTTGCAATGATGGGATGATGGTCGGAAAGGGTGTATGGGTATACTTGGACCCTAACACCATTGGCATTTGGGAAAAAACTGAAGACGTCTTTGTTAGTGTAGAATTCGTCCAATCTGCAGTAAATTCTGCTCTCCCCTTTCTACGCATTGCACCACAAGTACCAAACCCCCTTACATTGCTTTTTATTTCCCTCCATAGGGTCTGAAAGTCTTAATTTGTTTTTACATCTCAACCAGAAATGTCTTTCATTACCCTTCCAAGCCATATCAGCCCCTCCCCACTTGTCTTCTCATTGCTCAACCATATTAAAATCCCCTCCCACAATCCAGGGGATGTTTTCCAACCCCGAAAGCCATTGCCATAGGTTACATCTCTCCCTGTGATCATTAGGAGTGTACATAGAGCAGATTCTAAAAACAACACCTTCTCTCTCAAGCTTAATCTAGACCACCCAGTTACAAGGTGAAGATCCATAATCAGTAACATGTTGGGCCCACTGATTAGAAACCAGAATGGTCGCCCCACCCCTGCCTCTTTCATGAGATGTGGAGAAGGCTTTGGAGCAGTTCCAGACAAATCTAGGGTTCATCTCCAAAGTGAAGCTAGTTGCTTTAGTCTCTTGGAGCAACACAAAGTCTTTATTTTTTTCGAGGTTTAGAAACCTTCGTACAATATATTTCCTGTCAGGTGACTCTAGTCCCCTGACATTCCAAGAAATACAATTAAGATTCATTTTCAGTTGTCATGATTATAACACTTTGGTCTCCTTTGAAGTGCTCAAAACATTTAGGAAGATTATCCTCACTCTCAAGCTTTTTTAACACTGGGGACTGGAGTATAGTGCTGACCTTCTTCCTCTTGGAGTTAGCCAGCCCCATTTTTTTGGCTCCTCCAACAGAGAAGCTATTTTTCCTCGGCCTGCCTGGTCCTTTCTTGGGTTTCACTGCACGGGGTTCTTGTCCCTTAGTGCTACCCTCCTTAGGTTTACCCTCTTTTGTACATTGGAATTCTTCTTTATTTAAGTTCATTTGTATACTATTATTATCAATTTTATCATTTTTCTCAAGGTCAGCTTTGTTCTCTTCATTATTGTTTCCTTTAAGTCCCTTATTGTCAACATCAATGTCGTTAAGGGTCAGATCTTGGCGAATAAGTTGTTCATGGGTAGTGAAGGAATCTTCCACAAGTGTGACCACACTTTGTTTAAGGGGAGGAGCCTCATCGGTTATGCTAGCTTGGGCCTCGTAATTTCTAGTGTTATTTGGAAAACAACACTCATTTGCAGCCTCATGACATTAGGTCACATCATTATCAGACGAGGTTCCAAAAGCTTTCTCTTTTTCATGCCTTTCGGCTTCACCCTGTGTGGGTCCTTCACTGTTCGTAGGAAAAATATTGGCCTGGGTCTCATCCTTAGCGACATTGATAGTTTTAGCTTCAGGTTGGTCAACTTCTTTGTTTATCTTAAGGAAGGAGCTTTTGGGAAAAAAATCAGATTCGTATCGCTTAGCCAAGTTTCCTTCAATTCTTTTTCTAATATCCCTCATGGCTAATTGTTGGGCATTGAGTTTCTCAACAATCCTCAGACTCTTGGCAAGGCATTGAGTGAGGGAAAAGGATTCCAGATCACCAACACCAGCCGATTTGCAGGCATCGTCGCCCCAGCCTTGCAAAAGGGCGAAAAAGGAGTTGTGGATGGGAGTAAGCACCTCCTGGTCACACCGAGGAGGGGGTGAATGATTTACATAATTCCCAGTCAGATTGGTTTCCATAATATTTTTTCCATCCAACAGGGACTGTGACAAAGGATACCTGGGTGATAAGGAGTTTTCACTGCCCAGATCCGCTATAGCTTTGGGAACCTCTCTTGAAGATCCACCTGACATAGGCTGGGTCTCAACGACACTAGGAGAGGAGTTAGGTGCAGACGACGAGGGACAACGCTCATTGTTATTAACATCTTTTTTCTTAATGATGGGAAAATTCTTCCTGATGTGGCCCTCTTTACGACAGAGGTAGCAAGCCGTTAATCCCCCCAAAACTTCAAGAGGGCAAAGAAAAAGAGATTGATCTTCTTTGATAACAATATTTTTTGGGATATTAATTCTTGGGTTTAGGAAGACAAGTGCCCTAGCGTCTAGATGAGGAAGGGTTGCTTTCGCCTCATCAATACGCACAACAGTGCCAATGGGCACTAGAATTTGGGGAATAATCTTCCAAAATTTTGGCTGGAGATTTTTTAAGATAACCCACTTGGGGCTCGAGAGGGCAAGAATCTCCTCTACAATGGCAGCTGGAGCCCAAGGGAGCGCTCTAAAAGCACACCCACCGAGATTCCAATAGGGTTTCTCTAACACCTTGTTTTGCATTCCGCTATTTGCAAAGAAAATAACAAATAGACCATGCTGGATCATTCTGCAGAATCTAACCAAGACACCAAATTTATTTGCCCAAGTTTTAACAAGCCAGTTATCAATGAATTTTCTTGCCGGGATTTTGCTAGGGTCTACGGCGGCAAAGAATATTGCAGTATCTTTGAGTCTACATCTTTCATTGTCAATTATAAATTTAAGCACTGGATTCAGAGAAATGATAATATCCTTGGGAGAGGGTGAGGGTAACTTACCTTCTTGAACACCAAAACCACTTGCCTCTTCAACTTCGAATTTGGCCTTCGCAGGAACCACCACTCCGTTTCCGAACACGAGCCAGAGAAGAAAACAAGCAGCGAGAAAATTAAAAAAAACAAAGGTGAGAAACAATGAAAAACCAGGAGTAAAGAGGGCAAAAAAAATCAAAGCAAACCTACGTGGGGGAGCACGCCGTCTCCCCCACAGGACCCTTCCACGTCTGTCGACGTACGCCGATGCACCAGGTACGAAACCCTATAGAGCCCTTCTTCACTATCTCAGTCCCAGTGTCACCTCGTTTCAAATATTTTTGATAAACTTATTATATAAAAATATAAAAATATTAAATTATAAAAAATACAAATTTAACATAAAATTTATTAAAATAAAATAATACATTAAGATAAATTTAGCATATGAGATGAAAATTGTGCACATTTTTATGAGATATTTTAATTCTATTAATATAATTTTTTTATGTGCTATTTTTATTTCTTCTTCAAAATTTATTTTTAACAATTTTTAACTTTAACTTTCACATAATCATTGCACCTTAGGATATGCAAAAAGAGAAGTGGTGGAAAAAATGCCTCAAAAATGCCTAAAAAAATCGATAAATTTGTAAATAAAAAATGTGATGCTCAACTAATTTCAAATATTTAGAAAAGTTAAAATTACCAATTTTACTTTAGAAAAATTAAAATATAATGTACGAAAATAAAATTGTCAATTTTGATTGACTCAAATTTAAAATATTAATCACAAGTGACAAATTAACCTTAGTTCCATGGCAACACTAATAATTAAAAATGTGTTCTATTAAGAAAACTTTCTAATATAATAATAATATTTTTTTTATAAAATATATATAACTTTCATTTTAATTTTAAATTTTTAAATAACATGTTACAACTTATTTTTTAAAATTTTAAGAGAACTCATATAATTTATTAAATTAATAAAGTATTATTTGAATTTATCTTCCTTTTTTTGTTTTTAAATTTTATCTTCAAATTTGATATATAGGATCATTGGATTTGAAAAATATTACTAATTTTTCTTTTTTAAATTGCCTATTAAAAAATAGTTAAAGGGGTGTTAGGAAGTTGTCTTCATGAATAAAAATCATTGAAGAAAATAAGTTTAACTATTGCTTTCAAATCAAGAAACTTGGCAACGATGATACTCGTAATAAGAAGCCTATTAGTTTGTATATGTAAGAATAGGCCACAACAAATACAGAGGACGAGGACTGCACCTCACATATTTGAAATTCCTTTCCAAAGATTCTGGCTTCATCTCGTTCTAACTATAATTCTGTTAAAAATAAATGTAACTAACTAAAATTTATAAAATTATTTTCTATATACACCCTCACCAATTAATAAAGACTATTTATATGCTCTTTATTAACAAAAAAATATGAATACTTTAAAAATTATTCAAATGTTAAAATCAACCACTACTGAAAATGTTATATCATAAAATTGTAATATTATAATACCATTTTATTTATTAATTAATAATTTAGTATATTAGTTTAATATTTTATTTTCTTAATAATATAATTTAATGTTGAAATATCAATGATATAATGGTGTAGAAGCACATGGATGGACAGGCGATCCTCACCAACTAATTTTTTTTTGTAGATTAATTTTTAAGTTTTGGTTTGTTTGGTTCTCTTTTGATAGGAAAATTTGGATGCAATGTTGGCAATGCCTCAGTGAGAAAATATCTAGTCACATTTAAATACACTCGTTCTATGAAGTTTTGAAGAGCTCCAATAACCGATTTACATGTCGAAGGTTGCAACATTTCTAATTCCCCTTGGTATTCATGAATTTGCACACATGGATGAATAATTTAAAATAGTTTAAAATGTAAAGGATGTTATTTATTTTCAAGTCCGTAACAATTTTATTTCAAATGTTAGACAAAATATTTGGAAACATCTAAAGTTTTAAGGAATGAAAAGACAAAAAGAAAGTATGCACTAGGAAAGAAAGACCAAAGGGCGCACAACATAGTGATGATGCCATTCTCTTAAAAAAATTGCAAAAAAAATTCAATGAGGAACTACGTGGGAAGATGAAGGGAATCGATACTAGAGAAAGAAGCCTGATAGGAACAAGAAAGGGTAGCTGAAACGAGAAGATGCATATTTTACAAGCATATAGGAAGTGAAGAGAGAAAAGGGAGAGCAATGCTTAAGGGAAAAAGAGAAGAGCCCACACAAAGGAGAAGTTAGAGGGCTATAGGAGACTTTTGTCAAGTCTTCAAAGGGGAAAGAAGGCTAAGATAGGGGTGTGACATTTAGAGAAGGAGAGCGTAGGCTTGAGAAGCAGAAGAAAGGAGAAAACCACGATAGCACGAGTTGAGGTGTAAGGTATGAAGGAATACTTAGAGAGAATAAAGCCAACAATTTGATTGCCATAGGATGTGCCACATAAGGAAACCAAATAGTAGATTTTGTATGAGTTAAGTTTGCACGAGATAGAGAGGAGGGGAACGACCTCTAGAGAGCCCATGAGAATAAGAACAAGAGGTTACGTATGGAAAGACTATAAATTTGAAACATGTGATGGTGCCAGATTGGAGGAAGAGGAGATACGCATGGGAGAATTGAGATTTCAAGGAAATAGTGATTTGGAGATTGAGGAATGTGGAGTAGTGTGGCAGGGAGAGGACCCTTTGAAGAGGCAAGGGAGATACTTAATGTCCCTGAGAAAGGCCAATAATTGTAAATGTTGAGTTGTGTATTCTATTTTGGTGAAAATGATCAATAAAATTTAAATATATTAAATTGTGTTTTGTTGTAGTTTCATAATATTTGAATTTGGTAGGTAGAGAGGATCTGCCAGTGAGTAATTGTGAATTGTGTTAAATTTTTTTAACAAGAGAGGAGGACCCCATCTGCATCAATTGGTATCAAAACAGGTAGTCCTGAGAGTAGAGAGGATCCACCAAGACCTGTGAGTGTTGTGTGAACAGATCACCGATGGGGAGGTAGTTTGCACTTAGTGGAAAGCATGTGAAGCAATAGAGAAGAAGCTCGAGAGGGTTGTTGTAGGTGTGTGTGAGGAACCCTAGCAGCGAGAGAGAGAACTTGAAGCCACAAAGGAAACTTGAGAAGTGATGACAAATTATGAGAGGTGAGATTGCAATAGAAAAAATGGGTTGGGTCATGAGGAGACCCGTGCAGATATTGTTTTGGGAGTAGTATTGGGATAAAGTGGAGGATGAGATGATTGAAAATATGGGACAAATAGTTTGTGAACTAGGAAAGAACGAGGTGAGGCTCGAGGAATTGTGTGAAGCATTGAAGAAGATGGTTCGAGGAAAAGTGGAAAAGAGCGTTGGAAAGAGTGGGAGGAAAATGGTGAAGAGTAGTGAGAAGAAGAAGGTTCTCTTGAAAGAGGATAGCGAGAAGAAGAATAAGGATAGTAGCCTGAGATAGAAAAAAGAAGATGTAGCCCCTACCAAAGAAGTTGCAGTGAAGACATGTTAGGAAGAAGACATGGAGAAAAAGGAAGAAAAGAAGGAAGTGAGCAGTGAAGAGGTTGCAACAATGAAGCATGGCAAAGAAGATTTGTTGCTGACAATTGAGGAAGAATGGATGACGAAGCTTGCTATTGTAGTGAAGAAAGAAGATTGAGAAGTTGCAGTTGACAAGGAGGTAGAAGACATCACAGTGAAATATGAAGTTGTAGTTGCAAGTGAAGATAAGGTAAAACAATTTTATGATGGTACTTTGATTTAGATGATATCATAGAGGGTGAGTTGGATAGAACACAAGAGCATGTAGTAGATGTTGTGTGGTGTGTAGAGTTGGTTGAGGATGTTGTAGGGTATTGGTGGAGGTGGACAGTTAGAGGTGGGTTTGAACCCATAGAGGAAGATGCGGTGTTGTTGGAGAAAAGTGGTGCGTGTTTTGGCACAATGCTAGAAAAGGCAGAAGAAAGATTAATTTTCAGCACTTGCACAATGAAGGAGTTCACTGGAGGTTGATGTTAACCTGAAAGAGTGATTCCATCACTCAACTCCATAATTGTGAGCATATGCTCACAATCTTCCTACTCGACATGTCTAGTGTAGGAGCACACGGGGGGACAGGGAATCCTCACCAACCAAAAAAAAATTGCAGATTAATTTTTCAATTTTGGTTTGTTTGGTTCTCTTTTGATATGCAAATCTGGATGCAACATTGGCAGTGGCTCAATGAGAAAATATCCAATCACATTTAAATACACTCATACTGATGAAGTTTTGAAGAGCTCCAATAACCGATTTACATGTCGAAGGTTGCAACATTTCTAATTCCCCTTGGTATTCATAAATTTGCACACAAGGATAACTAATTTAAAATAGTTTAAAATGTAAAGGATGTTATTTATTTTCAAATCCTCAACATTTTATTACAAATGTTAGACAAAATATTTGGAAACATGTAAAGTTTTGAGGAATGAAAAGACAGAAATAAAGTATGCACCAGGAAAGAAAGACCAAAGGGCGCGCAACATACCGATGATGGAATTCTCCTAAAAAAAATTGTAAAAAAAATTCAATGAGGAACTATGTGAGACGATGAATGGAATCGATGTTGGAGAAAGAAGCCCGATAGGAACAGGAAAGGGTCGTTGAAACAAGAAGATGTAGATTTTACAAGCATATAGGCAGTGAAGAGAGAAAAGGGAGAGCAACGCTTAAGGGAAAGGAGAAGAGCCCACACAGAGGAGAAGTTAGAAGGTTGCAGGAGACTTGTGTCAAGTCTTCGAAGGGGAAAGAAGGATGAGATAGGGGCGCGGAATTTAAAGAAGGAGAGCACATCCCTGAGAATTAGAAGAAAGGAGAAAACCATGATAGCATGAGTTGAGGCGTAAGGTATGAAGGAATAGCTGGAGAGAATAAATCCAACAATATGATTGCCATAGGATGCGCCACATAAGGTTCAACCGAATATCAGATTTTGTATGAGTTAATTCTGCACGAGATAGAGAAGAGGGGAACGACCTCCAGAGAGCCCGTGAGAATAAGAACAAGAGGCTGCGTATGGAAAGACTACAAATTTGAAACATGTGATGGCACCAAATTGGAGGAAGAGGAGCTGCGCGTGGGAGAATTGAAATTTCAAGGAAAGAGTGATATTAAGATTGAGGAATGTGGAGCAGCGTGGCAGGGAGAGGACCCTTTGAAGAGGCAGGGGAGATACTTAATGTCCCTGAGAAAGGCCAATAATTGTAATTGCTGAGTTGTGTATTCTGTTTTGGTGAAAATGTTTAATAAAATTTGAATATATTAAATTGTTTTTTGTTGCAGTTTCATATGTTTGAATTTGGTAGGCAGAGAGGATCTGCCAGTGAGTAATTGTGAATTGTGTTAAAGTTGTTTTGCAAGGGGTCATATAATTGAATATTAAAATAGTAATGATATAATTTAATGTTAAATACTAATGATTTAATGTTTCAAATATTTTTGATTAACTTATTAAATAAAAATATACAAATATTAAATTATAAAAAATACAAATTTAACATAAAAAAATTATTAAAATAAAATAATAAATTAAGATAAATTTTGCAATCATTATGAAAATTGTGCACATTTTTATGAGATCTTTTAATTCTCTTAATATAAATTTTTTATCACTTATTTTAACTCTTTTTCAAAATTTGTTTTTAACAATTTTTAAGTTTAACTTTCTCATAATCATTGCACCTTGGGATGTGCAAACAAAGAAGTGGCAAAAATATGTCTAAAAAAAGCCAATAAATTTGTAAATTAAAAATGTGATGCTAAACTAATTTCAGAAGTTAAAAATCACCAATATTACTTTAGAAAAACTAAAAAATAATGTATGAAAAAAAAATTGTCAATTTTGATTGGCTCAAATTTAAAATATTAAACACTAGTGACAAATTGATTCTATTAAGAGAACTTTCTAATATAATAATAATAAAAAAATTACAAAATATATATAACTTTCATTTTAATTTTAAATTTTTAAATAATAAGTTTACTATTGCTTTCAAACATTAAAAATGCCTTTAAAAATTGTGATAAAAATAGTTTATGCTAAGATACCTTTATATTGCTTAATTTTTTTATTTTTTTTTAGCTAATAAATTTGAAGATAAATAATTTGGAAAAAGTTAAAAATCTTTCATTTCACTTTAATAAAATAAAAATATAATACATGAAAAAAAATGAATTTATAATAAATTTTGATTGGTTGAAAGTAAACTATTTAATCATTAGTTATAGTTCTAATCACATCTTAGATAAGACATAATTAAATATTATTAGATTATGAAATATGATTGAAAATAAAATAACCAACTGTAATTATCTTGTGAAGTCTATTTAATCTATATTTTCCCCATCTTTAACTTAACCATTACAATATTCTATAATCAATTGCATCTAAGTAAAATATAATAAAATTAAAAAAATCTATTAATTCACTTACTCAATTCCAAAAATAACCAAATTCATCAACTATTCTTCATATATAAATTATTTAAAATCATGAAAACAATAAAATTCTTACAAATATTAAAAAGCTAAAAACACCCAAAACTTTTTTAAGCAAAAATTTTTCAAATAAAAATTATTATTATTAATGAAGAAAACGTGCAATACACCAATACTAACTTAAGAACTACCTCCACATCATTTATGAGAAACTTTTTCTCTACCAAAAACAACAGATGATAGTTCCAAGCACTGTACCATTAATACATTTATATTTCCCACATCATTTATGAGAAACTTTTTCTCTACCGAAAACAACAATGATAGTTCCAAGCACTGTACCATTAATACATTTATATTTCCCACATGTACATGACAATCATAGAAGGTACCGGGAATACAAATGTTAATCCCTGCAATCAACATTCCACACACATTAGAGAATTAATAATTTGGCATTTTAACATGAACAAAAAGTGATATATTACTTAATTGGAATGGCTGTTGATGTAGTGCTAAGCAGTAACAAAACTACCACCAGGAAGACAAGAGTAGCTCTCTTATTTGCCATCTCTTTTTAAATTTTTCAAACTAGTAATGCATATGAGAGTGTGTAGTATCATGTTATATAGGGAAGGATGCCATTATAATTATTTGGTTTTTTTGTTTTCTATTTCTTAATTGATTTTGACAACTTATTTTTGTTTTCTATTTCTTATTTGATTTTGACAGCTTGTTTTTGTTTTCTATTTCTTATTTGGTTTTGACAACTTGTTTTTGTTTTCTATTTCCTATTTGATTTGTTTTTACTATTTTTTTGGTTTATACAACAAGTTGGATTAAATAACTCCAAGGAGAAATGAAAATAGAAGGTGAGAGTGTTTCTTTCTTGCTTCTTGTTTTTTTACTCTTTTAGGAAAAATGAAAATTCCTTTTTTAGAAGATTTCTAATTAAAAGAAATTCCTCAATCTCAAAAGTGGTGATTTTAAGAAGGATTACAAATCTTTAAAAATGGATTTGTGGGTAGTTTTTAAGGTGCTTTAAGGTAAGTAATAAATTATAGTTGATTTATAAGTTTTTTTATCATGCAATTGAAGTTGTACAACTATTACAATATGAAAGGTAATATTAGAAAAATGAACGTCACTAAAATACATTCAACTAGAAATTCTTCCTATGATTTTTTGTAGATTTTGTTTAGGGAGAATTGTACTCTCAAGTAATAATGGTATGGTAGTTCTTATACTTGTAGGTATAAAGAGAAGATGTATACTATGCATCTACATTTATTTATTTTTCATTGAATGTTGTTTTATATAGATATTTTGAATGTATTATGTTGTATTTAATATGGTTTATTATTAGAATTTGGGATAGAAGATAAAAAATGTATTCATTTATAAAAAAATGAATTTAAGAAAGTTATCTATTATTTTTTATGTATTGAATGATTAATGGAACAAGCAAAGACAATAGAGGGGCTCACTCATCAAATGAATATAATTAAGTTATGATTGTATTAGAATTATGATTCAAATTAGGGTGAGGAATAGGGTTACAATTCTATTACAACTAGCATATATACCTTATATATAATCTATATAATATACGAGATTTATCATTATGGAGGCATTTTTTTTTTTTCTCTGACTTTTTTTGCTTTCAAAAAAATAAAAATGATAAACTTCGGCTATATTATATAGATTATATAAGGTATATATGCTAGTTATTAATAAATCAAAACTAGAAATCATATATATATATATATACAAGCAAAAAAGCTTTCAAGAATATTGTAGAGTTTAAAGAAAACTAAAATAAAATGTTTTCACATATTTTCCTTTCACAATTAACATTGGAATCTAATATTTCACCAAAACAAAACCTGCACAAAACATTAAATCAATAATGACAAAAAGAAAATTAAAGATAAACATTAAAACTAAAATATGAAGGGAGTTTACGACCAACATGATGAATGCTGCTCTTCTTTTTTATCATTCTCCATGGCCATGGAGTGAGGCACCTCAACCCCTATTGCAATCATATTTGCATTAAAAAACAGATGACAATGAGAAAATGCAATAATAAAAAAAATTAATAATTTCACCATTAACTCAATAAAGCCCAGTTTGTTTTGTCTGTAATGGCCATAATCTAGACGCATCCAAACTTTTTTTTTATGTAAGGTATACTAATTTATTTATAATTGAGATTTGGATTTTTGTTTTCTGTTTTTTTAATTTAAGGTTAATTTTTGAGTGAATTTGAAATATGTCTAATATTAAAATAATTTTAAATGTTTTTTTCTAAAATGAGTGACATTATTTTGAATTTTTTAATATTTTTTATTTTTCTAAGAAAATAAGATTTAATGATTTTTTTTTAATTTTGTGTGTTTTGTTTTTTCTGAAATGATTAATAGTTTATTTTTTAATATATTTTGCAATGTAGTTTTAATAAAAACATTTTAAAAGTATTTTTATTTTTTCTAAATAATGAATATTTTAATAATTTTTTAAAATATTTTTTTACAAAATAATGAATTTTTTATTGGTTTATTTTTTTTGGATTTATCTTAAAATGTTTTTTGTTTTTTTTATAAAATGATTCATAGTTTTTTAATATATTTTGAAATGTAGCTTGTTTTAAATCCATTTTAAATGTATTAATATATATATATATAGGCTGCAGAATCGGGTACCACGAGGGTGGGGAAGACTAGACCTCCAATAACATTAATTTTCTCTTATGTTGTTGGCCCTCAGCTTCTCCCCTAGGTCTTCTGCAGGTGCTGTTGTTGGTACTGCTGTTGGCATTGTTGAGTCTTCTGCAACTTTTGGTTCGTCGGCTATTGGTTGTGCTATTGGTGGTGGTGGTTCTTCTGTCGTTGTTGGTTCATCTAAGGGTGATATTTTTGGTTTGTCCACAGTTGCTATTGTGGCTAGTGTGGATGCTGCTGTTGATGCGAGTGATTCTGTTGCTGTTGCTATGACTGCTAGTTTGGCTACAATTCCTGCTACTTTGGGTGATTCTGCTACTGTTGCTGTGACTGCTAGTTTGGCTACAGTTCCTGTTGCTGTTGGCTGTGGGAGTGTTACTCCTGCTACTCTTCCTTCTCCCCCTTGCTCTGATCTTTTGGAGGATGATCTTTCTTGGATGGTTGTTCAAAGGAGGAAGAGAGGTCTTCCTAAGCATAATTAGTCCTCTGAGCAGTCCCTTGCAAAATTTGTTTGTGGTGGCCAGAAGGCCGCGAGGGTGGTATCGTCTTTGGGTCTATTGTTGCTGATGTTCGTTTAGTGTTGTATCTTTAGTGCAACATCTTGTAAAGGGTTATGGGTCCCTTCAAAACTTGTTTTTCCCTTATAATAAAAACATTAATATTCTCTTTTTAAATATTATATACATTATATTATATTATATTAAAAATAATATTTTTATATTATATTATATCATTGAATAATTTAAATCTCATTATAAATTTGATATTAATTAATATTATAGTATAAATCTCTTATATTAATATTATTAATAACCTTAATTTATTAATATAATTATATAATATAGAATTTATACAATATACTTTATTAATCTAACTATATACCTAATTTTTATATTAAAACTTTTTTTTTTTTTTTTAATAAATTTTTTAGACTGCAGGAATCGATGCCCTCCGGTACCATGGGACGAGGGAGACTAGAACTCGTGACCAGCCGAGCCGCAACGAAAATACTTAGCCAACCGAGCTAGGGCCCCCGCCCAACTTTTTGTTTTTTATAATTAATATATAAATAAACTAATATATTTATATTATATTATAAATAATTTAAATCTAATTATAAACATGATATTAATTAATATTATAATATAAATATCTTATATTAATATCATTAACAACTTTAATATTATCTTTTTAAATATTATATACATTATATTATATTAGAAAAAATATTATATTTTTTTTAGATAAATATTATATTAATTAATATTATAATATAAATCTCTTACATTAATATTATTATTATTATTAATAACATTAATACTCTCTTTTTAAATATTATATACATTATATTATATTATATTAAAAATAATATTTTGTACATTATATTATATTATATTATATCATTGAATAATTTAAATCTCATTATAAATTTGATATTAATTAATATTATAATACAAATCTCTTATATTAATATTATTAATAACCTTAATTTATTAATATAATTATATAGTATAGAATTTATATAATATAATTATATAATTAATATTTATGTCGATTTTCTTATTTGAGTTTCACGAGCTCATTTTGTCTCTCATAGTTGAAAATAAAGTTTCCAAATAAAGTTTCCACTAGGGTTTTAGAGTATGTTTATTTAAATGAAAATTACGACCAAGATCCTAATAATGAGCACATTTAGATTTTCAAATTACTACATCCTTTACCGTACACAATTAATTATAAATTAGCATAATGAATATATAATGTATATATATATATATATATATATATATATATATATATATATATATATATATATATATATATATATATATATATATATATATATATATGTTTTAATATAATTATATTATTTATTATGTATCTTATTTTTTGATAAAACTATCAAATACATTATATATTAGGTTTACGTCATTAAGTATAAATTAACATAATTAATATATATATGTATATTATATTATATAATAAAAGATAAATTATAAATAATATAATTATATCACATAAATTACCATACTACATAAATGTATGCAAAAAATATACCAAAATTTATCTTAATTGACCTTCCACACTTCTTCAGCATACCCATTGCACACTAAGGTGCGATTGCTAGTATATACATTATATTATATTATATCTTCTTTTGATTTTTAGATTTTTTAAGAAAAATCAATTTTTTTAAGATTCCTATTTTTTTGGTTTTTTTTTGTTTTTGTGATGATGTGTTGACCACCTATAAGAGGTCATGCTGCATTGTAGGGTTACACCTCTCACGTAATTAGAATTTTTGTTTTATAAATTTAATATATTTTTATTTAAAAACTACTTTCTATTTTCATGCAATGATTTTTTATTGAATTTTTCAATTATTTTAAAAGTGGATAGTATCAAGATACTAGGGCACAACATCAAAATATCTAGGGCACAAGTGGGATGTAACAACACCTCACATATTTGAAAATCCTTTCCAAAGATTCCTCTATGCTCATATCAGGTATCAAATTTGTACTGTAAATGAGGAGGAAGATAAACATTTAGAAATCTCTAGCTTTGTTTTGTTTCTTTAAAAAGAGATGTTACTAGTAAATTTATGCAATTACTTTTTATATACACCCTCACCAATTAACACAAACTATTTATATACTATTTATTAACTAAAAATTTATGAGTACTTTAAAAATGATTCAAATGTTAAAATCAGCCTCTCACTAATTGAAAACGTTATATCATAAAATTATAATATCATTTTATTTATTAATTAATAATTTAGTATATTAGTTTAATATATATATTTTTTAATAATATAATTTAATGTTGAAATATCAATGATATAATTGAATATTAAGATAGTAATGATATAATTTAATGTTGAATACTAATGATTTAATGTTTCAAGTATTTTTGATAAACTTATTAAATAAAAATATATAAATATTAAATTATAAAAAATACAAATTTAATATAAAATTTATTAAAATAAAATAATAAATTAAGATAAATTTAGCATATGAGATGAAAATTGTGCACATTTTTAGGAGATAGTTTAATTCTATTAATATAAATTTTTTATCACTATTTTTATTTATTTTTCAAATTTTGTTTTTAACAATTTTTAACTTTAACTTTCCCATAATCAAATAAAAAATGTGACAAATTAACCTTAATTACATGGCAGCACTAATAATTAAAAATGTGTTCTATTAAGAAAACTTTCTAATATAATAATAATAATAAAATTATAAAATATATATAACTTTAATTTTAATTTTAAATTTTTAAATAACATTTTACAACTTATTTTTTTAATTTTAAGAGAACTCATATAATTTATTAAATTAATAATGTATTATTTGAATTTATCTTCCCTTTTTCTTGTTTTTAAATTTTATCTTCAAATTTGATATATGGGATCATTGGATTTGAAAAATCTTACTAATTGTTTTTTTAAATTGCCTATTAAAAAATAGGTAAAGGGGTGTTGGGAAGTTGTCTCCATCAATAAAAATGATTGAAGAAAATAAGTTTTACTATTCCTTTCAAATGAAGCTTGCTAAATTTCTTGAAAATACAAAATAAAAAATAACCTAAACTTAAAACCCTTAAAACCTTAGAACAAACCATATACTTACACACCATCAAGAAACTTGACAACAATGACACTTGGTAATAAGAATCCTATTAGTTTGTATATGTAAGAATAGGCCACAACAAATAGAGAGGAGCCTATTAGTTTGTATATGTAAGAATAGGCCACAACAAATATAGAGGACTACACCTCACATATTTGAAAATCCTTTTGATAACTATTTAGAAATCTCTGGCTTCGTCTCGTTCCAACTATCATTCTATTAAAAAGAGATGTAACTAACTGAAATTTATGTAATTATTTTCTATATACACCCTCACCAATTAATAAAGACTATTTATATGATCTTTATTAACTAAAAATTATGAATACTTTAAAAATTATTCAAATGTTAAAATTAGCCACTAATGAAAATGTTATATCATAAAATTGTACTATTATAATACCATTTTATTTATTAATTAATAATTTAGTATATTAGTTTAATATTTTATTTTCTTAATAATATAATTTAGTGTTGAAATATCAATGATATAATGGTGCATGAGCACAGGGCGGAAAGGCGATCCTGACCAACCAAAAAAAAATTGCAAATTTTTTCAGTTTTGGTTTGTTTGGTTCTCTTTTGACAGACAAATTGGATGCAACATTGGTAGTGGCTTAGTGAGAAAATATCTAGTCACATTTAAATACACTCGCACTGATGAAGTTTTGAAGAGCTCTAAAAACCAATTTACATGTCGAAGGTTGCATCATTTCTAATTCCCCTTGGTATTCATGAATTTGCACACAAGGATAAATAATTTAAAATAGTTTAAAATGTAAAGGATGTTATTTATTTGAAGTCCTCAATAATTTTATTACAAATGTTAGAAAAAATATTTGGAAACATATAAAGTTTTGAGGAATGAAAATCTAAAAAGAAAGTATGAGTTCTAGGAAAGAAACACCAAAGGGCACACAACATACCGATGATGGCATTCTCTTAAGAAAATTGCAAAAAAAATTCAATGAGGAGCTATGTGGGAAGAGGAAGGGAATTGATGCTAGAGAAAGAAGCCCGATAGGAACAGGAAAGGGCAGTTGAAATGAGAAGATGCAGATTTTACAAGCATACAGGTAGTGAAGAGAGAAAAGGGAGAAAGCGCTTAAGGGAAAAAGAGAAGATCCCGCGTAGAGGAGAAGTTAGTTGGTTGCAAGAGACTTGTGTCAAGTCTTCAAAGGGGAAAGAAGGCTGAGATAGGGGCACAACATTTAGAGAAGGAGAGTGTAGGCATGAGAAGTAGAAGAAAGGAGAAAACCACGATAGCATGCGCTGAGGTGTAAGGTATGAAGGAATAGCTAGAGAGAATAAAGCCAACAATCTGATTGCCATAGGATGCACCACATAAGGAAACCGAATAATAGATTTTGTATGAGTTAAGGCTGTACGAGATAGAGAAGAGGGGAACGGCCTCCAGAGGGCCCATGAAAATAAGAACAAGAGGTTGTGTATGGAAAGACTGCAGATTTGAAACATGTGATGGCACTAGATTGCAGGAAGAGGAGCTGCACGTGGGAGAATTGAGATTTCAAGGAAAGTGTGATTTGGAGATTGAGGAATGTGGACCAGCGTGGCAGGGAGAGGACACTTTGAAGAGGCAGGGGAGATATTTAATGTCCCTGAGAAAGGCCAATAATTGTAATTGTTGAGTTGTGTATTTTGTTTTTGTAAAGCCCCACCACGCAACCCTAGGTGAAGTTGCAATTAACTACTCAAACGCAATAATTTTTTTTTAAGTACAATTAACATGCAAGTTCACTACCCATTGCCAACAACCCCTAAGGTTACGAGACTCGGTTTACTTAAACCCAAACAAGAAACATGAATTGAAACCATAACATTTAATTACTTAACAAATTAAATACACATACATTCCATACATGATAAAATTACATCAAAGGCATAAAAGATACCACATGTTTCCAATAATATAATTTACAATACGATTATAACACTCATTCCCCAAATGAGGTAAATCCAATAAACAAGGTTACAAATTACATCTTCCACCTCGATACAAATGAGGGGTAATAAATTATAATAACAACTGAAATGAATAAAGCATGACAAGAGCTGGATCCGAAGAATGTCATCTCCACTTCTATTATGTGCATGGTAATCCATAAATTGCGCTAAGCTTTGACATCTAAATAATTGTTGCATACGTGGAATAATGAGAATGTAACGAAGAACCTTGCGAGACACCTTTTTTGTTAGTTGATCTGTTCGATATCTATTGATATGACATTTCGGGCATTTTGTTGCAAATTCATGTTTTTTATGATATATAATATGATCACTGGGACATGCATCTATTGCTTGATACTCCATTCCAATATCTTTCATAATGGCAGATAAATATCGGTATGAGCGAGGTAAAATATTTGATGGTGGTAAAAAAAATTCACCAATCAATCTACAACAAAAAATAATTTGTTAATATAAAGAATATTAATGGTACATATTTACTAATGATGAACTAACAACAATTAAAATAGATGAAAAAAGATGACATATATGACATACCTTAACATCCGTGGCATTGCTATGTTGGATAAACCACTCATAACCTTCAAGCTCACCAACAAAAATACAACAGAGAGAAGAGTTGTTTCAGAGCCTTCATAAAGGGGCTCGTGTGCCTTCTTAAGTACAGGTAAATCATGAACATCATCAAATTCATCTTGATCATCATGATTAGTTGTGCCACTATATGTGTCATGGATCAATGTATTTGTACCATCATCTTCAACTGTGTTTTATGGCGCATGATCATCTTCTTCCATAGGATCATTAACTTCATCTTCAATATTCACAGCTCCATGTTCCTCCGCTTGCAAAACCACATTCTCTGGGGCGTGATAATCCATATCTTGTACCCTAGGACACCCCACCTTTATAATAATGATTAACACAAATAAACCATGATCATGATCAAGTGATTTTTTATATATATAGAAATGCTAAAACGATATAAACATTTACAAACTCAATCAATATAAAGACATATAATGAACAACTTACCAATGGACGACAATCATGCCCCCCTTCAACGTGACCATGATTCCTACAATGTTTCTCAGCTATTGTGATTAAAAGTCTTCTCATCTTTAAGCCCTTGCAATTATTGCAAGGACAATAACATTTCCCATCACCCTTTCTTTTCAATCTAGCCCACATTCTAGCAATTGTCTGTTCATTTTGTTCTGCACTAATATTATCTGACATGATTTTTCTTTACCAAGCTTGAATATTTAGATCTTAAAAAAGTATCAAACTCAAACTCTAATAATTTTTAATCATAGACAAGTAACAAAATCTAATAATTCTGATATTTTGCACTAAAAAAATTCGGCATGCAACCACCCTTGCAAAAGAGAAGATAGTCTGAAGTTAATGAACCCAAAAAACACTTTAAAATGCTAATTCCAAAACTTATTAAATTCTGATTTTACTATGATTTCCAACCATTAGACTCCTAAAATCAGAATATTGAACTTGCACAACAAAATCTAGAAATGAAATTCTCAAAATGCACAAGTCTAAAAATGAAATATGATGAGATGTTGCTTTAAAATATGATTTCCAAACCTAGAAGTACAAATATGACTTCACAAATGAATTCTGGAAAAAGACAATGACTACCCTCAACCTGGCGATATCTTCTTGAATTTTTTTTTCTGATTTTCCCAAGAAAATCGTCCTTAGTTCTCCACAAACTGTTGCAAGTAGAGCAAATTCGCAAGTATAGCAAAACACTGTCACAATAAATAGATGAAATCACTTTTATTTATGTCGGCCATAATTTGATTTTTTTTCTGATTTTCCATGTTTGTCAAAATTTCAATGAACGTCGGGGATAAAATTTTAAAAAATTGAAAATTATACATTAAATATCACAAGTACTCGACAATACATCAAATTATACATCTTTCATCAAAAAAATTCGTCGGATTTTGCAGTCAAATGAGCTAGTGTTCCATAATATATACACAAATCGCCCTTCAAGGAATTCTCCCCTCTCGACATTCATTACTTCCGTGTAAAGTGTGAACTACATTAGAGTTTAACAAGTTCATAGACTCCTTATCCTACACATTGGTTTATAATTTATGGCAGCCTTAACCATATTATGTTGCTTATAAAAACATCTCTCAAACTTCATGCACACACACACACATATATATAGATATATATATCTTGTGCTATTCATGTAATATATGTGTGGCCTTCATTTTATTTTCCTAAGTCTTTATAAGACTCTTTGTGTCGGCTTATATATGTTGCACCTTGCTTTGTATGTTAGGCTGTGTCTCACAAGAGTTACACGTTGTTTTAGCAATTTACTTAAATGGCAGTGTTGCTCATAAACTAAATACCATGTATTTAATATACAAACCCTTAATATATATATAATATATATATAATTAATATATATAATATATATATAATTAATATATATATATATATATATATATATATATATTTCAACCCAAGAGCTTATAGATACTCTATCTGTTATTCTAATACAATAACCACACGTACATCCAAGGTATATCATATATTAATATATATATATATATACACACACACGTTTGTATGTATGTATTATCAAATACATGCATATACACTTATATATACCAATATATTAGCTTTATCTAATATCTAATATTAGACACATACATATTCTTCTTCATTAACGAGTAGATACAAAGTGTGTATGTAAATGCATATGTCATAAAATGTGTAACCGATATCCTTATGCATATTATATAATCATATGCATGAGTTTTCGTTCAACATATATACTTATATACTTCCAATGTATATATTCTTATCGACGTAGATATGTACATACACTAACAAAGAAGGTCTTCCACAAATTTGAACATTCAAATAGCAAGATCAACCCAAAGAAACAATCAATGCAATCAAGGACGACCATCTAATTCCAATAAGCCAAGACTAAGACGAAGGGTTCACTTACTGAATCCAAACAGACTTGACTCTTCTAAACCAGGTTTAGGTCATGAGTGCATGTAAGCTCAGTTAGGTTTTATTTAGGGTTACTTGACCAATCACTTCTCCTGAGTGATACTTCCCCTCCCTTTCAGAGGATTAAACCTATCCCTGCAACCAACTTAGTAAAACACCAAGGTAGTTAGATGTTCATAATAAATCCACATGCATCTTAAAACTTTAGCATATTCATATAGCAATATATGTTCATCAATGTAAACATAATTACTTTCAAAGCCACATTTAGCATTTATCAACACTTTCACTTAATACAAATATAATACCTATTTCAGTATTCCATTCTTTTAGCAAGCATATCATGATTGCATTTATCATCCTTTTTACCTGTGAAGGTAAAAGTAATTCAATAACAACAAGACGGGGTGTGACATAAAGGTTTTACTTTCAATTTCCACATCATGTAAAAATTAGGCATATTCTATTAACAACAAAATAATCTCCCCTCATAGCACCACTCTTTTCAATCTCATCCTTCCTAGACCTTGGACTAAGTGACCCTGTTAACACATGGGAAGAACTTGTGTGCTTCACACATACTTCTCTCCAAAGTACTATACATCATAATTATATTAACTCATATGTACATCATAAGTATAATAGTAATTGTATCTTATATGACACCTATACCACAGTGATTGAAGAAATATGTCCTCATTGGCTATCACATAATCATCCTTAATGTAACCCAAATAGAAAAGAATGTTCGTGTATTGCGCACTACATTGTGGGTCCCTTCCTTCCCTTTGGTATTTACACCATCAAACAATTCCAAAGCTGAGATCATCCATCACTAACACTAATATTTACCTTTAACATAATAATATTGCCCTTAAACACTTGTCAATTTTGAGCATAATAGTATGGCTTCTTAATTTAAGCTTTGTATCAACAAAGTTTTCCTTGATCATATTGATCTATTATTCCATTTACGACAACATTTTTGGTCTAAGGGTAATCCTATTTCCTAGCTTATCCCAGTTTTATAAATATTACACCCTTCTTCCCATGTAATGGACCAAATTTCAATGATAGAAGTTTATTATAATAAAGTTTTCCATTAATCCTCCAAGATTTGTTTTATCCCTTTTGTCTGATTGGTTGACTCAAGTATTATGTTGAGCATGCATTCAATTGAATTTTTCAATAAGGTGATCATGATTTACACAAAAAATTAATCTTACTTGTGAGTCCCTATCTGAGATAACCTCCTCAAGCACATTAAGCAACTGCTTTACCAAAATTTGTTGTTTAGGACTGGTATCCTACAAATCAAAATTTTCAATTTGAATTGGTTACCTTGGCAAGCTTTTCCACCATAACGTTATGTTAGTTCCATCGATATATAAAGATCAAAATTATTCTTATGATCAGCCACTTCCTCCCTGGAATTTTATGAGAGCATACAAGTCCTACCGATGATGACATCCTATCTTCATCCTTTGGCATACTAGACAACAACTTGCTACATAGCTTATAGCTTCTTACTTTGTTCCCTTCCAGTTTATAGTGGTTCCCCATTAGTCAAATAATTTTGTCATTCTAGTGTCTTAAATATGACATCAATTTATCTCATTTCATTCCTTAATCTTCCAAAAAATTGGTACATAGGTTCTTTCTTTGATTCATATTAGTCCATCCCAACTAAGTGAAACCTCTTCCATGGACTTATACCACATACAATCCTTAAAATATAATGATTGGATATTATTGTGGAGATATAACTCCATCTTAGGTCATCCATACCTTGGCTTTCTTTCATCCTTTAATCATTTCCAAAGTTGTAATCTAATTTTCAGCTCAATCTATCTCTTCTAATGAACATTATATTAGTTGAGTAATGATTCTCATTAAATCATGCTGGTTTGATATTATCTTCCAAAAGATATCAACAATTATTACATACCCAATTACCAAGCATGAATGTTTTCATTGGTCAAAAGCCTCTAAATTTTCTTGACCATACTAAAATTTTCACTAATAATTCTAATTCCTTTAACTTCATCAACCTTGTTGTGGTCATTGAGTACAAGACTTCAAGTATAGGGTTTTTGAACCAAGTTTTACAGAAAAAGTCAAAAGTTCTCCCCGACTGAAAAACACATCAGTAAACTTCATTGAAAAGGGTACTTATATGATTCCATATACTCTCCCTCTTTCCCTCTTAGTGTTTCCAAGATATTAGGTCATCTTAAAGTTGAGCCATTAACAATCATCCATTGGGAAATGGCTACAAAATTAGATTCTAGGAGGATCCCTGGTTACTTGAAATTCCTCTCTCTCAATTTTATTTCAAGAATTTGACAGTATCTGCCATGAGGTTCTTTGGCAGGAATGTGAGAAACTACTTGGCGAGCTACATGGCTCTATGAAATGGAAAATGCTAGAGATGTGTTGTCTTGTTTCCATTGAGCTAAGGCTTTAGGCTAGGACTTTGCAGGACATTCTCTCACTAACTAGAATCCCCATCTCTAACTTGGAGAATGAATTCTATTGGACAAAGGAAAGCAAGGGAAATATTTCAGTCAAAACTGCCTACAATTTGTTGTCAATGCAAGGAATTCATAACAATATATGGAAATAGGTCTAGAATGGACACCTTACACCAAAAAATAATTTTTTTTGTTGGACAGCAAGTCATAAAAGAATCCTCACTCAAGACAACTTAAGGAAAACAAGATTTCAAATCCTGTATAGATGTATGTTATGCAAGAACGATGAGGATTTTGTCCCTCATTTATTACTTCACTATCTATTTGCTATTGAAGTCTAGGAGTTAGCCTTTGGAAGATTAGGTGTTCATTGGAATATGAATGGTGACCTTAAGATTTTTTTTTATAACTAGACTAGTCCCTGTTTTCATCCTCTTCCTAAGGAAATCCAGCGACAGGTTCCCCCCATTCTATGTTGATGTCTATGGAAATAAAGAAATAATCAGATCTTCAGAAATGTGGAAAAAATCCCAAAGGATGTTTTTAGTATTTCCCTCAGACTTATTATTGAGAATATTTCTTTATATGTCTGGAAACCCCTGGACAAACCTCCCTCAGTGTGGGATATCAACATGGTTAAATCTTGGAATAAGAACTTGGAGCTCAACTCCTTCGACAATTCAAAAGCTCTAGCTAGGCTTAAAACAGTATTGAAACCCCCTTATAATGGCTAGCACAAACTTAAATTTGATGGTGTGGTGAAAGGTAGCCCTAGGTTGGCTAGCATCAGTGGCATTATTAGAGATCCCAAGGGCAATTTGGTGGTTGGGTATACTGGTGGCATCGGGATACAAACCTCTATGACAACTAAGGCAACAATGTTATTCAAGGGAGTTAAAATTGTTGTCAATATTGGCATAAAAAACCTACACATCGAAGGAGACTCCAAGGCTGTGATTGACTCCATCAATCACAATCACTGCTAAGGGTGGAGTATCAACGACATATTATTGGATACAAAATTTTTGCTCTCCAAACTTGATAGAAGGAAAATAACCCACATTTTCTGTGAAGGGAACAAGGTAGCTGACTCTTTGGCCAACCTAGGCTCTTTCTGGGATCTATCCAAATGTTAGAGAATTATGGGGGCTCTCTCCATGAACATTCAAGGGATTATCCTTGGGGAAAAAAAAAAACTACCATTAATAATGAGATCTAACATTTCTATCATGGAAGGGCACACATAGTTTTACACCTTGGATCTCATAATGATGTGGAATATGCATGATGATGTGGGAGGAAAATTAGGTTGTGGTTAGGGGTGTTTGTGGTGCTTGGATGGTCTTTTCACGAGCTTCATGTGTCATTTTTTTACAAGTACGAAGGCCATGTTTGAACCATGTTTTTTGGAACGTGCACGAGGCCAAATTCACCATTAGACCTACTAATAATGATATGATAAATTTAATTACAACTTTTAGCTATGCCTCATTGTACCTAATCAAGATTTACTATGGTCTTGCAACCCTAAACACCTTGGAAATGACTATTGGTATGTGCAAAAATTGTATTGCCTTAATTAGGAAAGATTTTTAGTTTTAATATGGCGGTGGTGATAAATGGGTTGTGTGCACTACCTGTTTGCAATTTAAAAAAATTCCCACTTTGATTACCCTGGTGAAAATTTGTTATCTAACTACGAAAATGGGAGGAGACTGGGTTAGAATCGAGCTAGGATTCTACAAAGAATTTAGGTAGAATCCCCTAGTTTGGCATATTTATGTGGAGGGAGGAATTGCTCCTTTAATGGAGAGCTCGCAAGGGCATGGCGAAAAGCTCTCTGCTTAGTTTGTGAGCTCAGGAATAATAGAAGGGTTACTGTTGGTGGCATCTTTTTCAAAATCAACGTGGAGGTCATAGCTAAAGCCACACGGCTATCATGCTTGGGCCAAAAGCTCATAAAATATACTAAGGTTCAAGATTTGGAGAGTCTTCAGATCTTTTTCCGCAAGAATGAAGCGTCGATCAAGTTGCACACGAGGTTTGAATGGAGTAAGCTATCGAAGCCATGGGACCAAGTTTGTTTAGTCTTAATGAAGTACATCACTCTTGAGGGGAGGTTTAAAGTGTTCTATTTTTATCGGTTACATTTTTTAAACCACCTCAAACATAGGATGCTCATCAGTTTTCCATTCTTCTTTCTTGCAACACTCAAAATATTTATTAGGGAAACCATGGAAATTGCAGCCAAAAACCCTGAAAAAATTGCCCCCATTACCCCTACACCAGGGTATCATTCTCTGTCTGTACCACTTTCACCTGGTTCTTTGTCCACCAAAACCCATCTTGGCCATTAGGATAAAGGAAATTGAACCCTTATACCAATCCCCCACTAAACCTTCACCTGTTGTTTCGGTGGGCCTTAAAATAAAGAATCTTCCTACAACTAGTCAACCCCTCGAGGATACCAAATCAAAACCCCCAACTAAAAAGAAAAAAAGGTGGTGTGGGCTTGGCCCAATCTAAAGCTATTGTAAGTCTCTGTGAGCTCAAACACACACCCACAAAGAAAGACAGTAAAGTGTTTTCCAAAACCAAGCAGGATCCGAAAAAGGGTATGAAGGACACCACTTGCCAGGTTGAGGAACCACCCACAAAAAATGAAGATGTGGACTCTGCTAGCAAAGACTCCATGGGGATACAGTGGTTGTTACAAGTGTTGAAATGGGGGTTGAGAAAACTAGTGTTTGAAGATCTAAGAGATTGGAAAAGCATAAAATAAGAGGTCTTGATCAACAAAATTTCTAGCAGTTCGGAGTTGAATGGTAGCAAAGAGGATAGCAAGCATGATATTGTTGAAGAGACCAAGGAATTTGTGGAAGGGTCAAGCCACTTCCCTGAGTTAAATAAGATATTTCAATAGGATTCCACACCAAAATCCTCTAATCATTTTACTCTAGGGAAGATGACTAACAAGGAGGAAATTGATAAGGATGAGGAGCTCAACAACCTGAAGACTCGTGCTGCTAAACTGGAAAAGACATTCACAAGGTTGACCTGCTTCACGATCAAGATCATCCACCAGTCTGTTGTTACACTATTGGGAGTGTTGAAGGAGGAGGTTGACAAGAAGATTGTGGAAGAGGAATCCAACAATGAGTGGACTGGGGATGATGTGTTGAAACTCCTCTTTAAAGAGTGGGAGGGTTTAGTTGAGTAATGGGTGGGGTGTGTTTTGTTTTTGGGTGGGTGGTCCTTTTGTTGTCTGTCTATTGTTTGTGTTTCTAGACAATATGCTATTATAATTTTTTTATTTATTTGACTTTGGCCTTTAGTCCCCTCATTTAAAGGGCACTACACCAGGTTGTAAATGTAGCTTATATTATCAAAAACAATCATTCACTCTCTCTAAATTGATTGAATTGGTTTAACATTCCTTATTGTTGGATTTTGAATAACTTTTGCTTGCCTTTCTTACCATCCATGATATTCCTTGAATATACTTTTTTTTTTCTAAAATTGGATTCATCATCACCTTCTAATCTCTCATAATCATCCGTTGGATCCACAGTAACGAGATCTAATGAATAATCATCAACTTTTCTAGCTAAGAGATACTTTAGTATTTCTTTCCAATTATCTTTTTCCATGTATAATAATAGCCTTTTAAGCATATTAAATTTCCCATTGGAACACCTTCAAATGATCATTTAAGGATCTCAAAATAAGTTTACTTTCGTTGACAAGTTGGTAAGTTTAATTTGCACTTCAACCAAACTATACTCTAACTTAGCCCTTTGTCCATATTGTTTGATTTTCTTTCTAAGATTTTACCTTGGAATCATCTTTCTGAGTAATTTTTATCCCAATTCTCGGTAATTTCCCTTTTTTCTCATAATCTTAGACACTCTATGGTCATTTGTTTCTTTTCCCCTTTTTAATCAAAACTACAAACTAACCTTGCCTACTCCGATTGGTGGGATCATGTCCACTTTCATCTTCAACTTTTTAAGTTGATTCCCTTTTATGACCAATCTAGCATCTAACCTCTATTCTAAGGTATCAAATTTCACTCTTGCTCTCAATTAATATTGCAAGATCTTAACCTTGTACTAAATCAGGTTTGTCAAAGGGTTATCTTGCCTCCTGGATACCTCTCTATTTGATTTTGATTCACAAAATGTCGACTTCCTACTTCTACTGAAGTTTCCAATTTATGCTAACAATTAGTTCTTTTTCCCATAAAGCATACTCATGTAGATTCATAATATCCTTATTTAATCCACCATCCTTAACTCCTTGCAACCAAAGGTTGCTATTAGATTATGGGATTACTTTGATTTTCTCTCACTCTGAGTCATTTTAACAATTTTGTATGGTGAAGGTACACATTGGTAATCCTCCATAACCTTCCCACTAAAATTTGTTGCATAACTTCCACAATCCAAGGGTGTCTCTTAAAAAGTTGTTGGTTTAGGAGTTTCAACTCCAAGGATGATTCTTTCCTAGTCCCAAATTTAGAAAAGTTTTCGAGAAACTTAACTTCCTTTTTGTTTTCCCTTGTTCTTTTCCCCTTGCCATCATGGTATAAGAATCTTTTCAATCATTTTCTATTGTTAATGTTTAAACGTAATACTTACGTAATGAGCTCATAGGTTCTAGTGTTGAACCTGGTAGCTCTAATACCACGTGTAATGTGCCCATTGTTTTACCCAATAATTTTTACTATGTTTTACCCACAAGTGAATAATTTATGATGCCAACACTTAGCAATAAAATTTTTCTTTTCTAATTCCATAACAGTATGTATATTTGAAATAACTTCATTCTAAACTTTCCCATTGCATTACAACAAAACATTACAAAAACCTATGTAATGATTACATAATTTCATGATAACATTTCTCATTTACAATTTCCATAGAGATGGATACATGAATACATACATAGCTTCTATGAGCTTATCGATATAGAGATACAAATTGGTCCAAATGTCCCAACATTGGTGCATACATTCTAGATGTCCCCATTCCTTGGTGCATACATTCTAGTTGTCCACAATACTGACACATACATCCTCAAATCTTGGCCTTCAAATGCATGAGGAGAAGCATCACTCAAGCACTTTTCCGCCAACCACAGACTTATTGTGGTCCCTCACACATCTGCCAAGTTAGTAAGATGGTCCTACCCTTTAATGAAGAGATTGGTTTGGTAACCTCATAATCCTAGCCTTTTCTGAGCATGGTGTTGTGTCCTACATATCTAGAGATACCATACAATGGGTACAACCTACATGTATGACAATCCTTGTCTAGTATGTAAACCCGAATCACAGGGAACAGATAGTGTAAATAGTGGTAACTTACACTACTTTGGCCAAAGTATTCATCACCTAGTGCTTCAAGTGGAGGTCACACACTCGCCCACCTTTTTATCTCAATTTATTTTATGACCATTCATACTCTTTTCATACCCTAAGAGAAAGTGATGACATAACATCTTGAATTACTAGGTTACACCCTTTCCCATGAATTATCCTAACCCTAAGATTAACCTAATTAACTATACAATATTCATAATGCCACAACATTAAATGACTCTATTCCAAAAATACAATTATATCAACAATAAATGTCTCCATTCAAGATTATATCCCAACAATAAACGACTCCCATCAAAAGTATGATCTCAACAATAAATGACCTCAACCAAAAGAATAATCTTTCAATAAATGACTCCATTTAATAATCAAGTAAACAACCCAACCAAGTAGGTTATTCCCAACCTAGGGTTTCAATCAAAAGTGATGTAACAATCAAGCGATCATAAACAAATCATAAAACCTCTCTCTCAATGTACCTCAAATATTCATATGTTTATAATGTTCACTACATTTGGATATAATCTAGAGGACATTAACTTGAGAAGAGTTTTGTGCTTCTGTACCTTCAAGTCTTCTTCTCAATACAACTTTGGGTTGCTGGAACATATGTCCTCTTTTAGAATTCTGTAAATAGGAATAGACTCTAAATCAAAATAAGAAAATAACATAACCAAGAAATACATTTCTCAACCCTACCATTGAATATTCATATAATCATCAAGTTTATACCCTGGCCCTAGGGATAAGACTCTCTTCCTATTTTCAAGGAGATTTAGGTAATCAATCAAGTATTTACTATCAACATGGTTTTCATAACATCACAACCTATTGATGATGACATGTATATCATACCATCATTCATGTTGTATTGCTAACCTCATTATCCACAAGGGTTTACCTAGCATTATAAACTAACAAATTCAAGTTACCTCAAGACATCGATATATTCCACATTTCACACTTCATGCTACATATGTATGGTATAGAAAAACTATGTATATTTTAAATAGAAACACAATCATACAAATTCTCATAAAGGATATATATAGAACAACCCAAATAAAGGGGTTTCACCATTTAGCAAGATTCAATCAAGAACATACAATATTTCTTCAAAGGACCTAACCAAATTCATAAATCTACTAAACTCATTTTAAATCATTCCCTTACAAGCAAGGCATTCAAAATCAAATAATCTTGTCAACATAAAATACATAATGGAATGGAATTTAGCATGCCTGTACTTATAAAGATCCAATTGACAAATATGGTTTCCTAGCTCAACTTCCACAATTAGCTTGCAACTCCTTCAATATTTAACCTATCGCAAACCTCTAGCTTCTCTCAACAAACTCTCAATATTTGCAAATGGTCAATATACCCTCTTTCTCTCAAAAGACTCACAAATACTTTAACACAAAAAATGCAAAAGAATAGTAGTGTAGAAATCAAAATGGGAAGTATGTAACAATGGTAAAGATTGCACAGGTTCTATATATACTAAAACTTGAGCAACCAAAGGCTATAAAGAAGCTAACAAATCTACCACCTTCTTATCACATGCATCGACTTAGCTGTATAAAACTCTCAGATTGCAACACATAACAGTCCTTTTATTTCCAATGGTTGATTCGACCTTATTCTTTTGACAACATGACTCTTTTATTGAGTCAATGCCCAACAACACATTGCTACAGATTTCCTATTTGATTTGCAAGTCGACTACCCTTACATATTTCTATCATCTTTACATTGACTAAGTTTCATGCTCATCATATGGCTTTGAAGACTTTTTTTTGCATACAAACTCTTATCCTATCGTTGCACGTTGGTCTTAAACTTCAATTCACTTCTTTTACTTAGCGCAACTATTAGCACTTTACTTTAAGTTCATTAAAAATGCCATATAAATGTTTATGCACTTAATAATATGCACATCTTCATTCAATATAATGTGTGGCTTAAAGTCTCTTTCCTTAGTGTTGTATATAAGTATAGCCTATTGATTATTAAATTCCCCCTATTATTGTGAGATGGTTTGCAGCATAAGAACACACTTCAACTAGCTTTGGTTCACCATTTAAGGCATTGATCTTTTCCCCCTAATTATGTTGGATGTTGAGTTCACTATTTGCAACAACATTGCTTCAATATAGTGCTACATATTCAACATTTACCTTGCATATTACAAGCTTATGTGTTTTGCATTTAACTATTTCATATAAGCACCTATGTGCGCAAAATTATACCTATTTCTATGTTAGCTTCTATTTGAGTCATGCTCTTAATATGGTTGTGCTACTTAATGTGTTGTAACATTTAAAAATCATTGATGATTATTATATATATCATAATATATATTATAATATCAACATTATAAAATATATATATATTTTTGAAAACAAAGGGGTAAAAACTTTATTAGAAATTAGAAAAGAGCATTACAATAATAACCAAGGGACCCAGCCCCAGAAAACAAGGCGAAAACCCCATAGCATAAAACAACATCAACTATCCCCATGTATCCTCCTATCCTCCTCCAAGAACCGGTCTAAATCCAGATGCAGCTTAGGGTTAACCTGATCCCAATCCTCAACCTTCCAACCACTATCATGCTCAGAGGCCCATTTGGCCAAGCAGTCGGCAACACGATTCCACTCCCTCGGGATGTGAACAAAGGATGCCTCCTCCATCCGAGAACTAACCTGAAGAATCCACTGAACCATCGAAGCCAACTGCCAATTTATATTAGATATCTTTCGCTCATTCAAGAGATTAATCAAAATCTGTGAATCAGCTTCACATATAACCTTTCTCCATCCCAAAGCAAGGGCCCTCTCAATAGCATGAAGAATTGCCAGACCCTCCATGAAGTTAACAGTCTTCACCCCCTCATGTATAGAGAACAGAAAAATCACCGACCTAGCTGAGTCCCTGCCAACCCCACCAATTCCAGCAGGCCCGAGATTTCCCCTAGAAGAACCATCAGTATTGATCTTTAAAAATCCATTGGGAGGAGGTAACCACCTTCCAACCCGTTGAACCCTCTTTTTCCCATGCCTACAGTTCCTGGAACTGACAAAAGATGAATGAATTTCTTGAAGGCCCAGTCTGGCCACCAACTCAGCATCACCTCTCTCCAAGAGGAAAACCACATCACATTTAGCTAAAACTGACTCCTGCACCATTCCTAGCATACGCATCCAAACTTGCTGACCCACCAACTTCTGATCATGAAAAATTCGGCGGTTCCGCTCCAGCCAAATCTGCCAAAGCAGAAAGGTAGGGCCCAGGAACCAAACTTCCTGCAAAAAGGAAGCCATAGAAGGAGGTCTTCCCATACTAGATTCCGGTGCTATCATAATAGTGGTTTACAATTCCTAAGAGGAACGAATTTTAGCTGAAATCACATATTTTTAGAAAATATAATGATTTAAGCTTTAAAAAGTTCCATTTTAAGGATTCCAATTGAAGAGGGTTTGATCAAATCACCTTAGATCAAACCCCCTTGGATAGAACCTCGCTAGTTTTAAACCATACCTATAAATGCGTCTCCTTTACACCTATCAAAATCTGATAAAAAATTACTTTTGATTTAGTTTTTGGGGGATCAAATGAATTCATTTAAAATTTATTTCAAATGATTATGGTATTCCTCGAACAAGCTATCCAATGAATATAATTTTAATATGTTTTGGTTTTGTTATGTATTTATTTTTTAAGTTTTATTAAACATAGGTTTTTCATCGAAAATGAATTTCTTTGTTCTTCACATGTGGAAAAATAGAAGATTATCAAAAAAAAAATTGAAAAATATGAGTGCACCAGATATTGAAGTCCTTGATCCAACATAAAAAATTAAATTAAATTTTGACATATACAAAAAAGTTATGCATTATACATTCGTATGTCGAATTGTAATTGTTTGACTTTGAAACTTGATTAAGGAAAAAATATTCAATTAAAACTATCTAACCAAGTGGAAGCACTAGATATTAGAGTTACACATCTAAATTTGAAAGAATTAGAATTTTATCCTTCATGGAAAAAAAGTTATGTGTTATACGATTGTGCGTCACTTTTTAAAAATGTTGTTTTCGAAAAAAATCAATTTTCGTGGGAGATGGAAAAAGAAGTGCAATTTGATTCCAAAAATTTTGAAAAAATATTTTTAGAATCTACAGACAAAATTTGATGAGACTCTAGTTTACACCATCTTCAAATTCCTCACAGTTTAGCCGCTATAGGTGCCTGAATGTGAAGATTTAGTTAAAAATAATAATTTCAGTGTCCAGTTTGGCCAAAAATTGTAAACCACTATTATGGGATCACCCTATCCCAGAATTCAACCAAAGAGCATGCATGAATACAAGGAAGCTTCCACACCTCCCACCACCAATGCCAAAGTTGCACAACAAAGGGGCACCGGAAGAACAAATGCGAAGAATCCTCTTCCGCTCCCCCACACAAAACACAAATTGAAAGTCCCTGAAATCCCCGTTTACGAATGTTATCCCAGGTCAAGCACCTATTCCAAGCTAAAGTCCAAACAAAGCAGTTGCATTTAGGCCACGAGAGTTTATTCCACACCCTTTTCCACCAATGAACCTCTGCCCCAGTTAGCTTCTGAGCCAATAACACCTGATAACCAGAAGCAACAGAGTAAACCCCCTTAGGATTATGGGTCCAAGCAAGAATATCCTCTTCCAGAAGAGAACAACTCCTACTATGAAGAATTTTGTGAAGCTCAACACTTTCTTCCGCAAGTTCCAAATCTGTCCACTCTACGGGATCCTTCCAATGAGCTACCTCCAACTAACCAAAAGAAGCAACAGACTTGAAGTCACTCACCCTAGCCCAGCCAGCCTCGAGAAATCTTTGGCACAAAGGAAGTAGGTTGGGGAACTGCGAAGTAAGTGGAGGGAATCCATCCCAAGAATCCAACCAGAAGAGAGCTTCAGTTCCCCGTCTACAAATCCAAAATAAACCTTCCTTGATAAGCTTTGCACCCTTCTGAAGAGTATTCCAAATCATTGAACCTTTCCCCTCAAGAGGGTAATGAGGGAGATCCTGCCGCAGAATCCCCAGGAAATACTTATGAGATAATATCCTGGCCCACGGCTGATCCTGTTCCACACACCATCTCCAAAATAGCTTAGCGGGCACAGCCACTCTGGATAATGCAGACTGTCGAAGACCAAGACCACCAAATTGCTTTGGGCTACACACAACATCCCACCTGACCAGGCTCCACTTGGAAGATGACAAACTTCCCGCCCATAAGAATTGCCTTTCAAGAGAATCCAACTCCCTCAGAAAACCCATCGGAGCCACCTGAAGCATACATCTGTAGGTAGGGAGAGCCTGCACCACCAACTTGAGAAGCTGAACCCGCCCCACAAAAGACAACCATCTGTGGATCCAATGATTAACTTTTGCATGGAGCTTATCAATAATATTCTGCCAAGAACCCTTGGGAAGATGGCGAATAGAAATTGGGAAACCCAGATACATCAAAGGGAGAACCCCTATCTGAAACCTCAAGATATTAGCAATTCTTCTCTGTATGGGGGTCGACGTATTGAAGAAGAATATGGAAGACTTCTCCTCATTAATCAATTATCCTGAAGCAACAAGATATATGTCCAGCACCTGCCTCAAGTTAGTAGCTTCCCTAACAGTAGCCATCCCCATTAGGGCAGTATCATCAACAAACTGCAAATGAGATTGCAGAGGCAAGTCTCCACCCCATCGCCAACCCTGAATGATGCCAAGCTCCACCCTTCTTTTCAACAAACGTCCAAGGCCCTCCACAAGAAGCAGAAAAAGATACGGAGAAAGAGGATCCCCTTGGCGCAAACCCCTTGAGGCACCAAAAAGTTCAGAATGATCTCCATTTATCAAAATTGAGAAGGAATCAGACGTGACACAACTCATGATCCATTGGATCCACTCCTCACCAAAACCAAAAGAAACAAGGATCTTCTGCAAAAAAGACCATCTAACCCTGTCATAAGCCTTAGCCATATCCAACTTAATGAACATAGCCTTCTCGTGGGAGTTGTCCATGGAGTAGATGGTCTCCGTAGCAATGACAACCTACTCAAGAATTTGTCGACTTGCCACAAATCCACTTTGTTCCTCCGAAATCAGCACTTTAAGCCACTTCTTCAATCTCTCAACCAATAACTTTGAAATGATTTTATAAGCCACATTGCAAAGAGAGATAGGCCGGAACTGAGATAACCTATCAGCCCCTTCACACTTGGGTATGAGAGCAAGGAAGGTGGAATTCAGAGCACGAAGCATCTTTTTATTCCTCTGGGACTCAAGGACAACTGCCAGAAGATCCAACTTTATGATATCCCAGAATTCCTAAAAAAATTCAATCGGGAAACCATCGGGACCAGGAGCTTTACCCTTCTTCATCTAAAACACAATCCCCTCTAGCTTATCAAGAGAGATATCTTTCATCAGATACTCATTCGCCTCCCTGGAGACCAACTGAGGAATACAAGAAAGAACCTGTGCTTCCTCAATAGAGCCCCCACGTGAATCCTCCCTAAATAAAGTAGTAAAATACTGAGATGCCTCAGCAGAGATTTCCTGAAACGAGGCAAGACGTTCACCCCTATCATTCACCATAATAGGAATGGAATTACCATGCCTCCTGTCCTTCACATAATTGAAGAAGAAGGCGGTGTTTTTATCACCTTTCTGTAACCATTCAACCTGGGCCTTTTGCTTCCAATAGATTTCTTCCCGCAATTCAAATTCCTCAACCACTTTCAAAATCTTAGCCTCCTCCCTTAGAAGATCCTCAGAGGCCCCATTCTCACGAATCAACTGCATAATATTATCCAAATCCTCCTGGGCAGCAACCTTAGCATGAAAGATATTACCAAAACATCGCCGATTCCACCTTTTAAGCTGATATTTGACAAACTAATATATATATATATATATATATATATATATATATTAGTATATATATTCGCATAAATTTTTTCTTTGATATTTATATGTATATACATACTTAATTATATATGATAATACATACATACATACATACATACATACATACATACATATATATATGTATGTATGTATTGACATACATGTACATATAATATATATATATATATATATATATATATATATATATATATATATATATATATATATATATATATATATATATATATATATATATATATATATATATATATATATATATATACATACATGTACATATAATATATATATATATCATTATTTTAATATCCATTATAACACATCTAACTACATATTCTTTGATTGATAAAAATATATCAAATCTACATATACACATATACATATATATATATGTGTGTGTGTGTGTGTGTGTGTGTGTGTGTGTGATATATGTCCAATCGATATTTTGATGCATATGATGTATTCGTGCATGGACACACATAAGTATTCCTACTTCCATATAGGCATGCACATATACATTCATTATGCACGAGTTATCATTTTTACACACACTCACACACACATATATATATTATATATATATAATCACCGATTTACATAAATACACGAAAAAACTCAAACTCAATACATAGATCAAGACACGTGATTTACCAAAGAAACAATCACAAAATCAAAGACCAAAATCAAAACCAATCAAAGATGACCAGATAATCTTTCCACTATATCAAAGACTTCGACTAAGGGTTTACTCACCAAATCCTGACTAACTTGATCCAACTTGACCAAGCTAGGGCATGAGTGTTTGTGTGTATGCTCAATTAGGCTCATTAAGGGTTACCAGACCAAGCTCCTCTCCTGAGTGATACTCCCCCTCTTGTACTTGAGGGATTGACTCCTTCCTACATCCAACTTAGTGCACCACATAAGTAGTTAGCTATTCACATGGAATCCATTTGCATCATCAAAGCATTAAAGTATTCACATTGCAATACATATTCATTTATTGCATTTTCCAATAAAACATAATCATTCCTTCAAAAGCAATAACATCTTAATGCATATTTCAATATTTCATTCACCTATTAAACATATAAAGGCCACGATTTAAATTTATCAACATATTTACTCATGAAGGTAAAAGTAACCATGTAACTAAGAAACGGGGTGTAACAATTTTTGTGTAGATTCTAAATATATATATATATATATATATATATATATATATATTTATTATTATTATTGAAATAAATCATGAATCTTTCAACATTTCCTTTAATAACTAGTTTTAAATAGAAAACAACATTTTCAGCAAGTAATGTTTGTGTCATCCAACATAATTTTTTTTTCTATAAAGGATAAAATTCTAATTTTTGAAACATAGATTCTCAACATCAATATCTAGGGCAAGGATATTTTTTCATAATTTTTTATTACATATTTTTCTTAATTAATTTTTGAAGTCACTGTAACTATAATTTGGACATACTTGTGTGTCGTCCAACATAACTTGCTATGTATCTATCAAAATCCATTTTTTTTTGGTGAAACAAGGACATCAATACCTAGGGAAATGGTATTTTTTGATTTTTTTTACAATGATTTACTATTTTTCCACCTCTCCAGAATGAAGAGCTTGATGTTCAGAGAAAAACCTATGTTCAATAAAAATTTAAAATTAAATTCGTGATAAAATGAAAACATATCAAAACTATACTTGTTGGAAAGCTCGTTTTAAGGGCTACAATCTTGCAAAATATCCTATCAAGTTAAGTTCATCTAAAGGTCCAACCTAGGGTTTGAAATTGAAATTTTTGAGCAAATTTTGATGTAGAAGCCAAACCTATCATACTTAACCCCTTTGTTAAAAGATTTTGCCTTCGCTCGAAGGGTGAAGGACCCTTTGAGCGAAGGTCACCATGCAAAAAGTCATTTTACAACATAAAAACATTATTTTATGCCAAACACCTTCGAGTGAAGGTGTTTAGTTGCATACCTAGGGTTTGAAATTGAAAATTTTGAGCAAATTTTGATGTAGAAGCCAAACCTATCATACTTAACCCCTTTGTTCAAAGGTTTTTCCTTCGCTCGAAGGGCGAAGGACCCTTCGAGCGAAGGTCACCATGCAAAAAGTCATTTTATAGCATAAAACATTATTTTATGCCAAACACCTTCGAGTGAAGGTGTTTAGTTGCATACCTTCACTTGAAGGTCCTTTGAGCGAAGATTTTACTTCGCTAGAAGGTGCTCACTAAAAATATCCCTCCTAGTCAAAAAATTTCAATGTCCTAAAAGTGAGACACAGTATTGTTATTTCACCCCATAACTCTATCAAAATTCATCTCCTATGTCTCTAGCTTAAACCCTTCAATATATAAACTCATGGATACCTAAAAAACAACATAAGGAATTACCATGAGGTTAAAAAAGGTCCCAAATTACCATAGTAAAAATCCATATGACCTACACTCCATTGTTAGTCATTTACCACCTTTAAAAAGATGCTCTATAATATATCATAACATGCATCATAAGTGTGCCAAGATTCCTAGTCCACTTTGTAACCTCCCTCTTAATCATGCTTGTATGATTC
Organism: Sequoia sempervirens; assembly: GCA_007258455.2. Lineage (NCBI taxonomy): Eukaryota > Viridiplantae > Streptophyta > Pinopsida > Cupressales > Cupressaceae > Sequoia > Sequoia sempervirens. The sequence goes on from VDFB02000015.1 coordinate 97,403,310, forward strand.
ATAACATCTCTTACATCATATCTTTGTCATAAATGCTCTTACACATATTTCATGATAATATTCTTTTACAAATATATTTCCACATGTAAATGCCAAAATAAAAACAAATTACACGTGACATAATGTCCAAGGCATAAAGTGAAATGTCCCATTTTATTAAGACACATAAAATAATAATAAATAATTATATAATCCAAACATTAGGACTTGCAAGTTGTATGACCTCTAATCCCAACAATATTGTTAGAACACATAGATATATTGAGAGGGGGAGTGAATCATTATATCTCTCAAATCAATTCAATTTCAGCTTATCAATCAAAACTTATAACCGCCTTAATAAGATAACATATTCAAATCAAGAGCACAAAACCATAGCACCATATTTATGTGGAAAACCTAATAAGGGAAAAACCGCAATGAAAAAGTTGCTTGGAGCTATTGTCCAAATCTAGCCTCACAAAATTAAACAACAGTTACAACAAGGTTTTAAGGTCTTTAACCTAAGGAAGTTTACAAATCCCTACTCAACAATTACAAAATGGGACTGCAACTTCATAATACAATACTTTGATGATTTAGACAAGCAACTACCTCTATAACACCTCTACTACCTCCAGTTCACTACCTTCAACACTTACACTCTACTTTTGGCTCACTGCCTCTAGCATTCACACTTGAAATTCTACCTTTGGCTCACTACTTCCAACACTCACACTTTTAGTTGGCTCACTGCCTTTCACACACCACTTATACTCTTTTACTTTTAGTTCACTGCCTCTAGCATACATCAAACACTACTTTGCAAATTCACACACATTCCTCTACCGTCAGCCTACTGCTTCCAACAAATTACATTGATCACACATTAAACACATCTGCTTTGATCATACACTTGATCTTTTATTTATACCTTCCACAAGCATCAAAAAGTTTCTCCTTGTTAGCCATCCTGAAATGATGAACATGAAACATTCAACTGCCGTATTGAGTTGGCTCAAAAACATCCATGAAAAAGGGAAATTTAATGTGGTCCAATCCAAGAGATAATTAGGACTTGAATTAACTCTGCATGCATTCCCATGCTGGTGCACACCATAGAAACTTGGCACAAACAACTTGGAGCATTAAGTCTACCCAACAAACACTCAACCCTCAAAATATTAACTTCTAGACCATAGGCGATACTAGAGAGACAAGATATCATCACACAGATTACATCACAAGCCTCATATGATATTCGATGATATTTCCATGCCCTTTTTTCACAACTTCATGAATCATTATGCTAGCGCAAGCAAACAAATATGGAACCAATATCTATCGTAAACCCAAAAAACACATTATTGAGATCTAACTTTGACAACTCAACTTGCGGTACACATCAACAATTGAAACTTGAGGAGAGACAACATATAGACATGATAAACACTTCCTCGAAACCGCAAGACCACAACAACAACTATGAAGAAAAACAAAGCATTTCTTACAACCATCCATGACTGCAACAGTACAGTCTTCATTTTGCTTACCCAGGAAACTTCTATGGTAGCTTCTATGTTATGAAAACTGGAACATGCATGCTTCATACTTGACTTTGTCTACCCTTCAAACCATATGACCAAATCATAAAATATGAAGGAATATAGAGCATTCTCTGAAGCCTTTTAGAGCATCTTCCTAAGCCATTGACTATAAGAGATTCTTTTATACAATTTTACATCAACAGACAATGAATACAACATTCAAAGAATCATATACTTATTCATGAGCAACAAGAAAAAGTTTTTATAACAATTCATGACATCCAACTTCATACATTATACTTAAACATCCCAATTGTGGCATTTGCAATCAACCACACACTGTCATTATGTTGACAACAAAGATAACATCGTCAACAACCTCCATACTTTTTGACATCAATGACAAACAACAAACACCATATTGTTGACATCAATGACAACTTCTGCAACATACTTGCAATAAATATAACATTGAAGTCCCGAATCGCTCTTAGGGATGCATCTACCTAAATCGATAACACATGTTCTTCTGAAACGGTGTTGCCATCATTCTCGTGCTTGGAAAATGATTCTTAATCGTTCAAGGTACCCTTGGGTCTTTTCTTATGTTTATGTGTTGTGTCTTGTTCTTCCTACTCTGTGGTTGGTTTTCCTTGTACTGATTGCGTTATGTCTTGATAGCTATGTTCCTTGTTTGACTTGTTTGGTGTGTATTTAAGTGTTCTCATTTATTTTTTATGTATTCTTATATTTCATGTTTGATTAATAATATTTTTATATGTGAAAGTATGATTATAAGCTAATGTATTTAGAAGGCTTGTAGTATGGGTTGCACTATGTTTTGCCTTGAGCTAACTAGATTTTAGTAGGACATGACATTGAATAAATCTCACTATATGGGATGTGAGTAGTAATCATTCAAAGGCGCTGCATATGGTCTTGGATGTCTAAAGTAAGTGGTTCTTGGTTACTTATGTCTTGAATATTCTTGTATGCATTTTAGTTAAGTGTTATTAATTTATTAAAGTTCAGACTTAATCACAATCTTGATCTAACATTTAAAAAAACAAATTTTAAAATTGAATCTAAATCACTAAAAAAAACAAGAAATCATAATTAAATATAAAATAAAAATACTTAACTCTTATATATAAAAATATACTATTTAACATTAAATTATTACAATAAAATAAAAAAAAAAACAATGAACTTTTCACCCTTAGATATTTCAGGATTTTTACTTTTTACTAACCGAACTCTTCACCCTTAGATATTTCAGGATTTTTATTTTTTACTAACCGAACTTTTCATCCGATTTTTATTTTTTACTGACCGAACTTTTCACCCTTAGATATTTCAGGATTTTTATTTTTTACTAACCGAACTTTTCATCCGATTTTTATTTTTTACTAACCGAATTTTTCACCCTTAGATATTTCAGGATTTTTATTTTTTACTAACCTTTTGACTGATTTTTTAAAATTGGCGGCGGACCGTTACCGCCCCTACTCTTGCTCGAAGAAGAGAAGAAAATATGCATTTGATATCTCCCCTTTCTCAGAGTGTGTAAAACGTAGGTAGCATGCTGATAAAATTCTACCCTTACAGGCGCCACTAAGCATTGTTAGGGTCTTATTTCTCACTGGATTTAAAATCGCTTTTCACGATTTCGGGATTTCTCTGTTGGACGTTTGTGTAAATTATTGGACTTATCGGAATGGCGGGGACGCCGAATTTAGAGTGCAGGATGTACGAGGCAAAGTACCCTGAAGTGGACATGGGCGTGATGATTCAGGTGAAAAACATTGCAGACATGGGTGCATACGTCTCTCTTCTCGAGTACAACAACATAGAGGGCATGATTTTGTTCTCCGAACTCTCTCGCCGCCGTATTCGCAGCGTTAGCAGTCTTATAAAGGTTGGGAGGCAGGAGCCTGTGATGGTTCTCAGAGTAGACAAGGACAAGGGTTATATTGATCTCAGCAAGCGCAGGGTTAACGAAGAGGATATTCAGGCATGTGAAGAGAGGTATAATAAGAGCAAGCTTGTGCATTCCATTATGCGCCACGTTGCCGAGACCATGGGGCTTGATCTCGAGGTAAGTACTTCGTAGCTATTGTTTTGAAGAATTTTCAGTGTAGTCTAGAAGCCGTAACATCATGGAAATATTTTGATGAAATTCCTAAATATGTAGGACTCCGATGCTTAAACGGATGTTAAAAACTTAAATTTGATGGATACGTCTTTTAAATCGTAAAGCTGAAGACGCCAAATTTATAATCCTATACTTGATAGAAAATTGATGGTAAATACTATAAACCAGATCCATGTCGATGGTATAAACCTCAAAGGCTTAAACACCCTAAATTTAAGGATGTCTATATTTAAACCCTGAACCTGAAAGATGCCCTTGTTAAGACCCTAAATTCTAAGGATGCAATTTGAAAACCATAAATTTGAAGAACCAAATTTCAAATCTTAAATTTGTTGTATGTGATGTGAAAATCCTAGATTTGAAGGGTGTTCATGCTAAAACCTAAATTTGAAGGGTGTCAATGTTAAAACCTTAAATTTGTGTTGTGCTGACCTTAAACCCTATATTTGAAGGGTGCTGATGTTTTTGCAGGTTGCTGATGTTAAAACCCTAAATTTGAAGGGTGCATGTGTTAAAATCCTATATTTTAAGGGTGGCAATCTTAAAACCATAAATTTGATAGTTGCCAATGTTTGATCCCTAAATTTGAAGGATGCCATGTTAGAACCCTAAATTTAAAGGATGGCATGTTAAAACCCTAAATACTAGGGGTGCCAATGTCAAAACCCTAAATTCGAAGGATGCCATGTTAAAACCCTTAATTTGGAGTATGCTGATCTTAGGACACCTTAGGAGGATGCCAATGATAAGTCCTAATCTTGGGTTTGAAACCTTAAATATGTGGTTCTCCATGTTAAAATGCTAAAATTGGAGGATCTAGGTGTTAAAAACTTAAAATATTAAAAAGGATGTCAAGAGTATGGTGTCAAACCCTTAACAAGTGGTTCCCCATGTTAAAATGCTAAAATTGAAGGATCCAAATGTTAAAATACTAAATGTGAAGGATTCTTAAATTTGGCTGAGTTATAGTTGATTCTTACTAGGTTAACAATCCAATTTGGGGGGAGTTGAGTTGATATGTAGGTATTCTTTTGGTATAGAAGGTTCATTCAAAATGTAATTTTTCATAGAAAAATGTCAGAAAAGCAAAGAAAAATGTTGTATCTAGTCAAGGGTTAGGAATATATTGCTTTCCTTCATGGTTCCTTTTAAGTGAGCAGAGATTTCTCAATCAAGCCTTATTGAGGATACTCATAGTTGTGCAAGAACTCTAGTAAATGGATTTGATAGAATTGGACACCCTTGGTTAAGGACCATTCAAGAGTTATATGAAGAGGTTTCATCATTCTAGTGTTTGCAAGTGTCAAGCATTTATTGTATTTTCAGTTGAGAGATTTGGTTTCTTGGTTCTAATGAACTGTAGCTCAACAAGTACATAATTAATTTTGATCTAGTGGGCAAGAGTAACTAGTAATTTGTTCTTCCTTCTTTTGTTACCCCTATATGTGTATGACAAATGCATCTTGAAGTTGATCGGAAAAAGATTGATAGGTTTATAGAGTGTGCTGAATTAATAATCAACATCCTTTAGTCTGCAATGGTTTGTAAGTTTCCCAAAGGAATTGTGACAAAAAATCCCAAGTTGTGGGAAGAAGAGACACGGGATATCAAGAGGAGGAGGACCAATTAATTCCTTCAAGAAGGAGATTCAATCACTCAAGAAAAGAGGCAGATAGTTTAAGGAATTTGACACCATCAAAGTAGAAAACAATTTATTGTTCTTAATGATATCTACATTGAAGGACAAATCAGTATCCAAAAAGAATACAAAAAGAGTATTGCACTAGATAAATTGCCTGGACATGCAATATATAGGACAAGCACGAGGGAAATCCCTTATTGAAAAATGGAAGAACAAAGATGTTCAAAGAAATCTATGTTCTCATTGCAAGGATAATCTTTGGGTGATTAAAGAATTCCTTAAGTGAGAAAGTTGTAACAATAGAGTAAGAAGAACAATAGAAACAAGAAGAAACTAAGTCTCTTCACATGTACAATGCAGATAAATGGGGAAAAAGGATCAAAGGATACCCCTCAAGATTACAAGATCGAAAAAAAAGAACAATGACTTTGTGGGATTGCATAGAACAATAGGTTATTATGGTTCAAAAACTGAACTTGATAAATCCTAACAATCTTATACTAGAATTTACTAGGTTTAGGTGCTAGTTCAAACAAGATAGCCTTAGAAATGCCACTAAAGTTTGGCACCTTTTGTCACTTGGTTGTTTTTGGCCAAATTTGGTAAAGTGGTTCGAAGTCTTTTCTAACTCGTCTCTAAAGTTTTATGTTCCAAAATGGGTCATTCTTTTTTGATAGGGAGGATTTTATTACTCAAAAGCTTAGAATTCCTCTCTCCTCTATGTAGATTTTCTCTTTTGTTGCAACATTTATCCTTAATGATCTCTAACGTGAGGATCACTACAAATGTTAAGGGAGGTCTACCTATGAATGGCCCAAGCATTCATCATACCTTATAATAATCATGTGAGGTTTATTTGTTGAGTAATGTTCACCCACACATGTTTTCATGCTCTGTGTTTTAACTCTTTAAGCAATTCCAATTAGGTTTGTTTCATGAATGGTGTAAACCAACAAATAATTGGAATGTAGAATGTTCTAGATTGGATGGCATTTAGTTGCTTTTTCTTTTGAGAATCAACTTCCAGTGGTGTCTTTACATCAATTTTCTCTTCTTCAATGGCATAGCAAAAGACAGGCTGCCAATATTTTTGGTGTGGGATTTCAATTCAAATTTTAAGTTGTATGCAAGATTCAAGTTAAGGGCCTTGCAACAACCATTAATAATTTGTTGATGTATCTGTTTCTTACCAAGGCACGTTTTTAGCAAACAAGGAAGGTATGAATAGTCTCCCTTGCATGTGATTTTCAACCCCCTTGTCAATATTATGAAAGGTAGAGAGCCTCTTAAGCATTCTTCCTTGGGAGAGATTATTGGCAAAGTCAAATCCTGGTGCAAGTATTTGATCATGCTAGACTTCTCCAAAGTATATAATTCTTGGCAAGTGAGTGGATATCTTAGCAAATCAAGGCTTTTGAAGGGGAGGGTAAATTAATTATTTATGAATGCACCTTAGAGCATAAATATTTTTTCATACAATTTTTATTTATTGCTTCTATTAGATTAGTGGATCGACAAGTATGTTTGTTGTCACATTCTCGTTAAAGTTATTTGTTGACACAAAATTTTAGGATAAAAGATTTGCCATTTCTTGAGCATGAATCAAAATTGTTCAAAATTTTGTTTAGTTGAGTTTCACACACAGTCGACAAGTGTTTTTGTTGGAACATTCTCATTAAAGTTAGTTGGTGACATAAAATTTTAAGGAAAATAACTTTGCTTATTCTCAAGTATGAGTCAAATTTTGGCTAGCTGAGTTTCGCACACACAGACACATTGCTAATTCCCGAGTATGAGTTAAAATTTTGGTCAGCTGAGTTACACTCATAGGCATGTGCACACACATGGGCATTTGCACACACCTGCAAAATTTTGTCTAGTTGAGTTTCACACACACACTCGACAAGTATGCTTGTTGGAACATTCTCATTGAAGTTAGTTGGTGACACAAACTTTTAAGGAAAATAACTTTGCTAATTCTTGAGTATGAGTCAAAATTTTGGCTAGTTGAGTTTCACACATATAGACTCATTGCCAATTCCCGAGTATGAGTTAAAATTTTGGCCAGCTGAGTTACACTCATAGGCATGTGTACACACATGGGCATTTGCACACGCTTGCATGCATGTGAACACACATGCACACACACATATACACACACACCATTTGTGCACACACACATGCTCATGTGCACATGCACATACACACACACATGTGCACATGCATGCCCATGTGCCCACACACACACACATTCAGACATGGATGTGCACACATGCACACGTGCACACATGCACACGTGCACACATGCACACACACGCATAAGTGCACACATACACACTTGAGCACCCACACATGCACACTCGCACACACACATGCACACACTTAGACACCCACATGCGCACACACCCACATGTGTACTTGCAAATGGACACATCTGTACATGTGGACATGTCCACACATGTGCACACCCATGCACACAGACACATGCACACACACCCATGAACATCCACGCATGCGTGTGCAGGTGCACACACACATATATGCATGTATGCAGATGCACACACACAGCCGTGTGCACGTGCACACCTATGCACACACATGCATACATATGTACACATGAACACACGTACATATGCAAACACATCACACATGCTCAAAAGAAGAATAGAAATTTAAATAAGATCTATTAGATTGAAAATTGGAAATGATATTAGAATTTCAAATTACAAGAAAAATTGGAGGAATAAAATATAGTGATTGTATTTCATTGTTTCAGTCATTGCAAATCACAAAATTTAACTTTTAGGAAAAAGTACTTTGTCAATTTCTGAGTATGGGTCAAAATTTTGGCCAATTGAGTTTTTCACTACACACCCATGCACACATACACACACAAAAGAAGGCTTGAAATTCAAATAAGATCTCTCAGATTGAACATCGGAAATCATATTAGAGTTTCAAATGACAGAAAAACAGAGGAACAAAATATAGTGATGTATTTCACTGTTTCAGTCATTGCAAATCAGAAAATGCTTAGCTACAAGTATTGAAGAGTATGCTCAATCATCAAATTCGTCTTAAGTGCATGTCCCATGTACTCCTCATCACTAATGGACTAAAAAACTGGCTATCCTAATGGGGTCTCAAGTCTATCATGGCTGCATGTATCAGATTAGTGGAATTGACAAGTGTATTTGCTGGCACATTCTTGTTAAAGACAGTTGTTGCAACAAACTTTTAGGAAAAAAGGGATTTGCCAATTCTTGAGTAGGAATCAACATTTTGGCCAGCTGAGTTTTTCAGACGCACACCAAAAAAACAGAAGAGTTGAAATTTAAGTAAGATCTATCAGATTGAGCGTTGAAGATCATATTAGAGTTTCAAATGACAAGGAAAATCAGAGGAACAAATTATAGTGTTTTTATTTCAATATTTCATTGTTTCAGTCATTGCAAATCACAAAATGCTTAGCTGCAAGTATTGAACAGTATGCCCAATCAACAAATTTGTCAATAGTTGCACGTCCCATGCACTCCTAAAACTCCTCATCACTAATGGTCTTAAAAACAAGTTGCTATTCTAAATGGGTCTCAAATCTGTAATGGCTGCATCTCCCAATCCTTATTAACTTGTGTTAGATTCCCAAATTCTACTTCCCTTCATTCTACTCAACTTTCCTTGTGGTCAAGCATCTTGCAATCCACAAGGCACAATGCCTTATGTACAACTAGAATTCCTCTCTCCAAGAGTTAAGCATGTTCCACTTGCCAGTGGATAAAGTTACAAGTGGATTGATTCCTCTCAATAGTAGAACTACCATCTTGTAAAATGTATGGAATGGCAAGTTGTTGTAGTATCATTGGTGCTTCACATATCCACCACCATTCTCTATGATCCTTCTATGCTATAGAGAGTTGGTCCTCCTTAATTGCTTTCTTTTTGTGTATGAGACTAGCAAATATGCTCCATTGTTTTGAGGGTTTGTAGCTTGGATTCTTTGTGATACATTTTATTATGGGTCTTGAAAGAGCCTTTCTCTACCTCCTCATCATTAATAGGAGTAAATCTAATTAGCTTTTGCATATACCATTTAGGAGTAATTGTATACCGTTTAGGAATAATTGCATTTGTGACTATATGTAGATAGGTGTTCAATTCTTCCACCTTTGCTGAATAATTGGTTCAATTGATCATTGTAGGATGCCAAGAGGGGTTCTCTCTCACAAATTGTGGCCTTCATCTAGTGAAGCATTTTATCAATGTTATCATAAATACCTCCAAGCTTAGGAGAGTTTGAATATCTATTGTAATGATCATAAAAGTAGGGGATACAAAGGACACTATATACTTCATATTTGCCTATAACTAATCTCTAATCATTGAGTCCTTCACCTTTCTTCCCTATTTCTGTCATGGATTAAAATTTTCCCACTTGGTCTATTCCTTTGTCATAATCATAAGGTGCAAGGGCTTATGTAACTCAATTATCCTCTCTAATAAAATAAAAATAAGATGTAAAATATTCTCAATGGGTTTAGGAATTCCTTCCTTGAAAAACACTTAAACCATGCTAGTAATGTGTGATGGTTGCAAATAAACATTGCACTTCTATAGTCACCAACTGTTTCGCCACAACACATTTTGCCATTGTCTTTTAATGTATTGTTCATTGGATATGCATGACGAGGTTTAGTAGATGTGCTTGTAAGAAGCCTCCATCAAATTTCTTGCCACATTGCACCCATAAGTGTATGTGTTGGTGTGAACAAGGTATCTTACTTAACTAGTTCACCTAGTAGGTCCTATTCACATGTTAAGTTTACTTAGGTCCTAGGAATCTTTCTAGAAGTCTTAGTTGACATTAGATCTTATCTTATCTCTTGACATTTAATGCTTGTGTCCTAGGTCATTTAATATTAGTTGTCTCATGACATACGATTAAGACACTTGTCATGATTTTGTCTAATCCTATGTCTCACCTTGGCTATATAACCAAGGGTCTCTCATACATTGTACATTCATTCTATTTGCATTGCTTTATATGAATACAGTTTATTCTTGTCATATTGCTTTTCTCTTTGTGCTTTCCATATGGTCTCTAGATCTTGGGTGGCTATCTCCATAGTCAACTTTTACATGGTATTAGAGTAAGTTGGGTGCCTTTAGTTATTCTTTTTAAGAGATCTTGAGTGCATGCCTTGGTAGATCTTGAAAAGTTGAGTATTCTCTTCTCTTGCATTGAATGATGATCTGTAGAATCAAAAAAACTTGATAGAAATATTATATTTTGGGGGTTTCCTCTTTGTGGCTTTGTATTGTAGGTTTGTTTTGGAGCTTGTTGGTGCAAATCTGAGCTCACCATTGAGTTCAGGGTGTTCGAGAAAGTCAGTTTTGCCTTTTGTTTCTGTTAGTTTTCAGAGCAGAAATATAAATAAGCAGAGAAACAACACATGAAACAATAAACATAGTATTTTACCCTGGGAAAACCCTCCTACTCGAGGGAGAAAAACCTAGCAAAATATTCTCTTATAAATCAGAAAATAAGTGCATAAATAGCACTCAACAATCAGACCCTAGAAAGGGTGAATTTTATACAATGAATCTGCACTTGTATATAGTGCAATTTCTTTAGATGCACAAAAATATTTAACTCTTCTCCTGAAGTCAAATCTGCTGCTCTTGAAGGGCAAACCTGTTGCTGGAGATATTTGAATTGGAGTGGATTGAACAATGATAAAATGAGGAGACACCTTCTCCTATATATACAAGCTAGTTGATCATTCTTTCTAGGGCTGACCTAGAAGAGTACAAATTTTATTTATAAGACAAAGGCTGATCTGCCTTGAGTTGAATATATTTAAGGGAAAATATCTCCCGAAGCTACAAAACACTAACACTCCCTCTTAGCTAGGGAGGCATTTTCAAATATCCTCGTCATGGAGTCTCTCAACATGACGCTCACAATAGCTACACCCATTTGTGGAAAAACACATCTCAGTCTCAAAGATGTACACAGGTTCATCATGGAGTCTCTTAACATGATGTCCACAATGGCTACACCCATTTGTGGAAAACATGTCTCAGTCTCAGAGATGTACAAAGGTTCGTCATGGAGTCTCTCAACATGATGTCCACAATGGCTACTCCCATTTGTGGAAAGAAACACATCTTAGTCTCAAAGATGTACATGGGCTCGTCATGGAGTCTCTCAACATGACGTCCATCTCAGTCTCAGAGATGTACAAGATATCCTTGTCATGGAGTCTCTCAACATGACATCTCATCTCAGTCTCAGAGATGTACAAGATATCTTTGTCATGGAGTCTCTCAACATGACGTCTCATCTCAGTCTCATAGATGTACAAGGGCTTGCACCTCATATTTCTACGTCTCAGAGAAATATACATTACAAGGGCTTTCACCTCATATTTCTCTGTCTCAGAGAAATATACACTACAAGGGCTTTCACCTCATATTTCTTTGTCTTAGAGAAATATACATTACAACAAATCTTCATGATGATGTGACTCCCTCTGAAGCTCCAAGTACTTGCATCAACCTCCTGACCTCCTTGTCCAAGATTGCTTGCAATGCTTGCCTTAGAGGAACGGTTTCCAATAAACACTTCTGACACTATTGACATGCGAGAGTCCAGGACTGTCCTCCTCAACCTTATCCCAAATCACCGTATTTTGAATAGGTTTGCTATGCTACCAATGTCAAAATAAGATTGACTGCCTTGTGCAATTCCTGTTCTTTGCATCTAAATAGGTCTTCTAAAGACTTAGCACCTGGCCTTGCAACATTGCAACCCACTTAGTTGACACCTTCACTTCTTCTCAGAGAGTCACTCTAGTTCCTTGTGTCATAGGACTCCATTTTGCTGAACACAGAACTCCCTCTTGATCCTTGCTCTAGGTCCTTCAAACAAGATAAATCTCGGCTCTAGGACCCGTGAGACTCTATCCACATTAAGAAGTAATAACAACGCTCCAACAATCTTCAACGACATACACGAGTTGCCAGTGATTTCTCATACATCCCTTCAATAGCCAATCAAACCCATAACAATCTATTGGTGTAACCCGTTTGTGATCGACAATTGTCGTGCCTGGATATAAGTGTTCCAATTTGTGACAAGATGTTGAAATATAATGTCTGTGAATATTCAATTACTTTGTCTTATTCAACACTGCCAGAACGACATAAAGACCAAGAGGCCCGATGACGTATAATGTTGTCATTAGTGTCCAGTGTCAGTATTTCTCATCTCCGATTGATGTAGCAATGTGATAAACCGTGTATTCCTCATTCGCTTATTTCTACTTGTCTCATTCGCAAATCTTCATTCACACGACCCATTGCTTCTGCCGCCCAAGTCGATCGATCCCATGCCAGACAAACACGACAACATAATCGATAGTATCCCCGGCACTATAAAAGGCTATGATTGTAAAATAGTTACAAGCATTCGATGCTTCTTCCAATATTAATGCCCAGTAAATACCAAGCGATTGTAGATATCTCCATTTGTCAAGAGAAACAGAGCACCATATATTTGTTTTAGGATTTACATTTGCCACTATGAATATTTACTTGAACCTCCATTTAACAATTTCAGCCTTCACCAATAATCAACGTGGGGAATAAACCGTCCCATATTTCTTATTCAATTCGTTGCACTTTTGATTGATATATATTATTTAGTGTTTACCTCTTGACTCTCCTCTACTCCGTAGAATTCATCACTTGAATCTCCTGCTTTGAATTCTTCTATATGATCCTATGCTCCATAGAAGTCCGATGATATGGATGATGGATTACCAAATGTCTGTGGCAGATAGCAATATGTGACGGGAGTATGCGTTCTGATAAATGCCACGAAGAAATAACTTAACACCTCTTTCGGCGTTGATGATATCTCTGTTGATTTTTCCTTCAAGATATAAAGTACCTGTATATATCTTTCCTTCCATGATCGAGCTTACCCGTCTAGGAGTGTCTTCTTCAGATTCCATTCCTTTTAATCGTATTCTCAGCAAGCGGTAGCTGATGCTTCCTTGGTCGCAATTCTTGAGTAGCAACCGACCAATCCTCAGGCTTTATCACACTCTAATGGTATTTACCATTCTTAGAAAGCTCTAAGCTCATACTCTACCCCAGAGTACACTTTGCGTTCCACAATGATGATTTGCGCCAGAAAAAGCAAAGAATATTTGAATAATCACGATAATGATAGGCAACACTCATCCATACATAGCATGATTTCGATGCAGCCAATACTAAGAGTATGGCGGAAAATAGATAAGGCGAATTTAAGAAGATTGAAATAAATCTTCACAACTTTGAAAGCTTCCACTGCTTAGCCAAATTTGATCAGATCTTTTCTAAACCCTAGCTCTAATACCATGTTAGTTTTCAGATCAGAAATATAAATAAGCAGAGAAACAACACATGAAACAATAAACACAATATTTTACCTTGGGAAAACCCTCCTACTCAAGGGAGAAAAACCCAACAAAATATTCTCTTATAAATCAGAAAATAAGTGCAGAAATAGCACTCAACAATCAGGTCCTAGAAAGGGCGAATTTTATACAATGAATTTGCACTTGTATATAGTGCAATTTCTTTAGATGCACAAAAATATTTAACTCTTATCCTGAAGTCGAATCTGCTGCTCTTGAAGGGTGAACCTGTTGCTAAAAATATTTGAATTGGAGTGGATTGAATGATGATAAAATGAGGAGACACCACCTCCTATATATACAAGATAGTTGATCATTCTTTCTAGGGCCGACCTAGAAGAGTACAAATTTTATTTATAAGACAAAGGCCGACTTGCCTTGAGTTGAATATATTTAAGGGAAAATATCTCCCGAAGCTACAAAACACTAACAGTTTCATCCAAATTGGACATCTAAGGGCATATCTATGAGGGTTTGAAGTTGAAAAGTAGTTGCTAGATTCGGGAGGTAGTTGCAATTTTGGAGCATTTTGGGTTAAAACAGACTTTGCCATCGCATCTAGAAGGCCCAAGAACCCCAGGATCGACTGTTAAATTGTCAAAATCAGACAACTTTACCTCGGGCCCTCAGAAAATTTTCCTCCCCTTTCGATCGTACGACCATTTGTACAGTTGTACGGTCATAATCGCTAGGCCTATGTTGTCATATGGTATGGGTCGAAATTTTGTTTAAAAAAATTATTTCCATTTTTTAAAATAGTTTTCGAAAATTTTAATTAAAAAAATTGAAAAGTTTTTCAATTAAAAAAAAATAAAAAAATATAAGGGTACAAGTCTATGGATAGCATGTCCACAAATTTGTACACATGGTACTTGTAGGTACCTTCGGGGGCTCCAGTAGTGCCATGTGGTGCGGGTGGAGGCCTCGCCACCAACCACAGATGCCGGTCAACAAATTTAAAAATGACGCACAATAAAGAATATTCCTACCACAAATTCGAGATTTTGTTGGGAATTTTCTATTGTCAATGTCTAGAATATATTGGTGGGGAATATTCCAGCCAACTAGAGAATATTTCTTGTTGACGTCACACTAGTAGGGCCTTTTTAAATTTGCCCCCCTCTCAAATTTGCATTTTGGTTTTGGAAGGCGATTTTCAAATGCTCATAACTTAGGGGCGCAGGACCTTTGTTTTTTTAGCAATTTTTTTTATTTGGGGCAAAATTTTGTGCTTTTTGTAGTGGTGTAGATGGTTTTTGATTTTGGTCTCTAGATTTTCCAGAAATTGTAGATTCTCACAGGTGTTGCTGAGCTGTTCCCGTTTTCATAACTTTTTGGGCTTTGTTCTCGCTCCTATGATAACATTTTTGGGTGCAAGTTTTTTTGAAAGTGCATATTTTTTCATGTACTTTTCATTGATGCGATCAAATTGATCTCATTTTGTCAAAAAAATAAGTCCTTTGATTTTGTGGCCAAATTTGGCATTTGCATGTACCAAGATCAAGACCATTTTGTTGTTTTTGGCAAGTGGCATCTGTAATTGCACTAATCATAAAGTGCTAAACTCATATGTTTTTTTTTTGGGGGGGGGGGAGGGGGGTTTGGCGAGGATTCTTCTTGTGGTTCTGGTTGCATTCCTTTGATTTGTGTTCTTTCCTTCATGTTTCATCATGGAGCAATTTTCAATTCTGCTTCTAACACCTTTCAACTATCCTAAATGGAAATCTGAAATGAACAAATTGCTAAGAGTTAAGAGGTTGTATAGGATAGTTCATGGGCTTGATGGTGAACCAAAAGATGATGAAGCTAAAAAGAATAAATGGTTGAATAGTTGTGAAAAGGCCATTGGCTATTTGTGCTTGTTTGTCTATCCCGTGTTGTTGTTTCACATTGAGCAGTTGGATACACCCATGGCTATGTGGAGTGCATTGTCAAAATTATTTGGCCAAACAAATGAAATTCAAAGACATGTGTTGGTGAATGAATTAATAAGTCTCAATCCATGTAATTTTGACAACAGTCAGGACCATCATCAAATTCAAGGCACTAAGAACACAATTGAAGGAATGTATAATTGAAAAATCAGATACATAATTGGTCTTAAGTGTTCTTTCAAAGCTAGGACCCAAATATTTAGTGTTTGTGTCTACTTTCTATGCCACAAAGAATGCCTTTGGGAGTGAGCTTAAGATGCCTTCTTTTGGGGATTTTGCTATGCAACTCACTAGGAAGCAAGATAAGCTTATTTGAATGGGCATTTTGAATCTTCAAAATCCCAAGCCTTGATTGCAAAGGATGATTTTAAGTCTTCAAGGTGCAAAGAGAAGAAAAAGAACAAGCCTAAGAAGAACACACTACCCACATCTAATTCCACAAAAGAACATAAAAATTCCCCTTCTAAGGGGGAATCATCTAAGAAGGAGAAGCCTACTTGTGTATATTGCAAGAAGGATGGATGTCAAGAACATTATTGTTATAAGAAGGATATTGATGAATTGAAACATCTTCTTATAAAGAACAAAATTAGTTTACCTTCTAGAATGTCGACTTTAGCTTCTTCTTCCAAACACACAAAATTTGATAAGTAAAAGAGTCATACTATTGGGACAAGTAAGAACAAAGGACAAGCTCTTTGTGCTTCTACAGGTCATGGATTAGGGAGATGGCTTCTAGATTTAGAGCTTCTCATCATATGGCATCTTTGTAGTCTATGCTCTCTTCTTTTAAGCCTTATGTCATGCCACCTATTTTGATGGGAAATCATACTTATGTGAATGTAATTGGGAGGGGATCTATTGATATTGGGGATGGCACTTTCAATGGTGTCTTGTGTGTATCTCATTTGACAAACAATGTCCTTTCTATCTATCAAATCACTCATGGTGGAGTAGGGAGGATTGTGGAATTCACTTTTGATTTAGTTATGATTAGAGACTTGGAGAGTAGAGAGGTCATTGCTATTGGGATGGTTGATCAAGCATCTTAGCTATACTCTTTTTTTAGACTTTGTTCCTAATGATGGCTTTGATCCTTTCGATGATGATTACACTTCTAGTGTGGACTATGATTTTGAAGAGAATTTTGGTTACTTGAACTTTAGTGTTCTCACAAGTGACCTAGTTCTTGAGCCTTGTATTCCATCGCCTCCATCTTCTATTGCATTTGATGATTCTTGTGATTCAGTGTAGCAAGATATACATCATCTTCTAGATATGACTCCTTGGGATGGCTACTTTACATGTATTTCAACCTTGTTTGTGGAGTCTCATATTTCAGATTTGGGAGACACCATTGATTGCATTCATCTCTCTTTGATGTAGATGATCCTTCTTCAGTTGTTGCGAGGGAACATTTTGACCCTCTTGTTCATTCTCTACATGATCATTCTTCTTAGTTTGACATGAGTGCGGATACTTTTGAGTCTTTGACCAACATTTGGAGGAGGCTTCTTCAGAGGAGAGATATCTTTGTCTTTGGATAGTGTTCTACAATCGTTTCCAGGAGATTTTGGATTGTCCTCTTCATCAGTGTGGCTTAGAACACCTGTTTGGAGTGTGTTAGCTTTCGACATCAACATGGAGACACTTGAGCATAATTCAGTGACATCACACATCATTCTTGTTCCCTCATCTTCCTTTTAGGACTAGAAAGAAATCTTGCACCCATTTTTGGTTTCGTTTCTTCCTAAGGGGAGGAATGTTGTTTGATGGTATTGGATCATCTTCAACATTCATTGTTGGGCATCTACCATCATTGTAGGAGACACCACATTGACTGGGGGCTGCATAGTTTCTCTTCTTCTCTCTTATGGGGGGGTCTTTTTCTTCGCATGGGGTTTTGTCCTTCTCATTCTTCATTGAGAGCATTTTGTTTTCATTTCTCTTTTGGGGATGAGTTTTGTCACACTAGGTTTTCTCCTCTCTTCGCTTGTGAGACATTGTATTTGTACATAGGTACCTAACATGGCCTAGTGGCCGAGACCCATATTTGCATTATTTTTCTCCTCCCTAAGTTGCACTTAAGGGGGTATGTTGGTGTGAATAAGGTATCTTACCTAACTAGTTCACCTAGTAGGACCTATTCACATGTTTACTTAGGAAGCTTATCTTTTGTCATATAACGCTTGTCCTAAGTCATTTAATATTAATTGTGTAATGACATAGGATTAAGACACTTGTCATGATCTTGCCTAATCCTATGTCTCACCTTGGCTACATAACCAAGGGTCTCTCATACATTGTACATCCATTCTATTTGCATCTATGCTCACCCAAGTTTCGGGGATGGGGACAATAGGGGATGACTATTAAAAATAGGGAAATTTCTAAAAATATAGAGAAATTTCAAATATTCATATCATAACATTGATAAAGCAGTCATCATAGACATTGTAGAAGATTAATACATAACATTGGACTTGAGTTGAGGTTTCACATGAGAATTGACAAACAAATTAACAAAACTCAAATGCTTTCATTATCAATGTGCATACATATTATATAAGAATTATAACAAAATGCCCAAAGGCTCCAAGTTTCAACTATAAAATGACAAAAACATAGAAAATATATGGCTGTCCCTAATCAACAGATGCAACTAGTAGGTCTATATGAAAATCGGAGCTCGAGTTTGAGTCACTGCCATTGTAAGGGGTTGTCTCAGGCAATGGAACCCCAACCAATCCCTACTATGTCTCCTCATCGATTTGTATAGCATCTTTGGGATCAACATCCCAACATAAGGATGGAGTTTGACGATACTCAAGAGTTTGTCGATTTTGTAGCCACAAAGCATTGTGTACAACAACCAACTTCTTCGATCGTCTAGAGGTAAGTTTGTTTCTTTTGACTGATTGGATGAAGCTATATGTAGACCAATTCCTCTCAGCAACAATGAACTGGCAACTTGTGAAAGAAGACGAATGGCAAGTAACCTCAACTTCGATGCATCCTTGCCATGCGACATCCAACATCCAATAGGGTCGTTTTGAGCTAATGTAGCTCTATTCGACCTTGCCTATGGTTTGCTGAAGGTTGGACCACAAAGATTGACAAATGCAAGCCACTGTGTGCAAAGTAAAGCAAATTCCACTTCAGTATACAATTTCAAAAGGACCTTCATGAAGCCTTCTTTCACCCCTTCATCATGAGATGGAGGCACTCTCCTAGGTCTTGTCGCATACCATTTGGGATTGAGAGCATAGGCTGCCATGTGAATTAGGGTGTTCATAGTGTTCCACTATTGCGTCACAATGGGCCTAAGATGCTCCTCATAAAATCCCAAAGTAGGGTCCTTGCTATGAATTGCTTGCTTGATCTGCCCAAGCATGCTATCAAAGGTCTCATAAATCTCTCCCAAGGCTAGGAGAGTCAGTATTAGCATATCTAATTCCTTGCACAATAGGCTCAATGAAGGAGCAAACATATCTGCAAGTGCAAACAAGTTACAAAAATTAAAATCTTCAAAAAGAATGGTAATATTTTACAAGTTAAAATTTAAAAACATTAATAAATTTAAGATTAGTAAATTAATATTTTAAAAATTAAATAATAAAATTAGCAATTTTCTTACCTCATCGTGGGCCACCAATCATCATCAAAGAGTTTTTGTTTCACACTTCTTCCTTCTGGCGAGCTTGCCTCTTGCCATCTACCCCACTTTGCATTGACCACCATTATTTGTAAAGCCTCCTAGACCTCAAGCATCCTCTTTAACAAAATGAAGTAGCTGGCATATCTAGTGTACATGGGCTCAAGGAATTTCTTCCTCAAAAATGTCTTGAACAAAGCAAGTGAAGTGTGATGGTTGCAAATGAACATCTGCACATCTCTAGCCTTTGAAACCACTTACTTCACCCAATCTATCTTCCCAATGTCCTTCAAGGTATTGTTCAATGCATGAACACATGGGGTCCAAAAAATGTGCTTATAAGCACCCTCTACCATCAATCCAGCTAACTTACACAGGCTGAATTGGTCACTACCTGTACAACATTAGAGGTTCCAACCTCTTCTATGGCATCTCTCAAAATTTGAAATTGGAAGTTTGCATCCTTCCTTTTCCCTGAATAATCAATAGCTCTAAGAAAATAAGAGCCAGCTGTACATGTGACAATAATATTGATGAGTGGCTGATGTTTGATATCGGTCCACCCATCCATGATGATGGAGCATCCATCCCTTATTCAAGTTTGTCTCATATCCTCCATCAACACACTCACCTTGGAATATTCTCTATCAAGGAGGGTGGTGCGTAGCTTGCATTATCCAAGTGGAACAAATGAAGGACCAACAACTATCACATCTTTGAACATTTGTTTAAAATATGGTGAACATGCCACATGAAATGGTATGGAATGAGCATAAAAAAACTTAGCAATAGAGGAATCAACCACATCTCATAATTGTGTGTTAAACATATTTGTAACAGTAATTTTCTTCTTTCCTCTAATAGAAGTAGAACCCTCTCCCCCATGATATCCAACATCCACAGACCCTGTAGGCAATGACGCACTAGACTACAAACTTTCCAATGGATTTCCTTGCTTTCTTGCCCCTCCCTCCATATGCAATCTAGTTGCCTCAATCCTCTCAATTGGAGTTATTTTTTCACAACCTTTCACCCTTTTACCACCTATCCACAAAAGATGACATTTAACTCTCTATAGCTGCCTCTATATTGTTTTTTGCACAAATGGCAATGCCATTCTCTACTCCCCCCTAATTTTTTTTTCTTATCCCTATCAACTAGTGTTGCAAATTGTAACAGAGGTTTCTTGGGGTTAAATAGGCCTTTTGCATAGGTTTTGAGGACTTCAAAAGGACATTCAAATGGGTTTGAAGCTGCTGGCCTTGCTACACTCCCACTCCTTGCCCTGGTAGCTGCCATACTTCTATGGGTTCTACTTATAGGTCCACTTCTTTCATGCATTTAAACCTCAACCTCTTCACTATCATTACTATTACTTTCACTGTTGCTCATGATTTTTTTGGTTAAGAATTGAAAAGAGAGATGTAAGTATAAACTCACAATGCCCTTCCAATGTGGTAAAAAAATTGAAAAAAACTTGAAAAATGCAAAACAAATTGTGAAAGCAAATGTAAAATGAAGAACTTACCTCTAATGGAGTAGATTTGATGCCCTAGTCTCCTTTTTCAACTGCTGTTCTCTCTTCTTTCACTTGTTGCTCTTCTCTTGCTGCTCTTCACCTCAAGTTTGCAAATGTCAAAATGAGAATGCTTTTTCGTTTTGGTTGTTTTGATAAGTGAAATAGGTTTAGGTTGTGTTTATAGGAGTGGGGGGGTCCTTGTGGGCTTGCCCATCCCTTTTTTTTTGGTTTAAGAATGTGTTTTTTTTCAAAACAACTAAAATTTGGTTGGGCTGTAGGGGACAGCCAGCCATACTCGGGATTGTTGGGGGACACCCGTACGTCCCTTGCTATTTCCATGGCATTTTGAGGATGCCCGCTTTTTTGGAAATGATTGGGAATTGGAGGGGGTCGGGGGTGGGCACGTTTCCAAGGTGTCCTTGAGTCCTGAAACATTTCCGGTACGAGGACAGGGGCGGGGGTACCAAGGTAGGGGATGTGTCTCTGGGGAACACTGATTTGCATTGCTTGATAGGAATACAATTTATTCTTATCATATTGATCTTCTCTTTGTGCTTTCCATTTGACCTCTAGCTTTTGGGTGGGTATCTTCATAGCTAACTCTTACAATATGTACTACTACATGCACAAAAATGGTGGTGTCAACCTCTTGTATGGCACCCCTCATAACTGGAAACTGAAAATCAACATCTATGTGCTTATTGAAACAATCACTAGTGATTAGGAAATAAGGGTTTGCCTCACATGTAACAATTGCATTGATTGGAGGATGGCGCTTAATGTCTATCCACCCATTCATGATAATAGAGCAGTTTGTTTTCTTCCATTGGTCATCATCTCCTCAAACTGCAAATTAACTTGAGTTGTTTTTGTCTAGAATTGAGGTTCTCAGTTTGGTTTCACCAAGAAACACACGAACTTCGTCTACATGCCTTACAAGCTGCCTATTTATATGAAGGAGATTGAGCAACATGAAATAGCATATTGTTGGCTAAATTGAAATTTCCCAATTGCATTGTTTACCTCCTTGCTTGATCATAGATTAGACAAATCTGTTACCAGTTTTAAACTCGAGTTCTCCTTTATCCTTTTGATGACCCTTCCCCAATAACTATTGAAAAGTTGGAACCATAGGAATTGGAGAAGCAACCCAAGAAGTAGGCTTGGAAGAATTCCTATAAGAAAGGGAAAGATTTACATGAATATCAACCTTATGACTTGGTGAGAGGAAGAGGAAGAGGAAGACCCTTGTAGATTGTTGAAAAAACCAGCCATATAACATAAAAAAAGCTGCAATAAGAAGGTGAATATGCCATGAAGGTCTTGGCGGCCTCGAAGTTTTTAATTTGGGCTTGGTGGTAATTCGTTAGGGGTGTTGCCCTTGAAACCAATGAGGGGCATATCCCCCGACCTTGTTGGGTGTTATCGCCCCCAAAGACTACATACATTGGTTTTTTTTTTTTTTTTAAAAATGGTTTTGGCCTCCACTATATTAAATCTCTAGCAATCAAATTTCAATTATGGTTTTGGGTTGTCGAGTCAATCTTGATTTTGATTAATTTTACTATGGTTACAACCAAATAATTTAGAAAGTAAATATAGTGATCTTAGTGAAAGAAAGAGGTCTTGGATGAAGCAAAAGTGCAGGTGGATGAACAAGTGGCAGATTCACTTGAATACTTGCCCTAATAATGGTAAAGAAACAAAGGCTTTTGTTGTAGATAAGTTTCACAATGCTATGTGGGAAAAGACATTGGGGAGAAAAAAGAAATATTACCTTGATGAATTTAATCCCACCTCGGACCATTGACAAACGGCCTATATAGAGGCCAATACCCTATGGGGTCAAAGATTCTCATTGCCTAGTTGAGTACTAACTCCCATCATCTTCAGTGTGAAATAGGTAGGTGGAAAAGGCCAAAAGAGGTTTGGGAAGAGAGGGTTTGTTTTTTTTGCACAATGGAGATAGTTGAAATAGAGAAGTACTTTATTCTAGATTGCAATGTGTACAAAGACATTTAGGTCATGTACATAGGAAATTTAGCAGCAATGTCTTTTCATGATTTATTCATCGAGGAGAAGGTTGGGTGATTGGGAGAGTTTGTTGTCAAATTGAATAGCAGAAGATCAACACTTCACAAAGCTAGATATGCAGGTTTTGCTATCCCATAGGCCACCTTGGTCTTGTGGACATTAAAAGACTTCTATTCTATTCATTGGCACATCTTGTTGTGGACCCTTTTGTCATTTTCTATTCTCTCGTAAATCCCTTACCTAGGAATGTGCTTAGGCTCTTGATTGATATGTATTAAACAACCCATTCAAAATTCATCTAGCATCGATATACCTACTTTTATTTGTAGTGTGAATTTTGAACTTTAACTCTTTTTTTACCTCTACTTATGTGTATTGATTAAATAGCAACATGTTTACTTTAAGAAATAAAGAGCATAAGTGAAGAGTAAACAAAGTAAATTCTAATCTAGCAATACATGGGATGGGTTTTATATAAGGAAATTAGCTAACCTATTAGAAATGACAGAGGCAAAGAAGAGCATCCTTGGTTCGTTGTTTGGAGAAAAAGAAAGTTGACAAGAGCTATTGAAGTTTGGAACAACAATGTGTAAAGGATCAAGAATGACTCTTGGACTATATATTGTCATAGTGTGAACGTGATTGTATAGGCATGGTAGTGACCTAGTAATGAAAGTAGATGTGTAGAAATATGAGAAATGGCCTCAGGACTTGGAAATTGAAGGCAATGATGGTGATTGTCAATCTGTGCTTGTGATGGTTGCAACATGGTCATGACCCTTGAGAGTAGACTTCAGATTTTCATGGTGTCATTGTATCATTTTGCCAATATCAGTGCTTGTAGATTTTTGTATTTGATGTACTTGTAAGGAGTTACTAAGGTTGAAGTTTGGAGAATGGACAAGAGAATTTGGTGTTGCATCTTGGGAGAGTACCTTCATTAGTTCCTTGGGTTGTGTATTTCAACCTCAACATGTAACTAGTGGAAGATTGGAGCATGTATTTTTCTATGTCTAAGAGTGCTGATAAATAGAAATGCTTAAATGACTTCAAATACGAGAAGCTTTCTATAGCGTGTGATGGTGCTCTGGCATGGAAACATATATAGGGAATGGAGGATTGCCAAGATGCCAAGGTTTTGAAATGAAGAGAAGAGTGAGGTTGTAGTTTTTGGAGGTGGTTAAACTTGGGGATAGCAATGGTATTGGAAGAAAGTTGGAAGTTGGAGAAGGCTTTGGAAGATTGAATGCAAGAGAGAGATGTGAGATAAACGATTCCTAGCTATTGAGGTGTAGAATAGCATATTATGAAATTCACACATTTGTAGCTGTTCTAGAAACACAAAAACACCACAAGAAGTGACTTTTGATAATGTCAAAATGTTAATGCTATGAGGTTTCCACAATCCATAATGCTTTCAATTTTGCTGTTTCTATATTTTGATTGTGTGCGAGAATTTGCATCAATGTTTCGTATCACACTCCGTGATTCATCATTAGGATGATAGAGAGCTCAAGGAGATGTATAATGGTTAGTTGCAGATCCAGTTTGCTTAAAAAAGAGGTGAGAAGGTGTGGTAAGAGAGACGGGGGTAGACACACAACCTGAGGAGAAAGAAAGAGATAACCTGAAAAATTGATTTAAATAATTAAAAACCAATTGCATAATGAGAAGGGATAAATAAAATGCAAATACATTGATGAATGATTAGTATATTTTATAAATATACAAAAATAAATTTATTTGATAATTAAAGAATTAAATGCTAATACCTATGTAAAAGGAAAAAGAAACAAATCAACAAATAGATAAATCTTTTTAAGAAATAAGAAAGAACATATATATATCATAGATATAAGCTTATAGCATTTATATATATTGGGTTAACCAATATTGTGTGTATAGATATGTATAAGCTTATATATGATATATTGGTTAACTTTCTTAATGTAAGCCATATTTATATATGTTTAACTTACTTAATATATGAATAATATATATAGAATATCTTTGAGGTGAGCATGAAACCATTTTAAATATTAATAAATAGCATATATACTTTCTATAGCTCTATATATATATATATATATATATATATATATATATGAAAATTATAAAAAGAGAATTATCTATAATTTTATTCCATAGTTATATTATATTAAATAGAATATATAGATGTATTAGTGTATTATAAGTATACACTTTTACAATTCATAAAATCAAGTTAATATAAAGATAGGAGAAAACATATCCACTTGTATAAATTATAAGCATATATGAGCTTAAATAACTCTACTATATAAATAATAGAACTTTCTATAGTTGAATTTTAATATGTCATATATATATATGAATCATTAGTAATTTATAATTCTTATATTTATATCATTAGATTCCAAAAAGGCATAGATATAAAAAAGAGGAATATATATATATATATCATAAGAGATTATGGGTTATACACCAAAGAAGATAAATTAAATGTCTAAATATAAGAAATTAAGACATACACTAAAGAAGATAAATTATATATTTGTATATTAGAAAAAAAGACATATGCATTATGTATGTATCTATCATATATATTCATTAAGAATAAAATTATAGATAATATACATTTTAAATTATCTATTGTGTATGTATCATCATTTTTGAGTAATATATATATATATATATATATATATATATATATAAACCATATATGATATATAAATTCTAAAATACTATAAGAGAAAATGGTTTAGCACATGCAAATGCTACCATGAACAATGCTATGACTAGTTCACTGCCATGATTGTGTTAAGGTCTAAGTAGATAAGACTATTTAGCAAGTTTGAGGGATGATTGGGAATAGATACTGAACATGGCTGGATCCAGATGACATCTTTACAATGGGGTTTTTGTTGACAATGGTTGTCATTGATGTCAACACTTGTTGAGATTGTTGGCAGTGTTTGTCATTGATTTCAACACTAATTGTTTGTTGTCATTGATGTTAGCACTTGAGAAATAGGGGAGATTGTTGGCATTTGATGTCTTTGATATCAATACTTGGTGAGATTGTATTTTTTTCTTGGTAGTGGTTGTCATTGTTGACAATATTCAATTTGGGCTAACATTGTTGTATGATTGTGTTGTTGAAGTTCATGGTTGGATGTCATGTCTTGTTTGATGATAATGAAAGAATTATTGAGTATGATTGATGTCAACAGAGTTGATTTCATAATGATATATTGAGATAAGGATTAAAAGCATTAAGATGAGGATTAGAAGTGATGCTGATGGTGGAGAGATGTTGTTGATGATCTACAGTATGTTGTGTGCTCCCTTTTGTTGTTCCTGATGAAACATATGTTGCTAAAAGAAAGTATTGGCCTCCACAAGTTGTTGAAAGGTTTTGTTCCTGGAAGTTGCTGAGAAGAATATTTTGGAGAATGCTCTGCATTCCTCCGCTGTTGTAGATATGGTTTTGCGGTTTGGGATTCAAAGTTTATGTTCTGTGGATATTGCACTCCTATCTTTGCAAGTCACTAGTGTTGCCGAGAAGGTTTCTGTGAATTGCAGAAGGTTGGCAGTGTTGTTGGTTGTTTGGATTGGTCTGGAAAATGCTTTGCATTTCTTTGCATTGATGTCTCTGCTCCTGCAGCTTGGTGAATGTGCTCTCAGTGTCTGTGTCGTGTCTTAGTTCCAATTTCATGAGTTGAAGTGGGCCGCAAGTTGATCTGTTAATGTTATATCTCATGGTTGTGCATTTTGTGTTCCTGGGAAGAAGTATTTTGTTCTTGTTTGTTGTTGGTGGCATGATAGTATGAAAGAAGTGTCTGGAAGTGTTGTTGGATGTTCAAGGAACATCTCTTTGTGATCTGCACATCAGTGGTTGATCTCTTTTGGTGCTGCATTGTGTTTGAGTTGGTTTTCTGTGTAATTTGTGGATATCTAGCCAATAGGGCTTGTTCTCTTGCTTGCTCTATGTGCTTGAGGGTTTGTGCTAGCATATAAAGGTGTGTTAAGATGTATTTTTGTCTTGACCTATCTTAGTTAGAACTGCATTGAGTTAACCCAATTGGAAGTATGTTTTCTAGGCCGACTGGTTATGTGCTTCACATTTCATCTACACGTTTCCTATTGCTGACTTGGGTTGATGTGCGCTAGTGTGTGAGTTGTTTGGGATCACATTGGAAGATGTAATAAGGTTGTTTTTGGTCCTCTCTATCCCTTGGATAGGACCGCAATAGGTTGTTGTGGCCGACTTGTTGAAATCATTGTTTGTATTCTTTCTTGTCCGACCTAATTGATGTTTTGAGGACTTGCGGTGGATATAAATGCAAGACAATTTCGGATGCAAGAGGTGTGTATAAGAGCAAAGGTGTGTGAGTATGAAATGAATTAAATATCCAACAAAAAAAGTGCAAAAGTGTGTGAAAGAAAGATCAGATGTGCTATAGTGCCTCAGTCAGCAGAGTGTTGTGTTGACAAATATTGTAATTTTTTATAAACTTCTTGTATCCTACTTTGAGATAGCGAATCTCATCAAGTCCTTATATCTTGCCCTTGAAGTTGTGTGTGCTTCAATTCTACAAGTCCCTTGTATCTTTCCCTAAGGTTGTGGGCCTTAGCCTGTAAGTCCTTGGTAGTGAGCCTAATTGTAATTTTGTAAGTAGTGAGCTTCTATATTGTGAGTTTACTCTCATCATGGTTTTTCCCTCCTTGGATTTATTATTAAATTTTTGATTTTATAATTTTTATTGTTTCTAAGTTTCTAACTTGTAAATTTACCAAATTATTTTCATTCTTTGCAAATATATTTGCTCCACCATCTCACCTATTGTGCGGGTCATAAGATATGCTAATATAGACTCTCCTAGCCTTGGAGAGATTTATGAGACATTTGACAAGAAGCCTGGATAGATGAAGCAAGAAATTAATAGCAGGGACCCTAATTTGGGATTTTATGAGGAGCACTTTAGGCCCATTGTGATGTGGCAGTGGAATAGTATGAACACCCCACTTCATGTGGTAGCCTACACTCTAAATCCCAAATGGTATGCAACAAAACTTGGGAGAGGGCCTCCATCTAATGATGAAGAGGCGAAAGGAGGCTTCATGAAAGCCCTTGGAAAAATGTATACTGAGGAGGAGTCGAGCATACTTAGAGCACAATGGCTAGCCTTTGTGAATCTTTGTGGCCCAACATTTATTAAAATTATATTTAGTAATTATATTATTAATGCTCAATAATGTAACGTATGCTGCTCTTGTAAAATACCTTCCATTGGTTCTTTCCTTTTTTGCTATTTTCATTAATTCTGATGTTTCCAATCATGCTTCGTTGATTGTGGAAACTCACCACTTGTAATCTTTAAATGAAGCATTTGCTTCCTATAAAATATATTGCATAATTTCAAACCTCTTTTGAGTTTTTCCGCTACATGGTATTAGAGCCATGTTCGATCAAGCGGGAAAAGTTTCTTTTTGAAGCGATCTCTTGTTTTCAATTCACAAGTGTCTTGCTTCTATTTTTTTTGACGTCTCTCTTTGGTATTCGAAATCGCGTCTGTGCTCCATTCTCCCATGCGTGTGATTAGTTTTTCGAGGGCATTTTCTGGCGTGTGATTCTGGGCATGTTTTGTCCTTTTTTGGCACGAGAGTTTCTTTTTCTTCTGCACGCGACTAATTGCTCGCAATTTTCATCTTGCGCGACTTGTTTGAGCACAATTTTTGAGCATATTGTGGTCGCATGGTGTGCTTTTTGGGCACATTTTTTCTCTTCCTTTGCATGCACGGCCTCCCAATTCTGAAAGATCCCCAATTTGAATCTGATATGATTTTCTAAGTTTTGTCTTTTCAAAGTCTTTGACCGGCAAATAGGAAGGTTTTTGTTTTTGCGTTTTTCTAATTCTTTTGTGTGTTTTTGCTGAATGTTGATTTATGCAACAATATTGCAAACTAGAAGGAAGGAAATTGCTGCTAAAACTTAAATAAATCATACAATTTAAATAGAGAGCAATAATGATGAATTTACTGGCTCAAATGTTATTGCACATACCACAAGTCTGTATATACAATTTGATATAAACTTGAACAGCAAAGACAAACCCCTTTTCAACTTTTTCCCAACTTCACAAATCTGCCCCAGGGTCTAATATGAATTTCCAGCTAATTGAATATGCAAATCAGATCCAATAATTGGTATGAAACCCTTCGTAGCACCTAGGGTTTGAAGCTTGTGATCTTGAAATGATGCAACAAGCTGAGGTATGGTATAAAATGAGTTGCCAAGGCCTTGAGAAGGCCTATACTGCCTATGGTTGCTCTTGATCTATTGCAATATGCTGATATAATACTGCTGCAAACTCAGATCTGAAAAATATATACCTGAAACTCATCCAATAAAGCCCAAATGAAGACCCAAGGTAGGCCCTCCCCAAAGGTGAATTGGGTTGTCATCCAATTCATGATAGCCTTTGAGAGTTTTCGTTCCTAGAAGGCTGAAACAATGCTGAAACCTTTCTCTAGAGCTCAACTTGCGAAGTGCTTTCATCAAAATGAGAATAAAATGCCCAAAAAATGAGCCCAACATATTGCTTTATAACCTCCCATGAGTTTTTTTATAAAAAACAATAAAATAATCCTCATTGAGGGTCTTTCCCCATCAAAGAAAGGGCCACTTTTTAAAAACAACTTTGAGTTGCTAGGATGGGGGCACTTTTCACTATTTCCTTTATAATTTTCTGTTACTATTCACTTTTTACTATTCCATTAAAACAAACTTTAATATTCAATTTATCCCTGGATTCATCAACTAAACTCCAAACTGAAAGGCTCGTAAAAGCTCCCAGCTAGCTCCACAACCCTCGGTTGGGTCCCCTAACCATTCTGTTGACCTACAAAAACCCTAATAGTAGGTCAACCTCCGCTATAGTCTGAGCTGCCTAAGGAAGGGACATTACAAGTTCGAAGTCTTGTGAGTTGCACACGATCTCCCTTCTACGTTTCTCGTGTGTTTTGACGTGTTTTCTGGATGTGGTTTCTCACTTGGCACCTGTTTCTTGCTTGCTTTTCCCTGGAGTTTGACGACCCTCATTCTGCTTAACTCGTGACTGCACATTTTTGGGCATGTTCTTTTTTTTTTTCTAGAAAATCGTCTTCTTTTTTTTGAGCAGTGATGGATATTGTTTTTCTGTAGACGGGATTTTGTTTGAACATTGTTCTCTGAAAAAAAATGTGGTCGTGTGTTTTTACAAGTAGCTTCCTTCCTCCATGTACCTATGAGGTTTTGTATGCACTTTTTATGCTGTGTGAAGTTGGTGGGTAGTCAGTGTTGTCTTCTATTTGCTGTGGTGGGCCCCTCTACTCTCAATTTCGAGTGTATAATCTACCTTTAAAGTGACCTTGAGATTTGTGCTTTTTGCATTTTCTGTCAATTTTTTGTATTTTTGGGGTTTTGTGTTAGATTATGTTCTTTCAAATATGTGCAAACTGGCTTCACTGTCACACATCATGCTCGAGGGCAATCATAAATTCAACGATGGCAACTACAATACTTAGAAGCAGCAAATGATGACTATCTTTGAATATCGCTGCCTTGATCAGATCATTCTGGGTAAAAAGACACGACCAACATCGGGTGATAAAGACTAGGAAAAGTTTGATGAGAAAAATCGTGAAGTGGTGATGCTCATTAAGCTGTCTGTCATCGATGATCAGCTACCTCAGGTTCCGTCTGGTAAATCAGCAGAGGAGATTTGGGATCATCTGAAGGATCTTCATGAAACTTCCGACAAAAGTTGTGCGTTCTTCTTGAAGAACATGTTTTCCATCATGATGGGTGAGAAACCATCTCTGCAGGTGCACTTGACCAAGATCAAGGACATCCGTGATTAGCTTGAGGCGATTGGTTGGAAAATGGAGGAAGAAGATATGGTAGTCATCACTTTGAAAAGTCTACCAAAATCTTACGAGCATTTTATCGAAACTCTCAACATTACTTCAGCTAATATTGATTTGAAATTTCTAGACCTATGCACCATACTTTTGCAGCAGGATCGCTGGAAACAATAGTTCGGTAGCGGTGTTGGTTAGTCCTCCTCAGAGCAGGCATTTCTTGCTAAAACCTTTCTGAAGAACAAGGGCAAAATCAGCCCTCTCATCAATCCAGTCAAGCACAGTCTTCCGATTCTTCTAAGAAGAAGAATGTTCAGTGTAACTACTGTCATAAGTATGGTCACATGAAGAAAGATTGACAGAAATGCTTGGCTTCTGAATAGAACAAGCAAGGAGAGTCAAAACCTAAAGCTGATGTTGCAGAGCACACTGAGCAGAATGAATCTGTATTCTATGCAATTTATGGCCAAGAATCCTGCAGATCTTGTGAAATCTTCTGCTTGGTACATATATTCAGGTGCTTCTCAACACTTCACTCATCGCTGGGATTGTTTCATTGAGTACACGCCTTTCAGAGATTTAGTCATCTTTGGAGGTGGTGAGGAGTATACTGTTGTCGGCAAGGGCAATGTACAGATTCAATTTGGTGGAAGAAATTTAATATTTCTTGATGTATACTTCATACCTGGCATGGAGTTGAACCTTCTTTCTGTCAGTCAGATTATGACACTCTCCTCAGTTGGATATCATTTTAAGCAATCACACTTGCGGCATTGTTGACAGAGAGACATGCACCACAATTGTTCAGGGCATTGAGGACCATGGTCTTTATAGACTCGTTGACTTTGGTGATTCTCAAGAGTATGCTTTGGCAGCCAGGAATACATCCATTAGTAGTCTCTGGCATCAGCGTTATGGGCACCTGAACATGCAGTATCTCTCTCAGTTAGCTCGTGATGATTTGGTTGGTGGCCTCCCTGCAATTCAGACTCAAAATCATGGAGTATGCGAGGTTTGTCAGGTTGGAAAGCAGCACTAGACTCCCTTTTTGAATGGTGACTCTTGGCGAGCTTCCAAGGTATTGCAGTTGGTTCACATTGATTTATGTGGTCCAATGAATACTCCTTCAGTTATTGCTTGTAGGTATTTTTTATTATTTGTTGATGATTTCAGCAGAAAAATGTGGGTGTATTTTTTGAAAAACAAATTAGATGTGTTTGGTATATTTCAGCAGTATAAGGCCTTAGTTGAAAAAGAGTTTGGTTCTCC
Organism: Sequoia sempervirens; assembly: GCA_007258455.2. Lineage (NCBI taxonomy): Eukaryota > Viridiplantae > Streptophyta > Pinopsida > Cupressales > Cupressaceae > Sequoia > Sequoia sempervirens. Next base: position 97,435,396 of record VDFB02000015.1, read on the forward strand.
AATAGTTACTCTTAGGTTTGATAATGGGGGGGAATTTTGTTCTTTTGATTTCTCCACATTCTGTGCTGCACATGACATTAAGTGTGAACTCACCACGCCATACACGCCATAGCAGAATGGTGTCGTTGAACATAGAAACCACACCATCACTGAAATGGCTCGTTCTATGTTGGAGCACAAGACATGTTCCTAAGAAATACTGGGCTGAAGCAGTTTATACTGTAGTCTATCTTTTGAACCGGTCTCCAACTCATGCGGTTAAGAAGATGACTCCTGAAGAAGCCTGGTCTGGGCGTAAGCCTAAAATCAGCCACTTGAAAGTTTTTGGATTTATTGCTTATGTTTGGATTACAGATGCCAAGCACACTAAGTTGGATTCCAAAAGCCAGAAACTCATGTTCACTGGTTTCAATGAAAATCATAAGGCATACAGGTTGATTGATGTCGAGACATATCATCTCATCTTTAGTCGTGATGTTGTGGTTGATGAAGCTATTGGGCCTTTCTTTTAGTCTTCTACTTCTATGCATCCTGAGGATCAACCTCCAACAGCTTTTGAATTGGGTGTTTGTCTTCCCTTGAGTTCACATGATGGGAGGGATTCTGCAGTTGAGCAGCCACCTCAACAAAATATTCCACCACTCGCCCCTCCTCAAGACAATTTTGATCTTGATCCAGCTGCTTTTGTACCAGCCACACCTGGTGATGTTATTCCTGATGATTCAGCTATTGGTACTTCTACTTTTTGGCCTAAATGGTATGCTAAAACCATTAGTGATCTTCATGATGACGAATTGATCGAGGGTAGAACTACTTGGAAAAAGAGCAAGCAACAAAACATTGTTAACCTTGCTCTGATACCAAGTAGCGGAAAAACTCAAAAGAGGTTTGAAATTATGTGATATGTTTTATAGGAAGCAAATGCTTCATTTAAAGATTACAAGTGGTGAGTTTCCACAATCAACAGAACGTGATTGGAAACATCATAATTAATGAAAATGGCAAAAAAGGAAAGAACTAACGGATGCTATTTTACAAGAGCAGCATACGTTACATTATTGAGCATTAATAATATAATTACTAAGTAGTATGTTCCCATAGAGGATCAAACTGCTGATATTCTCACCAACTCTCTCAATCCAAATAAGTTTGTAAAATTCAGGGGGCATCTTGGTGTAGTTAATAGATTGAGCATTAAGGGAGGGTATTAAAATTATATTTAGTAATTATATTATTAATGCTCAATAATGTAACGTATGCTACTCTTGTAAAATAGCTTCCGTTAGTTCTTTCCTTTTTTGCTATTTTTATTAATTCCGATGTTTCCAATCACATTCCGTTGATTGTGGAAACTCACCGCTTGTAATCTTCAAATGAAGCATTTGCTTCCTATAAAATATATCGCATAATTTCAAACCTCGTCAAGTTTTTCTGCTACAACATTTAGTAGACCAAAGGCGAGGATGGATAGAGCTACATTAGCTCAAATTGATCCCATTGGATGGTGAACATGGCATGGCAAGGATGCACTAGAGTTGAGAATGCTTGCCACTCGTCTCTTTTCATAGGTTGCTAGTTCCTCTGCTATAGAGAGGAATTCGTTTACATATAGCTTCATCTAGTTAGTCAAGAGGAATAAGCTTACCTCTAGATGATCAAAGAGGTTGGTGGCTATTCATAGTGCCTTGCAGTTTCAGGATTGATAGACTCCTGAGTATTGTTAGACTCCAACTACATGTTGGGATGTTGATCCTGAAGATACTACATAGGTTGATGATGAGGAGGCACATGATGTATTGCTTGGGGTTCCATTGGATTAGGATGAGACAACCTCTCATAGGGGTAGTGACTCAGACTTCGATTTTGATGCAGTGATGGGAGATGCTGATTAGGGACAACTGCATATTTCTATATTTTTGTCATTTTGTAGTTGAAATTTGTAGACTTTGGGCATTTTGTTGTAATTTTTATGCAATATATATGCACATTGTCAATGAATGCAATTAAATTTTGTTAAAAATTAATTTGTTTATCGCTTTCTATGAAATGAAAATCTCATTTGAACTCTAGTATTATGTTTTAACGTTCTATGATGTATATGATGCTTGCCTTATCAATATCATATGAATATTTGAAATTTTCTATATTTTTTAAATTTTCCCTATTTTTTTAGTAGCTGTCCCCTACCATTCCCTAAAAACTGGCTTCTCTACAGTCCCCATCCCTGTCCCTGTAATGCATCCCCCTGGCCCCAGAATGCAACCCCCTGTCCCTTGCCGTCCCTGTCTTGGAAACTTGGGGTAACATAGCTAAATAGGAATCACCTTGAAGGTTTTTGTCAAAGGGTTAAAGGATGGAAACCATGGTTCATTAGGAGTGAATGATTCCCATACAACCACATCCTTTCATTAATGATTAAATCTCTATCTTTTATGGATTCAAATATTGCTATAAAAAAAACCTGTACACAGGGATATAATTCCATCATATTTTCCATTAAAGGTTTCTAGTTGTTGGAAATCCGACAATGTATTACCAGAATGCCAAGGCCATAAATTATTAAATTAAAAAATTTACAAGCCATCCTATTCTCTTCAAAATGAGCTTCTCCTTTCAAAACTTCTTCCCCAAAGACTAAAAGAGAGGACTGCCTTGAACATTTCACAGGATTAAGTTTCTCTGCCCTCTTGCTGATAGTAGATTCCTTCACCATCACTGCATCAGCATCTAAAGAAGCTATAGTGGCCTGCCAACAACAGATGCAAATTTTTATAAAACATATCTAAAGATTTATCTTTATTTGAAACACGAACATCCATTGAGGATGACACCCCTATGGGAACTAATTACCTTTTACCTGCATCTGAGCCTAAAGGAACATTTTAGTAGATCCTACCCTGCAGATCCATGGATTGAGCTTGCAATGGGGTCTTAGTAGCTGTGATGCCAACACCTTCAGCATTAAAACCTGCTTCCATGGAGGTCACATTTTTCAGGGGCACAACGATATAAGGGAGAAACAATGGTGAGGTTGCAGCACAATCTTTCCCAGATCAACCCACCACCATGGTAGTAGGAGCAATGCCTTTAGGGTTTGACCAAAGCTTATTAGTAGAGATGCTTGGGCAAGGGCCATTCAGAACCTATCCTACATACAGTATTATGCTAAGCAACCAAATGTTACAGGGAGATGCTGGATACATTTACTAGCCTATAATGAAAATACCCCGTCACATTTACAAAATAATATCAATACTTTGCAAATCAATACAATTGAAGAATATAATAGCTGCAATACTTTGCAAACCAGCAGGATATAGCAGATGCATGCAATATAAGTGGACTGAATGGTAGAGTGCCAAATACCAAAGTGAGCCAACTTGGGGAGCAATGGCAACAACAATACAATGAGAACAAAATTTGTAGAAATGATGCCAAATGGTCAAAAACTACGTCCTGTTTATAGCATAATTAGGCCATGGTGGCTCCATAATTCCAGTTAGGCCAACTATTATAATTATTAATCCTAAAAATTAACAAATAACTAAATCTAAGGTTGTGTGGCACAAGTCAGCCATCCGATAATCTTATACACCTAATAGAATAAGAGCACAAAATACCCCCATCTTCAAACAAGCATTGTCATATTTGCATAAAGCCATCAACTTCTTATGTAGCATCATTCTTTGGCAGGTTGTTCCACTTGATGAGGTCTTCTATTGTTGCCCTAGTCCTTAAACTTGTAATCTTTCTTTGCAGAATTGCCCAAGGTTCCAATAAAATCCTTCTTTTACATTTTGCTTTAGTACGTTTGTGTGGATTGTTATCTTTCTATCAATCACATTCTTCAAATAGAAAAGATTAAAGACTGGATCACTTGTGGTTTGAAGTGACTCCATTTTGTGTGCATGCTACCTCTTCTTTGTAAAACCTACAATGAGCACATTCAGCCTATCATTCAATGGAGATAGGAGAAGCTGAACAATCCTTTGCACATGCTGCCTATGCATTGAACCCAAAGTGGTATGTGTGGAGGAACAAACTTCTCCCCATAGATGATCTGAAGGTTAGAGGGGTTTTATGGTCATCAAGATGTACAATGCAAGGGAAGTTGCGTTGATTTTACATAAATGAACAAGAATTGCCGAACACATGGGCTACATGAATTTGACTAACATAGATAGATGAACTTTGGCATAAGAGAACCAAGTGAGTTGGTGATGGTTGTATGGGCTTTCATTATTGATACATGCCTTGACAGTTCAACTCTTATCACGAGTTGGTAGTTCTTTTGCCACTGAGAGGAACTAGTTGACATACAGTTTCATCCACTATATCAAGACGAACAAAATTACCTTGAAGAGAGTGGAGAAACTTTTGTTTGTACAAAGTGCTTTGTGTCTAATGGATTGCTAGATGATTGAGTATAAGGTGTTACATCCCCTCTAACTTAAACATGTTTATGACAATAGACTTATGGTCGTTATGTTTGTTGCAAATAACTGTTTCAATGTGAATGTGAATTTGAGGATAAAATAATTGTTTTATTTGTTGTAACTGTAAAGGTAAATGATTTTCTTATACATGCGAGTGATTTTCTTATTCATGTGAAAATGAATGTGTTCATGAGATTTTATTTATATATATATATAAATGTTGAATTATATATATATATATATATAAACGTTGAAAATGATCTAACTTTAATTCTTGTTGTTAGTTTTATGATCAGATTAATGACACAGAAATTTAATTCAAAAATCAGACACAATAACACAGCAGATACCCTGGGAAAACCCTCCTCTTGAGGGAGAAAAACCCAGCAACAAATATATATCTCTTATATAGATGTAATGGCAACAATACACTTTACAATGTGGCCACACACAAGGCCAATATTCAGCACCAGCAATGGCTGTAACAACAGATAACAGGCTGCCCTTCCTTGAACACAATTCTGCACTTGTAAAGATTCACAATCTGCCTTCAAAGAAATTCGCACTAGAAGGAAGGATCTGCTCTTGATAGAAATTGCACTTGAGAGAAGGAATAATTGAACTTGCTTGATGATAAAATGAAATGATATGACCTTCTATATATACATATTGATAGAGAGGTCACACCTCTACAAGAACTAGGTCGGCCATCAAAAGAGAAAATATAATTACAAATAAATGCTGAGTCGGCCACCAAGAAAATTACAAATAATAATAAATATGATTACAAAGGAGGTCGGCCATCTTAGAGATATGTTGCCATTAGATAATCACAAATAAATAAGGAAGTATGAAGCCCGAAGCTGCAATAACATTAACACTCCCTCGCAGCTAGGGAGGAATACTTCCTGCTGCACAAGACACATCACCTCATTGTGATGTCTACCACAATGGCTACAACCATATGTGAAAAAAGACGATATCACCTTATCGTGATATTAGGTATCACCTCATCGTGATATCAACCATCATGGCTACTCCCATAGATGGTATGTACAAGTGTTCATCACTCAACGTGATGCTGTCACCTCATCGTGACATTCACCATGGCTCCCCCAGAGGGTGAAACACAAGTACAAGAAAAATCATCACGGACTCTCTCGCGTGATGCTGTCATGGAGTCACACACATGACATCCACCATGGCTCTCCCAGAGGGTGGAATCAAGGGATTTCACCTCGAACTTCTCTCACAAAGAAGAACTCATTAACTAAGGGATTTCACCTCGAACTTCTCTCACAAAGAACTTATTAATCAAGGGATTTCACCTCGAACTTCTCTCATAGAGAAGAACTCATTAATCAAGGGATTTCACCTCGAACTTCTCTCACAGAGAAGAACTCATTAATGAGGATCACTGATACTGAGACTCCTTCTCAGTTAGGGCTGTGTTGTGACCATTTCACACATTGCCCCATCGCAAATGGGGACCCCCAGTGGTCTGCTAGTTTTTAGGGTTTTGTCTCCTTGCAACGGTTTCATGAGGTCACCTTGTTTAGAGTTTCAAGTCAGTTTTCTGAGAGTCATCCGAGCCAAGTCAATAATCCATGCTTGAATCAGTGCATAAACGTCATGGAAGTGCTCAGCAGACTTGGGAGACAAGGATCGCCTGTGCTTTTGGCCAATTCTGACACTTCCTATTTTTTAGGGAATCTGCTTTTTTGCTTTTTTGTTTTTTCATTTTTGGCATTTTTGGACCAAACGGGGTTCCCTATTTTTTAGGGATTTTGCTTTTTCTATTTTTAGAAATTTCTGTTTTTTAGAAAGTCAACCCTGGTCAATGAGTCAACTTTCCATTTTTAGATCCAAAAATCAACCAAAAAATCGAAAAATCATTGAAAAATCAAAGAGAAAATCGAAAAATCAAGTGAAAAATCAGAAAAGGCATGGAAAAATCAGTCAAAAATCTGAGGAAATCAAACTGAAAAGCATCAAATTCTGGAAAAATCATTGAAAACCAGTCAGATCTGAAGGAAAAAATCACCAAAAATGGACCAAAGAATATAAAATTCATGATGAAATTCTGTCTAAGTCTGGAAAATTTGCCATAGAGCAACAGGTTCAGCCTTGAGAAAGTTAGCCCTTAAAATGTGGGACGAAGAGAGAAATGGCAAGGACTTAAGAAAGTCTGCCCTGCCTAAGGAAAGAAATGGCAAACCTTCTTTGAAGTCCGCCCTGCCTAAATGAAGGATAGCATGGACTATGGAAAGTCCGCCCAGCATTAAGAGGAAGATGGCAAACCTTGTCTAAAGTCTGCCTAGACTTGGCAAGACCTATCTAAACTCCACCAGCCTTGAGGAAGCATGTCCAAGACCTTCTAAAGTCCGCCCTCACTTGGGCAAGATGCTTGTGAAGTCTGCCTTGACTTAGAGGAGGTTGGAAAATGATCTTTGAAGTCCACCTAGACTTGGCAAGGAGCTTCTAAAGTCCGCCATGGCCTATAAAGTGGAAAAATTACAATTTTTGCTAAGTGTTTGGGACCTAATAAAGGAAAATCCGAAAATTTGCTTAAGTTAGAAGCCTAAAAGATGAAAAAAAAATCGAAATTTTGGCCAAGTATTGTAACATTTTCAAGAGGAGAAGTGCGAGTTTAGGCTAAATTTGAAAGGCAAGTGCTATGGAAAGTCCGCCATGTCTTGATGGAAGGTGGAAAGGACTTAAAGAAGTCCGCCTAGGCCAAGGCCAAAAAAAAAAAGAAGTGTGTCTAGCATGAAAAGAGAAGAGAAACTAAAATTGGCCTAAGTATGGATGTCTGGAGAAAATTTTGCAAAATTGGCTAAGTGCACAGAGAAAATGCACAAGGCAAAGAAGCAAGAAAGTCCGCCTTTGGCTAAGGAAGATAAAAATTTGTCAAGCATCATGGAATTTCGCCTAAGGAAGGCATCCAGACCAAAGGCTTTGCCTAGAGAAATTCGTCCGAGCAAGAAAAAAATTGACTTTGGCTGAAGAAAATGTGCTCAGTGCAATTTAAAATTCGCCATGGCAGAAGAAAATAGGGATCTGGCATAACAATTGTCGACGAAATGGCTGAAATTTTGACTTGGCTAGACGAAATTGGTAATAAAATTGGAAAATAAATTTTTAGCCAAAGAAAATAAAGAGAAAATCAAAATAGCCATGGGTCCAAAACGAACGGGTTGGAATAAATTAAAATATTTTAATATTTTAATAATTTACTTCCAATACTTAGAAATTTGAAATGCCTTGGACAAAATTAAATTCGCTAGACGAGAGTTGGAAGAAAATAAATTGCGCCGGACAAAGATAAAATCCGATGGGTAAAATAAAATTCGCCATGAATTTTAAGTTGGAAAAATCGAATTTAATTGAATATTTAGTGTATTTCTCAAAATTCGAAAAATAAAGATAAACATCTAAGCAAAAATCGATTTTTTTTGAAAATCAAAAAGATTTGCCCGGATAAGCTCGACACGGATTCTTTTCAAAAAATAAAGGAAACTTGCCTGTTTGAACAAGAGAAAACAAATCGAGATCGAGAAAGAAGAAGGCAGTTGCTAAAACAAATCAAGTTCTTTAGCATTATAATGAGTTTCAGCAACTCATTTTTCACAAACACAATTGAAGAGAAATTTAATCTCTCTCGAAATTCTAAGGCAGTCAATTATTCAGCAGGCAAGATCGAATCTCCTAGAGGAAGAAGTAATTTTATTTTTCAAGAGAAAGGAAAAGATTTAACTGCTGAAAGTTGAATTCTTCTGTGCAAGAGGGGCGCACTTCATCACTTGCTTTTTGAGTAAATTATCAGAGTTTAAATCTGATTTGCAGCCAAAAGTCTTTTATTGAGTTTTGATGTTCAGTTGAATAGATTCGCCATTCTTCTTCTGTCTTTTTCATCTTAGCAAAAGTTCTGGCTAAAATTTCGACTTCATCCATTTACTTTCAGCTTGCTTTTTTCGCAATAGTTCAATAATTTAATAAGCTGAAAGTAAATTATTCGAACACAAGGCATGGGAATAAATTATTTTAAGTCTTCGTATTAATGTTAGTATTTTTTGACTGCAGGTTGATGACCACGGTGGGTGAATCATCAAAGAAGACAGCCATGAAGTTCGCCAGCAAAGGTGTCCAGCGAGAGTCTAAAATTAATTCAAAATGGAAAAATGTCGCAGACACCGATCTGGGACATGTCAACTTCGAAGAGTTCAAGAAAAGAGTGTATGGCTAGAATAGACTTCCGACACCAATAGCCAGGCGGATGGTGAGAAATGGGATTTTTCAGGCAGCTGGATTCCCGCCTGCGATGGATTGTGCAGAATTGATGATAGAATGTGCTATCAACTATGATGCTCAGAAGAGGCAGATCATTGCACCTGATGGCAGAATTTTGGCACACTTGGGTGAGGTGGCAATTCAAGAAACCTTTGGCATTCCAGCACATTCTCATATTGTCTACAAGACCAAGGAGGAAGCTAAGCATTTGTATGACACTCAGCCAGATTTATGCGCCACAAATGTTAACAAGGCATGGTTGGATAAACCTAAACCGTCAATAAAGAAGATGCCTAAGAGACCACGCCGGACGGACTTCAAAGAGGACTATGGGGACATCATTTTGATGTTGAATAGAGTAGCTGGCAACCCTCAAGGTACATTTTTCGAGAGCTGGATGTACTACTTCATAGATGAAATCACTTCTGGCGTAAAAATGTTCAACTGGTCACGGATGATAAGTGACAATCTTCACGAGCAATTGATCAATGTGGAAGAGACTAAGTCTTTTCACATGAGCTCGTATGTTGTCTACTTATTGGCTAGGTCATACAAATACTTAGGACTAGTTTGCAAAGGCAAGGTTGGCAGCGGAGAAAATGAACTCAGACCTTATGATTGCTACCCACAACTCCAGTTGAAGGAGAAGTCTCATTTTAGAAGGGCGCATGATGCCTTCTTAATGCATATTACCAGAACACTTCAAGGAGGAGTGCATCAAAGGCTGAGTCATGAGGCGAAAAGTTTGATCAGTAAATACGGATCCTGGTTCATCCGGTTTCCAAAATTTACATATGTTAGGATCCAAGGATTTATTGGAAATCCCTATAAGTTGCCCATCTATCCGACAAATCGGATGATTCTGCTTGAAGTCCTGAGGCAGCTAGAAGAATATCAAAACATCCAGAGGCCGACCAAGAAGGCATCTGTTACATTCCCATTTTTCATTGGGAATATGTTGGAGTCCTGTCCGTCAGCGCAGGGAGCTGAGAGTGCCAGGTTGGAGATCCAGTGGTACCCATTCACGGCCTACAAGTCCAGGGCTAATTTTGACCCACATCATCATATCCGGACAGTAGAGGGGAGAAGGTACAAGCACAGGGTGGAATTGGAAGAATTCTGGGCAAATGTTGCTGATGAATACGAGGTCAAAAGGAGACTATGGTCCAAAATGCCAGTTGACTTCATGAGAGCCATTGAACTTTGCCGAGTGCCTGACCAATTGCAGGACGATGGAAACTACATCCAGCCACGCTTCGAGGAAAGCCGACCTCTTCCTCCTGTGAGGTGGTCGGAACCTGAGCACTCAGACTTAGCAACCTTGATGAGACCAGTGACCAAATACTCTTAGTGGTGGGTTGACCATCATGTCCAGGAGATGAGACAAAAGAGAATAACGCTCACGTATGACTTACTGAGCGAGACAAAATCGTATTCCTCCAATGCTGGCGCGTCCCATTAGGATTTGGTTGAGATTGGAGAGAAAAGGAAGGAAGTAGTTCCAAGTGTAGAACCAGTTCAGAAAAGACAGAAGGGAGAGCCATCTCGTTCTGCAGCGTCCCGGAATATTGACAAGCTGATGGCCACCATTGATGAATCCTTGGTTGAAATGATCGTACCTCCTACAGTTCAAGAAGAGAACAATGAGCCTATTTAGCTGGATGATGAGGAGCCCTCATCACCTACGGGCACGGAAATACTAGGTTTAGATAATGAGATGGAAGTCCGACATAATGACTTCGAAGAGGGAATGATTTCCACTCTCAGAGAAGTAGTGGATGTTCCAAATGAGGAGGATGTTCAGGTAGAAGATGGAATTGAGCAGCCTACCATTCCGGATTGGCTGATAGAAAGGATGAAGATTTAGGCGTCAGAAGAAGCCCAAGAGGAGGATGATACTGCAGACTTCTTGGCAAGACTGGAACGGGTTGCAATTAAGAAGCCGGCCAAGAAGTTTTCTACCATTCAGCGCGACGAGGCAGGCAGTCGTTCCATACACATCGCAGTACCAACAGTGGACAAGCCACAGGATGAGATTACTCCTCAAGAGTACGCCATAACCACCATAGATCTTGGCCCAACCACAAAAGGTCAGGAAGTGGAGGAACTAGATAATTCCGTCTCAACTGTCAAGGCGAGACTAGAAAAAGAAGTGGCGAAAAAGGAGTATAAAAAGGAAGTTGAACGCCTGAAGGAGTACATACGGCATTTGACCCAGCCACTTAACTAGGGTGATGCAGTAGCTCCTCCCCTCCTTAATTCTTTAGAGGAGGTAGCCAAGGATGTGGAGCAAGGGATGGTCACGGCCAAGGAGGCTCAGGAGTGGATGATAAGCGAAGGCACGAAAGCAGCCTCGTTCATGGAGAAACTGGCACTTGCCTATGGGCAGACCTCTTCTTTTCTTTCTAGACTTGTTGATATGGCAGAGACATGGGAATGTATTCCAGACATGCAGGAGAGGCTTATTCCAAGCCTTAGGGTCCTGAAAGGCCTCCCAAGAGAAGAGTTGGTTGAAAGAAAGGTGATTGCTACAGGAGCAGCGTATGATTTTCACCATTGGTTTTGGGCAGTGACTATACGGAGAGAGGTTCTGGAGAGGGCGAAAGCAGATGGGCTTAGAGTTGAAGAGCAGGTCAAAGAAATCCAGGAGAAATTTTTTATGACAGCTGCAAAGGTGTTTGACCGTGAGATTGTCCGGGAAAATGACATGCAGCTGGAGAGGTTGAAACATAAGGTTCAGGAGGTTTTCTTCTCGGCTATTGGACCAATTCTGAGACGAGACTTCGCGAAAGTGGCGAGTCTCTTGACCATCCGGAATGATTTTGTGAAGCAAGAGGCGGATTGGGCAAGCACCTTCACCAAATGTGCTGAGGACTTGGATGGATTGGAATTCCGGATTAGCATGCTGCCGCCCGTCACGATGTAGGAGGTTATTGTAGTCGTGTCCAGGTTCATCAAGTGCAATGCTGACCAAGCAGATAGGGACGCCTCTCCTTGATGATAGCTCCAACTGCCACTTCACTGCTTGTTACTGATTGTTTACTGATTGATAACTCATGTTATTTTGGGCAACTCTAATTAGGGTTGGGTTGTAATAATCTTGGCCGTTGATATTGTTTTAATCTCGGCCGCTCATTTGATTTTTGAAACTCTATTTAAACTGGTGATCTCTCACTTTCATTTGTGTGGAGACAGTATATGAGATTGTTGCATTGAGACTATTTCCGATAATAAAAGCTCTTATGCATGATTTGCTTTGAATAACTTTTATTGTCAAATAGTAAGCGAGGTTGCATATCTTCTTCCGCCATAGATCAAAGTTAGCATTAAGTTAAGTAGAATTTGTTTTAAGTATTGGTTAAAGTGAATGAGAGATTGATCGTATCGATTCAATGGTGAAGTATTGCTCATACTTTCTTCGAATGGATGATTTGCATTCGATGCGTAAAGTTAGCCTGAGCTTATAATCGTGGAAGCTTAACTTCAGTCTCGTTCGAGATTTGAAAATCATTAGCACACACCCTTGAAGATTGCACCCACTTTGCGTAAGGTGTCCAACAAGAGGCGAAACAAAGTGTGGTTTATCCCTTTCACCGAATCTTTACTGTCTCTTAAATTCTTAGGGGTAGAATAGAATCCCCTGAACCCTTATCCTTTTGCCCTTTTTTTTTGAGATCCACATTGAAAGTCCTGATTGAAGAGAGCCTTTAATGATAAACCCGCCTAAGTCCCAAACTTGTGAAAATTTCTTTAACGTAAGTCCCCTTGTTTGTTACCAGCAAATCACAACGCCCATTGAGCTTATCCACACGTCAAGACTTGACAAAAGAAACCTTGGAATCGCCATATGATCTTCTCACAATCTTAGCATACACGGTGGTTTTTCAAGAGAGGATAGAGTGTCTCTGGACATTTTATTCTGTGTGTTCGGTGAATGATAAAACGTACACCAACAGGCAGTATTCTCCACCATACCAAGCTTATCTCGAAAGTACTCAAACTTTATCCTGGAGAGAGGCTTGGTGAGAATGTCTGCCGTCTGCTCATCAGTGCTGATATACCTCAACTGTATAGCTTTCCTCAATACCATATCTCTAATATAATGGTATTTGATCTCAACATGCTTGGTTCTATCATGAAACACATGATTAACAAAAAGCTTCACACAACTCTGGTTATCACAATGAATGATAGTAGGCTCCATTGATTGCCCAAACAATCCTGCAAGGAGCTTATGAAGCCGCACTGCTTCTCGAGCTGCCACACAAGCTGCAATATACTCTGCCTCTGTTGTACTTAATGCTACAAATGACTACTTCCTGCTGCACCATGATATCATTGCAGATCCCAAATTGAAGCAACATCCATAGGTGCTTTTCCGATCAGTGACACACTCTGCCCAATCAGAATCAGTATAGCCATGCAACTTCAGATCCACACCTGCAGAATATCTCAACCCATATCCAACTATTCCACGCAAGTATCTCAGGATATGTTTTGCTGCAACAAGATGTATTTGTCTCGGTTCACACATGAATTGACTAAATGCACTCATAGCATAACAAATGTCTGGTCTGGTGTTAACTAGATACATCAAGGACCCAATCAACTGCCTGTACATTGTAGGATCCACCAAGTTTGAACTAGCTGCAGCCTCTTTCAACTTATGCAAGTTGGTCTCCATGGGTGTAGACATGCATTTGCAATCCATCATACCAAATCTCTTAAGTATATCAATGGTGTACTTCCCTTGACTTAGAATCATCTCATTTGGCTTCTGCCAAACTTCTAAGCCAAGGAAGTAATGCATGAGCCCAAGGTCCTTCATTTCAAACTCAGAAGCCAACTCCTTGCATTCGAGAATGAGGTGCTCTTCACCCGTAAGAATCAAATCATCAACATATAGGACCAAAATCAATGCTCACCATCAATTACCTTGAAGTACAGGTTCGAGTCAGCATCGTTTTTGAGGAAACCCAAGCTTGACAGGTAACGATCAATCCTTTTGTACCATGCACGAGGTGCCTGCTTAAGACCATACAAGGCCTTCTTCAGCCTGCAAACATGAGACTCCTTCCCATGTACCTCAAATCCTTTAGGTTGCTCGATATAAACTTCTTCCTCGATCACACCATTCAAAAACGTTGTCTTCACATCCATCTGATGAATCTTCCATTCTCTAGATGCAGCAATGGCAATGATAGTTCTGACATAAGTATACCGAGCAACTGGAGCAAAAGTTTCTTCATAGTCAACTCTCTCTTTCTGTGAAAACCCTCGAGCCACGAATCTTGCCTTGTATTTCTTAATGCTCCCATCAGCTGCATGCTTGATCTTGAAGAGCCATTTTGAAGATACCATAGATTTTTCCTTCGGGTCTAGGAACAATGTCCCAAACATCATTCTTGAGAATTGACTGATACTCCTCTGTCATAGCATCTTTCCAAACTTGTTGACTAGAAGCTTCCTCAACACTGGAAGGTTCAGACTCAATAATCTGGCTCATCAAAGCAACATAACTAGAAAACCTGTGAGGTCTCTTGCTTTCTTTGAAGGTTCCCTTTGGAGCTGCAAACCTTTCTGCCTCTTGCATTGTTTGCCTAGCCCAAAGGGGTCTCTTACGTCCAATCACAATGTTTGTAGGCCCATCAGTAGGTTCCAAGGGCTCAACTGGATCATCATCTTCTTTTGGTTCTGGAGCCTCCCTCTAAATCTCAGGAGCATGGTCAACTTCCATATCCTATGAAGACTTCATTATGAATCTTAATGTGAGTGCCCTTGGATCTCCTGAATGTAACATCTTCCTCAAATGTGACATCTCTACTGATCTCGATCAATTTTTGGCTTGGGATGTAGATTCTGTAGGCTTTAGTTGTCTTACTGTAACCAACAAATATCCCCTTCTTGCCAGAAGCCTCCAACTTTGTTCTCTTTTCCTTTGGAACATGAACATAAATTGGACATCCAAAGATTCTCAAATGACTTACTTCTGGCTTCTTCCCAGTAAAGGCTTCTTCAGGAGTTATGTTCTCTAAGATTCGGTGGGGACTTCTGTTCTGAACATAAACAACTGTCCTGGATGCTTCTGCCCAAAGGAATGTTGGAAGATCTTGGTCATGGATAATAGCTTTCGCTGCTTCCATAATAGTCCTGTTCTTCCGTTCAGCAACACCATTCTGTTGAGGATTGTAAGGGACACTGAACTCCCTCTTAATCCCAGCTTCAACGAAAAAATTCCAAAAGCTGCCAAAGGTGTATTCTCCTCCATTGTCAGATCTCAGAACTTTGATTTTCTTCCCCGAAAGATTTTCCACCTAAGCTTTGAACTCCTTGAACCTTTCTAATACTTCCTCAGATTCCTTAGATTTCAAGAAGTAAATACAAGTCTTTCTAGAGTAGTCATCAATAAAAAGAATATAATACAAGAAACCACTTGAAGAAGCAACAGACATTGGACCACATAAATCAGAGTGAATGAGATCTAGAATACTTTTGGATCTACTTTCTCTACTATGAAAAGGACCTTTAGTATTCTTACCCAAAGTGCAGCCCTTGCAAGTACCTTCATGCTCCTAATCGAACTTTGGAAGGCCTAAGACCATCTTCTCCATGATAGGCAGGGCTCGAAAGAAAAGGTGAGCCAATCTTCGATGCCAAAGATCACATAAGCTTGAGGAATCATGCACCAATGCCTGAAGTGGTCGAGTGCATAGCTTGTAGAGGCACTCATGACGAACTCCAATCACACAAGCAGTCTTGATACTTGAGTTCTTTGTCCACACAAGAACTTTACCCTTTGAAAATGCAACTTGGTATCCCCTGTCTTCCAAGGCTGAAATGGAAACAAGGTTTCTCTTGATGCCTGGAACAAATAGTACATCATTCAGCTGTAGGGTAATGCCGGAATCTAGGTGAAGAGTAGAGGTCCCAACTTCTTTCACCGAGTAGCTTGCATCATCTCCAATGATAACTTGTTCACAAGAATCTCTCTCCACCAAGTTAGATAGATGTGCCCAGAATCCGGTGATGTGGCGTGAGGCACCACTATCAATCAACCACGTGTTGGAGTCGGTAGGTATGCTGCTTGATAAGGCCGAATAGAATAAGTTATCACCAAAATCCTTCTGTGGAGAAACTTCACCAACATCTACTATGGTAGCCTGTTGCTTAGGACTAGAGGGACACTCTTTAGCAAAGTGACCATACTTGTCACATTTAAAGCATTGAATCTTGGAAAGGTCTCCCTTCTTCTTGGATGTGGGGCCACCATCGGATTCCTTATCTCTATTTCTTTTAAAGTATCCTTTCTTTCCACCTTTTCCTTTCTTCTTCGAAGAATGAGAGGCAAGAACATGAATCTCTTCATCGTTTGAACTTTGACCAATGCCTCTAGCCACCAACCTTAACTCTTCTTGAATGCAGTCGGTCCTCAAACGATCAAACTTAGGAAGTTTTGATCTTGCACTGATTCCTTGAATGTAGGACTCCCAAGATAAAGGAAGACCATTGAGTGCGAGCATGGTAAAGTCCTTATCTTCAATCATATGACCAATTGTAGTGAGTTGATCTCTCAATTCTGAAATCCTCATGAAGTAAGCAATAACCGATTCTCCTTTCGCCATTTTCACATGATGGAGTTATTGCTTCAGTGCAAGAGCCCGACTCGTGTTGTTGATTTCGTACATCTCCTCCAAAGACTTGAACATCTCCCTTGCCGTCTTCATCTTAGAGATGATAGGACCAATATGATCCTTTTCGGAATCAACTAGCATCTTCTTTGCCTTGATATCTTTCTTCTTCCACTGAACTTTCTCTTCCTCATCCGTAGGCTCAGGAATTTTGCTCTCCACGAACTTAGCCAACTCATTTTCTTCCAAGGTAAGCAAGATTCTGAACCTCCATGAAGTGAAATTTGAAGCTACCTCAAGCCTATCCTCAATCTTCAACCCGTTCACCATCTTGACGAAGAGATAGAATTAGTCAACAATGAGAAAGAGGAAAGAGAGTATTGCTGTAATGCACAATCTGATCAAGATCTTACTTCACACCCGCTCTGATACCATGTTAGTTTTATGATCAGATTAATGACACAGAAATTTAATTCAAAAATCAGACACATTAACACAGCAGATACCTTGGGGAAACCCTCCTCTTGAGGGAGAAAAACCCAGCAACAAATATATATCTCTTATATATATGTAATGGCAACAATACACTTTACAATGTGGCCACACACAAGGCCAATATTCAGCACCAGCAATGGCTGTAACAACAGATAACAGTCTGCCCTTCCTTGAACACAATTCTGCACTTGTAAAGATTCACAATCTGCCTTCAAAGAAATTCGCACTAGAAGGAAGGATCTGCTCTTGATAGAAATTGCACTTGAGAGAAGGAATAATCAAACTTGCTTGATGATAAAATGAAGTGAAATGACCTTCTATATATACATATTGATAGAGAGGTCGCACCTCTACAAGAACTAGGTCGGCCATCAAAAGAGAAAATATAATTACAAATAAATGCTGAGTCGACCACCAAGAAAATTACAAATAATAATAAATATGATTACAAAGGAGGTTGGCCATCTTAGAGATATGTCGCCATTAGATAATCACAAATAAATAAGGAAGTATGAAGCTCGAAGCTGCAATAACATTAACACTTGTTAGTGGATGTAGGATTGCCGTCGCCATGAGGGAAAAGGAAATATCATCAGGGAGAGGACGTGGTTAAAAAAGGATCAATTTATCATCAAACCTTGAGTTAGTGTAAGATAGTGCATCGAAGGCATAACTTGGCCATAAGTAATTTAATTAAATTATTGTTAAGCAAGTCAATTTAAAATTATACGTCAATAATCACTTTTTTAAGTTGAGAAAGAGAGCAAGTCCTCAGAATATATCATTGGAATTTGCAAGAGGTTAATAAAATATAAATTAATAATAATAGCTAAAATCTTATTTTATCGATTTAAACTTAAAATACAAATAAGACTTAAGTCAAATAGGGGAAATCAGTGTTTTTGGGAGGTGGTAACTCTCGTCCTCATGCGACCCTCACATATTTGAAATGACCCTCACATATTTGAAATGTTGAGGGGATTTCTTGGCATTGGCTTGAGTCGTATAATTTGGTTTTGGAGTTTTCTTTCGGGCTCCGGATTTATCTCTTTTTTGTTGTGTCACTCATTCTCTTCTAGGAAATCATATTGAATGCATTCTGTGGTATCGGTGTCTGGTGGCATTACACATTAAGTTAGACTTGCGTCATCTTCAATCATTCATCAGCCACAACTCAATTTCCTTCTAGTTGTTTGGAAGCATTCTCTATCACCGTTTCCATTAGTTCTGTACCACTCCATTCTCCCGTCTCTTCCCCATTCTTGTTGGCATCTTCATTAGTTTTCATTCTTGATAATTCTCTGTTGAAGTTGTATGTGTTGGCGTTTGGTAAATAATTCGCATTTCAATCTCTTGGGAGGTGGTGGTATCTAGTTCTTGAAATCACGACTTTGTCTCTATTGTTTGAAAGTTTCAGTGGCTTTGTAGCTTGATGTATTCTGCAGAGGAAAGAGCTTGGATCTTTCAAGTTTCAAATCTTCATTCTCAGGCAAGTTACGCTTATACACTTATATGTATTTTAGCATCGATGAATCCATCTTGTGAATACTTTTTGTATAGAAAGATGAACTCTTAAATCTTACTCGACTATCCGAAGGTTAAGAAAATCAAGTCTTAAATTATCTTCAGGGGTCGGCCTGTAAAAGATTTTCCTCTATGTCAGCCTGAACCTTTTTCCATTTCTTGTATTCGAAGTCTCTCTGTTTTTGATATATTATTTAATCTTGGTTTAGTTGAATCTTTTGAAAAAAAATTACGTAAAGAACTTAATCTGTCTAGTTAAGCCAAATTTTCCTCTTGAATTAGAAGTTGAACAAGTGCATTTCTTTGCTCAACCAAGACTTTTAGGGAATATATATAAATGAGAATCTTGAAATCCTCAATGTTGTTTCAATCTCGTTTCATATGTATAAACTATGTGGTTAAGATATAACCCTGAACTAAAAGAAAATGCTTATCAAACCAGTCATTATAATCTAAATCTTGGGACAAATGTAATCATGTTGAGCAAGGGTGAGAGTGCCGACAACATAGGAGTGCCAGTAATGATAATAAAATCCTTGGCCAAGGTACTATGCTAGATAAGCATTTGTCAGCTATCAAGTACCATAAATACCCCTGTTCAGAGTGATCTTTCTAGTTGGGAGTTACCCATAGTGAAGGATTGATCAGGTGGTATAGGTCCTTGACACCAGGCTCAGAGGCATGATGATAAATTGTGATCCTTGTTGATTACCTTCATGAAGGGACGGGTTTCTTCAATAGAAGAAACACGGGAGGCCAGTAGGTCTTCGGATGGGCGGTTAAGCCCTTGATGATATTTCCTTTTCGCATGATGACAGAGTCAAGCTCAAGTATTTCAGCTTCTTAACTGTATCTTCTTGAAACCCTTCTCTCTCTTTATATTTCTGAAATGTTTACTTAGCATGTTAATTGTTTAGCTGTAATTAATACTCTTGTATTTCAGAAGCAAAGAAAAGTTAGTTAATAATCATTTGTATTTTCGGTTAAATGGAAATCAGTTAGTTGTTTCTTTTCAGTTGAAACTGTAAATTTAAAAGTTAGTTGAGAAATTGAATATTATGTGTTTATTTAAAATTGTATTTCTAATTCGTTCAAAATGCAAAGGAAACCCTAGCTTGAAAACAAGTTAGTTGCATTTCAGCTGAAAACTAGAAGTTACTTTCCATTCTTTAATTGTAGATAGTTAGAGTATTACATAAGGAGAGTCCAACAATAGTGCGATCTAGAGCCTCGGCCACTGACATAGACTGATGAAGATCTAGATGCACGTGGAGGGTTGGTAAGGGTTCAACTGTAGGAGCTAGATGAGTTAAGCAATTCTATTGATGATGAAGAGTATCCACAACATTTGCATCGGATGATGAGTTAGAATAGCTATTGTATTTGTGTTTTACTTTGTAATTTGTAACTTGAACTTGACTAATAATATAAATATTATGCTATAGATGCTTGTCATTGATCATTGGATCAATTGATTGTCAAATTGTTGAACTTTGTATAAATTTTAACTTCATTTACTCCTTGTTTACGTAAATGATAAATTGTAGCTTCTTTTTCCTTTTTTCTTGTAATCTTAAATATTGATTTCTATATAATTTGTCAATAGCCATCCATGTGGCGCCCTCAAAATCTGGAAATATTTTGCTACTGTGAAACTATGTCCTTGTTACCCCCATCTTTGGAGAAACACTAGGGAGGCCTAATCATTTAGCCCAAGTCACTGGCCATGGTTAATGTAGTTTGCTGGATCTAATGCTAGGGTAGCTAATTATGAGTGTCACAGGCCATGAATGCTGACATGGGCTGGCAAATAGGGTTCCTAAGAGGTTTAGTGAAGTTAATTGGTGTCTATGGGGACAATATAAGGACATTAAACTGTCAATAAGAGAGAAAGTGGCATACTTAACGAGAACATAATTGAAACATCACAGGAACACTATGAGGAAGCCAAATATGGATAGCAAGGACCTACAAAACAGCTCTGGGCAAGACATCTGGACATCTCAAGCCCAGCCCAATCAAATACTGAATATGGGAGGCTACTGAGCTGACAAGTCTTGAGAAAACAAAACGTTAGCATAGTTATTTAAGGTGTATACACTCTCTAGTAATTGCATTTATCAAAGCAAAATTGAAAACTGTCATAATGATGGATTTCTCTAGCAATTTTCACTATAAATAGATTGACTTTTTCAGGAATTAATTTTTTGGGGAAATTCAAAGTGAAGTTGCGCTGTTTCTAAATTCATAAACATCATTTGTGTGGGCAGGATCTATACATTCATGTTGGTTGGCCTTTGTATAGAAAATATGGACATGCATTTGAGGTATGTCCCTGGTTATTATAATATTAATGTATTCTCAAACTATGAGATCACTTTATTTTTTCCAAGTTTAATCTGATAATGGAGTTTTTAATTGTGATTTGATTCTGATAGGCATTTAAGCTGGTAGTGACAGATCCAGATTCAGTTCTGCTTTCCCTTACCAGAGAAGTCAAAGAGATAGGATCTGATGGACAAGAGGTATGTTTTTGAGAGATTGATTCATTTCTAATCAATGGTCATTTGAATTTGAATGATAATTTTTGAAAGAATTAGGGTGTTTTCAGCTCACAAAAGTGGTACCTGCTATGTCGGATGAAGTGAAAGAAGCTTTAATAAAAAATATTAGAAGGCGAATGACACCGCAGCCACTAAAAATTCGAGCAGACATTGAGATGAAGTGTTTCCAGTTTGATGGCGTGCTTCACATCAAGGTTTATATTGCTGCAAAATGCAGTCTATGCCCATCGTTTGCATTAAAAGACTTCTTGTTAACATTTTGTTCTATGTTTATTAGGAGGAGATTCATTACTGATATTTTTGTTTCCCTCATTGTGATTTGGATAATCTTTTTAGGAGAAAGAAACATGCTAGTTCTGCATCAATTATATAGCTTCTAGTACAGGTTTAATTTTAAGTGATAATTGTGGGGATGAAATATGCACTCACCCAGGATGCAATGAGAAAGGCTGAAGCTGCTGGTAATGATGATTGTCCGGTGAAAATCAAATTGGTTGCTCCTCCTCTATATGTTCTTACAACTCAAACGCTTGACAAGGTTTGTTCCATATACCAATTAAAAAATTTGAAGTTAAAAATATGCAAATTCTGGTTGAGTAGTTAAAAGTTGTAGATGACCTCTATATCTAGTTTGTCTGGGGATGGTTTTGAGGAGGGAACTGACAACTCTATATTGACATTTGTGCAACAAGTGGAGCTTTCAATATATTGGAATTGGTCTTTTAAGATGTTATCTTGAAATGATTAGACAAACTGTGAAATCAAATATGTAACTTGTATGATTTGTAAATGCTGGTTCTGCTAGATGCTTGTATTCTTTGATTATAACATTTTTTATGTATTCTCTCTATGTTCTAAAAGTACAAAACCCTTGACAAGGTTATTTGCATATACTTCTAATGATTTTAATGGTTGCAATAAGCAAATACTGGTTGAGTAGTTGCGATTCATAGATGATGTCTTTATCTTGCTTGTCTATGAAGGGGGAAGGTCATGAGAATGGAACTGAAGACTTTAATTACATGCGTGTCAAGTGGATTTCAACATATTGGGATTAGTCCTTTAAGATAGTAGGTTTGAAACGATTATACAAGCTGTAAAATTAAGAAAGGTTCTGCTAGATGGGTATATTCAATGGTTCTGGCATTTTTAATGGTTTCTTGTTCTAGTTCACATTTTGTAGGGAGCATAACATAAAGTGTCAAGACGGGTTTTATGCTTTTTTGATAGAATGACAATGTTCAGAGAGTATATCTATGATAATGCCTTGTCAACATATGATTATGGACTTAACTATGGGCATATGATCACTTTGTAGGAGCAAGGCATATCTATATTAGACCTAGCTATCAAAGCCTGCACGAAAGAAATTGAGAAACACAAGGGCAAATTATCAGTTAAAGAAGGTTCTCGGGTGGTATGATCTTTCTTACCTTTTTCCATGTATCAATTTTTACTAAGAAGCACTAATTTGGCTATCAAAACTTAGCTTTGACATTAAGATTTTCAAGCAATCACACCTTACACCCTCAATGAAGATTCTAAAGCCTAAAGTCAGTCTCACACTTATAAATGGGGATTTCAGGAGTTCTTAGATGATTTATGATTTACTTATGCCCTTTGCTTATCATAAATTGAAGCTTGAAGGGTCATTTTGCTCTGAGTTATTGCTTCTGTTTTCTCAATTTTTAGTGTTCCAAGTGTTTAACATAAATCCTATGCTTTGTGGTTCTATCAGGTGAGTGAAAGAGATGACAAACTTCTTGCAGAGCATATGGCCAAGATGCAGAATGATGAGGTTGATGGAGATAATGAGAGCGAAGAGGAGGAAGATACTGGAATGGGTGAGGTTGATGTTGAGAATCCTAGTGGATTAACTGAGTTGTAAGATGATGTTTTCATTCATATCTTGTGATGTCTGGAACGTGTGCAATCAAGGTTTTGATTTGGCTGTCCGGCAATGCTGTGTATGAGGTATTTTTGAAGTTTGGCTGGTATAATTTATGTCAGTGAGAATTAATAAGTGAAGAGTTAATAGGATTTTTAAAAGTCGCCAATTGCATGTGTTGTCAAATTTGCAGTTTGTGATATGAATTTCATGTATTTGCCTACCTCTGTGTATCTGAGGTCATCTGTTCAATTCAAATCTCAAATTTTCAGCCTGTCATCTTCTTCTAATGACCATGCATCTGGTCATCATTCCAAAACATAGTAAAAATAGTCTGATTGGCTTTCAACGATGCAAAAGCATGTGGTTGGCTTGTAAAGTAGATGGTAGAATTTGACTAGTGCAGTGGATGTTGTGTCTCTCTGTTGAAGGGTCAGCATCATGCGGTAGGAATGAAGAAAGCATTGCTGAATCGCTGATGATTGACTCTTATGTAAACAGTCCAATTAATCTTGTTAGAATGAAATCGATCCAATAGTTCTACGAACTTGCCTTACACTTCTGAATGGTTAATGATGGTGATGAATCATTTGGAAGTGATACTTCCATTTGTTTTTATGGCCGCCGTTAGAGAAGCCTAAATAAAATAGTAGAAGTAGCAAGGAGAATTTAGGCTTATAGATACCCATTTATTTGTAAGGAAAATAAAATGCTTTACATAAAATTATCTAGGTTAATTAAATATATAAAACAAATAAGCAATAATTAACCTAGGTGTTTAGAGCTAGAACAGATAATAAACAAAATATATGTGATAATTAAATAAGAGGAAAGGTGTACTTGCTTTGGGATTGGTGTTCTTGAATTATTTGCCACTGTAAAAGTAATAAGTGTATTGGTCTGATAAATATCTCGGTTTGAATTGACACAAAAAACTCTGTAGATTGATGCTGCACCCTACATGATTGATTGACTGCCATGAAACTGATTTGACATGCAAAACGGATCAGTGACATGTTGGAATGATCTGACAGAGAATGTGCTTAAGAACTCTTTGCTTTCTCTTTTTAGATATCTGAATCTGTCAAGGTGGTGTCTATAGACATTGTTGAGGAGATTGCTGACTCGATAGGCAAACTAGCTCTCTTAGGTCAAACACCATAGTGGATTGAATTGATGATGATGAGAAATATTGAAGATACCATTTGCAGGCATCCAGATGGTATATATGATGATGCAAATTTGATTCTTTTATTGCCCTTTAGAAGTGAAATTGGTCTAATGTTTTTTTCTTTACCAATTCATTTTGTAATACCATTCTGTTTTAGTGACAATGGATGTCTTTAAATACCATGATCTAGCAATGTGCTGCATGAAGTGTGTTAAAGTCAGCTCCCAATGGTGAATGGGGGGAGGAAAGAGAGTTTAAATTTGATTTCATTCTGTCATTTCTGCATTTTGTGGTAAAGGTTTATAAAGATAAACTGCTGATTATGAGGTGGGGAATGAATTTTTGTGAAATAATGGGAATTGGGGTGAAAGAGTATGCCATTTGTTGATATAATAATAATAATAATAATATTGCATTCAGACAGTATATCAAGGTGGGCACAAAACTAAATACTAAATCGGAATTATTATGTGTATGTTGTATGTATAAATCATAGCATTTCATGGTATGCTCTAATAGATGATGGATGGTGTGGCCTGGGCTTGACCAGTGGGTTAGTCATTTCTCAGCCATGTTAATTTTATGATTAATTTTATCCTCATTTTGATATGCAGTGAATATAACACGAGCATGCATTTTAGAGTACATAGACATTCTCAACCAATATGAAAAAAAAAGTTTACACACATAAAGGATACTGTTTCTTAAAAAGGATAATATGATTTTTCTTTGTATTCTTAGAATGAGCACTCCATTGAATTCTGCAAAACAAAAAAATATGCAATGAGTAGCATTTGCTACATGATCAAATAGCTTTAGTTGACTGTGAAATTTGACTAGAGCAAAATCAAAAGGAAACTTTACTTGTCTGGAAAGTGATGAAGAACTCCACGTAATGCAGGAAAATGATAAGAGTTGGTGTGATTTGACCATGTGATAAAAGCTTGTACAATGCTATAACTTTGTTTGAATACGATGATGAGTCTTTATTTATTACGAGACACCATCTGAATCTCAAAATGAAAAGCATCAGTGACAAAGATGATTTAGTTAAAATTGGAGGTGAAAAAGATAATTTAGTTAAATTTTTATATAAATCATGAAATAATTGTCATTAACAATTATTGTGTGAGAAGCAATAATGATTATTGAATAATAATCATGCAAGCATATAAAATTAGAGGCTGATAAGTTGCCCCCCCCAGTGTTGCCCCCGATGTTAAGGCAACTAACATAACTTGTGATGAATCATGTAGGCACAAACTGATGTGGGATATTGGGTAAGGTGGGATAATGATAAGGACAATAACAAGCAAGATGTGATCATGCAAGGAATGTATCACCGAGAGTAAAATATATAACAATTGAAAGCATGGCAAGGTGAACTAGGAAAGTAGAGAAAGGAACGGATGGGCTGAAATGGAATCTCAATAATTAGAGAATACTCCATATAATACGGCGGCCAAGTGGCTACCGATAATAATATTTTCGTAGATGCATGATGTTAACAAGATGCTTTATTGGCTTGCCATCCGTATAGGTGAACCAAACGCCCCAATATCAAACTTGGATGAAATGACAATGTTCAAACCAGTTAGAACGAAGCTTGCCTCTCAATGCCTTTCAATTCTTTCAATCATTGGGATTCTTAGGATTAGCACAAAGGAACACATCACCTAACTGAAAGTCTCTGAGCAATGTCTTTGTTATAAGTTTTTCTTAATTGGTGTTGATGTACATGAAAGTTATTTAAGGCACTAACTCTTCCTTCATCCAATGTTTTGAGCTCTCGCAACCGTTTTTTTCTATATGTAATATCATCGACCACATAAAGAGACTTTCAAAGAAGGAATCTCACACTCGCTCAAGGCATAATGACTTGACTTATTCCCCATAAAGTAATAAATATGGTATGTAACTTGTAGGCTAGTACAACCAACCTAAGTGCGGGACAATTGTGTATGCCAATTCGTACCATGTTTGTTAAGTGTCTTCTGCACTATTTGCTCAATGGTCATATTTGTAGTCTTAGCTTGGCCATTGCCTTGCAGGTAGTATGGGGTAGAGAAGTATTATTGAAGATAGATTTTGTCTAAAAGCTTCATCTCTCGATTCTTAAAAGATGTGGCATTATTAGTAATAATAGTAGTCAATAGTCCAAACCAAGAGATACATTATCCATAGTAAAAGAACAAGAGATACATTATCCATAGTAAAAGAACAAATGTTGAATGCCATTATAGATTTGAGTGGGATAGTTTCAATTCAATTGGTAAAATAATTTGTAGTAGTAATAATAAAAGATGTATCTTAGAAGACATTGGGGCAACCTCACCTGGACCAAATCCCAAGTAGGGATTGGCCAAGGAGAGGTGAATGTATGCAATTTGTGAGTAAGTGTATGTTTCAAATTACTAAGTTTGGCAATTAGAACATTTCTTAACGAATTCATATGAGTCCTTTTTCATGGTATTGCAATAATAAACCATTCATAAAAGGTTTTGAACTATTAGCTTGACGTTCACATGCCCCTCACAAATGCCCCATGGGCCTTTTGAAGAGAAATTGATTTTTAGTGTCATCAAGGCATCAAAGTAACAAGACCATTATAACCTTGCTAATGGAGAACACCTACAATAAGTAAATATTTAGAAGCAAGCTTACAAACATGTACTGCTCTTCCCTAATCAATGTAGCACAAATATGTAATGATGTATCATAAATAGCTAGTTGGCATATGTGATGAATAATCAATGTGAAGTGAGGGCTATCTTCATGGATATTCATTAAGGAGGCAACACTAGCCATACCAACATGTTGATTCTCTTTTTTAGGAATAATACATATTGTGTATGAGTCAAAATAATTGAGCAATTGTATGGCTAACTCATGATATTGAACAAGTCATGAATACTAAGTTTTATAATCCCTTGAAACTTGTTGAGTCATTAGATATGAATCATTGGAGAATGCCAAGATCAAGAGCATGAAACAATTTCCACAAGTGAATAAAATATGCACAATGGTATGTCTATCAAATATACAACGATGAGGAGGTGAGAAGGTAGGAGTGAAACTTTGGCTACCCCTCCAAAGGTGGGACACTTGTGAGGTCACTTGAAAAGTGGGTGATCAAGTGGCAAGTGTACATGCAATAGGTGTCTCAAGTCATGAGAACACATCTCAACCATATGAAGTGAGACAAATACAAAAAAAAACCAAGTAAACTTAAGCTAGGTGTGAATCGGTCAATCCTGGAAAGATGATTAGCTGGCTAGGTATGATAATGACTATTCACATTAACACCCCTCCCCCCCATAAGTGCAACTCAAGGAGTAATTTGTGCATTAATGATGAGTCCTGACTACAAGGCCATGTTAGGTACTCATGTACAAATATCTCATAAAGTGGACTAAATGAGAAAAATCCAGTGGGAAATAAAAACCCCCATCCAAAAGGGAAATAACACAATGAAATAAAATGTAAAAGTGAAGAAGATAGGACTCATGATGCTCCCCAAGGACTACTAGCACAAAGTACAATGAATGTTCCCTGCATAGGAGAGAAAAGAGAGGTCATGTGACCCCCCAAAAAATGTGAAGTCATGAACTCCATGTGAGGAATTGCTTCCTCCCAAAACTGATAGTAGAAGAGAAACCATGCAACGTCCCCTTAAAATGATGCCTGTAGTGTTGGTAGATGCTCAACATTGGATGTTGAAAATAATCCACGAATGCTGAACAACATTTCTCCCCTTGGGAGAAAACAACACCACAAATGTGTGCAAGATGACTTACCATTCCGAATAGGAATATGCAAGAAGTAAGGTGAATGTCTTTGAATGATGCACATGATCCAAAGACTCAAATGATGCCAATGATGCCTTCAAATGATGCTCAAAGATCTCCAAGCCAATGCTAATGTGTGACAGATGCTGATATGATGGATCAAGTACCATATAAGATTTTGGAATAGGGACCATAGATGTATGGTTATGTTTGGGTCAATGTGAATTTGATATTGCTGCAGAGGATGATAACTCATGAATGTTTGCACAATCTGTCACGATAGAAGTCAATGTAGGCAAGGCAAGGGCAATATCCAAAGATGGCAATGGTGATGCAACTTCATCAAAGTTGTCATTAAATAAAAGATGAATGTCCTCAATAGTGTCATTTGAATTAGCAAGGTGGGATTCTACAAACAAAGATGTGATGTTTGGTAGATAGGCATCCCAATGTGGTGAATCTAGAATGATGATAGTAATGCCCTGATGCAAATAATCATTAAAACTCATGAATGAGTCAACACCAGATTTAGACGTAGCAACATGTGGTATGGAAGATGAGATATCAATGTAAGTCATTGGATTACATTGTTCATCTCCAAATGATGATGTCTCACAAGATGTTTGAGTGAAACTGGATGATGTTTTTGCATGTGTTGGAACTAGAGGGTCAGGTGAGACAATACCATGACTAAGAAAAAATTGTTCTAGTTCCTTAGTTTGACGAAACTGACATTCTTTTGTTGTATGCTTTTTCTTTCCACGAAAGCCACATTTGATTTTCCATGTATTAGGAGGATTACAAATAATACTCAAATGAAAGGGATTTAGTGTGAAACATGATCACATGAACCGATCCCTCAAAAATTAGATAATAAAATGAACTATACAAGACAACACAACTTTGATACCATGTTAAATTCTATGAGAAGCGAGAATCGAGCCATGATTTGATGTCGGTCGTAGATCACATGCAACTTCACTCAACAGATGATCAAAGATCAAAATAGTAGAACGAAGAGAAATTTGAAATGAGAGAAAAAAGAGACAAGGCAAGAGAAAATGCAAAATACTCTCAATTCTCTCACCGAGCAATCACCGAACTAGCTGAACTAGTGAAGGTGAGAGAAGAGTGCTCAATATATAGAAAAATAAAGGAAAATACATCCAAAAGGTGCATTAACTCCTACTACCCATAAAAGGTGGGAGGTTTTTTACCTACTTGGTAAATGACAAAACATGTGGCATAACCTCCTTAGGTGAAGACAAAAAGAAGTTGGCACATAAAGCCAAAAG
Source organism: Sequoia sempervirens (assembly GCA_007258455.2). NCBI lineage: Eukaryota > Viridiplantae > Streptophyta > Pinopsida > Cupressales > Cupressaceae > Sequoia > Sequoia sempervirens. Next base: position 97,464,475 of record VDFB02000015.1, read on the forward strand.
AGGGTGAGAAACCCAACTACCCCATAACCTACATAGGTAAAAACAAAATAGTGGTTATGAGAGGTGGCACAACAAGCTGAAAAAGGATGTGTAAGTCAACTACCCATGTGTGGGAGAGAGTGACACATATAGCTGATGTATTTCGCCATGTGTCCTCATATTAACCACACCTAATAAACCTAAGCAAGCTTAAATAATATGTGTAGGAAAAAAGAAATACCCCTAACATAAGGAAAATAAAAAATGTACACTAACACCCCCCTTAAGCATAGCTTAGGTGGGTGAAAAGATGAGTCTAGACAAATGAGGCCATATTAGGTACCCATGCAAATAGAGATCCCCCATAAGAAGAAGCCCCCTCTACAAGAGGAATAGCCCTCCTAAATAGAGAGAGTAGAATGAAGGACTAAGAAGCCCCTCCTGAAGTAGACACTTGTTACACCCCAAGCAAAGCTCGCAGATGTAGAAACTTGCTTTCTGTGAAGGGTTTGGTGAAGATGTTCACAGTTTGCTCTGATGTAGAACAATAATTAAGATCAATGATGCCTTCCTGAATCATCTCCCGAATGTAGTGCATATGAGTCTCAATGTGTTTTATCCTCTGATGATGAACTGGATTCCTTGAGATTTGTATTGCACTCTGATTATCGCAAAAGATGACTACAAACTTTCTGAATGAAATAATGAACTTAGAATATTTTGAAGCCAAATGGCCTTAGTGGTGGCATTAACCACCCCTCGATACTCAGCCTCTATAGATGAAAGAGCAATTGTAGATTGCTTCTTGCTCGACCAACAAATTGGACTGGAACCAAGTGAAAACCAATACCCTGAAGTAGACTTGTGATCTTGAGAATTGCCTGCCCAATCTGAATCTGTGTGTCCCACCAAGTCAATATCCATGCCCGTTGCATACGGAATCCCATAATTGTGAGTACCTTGAATGTAGTGAAGGATCCACTTAGCTACTTTCCAATGCAACTCATGTGGCTCCTGCATGAATCGAGAGACCATGCCCATAGCATATGAAATGTTGGGTCTCATATGAGTCAAATAGATGAGACTCCCAACAAGTTGTCAGTACAAAATTCCATCAACCAAGGGTGAAGAACAATTAGCCTCAAGTTTGACCCCTGACAAAAATGGAGTCAGTGCAGGCTTACAGTCAGCCTTGCAAAATTTGGAGAGAATATCAAGTGCATACTTGTGTTGTCTAAGGAAGATGCTTGAAGATGATTGAGTGATCTCAATCCCTAAGAAATAATGCAAAAGACCCAAGTCATACATCAAAAATCTATCATGTAGAGTAGTTTTCACTGCCTTGATGGTGGACGAGTGACTCCCTGTGATCAATAAGTCATCAACATAGAGCACCAAGAATGTGAGAGTATTATCCTCCTGTAGAATGTATACGTTCAAATCAGAATGACATCATTTGAACCCAACTATCAAAAGGAAAGAGTCCATCTTAGCATACCAAGATCAAGGAGCTTGTTTGAGGCCATAGAGAGACTTTCGAAGTTTGCACACAAGTGAAGGATCCTGCACAAACCCTTGTGGCTGCTCCATATAGATTTCCTCCTGAAAGTCACTAAGAAGAAAGACACTCTTCACATCCATATGATGAACTTCCCAACAATGTGTTGTAGCTATAGAAATGACAAGTCAAATGGAATTCATCTTAGCAACTAGTGCAAAAGTTTTAGAGTAGTCAATCCCAGGAACTTGGAAGAATCCTTTTGCTACCAAGTGAGCCTTGTGCTTGTCGACCAACCCATTTGCCACAAATTTTTTCTGATAGATCCACTTGCATCGAACAATTTTTCTTCCCTTAGGAAGAGGGACTAAATCCCATGTGTGATTCCTCTAAGGAATTGAACTCTTCTTGCATTGCAACATCCCACTCGGGAATACTAGAAGCTTCTCGAAAAGACTGTGGATTAGAAGCTAAAGCAATGAAGAGATGTGGAACATGCTGAAATTGTGAGCATGTTCTTCTTGTGTTTGATGGATCACCAACCCAATCACCTGCTGACTCCAATGTGTGTCTAGCCCAAGTAGGTGCTGACGCTGGAGAATCTGGAGGATAATCATCAACCTCTGAATGATGACTAGAAGAGGAATGTGAATCCTCATCACCACTATCACCATCTGAAGTGGAGGAAGAAGACTCCTCATCAATATTAGGAGGATTAAGATCCTCTGAAGAACTATCATCATGATGCAAAGTCTCCAATGTGATGGTAGATGGAGAAGTGGTAGGAGAAGAACTAAAAGATATCTCCCCAAAACGAACATTTCTCTCAATAAACAACTCATGAGTGGTGGGATGGAGAAGCCTATAACCTTTGACATCATCTAGATACCCAAAAAATATGCAAGGCTTGCTCTATGGATCCATAGCCTTGTGTTTCTCTGCTGGAATATGGGCCTATGCAAGAGAACCAAACAATAAAAAGTTCTTAACTATGGGTTTATGACCAATCCAAGCTTGGAAAGGAGTTACCCCCTTCACACCTTTGTCATAAACTCGATTTTGGATGTAACACACATGTGATGGCCTCTGCCTAGTACTAAGGTGCCAAAGATTTGGAGTGTATCATACAATTGGCCATCTCCTTCAAGGACCTGTTCTTATGTTCTACGACACCATTCTGTTGAGGACTGTATGGAAAGGTGTGTTGCATGTTGATTCCTTCTGAAGCACAAAACTGTTCAAATTGATTATTAACACATTCTCCCCCATTATCGGTATGCAAAATCTTGATGAACTTCCTAGATTGTTTCTCGTCAAAAGCTTTGAAATCTAAAATGATTAAAGACCTTAAACTTTTGTTTGAGAAAATAGACCCAAGTGTATCTAGAAAAGTCATCAATAAATGTCAAGATATATCGAGGCTTGCTGAAAGATGGTTGTGGAAATGGTCCTTCCAAGTCACTATGTACCAAATCCAATAGATCTATAGCTCTCCATGCTTTTCCTTTATCATATTTCTCTTCAGGATGCTTACCAAGAATGCATCCTTGGAAAACTCCATAAAAAAAATTGAATAGAAGGAAACTCTGAAACCATGTCATTGTGACTAAGTTGTCGCAAGTAATGGTACTTCAAGTGGCCAAACTGTTGATGCCATTAAAAACTCACCTCATTTGCACAAGTGAGTAAGATTGTCGAAGGAGAGTCAGGAACAAAGTGAGAAAACTGATATAGTCTAAACTGGTTATCTACTTTTCCCACAACAATTGTAGACCTATTATGCATTTCACTGATTACCACTGTATATGGAGTGAACTCAACTCGCTTGCTAGAACTAGTGTAAGTGATCTGATAAACAGATAGGAGATTAGTTAACAAAGATGGAACACAAAGAAAATCCTCAAATGTCCCTTCACCCACATCAACAAACCCTCTCCCATGCACTTCAACAAGAGTTTCATCACCCATAAGTATGGTAGGCATAAAACATGGCTCCAAAGAGATAAAATTATCCTTTGATGAGGCCATGTGGTGCGAAGCACTCGAGTTAATGATCCAAGACTCTAGTTGTGAAGAAACAACAACTAGGGCCTTTCCCTTTCCTTTCCCTTTACTTTTGTCTGTATCCTTAGAAGAACCTTCTAATGAGCTTTGTTTGACTGAATCAAGCACCTTGATATTGTTCTTTTCTAGAAGATGTGAAAGGTGATCTATTTGTTTCTTTAAACACTAATGTTCATCATGACCAGACCTTTTATAGTAAGAACACATGACCTTCTCCTTCTTAGGTTGTTCACCTTTTGATGAAGAGGTCTGATTATTTGCTTTTGAAGTAGCAAATTTCTGATCTTTCTTCTTCTCTTCTTGGTTCTTTTGATTCTTATCTTGCTTGTTAGACCCTTTTTGTTCTTTTGTGCCTTGATTGATAACCAAGGCATATGACTTAGAGGGTTTAATTATACCCATTAGAACCAATTTGTCCTGCTCCTTAGTGAGTTCTACAAAAAATTCATCTAGAGAAGGCATTTTATATGTGGAACTTAGGGCACATTTTGTAGCATAGAATGTAGAAACAAATACAAAATAGTTAGGACCAAGCTTAGAAATAATACTTAAGATTAGTTGCTTATCATCCTTATTAATTCCACACTGTTCCAATTGTAATCTAACAACTTTGAATTTTGTGAATAAGTCTTGGATGGTGTCAAAATTAGGACTCAATCATATGAGTTCATTCTCCAATTTATGACCTCTTAACTCATCTTGCTTACCAAAGAGGGTTTCCAAAGTTGTCCACACTTCATTCAGTGTTTTAGCATACTCAATATGAAAAAGTAGGTCTGGAGATACTGACATACACAAAGTATGACAAGCTTCATCACATTTGTTAAACCATTTAATATTTTTTGCATCATCTAGTGGTTTAGTTTCAAGTCCCATTGTTACACGATGATATCCATGCCTTTTCAGATATATTATCATCTTAGACTCCCATTAAAAATAATTATATGGAGTTAAAAATTGAACTATAGATGCATCCATGAGAGTATAAAAGAAGATTGCAAAGAAGAAAGAAAAGTGTGAAGAAATAAGACACACAAGACACCCCCCTTTCCACCAGTGTAAAAAAATCACCCCCCTAGATATTACAATGTTGACACTTTATGATTAGTGCTTTTACAAGGCTTTTCTAGATTACAAGGCTTTTAAGGCCTTTAATGGCCAAAATTACAATAATAAAAAATAATTTTCAATTTTTTTTTGAAAAAAGACCTTGTAGCTGTGTTTTACTCTTCAATATCTTTCTCACTTTTTTTGTTTTTTTGAAAAAATGGATTACAAAAGTGAAAGATATGACTTATTGAAGATAAAAAAATGCAGCAGATTCAACCTACAATAACTGAAAGAAAAAGGAATTTTTTTTATCAAAACCTTCGTGGATGGAAAGTACTCATTTCTAGCTTTCCGTCAAGTATTCGTTTGCGAAAATTTGACACCTGAGGCAAAAGTTATGCACTTTTGAAGAAAAATGCAAAATCTGCCTATGATGAACGACTCATGCCTTCTTCTGATTTGATTTCTGCAAAATATATCAATTTTATACAAAAAGTAACAACTACCTAGATGGTTGTTCGACCCTGGGAATAAAACCCAAAAATCATTTTTCCTAAAAATGAGTGGAAGCCATATTTATGAAGCCAAAATGAAAATGGCTCCAATAAAAAAATCAAGTTTTTAACTCTGATTTTTTTTACAGTGTCCTCCAATCTTTGATTTTGGTGAAATAAAAGTCAATTTTGACTTTCTTAGACCTTTTGGACTCTCTGGAAATGTTGAAAAAGCCTCCACTATTACCAAGAAGCTACAAATCACCCAGATCTCATAGGAATAGATGTATGTAAACCAGATTAAATATATGCTTATTTTCCTCTTAAATTGTTTTGATTCTCTAGTTCATTCGAAGATGCAAGAGAAGAGCATACTAGGTTGTTGAGAAAATTATTAGCTCTTTATTAGTCTCAAATCGCTCAAAAAATTAGATAATAAAATGAACTATACCAGACAACACAACTTTGATACCATGTTAGATTCTACGAGAAGTGAGAATCGAGCCATGATTTGATGTCGGTTGTAGATCACATGCAACTTCACTCAATAGATGATCGAAGATCAAAATAGTGGAATGAAGAGAAATCTAAAATGAGAGACAAAAAGAGACAAGGCAAGAGAAAATGTAGAATACTCTCAATACTCTCACCGAGCAATCACCGAGCTAGCCAAACTAGTGAAGGTGAGAGGAGAGTGCTCAATATATAGAAAAACAAGGGCAAATACATCCAAGAGGTGCATTAACTCCTACTACCCATAAAAGGTGGGAGGTTTTTTACCTACTTGGTAAATGAAAAAACATGTGGCATAACCTCCTTAGGTGAAGACAAAAAGGAGGTGTCACATAAAGCCAAAAGAAGGTGAGAAACCCAACTACCCCATAACCTACCTAGGTAAAAACATAATAGTGGTTATGAGAGGTGGCACAACAAGCCAAAAAAGGATGTGTAAGTCAACTACCCATGTGTGGGAGAGAGTGATACATGTAGCTGATGTATTTTGCCATGTGTCCTCATATTAACTGCACCTAATAAACCTAAGAAAGCTTAAATAATATGTGTAGGAAAAAAGAAATACCCCTAACACAAGGAAAATAAAAAACCTACACTAACATTCACAAGAGTATTTCAAGGCATTCAAGGGTAGATTTATTGAAGGATTATTGCAACAATCAAGATCCAATTTTTCATGTCAAAGTCTTCTTACATCATGCATGTTCTTGGAGCTAATATGAAGATGTAGAGTTCATGATCCATTCAAGCATTCAAGGCATTGCTTTAAATCAAGTTTCAAGATCAAGATCCACATCCATTGAAGCCATTTCATGCAAGTTGCAAATTTACATTCCAAGGTTCATTCAAGGGTTTGGTGGTTTGTGACATAGAGTTGTTCATTCATCATTCCTTTCATGCTATTTTGTTTCATTTCAAGGTTTAATTACCAAAATAGGGTTTGACCAAGGCAAACCCCATTCACCAAAAGCAAAAAAATTTTCCCTCTTGATTTGTGTTTGCAGATTTAGGTGGAAGAAATCTTGGAGATCTCTTGAAGAGAAAAATTGAAGAACTTGTCAAAGTTACAAAAGTTGTCATCTTACAGAAGCTCAATTAGAAAATTTATTTCCAGCTTTCCGCACTTGAAACCTAGGAAAATTGAGAGCTTCAGATCTATTGCAAAAGATCCTGAAAGTTGCAAACAAACCCTAAACTAGGACCCATTCGCCCCTGGGCGAATGAGTCCCAGGTCAAGTTCAACAAAGCACTTTTGGTGACTAGTGCACATCATCTTACCTCTCTCTGATCTACAATCTGATTTCTAGTTCCATTAATATTGAGTTTAATCTAGTAGATCCAAGTTGTAGATTATATTTTGGGTTTGATTTGCTATTTTTAATCTTTCTCTCCAAAGTGTTGTTTAATTAGGACCCCCATCCTTACAAAAAAAGGAAATCAGTAGATTCACACTTTGACTGGACTCACCTAAAGGTTGATATTCCTTTCATTATGTGGATCTCATTTCCTAATGAATTGAGTGGAAGATAGGCAATTAATTGGTTCATAATCCTACACTAGCACACCTATTTTTCATCATTTCATTTTGGTGAACCCGACCTTTTGATCATTGCAATTTTTTGATTTTGGAGTCTATTTTAACCCTAGATTAAGATCTTGCATTCATTTGCATTTCATTGCATTGAATTGAGTCTCATTTAGGGTCGCTTATTTTGCATCTCTTGAAATATGAAAAAAACAAAAAATCAGTCATTTTACAAATCATTTACATAGCATTATATCATTATTCATTTAAATTTGAAAATAGAATCAAAATTGCACATCAAATTAGGTCTCCTAGTTTGTCATTTTGTCATATTTTGAATTTGCATTCAACATTCATTTCACACAAAATTCAAATTATAACTCATTGTTTTAAATCAGAATCTGGAAACCACTAGAATCAACTCATAAATTTATAAAAATATTTTTAAAAACCCTAACCTAGGAACCATTTTCCCCTGGGCGAATGAGTCCTTGATTAGGGTCATTTCTTGATTTTCTGGGCATTAAAACATTTGTTCTGCATTCTATTTTGTTGTTTTCTATTTTCTATTTCAGTTTACAAAATTTCTGTTACTTGAGGTTGATCATATTTAGCTTCATTTGATAAATTTAGTGCATTGTGTGAATTCAAAATTGGATTTACAAGACATCATTTTCAGATTTTTGCATAGAGTAATCAGAAAATTACCCTGTTTAGAATTTGAAAATTGCATTTACATATTTACATTGCACTTTACATTCTAGGAAATTGTATTGCATTTCACCTTCTTTCCATTTTGCGTATACATTGAGTTTGTGAAACTTGTATGAGCTTCACAATTTGGTGTCCTATTAGCAATACTGTTGTGAGACATAGTTCAAGACTCATGTAATCCTGTGATACACCATTCGTCATGGATATTGGGTTCTCCAACTCTTTCACTAATAGTGTTGACAATCAACCCTCTATGGATCATAGCCTTTATACCTCATTTCAAATGAATTCCCTATCCACAAACAATATGCATGATGTTGAAATAATGGTTGCTAATGTACCGCAAGAAAACATAAGAAGGCTAAATGAAGAATTAAAAAAGTTTGCAAGACTTTGTGAGAATCAAACCTATTACTGCTAATGCCATTCCTCTCATAGGGAACATACGAAAGATGCTTAAGAATGAAGAAGGAATATAATTTGTATGTACCTTGGTCCATCTCATCAATAACAATATTCCTCCTCAACCAACTTCTGATACATTTTCCACACACAAGAGAAAATAAAACACAAATTATGACCACTTTACTACTCCTAACACATCCTTTTTTGAAAAAGGAAAGGACTTGTAGTTAGAAGATGAAAGTGATGACCAAACAATTATCAAACCAAAGAAGAAGCCGAAATTGCATGCACATAACATATTTTAGCTACAAGAGATATATGATTTTCCTGAATCCTTTGATGACCTATTAAAGATATCCAAGACTGTGAAGGCCTTTACACTCTTTTACATTAGGGATTAATCAACTTACCACCTAAACATGAAAATCTAACCAAAAATCAAACTAATCAAAATAGACCATATTGTGCCTATCATAGATTCTTTGGACATCACACCAATAATTTTCGTCCTTTATTTAAGGGATTATTGAAGAAATTTACATCCCCTAGGGATCCATCTTGACTTAAAACATGCACTTTGCTCCTTTCCATGTAATAGTTGTAGGATCATAGCATACTAACTATTACATGTTTAACATTCATTGCAAATCATTTTATTTATCGCAAGGAGCTCATTCTCATCATTTATCTGATCTCATCATTGTCCCACACTTAGTGGGGGCAAGGGGATAGATAGCCTTGTCCTAGTTTCTGCACTTGATGTCGTCCCTTTGGCTAGTTTTCCATCTTCTGTATATATTAATTAAGATTGGGATGTAGACGACCTGCTATAGTTTGAATCGCATGTGCCTTACTAGTATTTTGTTTTATTTTCTTTTGCATGTTTCTTTGTGTGATTGCATGTGCATAATGTGATCCCTTGTACTACTCTGTTTGATGTATCTCTCTTTATTCATATTTCTCTATTTGTATCTACATTCTTCTATATGCCGTAAAAATTTATCTTTTCTTTTGTCTTGTGTTTTCCTTTTGGGGATGACACAAGGCATCAAGACATTTAGGTCTCTTCCATGTTGACCCAAAATATTTTTCTTTGTCTTCACTCTCTATGTGTCATTCTTTCTGTTTTGTGAGTATTTGAGGAATAATGACGTTTTCGGGCTCTATAAGAACATTGTAGCAAAGATATACTGGCCCTGAATCCATAGATCCCTTATGTGTTTTCATTTTGGGGGAAACCCCTCCCTCTCTCTTTTTGATGATGTAGCTTCATTTGGAAACATATGATTTGGCATAGGGCTTTCTGAATAATCTCTCATGTCTTCTTCATTGGTTACTTTAAAGCAAATTGCTCCCAACAATGGTGTTAGAAATTTATTTAAAGTGGATTCATACATTGACATTATTTTCGACACTCACATTTCATTGTGCGATTTTCTTTCTTCTTGTGATGTGTCTTATTTTTGGTGGTGTCATTGGGTTTGATGTCCTTTGAGAGTGTGATATCTCTTAGCGTATGACTTTCGTCTTAGTGGTGATGCTATGCATTGCATTCCCTAAGTTTTGATTCTCTTATTCTTTGACTTGTCCTCTCTAGGAGACATTAGGCACGATGTTCCCTAAGAAGAGACCTTATATGAACTAAACAAAGCCCCTTTGTACAAACCTCTATTTGCATTTTTGTTCCTAAGTGTTTAGCATAATACAACTTGTTAGCCTTGTGAAGCTCAAACCCCTCTTCAAGGCCACCGAGCATAACACACTTTGCTTGCTAGTGGAGCCTTCCCCTTGTTCATAGGTGCTTAACATAATGTAGCTTATTAGGCCTTATGAAGCCCAAAGTCTTAGTTTTGTGGTTCCCTATCGAAGTTATTAGAGGGATAGCTTTGGTATGGTTAGTACAATGAGATCCTGTAGAGCTTGCATGAATTCCTCATTAAGCCACTTTCCTAGGGGCTCACCTAGTGGATAACCTGAGGTTCCATTAGCTCAGAGTGAGCACACACATTGTTTGCATGTAGTGGACATTGAGTTCTACTTGTGAACGTTCTTGGACAAACAGTTGAGGCATGTTCCACATCACATTGGACAGTCGAAGCTTGATCCAACCACCTTGTTTTTCCTTTTCTTTTAGGTCCTTGATGTTGTATGATTGAGTATCTTTTTCATTGCTGCATACATATGTGTCTTGAATGTATACTTTAGTATGAGTTTGACACGGGGTCATCCTCTCACTAAAGTGGAGGCTAAATGTAGTGTAGAAAAAATTATCCACTTTACATTTTCACACCTAATTAGGAATTAATATTAAAATGAACTTAATTATGCCTTAATTTAGCTTTGTAATATGTATTTTACATAATCACATTAAGTTTAGGGCCCTATTAATTAAAATGGACTTAATTGTGCCTTATTTTAGTGTAGAGTGTACCTCTTTACACTTTCACACTTATTTAGGGCTCCCTTAATTAATTGAGGTTAATTTTCCTTAATTGGCCCCTTTAATTCAAATCCAAGCCTAATTAATCACATTTTTTGAAGAGGAAACCCGACATTAATTAATACCTAAACAAAACAATTCTCATTGAGCAATGTGTGTCCTAGGTGAGTGACCTAGGACCCATTCACTCATGGCGAATGGGTCCTCACTTAGACCTAAGAACTAAATTTAAATTATTTTTTTGGTGGTATTTTAACATATTCAAATCCTTTTTCACTTGTTGGCTTGTGTTATTTGAATTTTGGAAAATTTTAATGTTATATACCTATAAACATAAGGTCCTTTCATTATGTTTCACCTAGAAAATTCAAGTTATCATAAGAGTACTTTCACAAGAGAATTTCAAGGCATTCAAAGGAAGATTTATTGAAGGATTATTACAGAAATCAAGATCCAATTGTCATGTCAAAGTCTTCTTACATCATGCATGTTCTTGGAGCTAATATGATGATGTAGAGTTCATGATTTGTTCAAGCATTCAAGGCATTGTTTCAAATCAAGTTTCAAGATCAAGATCCACATCCATTGAAGCCATTTCATGCAAGTTGCAGATTTACATTCCAAGGTTCATTCAAGGGTTTGGTGATTTGTGACATAGAGTTGTTCATTCATCATTCCTCTCATGCTATTTTGTTTCATTTCAAGGTTTAATTACCAAAATGGGGTTCGACCAAGGAAAACACCATTCACCAGAAACAAAACATTTTTCCATCTTGATTTGTGTTTGCAGATTTAGGTGGAAGAAATCTTGGAGATCTCTTGAAGTTGAAGAACTTGTCAAAGTTGTCATCTCATGAAAAATCAACAACATAATTTATTTCCCCTAAACCTAGGAAAATTGAGAGATTCATTGTTGTAGAGGCTCCCAAGAGTAGAAAAACCCTAAACTAGGACCCATTTTCCCTAATGAGTCCCAAGTTAGGTTCATTAGAAATTTGGTGACTAGTACACATCATCTTACCTCTCTTTGATTTGCAATCTAATTTTTGGTTCCACCAGTATTGAGCTTAATCTATTAGAGCCAAGTTGTAGATTGCATTTTGGGTTTGATTTGCTATTTTTTATCTTTCTCCCCAAAGTGCTGTTTAATCATGACCCACATCCTTGCAAAAAAAGAAATCAATAGATTCACATTTTTACTTGACTCACCTAAAGGTTGATAGTCCTTTCATTGTGTGGATCTCATTTCCCAATGAATTGAGTGGAAGGTAGGACCCTAATTGGTTCATAATCCCACATTAGCACACTTATTTTTCTTCATTTCAAGCTGTAACAATGAAAGGTTGTGACAAAACCTGTAAACCTTTAGAGAATCGTTAGGAAGGTGAGTTGATCAAATGCTAATTTGATATGCTAAGTGAATATATTTACCATATAGGCCAACCTAAATCATATTGGATGCATAACAAGAATGCTAAATTTTCAGACCATGGTAAGCAAATTGTGCTCGCAAAAATTTAATCCTTAATTGTAAAGTAGCTTAAAATGAAATTCAATAAAAACAGCAAGTACACTAATCTACTAACACATAAGAATTGATAGAAAATATACTAGATTTTTGAAAAGAAAGATATGATTATTTGTGTGAGAATGAAACTTTGGAAAAAGAATTAAAGAAAGCGAAAAAGGAAAATGAAGAGCTAGAAAGAAGATTGCAGCTGCTTGATGAGGTCAAAAAGAAGAATGAAGATTTGGAAAAAAACCTAAAGAGGTTAGAAGAAGGGGTAAGTGCATAAAGTTGAGTCCACAAAATGTGGAAGTTTTTTCCTTAGCCAAAAAAATGAAATTAGCATTGCAAAAATGAGATCTCGATTTTTAAAAATTGGGATCCTGTTTAGCTTCGGGATCCCGAGCCTAAATTCCAAATGGGATCCTACTTTTTAAAAATTGGGATCCCGTTTGTTATAGGGTCTCGAACTGACAAACACAGAAGGTGATCCTGATTAGTACAAAACAGGATCTCGATTTGTAAAAAATGGGATCTTGTTTTGTAATAATTGAGATCCCGTTTTGAGATGGTATTTATTTAAAAAAAAAAAAAAAACTTCATTCTGCTCTGTGCACGGGATCCTGATTTGATGGGCGACAATGACTATTAAAAACAACCTCTAGGTACGCCTCCACCACCAATGTTTAGCTCTTTTTCATTTTTTATTGAAAATTTTAATAGAAGAATAGATTTTACCATGTTTTTTCCTAATTTATTTAGCGTTTAAGCATTTTATTTCCTGTAATAGTAGAAATGATGAATTGTAGAAATAGATGAAAAAATGCAATGAAACCTGAAGATATTGAATAGAAAGGAAAAAATGAACCTTGAATTGTATTTTAGAAACAAAATCTAGCTTTTGAAACCTAAATTGTTCAATCAAACCAAAAAAATATACATTTGAAAACCCTAATTGAAAGGAAACAAAAAAAATTGCATTTCAAAACCCTAAATTGAAATGAAATAAAAAAATTGCATTTGGAAACCCTAATCAAGCTTTGAAACCTTGAATTCAAATCAAACAAAAAAAATTGGATTTGAAAACCCTTGTTTGAAATGAAACAAAAAAATTGCATTAAAATCCCTAATTGCTTAGATTGAAACCCTAAATTGAATTGAAACAATTTTTTTTGCTAAAACCCTAAATTGAAATCGAACAAATCATTTTGCATTTGGAAACTCTAATTTCGAGCTCAAGAAAATTCATTTACATTGCTTAAATGTTTTAAATTTCATTTGCATTGTATGGAGAAAGCAATATGTTAAACTTTACTTTCAATGTTAAATTATAATTAGATTAGAAAACAATATGTTAAAGAACAGTTACAATTCATAAATTTTATCAATGTTTGTTTGCAAATTTAGTTAGCAAATTCCTAAATCCTTGTACAATCCATTTCCAATTGTCACTTAATTAGATAATATTCAACATTCATTTCTATTTTATGTTTTGATCTCTCTTAGTCATGCCTTATTTCCATTTCTTGTTTGCATGTGTTGTCTCTTGTCTTTTGACAATCTTAACCCTCATTCTAGTCAATTACTTGTTAATTAGGCTTCTAGTTTAGTCTAAAGTCTCAATTTGCACTAGTTACCTAGACACTAAAATAATCTAAATATTTTTCTTTTCTTTCTTTTAGGTTCTTTCAATTCCAAACAATCCAAAATAAAATACTTGATTCAACATTAACTAATTTTATATAATAAAATCCATTTAAGTGGGAAATATTAATGAAAAACATGTTAAATAAAATAATCTTATATTCAATTAGAAAAATATCCAGTTAAAATATACATCAAAATCAATCTTAATAATACATAATTATGTGTTTCTATTATGGAAATAGTCAATCTATTCATAAAATAAAAAATATTCATAAACTAGTCACTAACTTGCAAGTCCATTATTCCAAGGGCCACCCAAACTTCACCCTAAGTTCCCTAAACCCTAAACCTTGAACTCTAAAATTTAAACCCTTAACACTAAAGCATTCATTTTGTCCTAGGACCTTAAAATGAAATTTGGTTGCCTTAGGAAACTCCACCAAATTCTATTCCCTTAAGCCATGTCATTTTGTTGTAGGACCATACTACATAGATCCCCTTAAGCCATCCTATTACCCTAAACCCTAAAGCCATCATTTTTTCCTAGGCCCTTAATGAAATTTGGTTGCCTTGGCCAACTTCACCAAATTTTATTCACTTGAGCCATGTCATTTTGTCCTAGGACCTCACTAGACATAGATCCCCTTAAGCCATCCTATCACCCTAAACCGTAAATTGATGTCTTAAGGGGTCCTAATATGACATTTCTTAAGGGGATCAAAGAAGTTCTCAAAATTTGGTGAAGTTGCCCAAGGCAACCAAATTTAACAATAATAAGATCGTTCAAGATTATAATATGAATGAGATTTCATGATCTAGGTTGGTCAGTTAAAACAAGGGCTATCTCAATCAACTGTTCCACAAGAAAATTTTGTTCACTAACTTGCAAGTCCATTATTCCAAGGGACACCAAAACTTCACCCTAAGTTCCCTAAACCCTAAACCCTAAACTCTAAAATCTAAATCCTAAACACTAAAGCATTCATTTTGTCCTAGGACCTTAAAATGAAATTTGGTTGCCTTAGGCAAAGTTCCACCAAATATTATTCCCTTAAGCCATGTAATTTTGTCGTAGGACCTTACTACATAGATCCCCTTAAGCTATCCTATTACCCTAAACCCTAAACTCTAAACTCTAAACCCTAAACCCTAAAGCCATAATTTTTTCTTAGGACCTTAATGAAATTTGGTTGCCTTAGGAATCTTCACCAAATTTTATTCACTTAAGCCATGTCATTTTGTACTAGGACCTTACTACATCAATCCCCTTAAGGTATACTTTAGGATGTCTTAAGGTGTCCTAATATGAAATTTCTTAAGGGGATCAAATAAGTTCCCAAAATTTGGTGAAGTTGACAAAGGAAACCAAATTTAACAATAATAAGATCGTGCAAGATTATAATATGAATGAGATAAATCATGATCTAGGTTGATCGATTTATGGTTTAGGGTGATAGGATGGCTTAAGGGGATCTATGTCTAGTAAGGTCCTAGGACAAACTGGCATGGCTCAAGTGAATAAAATTTGGTGAAGTTGCCTAAGACCTTAATGAAATTTGGTTGCCTTAGACATCTTCACCAAATTTTATTCACTTAATCCATGCCATTTTGTATTAGGACCTTACTACATAGATCCCCTTAAGCCATCCTATTACCCTAAAACCTAAATCCTAAACTCTAAGTTGTAAACCCTATAGCATTCATAAATTGTCCTATATTAATAGTTAATTGTTTTTTCATTCAAGTAACATGCCTTAGACATAAATGAGGCTTACATATTTTATCATTTGCATTCAATTAGGCCATTTATATTGAATGGTTTAAGGGTATTTCCTAAACATGTATCTTACATTTTGAAATTACAAATCTAATGCAGGTTCACTTATATCTTAGATATCACATGGGTCAATTCAATAATATTCACAATCCACCTCCATGCCATCCATCTCCACCACCTTCACCTCCACCTCCACCCACTCCACCTCATAACTCCCCACCTCCACCACTTAAAATGGATAGTGCTCGTTTGCAAGCACAAATCAATGCCGATGTTAGAACCATCCAAGATCAAATCAACATTATTAAAAATGAAGAATGTGTTGCACCACCTATGAGGATGTTTGCATCTAGGGTGAAAACCGTTGTTGATGCTGTTAGGGCTATGGATGGGATCTTAGATGAGCATCGACAATGAATAGAGGAGAGGAGAACTTCCGATTTTGAAAAGGAAAACACAAAGAAGTAAAGAGATGCAGTAGAGAGCCACAACAGTTTCTAAATTAAGACAATAATCTTATTGTTATGAACTTATGAATTTGGTTCGATCGATATTTTGTGTGATGAATTTATAAATTTGGTTGGATGGATATTTTTAGTGATGTGAATTTATGATTTTGGTTCTAGAAGGATATTTTTAGTGACATGAATTTATGAATTTGATGGAATTTATGAACTTATAATGATGAATTTGTAATAGTATATATTTTATGACTATCTACTAGATCATGATTTCTCCTATTGGAAAAATGTAATATATAGATGCGTTAGACATAAAATGAGTTTTTTTGTGAATGTTTCAAGTTTATTTTTTAGTATGTACATGTATTAAAATTGCATAGTTCTAGATCTTAAAATTTGAAATTTGTATGTATGTACGTAGTTTAGTTGAATGATTTATGCATACAAATTATGAATCACATTTCTTATTATAAATGTATGTACATGTTAAATTTTGAATTTTGTATGGTATGCATGCAAATTATGCATCGTATTTTTTATTTTAAATGTATGTACATGCTATATTTTGAATTTTGTATGCACATGCTCAAGTTTAATCAATGTATATGTATGTGTATGTATATGTATGCACATCCTATTTAAAAAAAATTGCATGTTCGTTTCAAATTTAACTGTTTCTTGTAATTTTGTAAGTTTGTATGTTAATTTTGTATAATTTAATGCAGGTGCACTTATATCTGATATCATGGATCAATTTAACATTGATGATATCATCAATCCAACACCTCAGCCATCTCCACCTCCCCCTCCCCCTCCCCCTCCACCCCCTTAACCTAATAATCCCACCTCCAACACCTGTTACATCTGATGAGGCTTGCTTGCGAGCACACATAAATGATCAAGTTGCATCCATTCAAAATCAAATCAATTCTATGCAGAATCAAGCATTGATTCCACCACACGTGAGATGTTTTGCATATGCGATGCAAAACATTGTGGATGCCATCAGGACTATTGATTATGATCTAGATAGGCATTGACAAGAGTGAGAGAAAATGAGACAATTTTATGTAGATGGTCTCACCTATAAAAAAATTTTAGACCTTAAAATAACAAAAGCCCTCCTAGCCCCTTACTTTCTCGACCCTGTTACTCGACATCCCATTCCTCCCAATAAATCTAGAATATCCACGAGGTGGTGTATACATCCACAAATGAGTGCAAATTTTTGGGATCGATGGTATATGGTTTTTGACAGTCCACCACATGCTAATTGGGAGGTCACATTGTATTTTTCGAGGAAATTGTATGTAGAGTTTGTTATGGGGCAAAAGCCCAGTTATTTTGATTTTAAATCATTTCAAGGTGTTGGTGGCGGCATGCCACAACAAAGGTTAGGGGAAAGGGTTGATCCCCAATGCCCCATGCATGCACAACCCCTTGTTGCTCCACTTGGTCCTCCCATTCCCACACCTGTGCATCATCGTGCGGTGGTCTCGACATTAGGATCCCTTAGTACACTCGCAGGAGACCTTGATCAACATGCTTCTATGATAGCAAGTATGGAGCATAGAGACGACGATGATGGGGGAGTGTTTTATGGAGCTAGTTTGAGTACCACTCCAGGAGTGTCGAGGGTCCCACATGTATGTACTAGTTTCCATCAATTATGCTATGGACTTGATCAGGTCACACCTATTTCGGGTGGACATGGAGATTCAGGTGGTTCATCTAGTCACATCAGTTCATTTGTAGAATTTCTTACAACAAACCATCACCCTGAGGACACTGCGACACAAGTATAAATATGCATCTACATGTTCATTTTATAAGAATTTTAATGAATGTATATATCAAAGAAAAGTTTGTAATACATTTTAACAATCAAATTGTTTGGTGTACAAATGACACTAACGATGGGGAAATCATCTGCTCCACGAGTACATACATAGACACCAGTCCTAGTCAACAACCCTTATGGGGTATTTTGATTTCAAATTTTTAAATTATATATGAAATTATTTTTAGCTTGAGTTTTAAATTTATAATTTAATCATGACCATATACTTAAATCAATTTTAGCTTAGAGTTACATAAAATTAATTTAGTATAAGTTTAATCATGACCATCTTGTATTCTTTAAAATATACCACATGTTGGTTTAGGGGAGTAAATTTTACACAAAATTAAATATATTTATTTTAACTTCAAGTATAAATTTGATCACATTATTAGTGCAAATTTTTGCCTTGGTTACACCTCCAAGAGGACATGCAGAGTAGGCTCCAGATATCATGGTAATTTTAATTTTTTATTATATTTAAAGTCAATTACAAATTATATATTCTGAATAATTTTAATTTGAAATTTAAAATTGAATATATATA
Source organism: Sequoia sempervirens (assembly GCA_007258455.2). NCBI lineage: Eukaryota > Viridiplantae > Streptophyta > Pinopsida > Cupressales > Cupressaceae > Sequoia > Sequoia sempervirens. The sequence goes on from VDFB02000015.1 coordinate 97,482,936, forward strand.
TAATATGAGCTAATACATGTTTTAAATTATTTTTCTTTTATAGCGTGAGACACATCTTGTAGTTGAGCATGTACAAACATGTCCTAGAGAAGAGGGTGCACAACCTCAGAATACGGTACAATTAAAATATGATATATTATAAATTAAATTGAATTAAATCATTTTTAATTGTAGACTTACATCTAATTTCAACTTTCTTTGTCTTGTTTATGTAGATTGATTTAAAGAATTTAGAGGTTGGTTCAAGTGCACCAGAGCATCCAGATCCAGATATGATGGTAATTTAATTTTATGATGAATTATAAATTAAATTGTCATTAAATCATTTTTCATTGTCTTACATCTGATTTCATCTTTCTCTTGTACAAAGTGTTTTAGGTCATCTGCATAGTTCGCATGGTGTGAAGAGGTCTCTTGATTATAGAGACAATACATGACCTAGAAACATGATTTTATGGGTTATATTTATTTATTTCATGGACTACATATTCGGTTTCTCATGTACTCTATTGGAATTTATATTTCATGGCTCAAGTACTTAGTTGGACTTTAGTTCATGGGTTGTACTATGATGGAATTTATTTCATGCACTTAATATGTTGTAAATTATGGACTTTATTATTGTTTGAAATTTTAATTTACACATGTACATTTATGCATTTTATGTTCATAGTCAAGACATTAATATAGGACATTATATAAATATGAAATTAAAGTTGAAATTAATAGGACATTTTAATATTTGTACTTTACAAATTTAGTGATCCCATACATGATATGTACATTGAATAATTATCGATAATTAGTCAATGAACTTATTCAATTCATGTCAATCAATAATTATTCAATAAATCATAATTTACAAATAAAAGCATTAATAAATTCTATAAATAATAGCATCCAACACTAATTTATAAGCTGTCAAAACAAATAATAGCATCCAATACTAATTTATAAGTTGTCAAAAATAATAATAACATCCAATACTAATTTATAAGCTATCAAAACAAATAATAGCATCCAATACTAATTTATAAGATGTCAAAACAATTTATAGCATCCAATACTAATTTATAAGCTGTCAAAACAAATAATAGCATCCAACACTAATTTATAGGTTGTCTTAAGGGGATGTCTTAAGGGGTCCTAATACGATGTCTTAAGGGGATCAAATGAGAGTATAATTAAGCATAAATATTAACTAATATAAACAAGTATTATACTTTAGGGTGAGTCATCATAACAAATGATATAATTAAATATACTATTTAGGATATGTGCTAATACAACACGTTTTAAGGGGATGTCTTAAGGGGTCCTAATATGATGTCTTAAGGGGATCAAAGAAGAGTATAATTGAGTATAAATATTAAGTGATATAAACAAGTATTATAAGTTTTAGGGTGATCATCATAACAAATGATATAATTAAGTATAATATTTAGGATATGTGTTAATACGACACGTCTTAAGGGGATGTCTTAAGGGGTCCTAATACAACGTCTTAAGGTATAATTAAGTATAAATAATAAGTGATATAAACAAGTATTATAAGTTTTAGGGTGTCATCATAACAAATGATATAATTAAGTATAATATTTAGGATATGTGAATCCACCTCCACATCTTAAGGGGATGTCTTAAGGGATCGTAATACGTCTTAAGGATATAATTGATTTAACAATAATTTATGCATGATATTTAGTGATTATACAATCAAATATAAAGTTTCAAAGTAGGAAAACATGCACATTTAACAAACAAAATATATAGAATATTGATTTTGATACATAGAAGTACATAGAGTACATAATTGTGTATGTGCATGTATTTTTAATTTGTACAAAATGTTTAATTGTGTATGTATGTACATATGTGTCATCTCAAAACAATGTTTACAAAATTTGGATATGCCATCTCAAGAACATCTCAAACTCGTGCCTAGAATGTAGTAGGTCTTCACACTACCTGATATCAAAAAGGTACAAGCAATATCAATGAAATCATCAAAACATACATATTTTAATTTATATAAAACTATCTATATGTACACAACTCAAGTACCTTCATTTAAAAGTATTCCACACATGTGTGTAGGTTGAATCTAGACATCCTCTCCTTTTTGTTTCAAAGTATGAGATCAATGCAATGATGGCTTAAGGATACAAAAATGGATAATAAATCAATTTTAACTATTAATATACAAAAAATATCAATATATAATCAAAACATGTATTTAAATATAATTTAACTAATAATTACCTATTTTTACCAAGTATTCCATGTTGTCTAGGTTGAATCTGCATGGACTAGATCCTTTTTGTGATTATGGCTTAAGGATCTATAAAAGGACAATTTAAATCAATTTCAACTAATAACAAACTTGACCAATATCGAAACATGTATTTAATCTATTTAAAAGTACAATATAAAACTAAAACTATATTTACCTGTATTTACTTATTCCATTGTACCATCTGCATCCTCTCTCTTTTGCAATGCATCTATGATTGTTTCATGCTCTTCCATAGAAATTGTCCATATCACTTTATTTTTAGGTCTTCCACGATACAGATCTAGTTTTATATTTGTTGCCACCATCAAATGTGAATAATGTATAATCTTTTTATGTGTTTCATAATATTTGAATGCAGGTAGACCATTCTTCCTTGTCAGGTATTTTCATAGCCAAGTGCCAACAACCACCATTGATCCTATTGGAAAACATGAAAACCATCATCAAATAAGTTCTCAAAATTTTCTTAAGGGGATCAAAGACTTGTTCTAAAAATTTGCTTAAGGGGATCAAAAACTTGTTATCAAAATTTGCTTAAGGGGATCACCGTACTTGTTGGATAATGATAGCCATCATCATCTTCTCGAGGTGCTATTAAATTATGTTTAATCTCCACACAACGAGCCAACCAATATCCCGTTTCCTCTCCATTTCCCTCAAGTGCAACAACAACATACACATGTCTTGCAAACAAAATTTGATTTAATAACTTGTGCATATCCATATAAATAATTTAGTATTAAATAACTTAATAAAGTAAAATAAATTGAATTAAATTAAATTATCTTCTTGTACAAAGTCTGAAACACGGTCATAGTCTTCAGATGCAAAAACTTGATCATTTTCTTCAATAGTTCTTTCATATTGATCATGTGCTTGTGCAGGTGTCAACGATCTTTTCTCCCACTGTTCAACCCATTCTATATTTTCACATGCTTCCCAATTTCCTGAGAGACAAAACTGACAAAAACATGCAAGCTCCCTTGTCCATATAGTCCATGTTCTTGTTGCCGAACTCCTAAATGAATGCCATTTAATAGATCCACTGATTGTCTCACAGTCAACTCTAGGTACAATGTTCTCTTCTTCAACCAACCAAAAGAATCGGTGAACTGTAGAGTACTCACTCGAACCAGGTGTAGATAATCTTATATTACACCAATCCACAATCCCACATGCATCTTTAAATTTTACTGCATCCTCAATTTTAATTGTTCTCTAGCAAGAATTCTTTTGACACAAGCACTAGCTCCATCATGTTCTAGTTTACCATGCCCAACTTCAAAAAAACTCCATATATGTTGGACATTAAGTTCCTTGTGAACCCTACTTAACCAATCAAACATTCGAACATTCTTGAACTGCCCTGTACAATTATCTGACCATATGAGGTGTTCTGTCATATGGATTCCTCTTTCTCTTAAATTTCTATAAAATATATTGAAACAGTATTGAACAAACTCTAACGAGTGTAACCGGTTGTCACTCAAATAAAAATGATACTCCCTCAAAAATTTTCTATCATCCTCAGTGCTATCATCTGTATGTCTATAAACAATATGGACAAACATAGCTACTTGCACTAAATTATAATACTGTGATTGAATTTCCTCTTGCAGAGCTAGATTATAATTTTCCACAAAATCAACCACTAAAAGTATAGTACCAATTGGAAATGTGTTTCTACATGCACAAAATTGGCCATCAAGCCATCGAGCATGTTGAGAGTGCATGAATATTTTGGTACAATCTTATTCTTAAATTCACTCATGAACGCATGCACACTAACTTTTTCTGTAACTAAATCACAACATTTTCCTATTTTTCCATCTTTTAAAGAATAGTGAACATTCTTAATTCTTTTGACATCTACTAATTGTTGTCCAAAATCATTATCAACACTTTCATGCATACAAATTCTTAAAAATGAAAGATTTCCACAGCTAATGCATTGTCTAGAAATACAAGAACTTAAATAAAACAATTTACCATTAGATCTTTCACAAAACAAACCTGATATAAACTCCCTTATTGCTTCAGGTGGAATATTAATACCACATTCCTATATAATCATGTTAGTATGCAAGGTACAACATATATATCGAAAAACATCATAAAAATAACGAAATTGAACATGTTTTTTACAAAAACAAGATATTCGTTGCTTATTAATTTTTACATACCATGGTTTACATTTTTCAAAAGACCTTTGACTTATTTTAATATTACCAGGTAACACTAAATCACCACAAAATTTTCTATAAAATTCAGTTTGTGTTGTATCTAATAGGTGTTTTGGGTGAGGATCATGAACTTTGGACCCCACCCTTAATTTTAAAATATCTCTAGCATTAGATGAAACCATAGCATTATCATGCCAATATTTTGGGTTCAAAGATTTAATTTCAACATTCAATTTCATATCAAACCTCGAGAGTCGACCATTGAAACTCCAACATTGGTTGATAGGATCATTTTCTATACTTTCTCTTCTTTTTTCCGCTCTTAGCAATTTTTTAGGATGTATTTTTAAAATTTCACTAATATTGCTTACCATTCTTTTATTCAAAGTTGCTTTATTAACTATAGCAGTTGTTATAGCTCTTCTTTCTACATTTTTATCTTTCGATCGACTATTTTTCCCAATAGATTGAATGGCACTAGCAACAATAGACATAACATGTTTTAATGATTGACATTTTCTTTTTGGTTTAACAAAAAAGCCTAACCTTTTCATTATTTTCCTCATTTTTTGCATTCTCATCAATTGCATCATTAGTTGACATTGAAATGCAAATTTTTTATGATAAAAGAATTTTTTGTATATTCTATTCACACGTGTTCTTATTTTCCTCCAAGAAATTTGACCAAGAAGATTATCAAAAACATCACTTTCAATTTAAAAAAAAAGTATTTTCATTAAATTCAGCATCACATTCTAGATTTTTATTTTCATTTTCATTTTCAACTTCAAAATGATTTACATTTTCATCAACAAAACGGTTTTCATTTTCATTTTCATCAACAAAACGATTTTCGTTTTCATTTTCAACAAAAGGAACATTCTCATTTTCATTTTCAACAAAAGATTTTTCATTTTCATTTTCAACAAAAGATTTTTCATTCTCATTTTCAAGAAAATATTTTTCATTCTTATTTTCAACAAAATATTTTTCATTCTCATTTTCATTTTCAACAAAAGATTTTTCTTTTTCATTTTCAACGAATTCTATAAAAGTTTCATCTCTTCAAATATTATCAATGTCAACATCGTTAAGTCCAACATCTTGGAAAACTTCTACATACGATTTACCATTTCACTAACATGTGGATTTGAAGATGTACTTGGATTTGTGCATATTGAAACATTCTCCATAGCATTGAAAGAGGGATTTGAAGACATAGTAGGACTTGCTTGTATAATCATATTCTTTTCCAAATTGACTTCTTGCAAATTAGATTTGTCTACAACCATGGTCTCCTCAATGTTTTCATCTTCAATAGTTGTGGAATTGGATGCTCCACCGTCATTCTTTGATTTAATTCTCATTCTTCTTTCTCTTTGTATTTGTTTCTCCTTCTCTCTCTTTGCTTCAATTTCTTTAGGAGTCAATTTCTTACTATCTTTCCTCTTATTACAAGCTTGTGAACCCATGATTATAAAATTCACAAGCACAAATGAATGTCAATAGTGAAATTCTTCAAAAAATTCAATCCAAATTGCAAGTTGAAGACCTATAAGGACAAAATTCTTCCTATTGTGTTCCTCAAAACAAGTAGAAAACTAGCACAATTCCACTTAAAAAACTATTTTCTTCATGCCTCCTTTCAAAACTTCAATCCATATTGCAAGTTGAAGATCTTTTGTTCCTCCAAACAAGTACAAAACTAACACAATTCCACTTCAAAAATGGTTTACATGATATCTCCTTTGAAAATATCAATCCAAAATGCAAGTTCACCACTTGTAAAGATAATAGTTGATGAAAAAAAGCCCAATATGTCGCGTTCAACCGTACATGTGAAGTTGCAAATTTCATAGTAAAATTTGCCAGTAAATTAAAAAAAATGGTTAAAAACAAATAGGATCCCATTTATAAAATGAGATCCTATTTATTACAAATGAGATCTTGTTTTATAATCGGGATCCTGTTCCCCAATATTAAATGTGGGGACCATTGACAAAGGAATGGGATCTCATTTATAAAACAGGATGCCGTTTCCCTGTCAACAGTCACCGCATTTAATATTAAGAAATGAGATCCCAATTTACAAAATGGGATCCCGTTTCTAAAAAAATAAAATTCCATTTTCTTTGTGGTCAGGTTTTTGGATTGTATTTTGGTTCGAGAAAAGCATTGGGAATCCGAAAGTGCCCTCCGTTTCGGTTGTCGTTGATGTCAAGTAAGTTGTTGTTGGTAATGTCATGATGATGTGGTGATTTTATTATTTAATTTAATTTTAAGGTTATGAAATAACACTAATAATATGTTTGGATTTGATTAATAAAATTAATTTAATTATAAGGTTACCTATTTTATTTGGAATTAAATAAAGAATTAGATTCAATAATAAACACTAATTTAATTATCTTTGGGAATTTGTTATTTAAAGTAATTAGATTAAATGAGGAAAGGTAATTATCATTTAATGATTAAATTCGATTAATAAATTTAAAAGTGAGAAAATATTAGAAAGGATTAAATATTAAAATTGTACTTAAGTTGGAATGAAGGTAAAAATGAGAAAAGCCATTAAAAGTTTGGTACCTAATTATAATTGATAATAATGTTAATATGGTAAACAATGTGACGAAATAAATTTTAATAAAATATTATTAATGTTTAAAATGAATTAAATAAATCAAACTTGAATATTATAAGTAAATAAATAAATAAATAAATGATTATGGAAATAATGAATAATAGTATAATAAACAAAATTAAAATGACTTCCTTATTATTATTTTCGGAGGATAAAATATTTCATATAAGATTTTCTTTTATCATTATTCCTCTGTGAAATAAATAATAAGCATGAAAAGAAATACTATTTCTATTTCAAGATTCGGTTATGGGGAATGTGCAAAGACATTCAGTTAGGATTTGAAGGGGCACAATATGGTTTCAATTTTGGCTCAATCGAGGAGAAAAGGGGGAGGAATTGGTTCTTGATGGGAACGAACCAAGAAAGAAAGAAGGGGGTTTTTTTCTCGATAGTTTTGCAGGAAAGAGGAAAGGAAGAGAAGAAGGTATGGAAAAAGCACGATATGTAGAATGAACTATAAAAGGGAAGTATTATAATCTTTTGATGGAGGGAAGATATTTTTTTTAAAAAAGGCACAAAATATGAGATCGGAGGAGACGACATCCCTTGGGAGGCGTAGGGAGAATGTTGGAAAAGGTGACTGGTTCATCATTTTTGTCCCTACAAACTCTACCCAAATTTCTCATCAACATCTTTGGAAGCGTGAAACAATTTGAGCATAATCTAAAGGTAAGTCACTTGCCTGATTTAGGGAATGCTTTACGCATCTTAAGTAAGTATTGTTGGTACCTAGAATGTAGTATGAGTTAAAATGTTATTTTATCCTACGATCATGGCATCCCATAAAACCACATTTATGTTTGGTTAAAAAGAGTGATTTTCTAGCCTATGCTTACACATATTGCATGCATGTCTGTCAGAGCACTATGAATACACACCACTCCTTCTGAAATCCCTTCCATCATTCTTCTTATCGAGTCCCAAGCTCTCATTTAGGCATAGGTAGAGTTGATGCTGGCAAAGAGGCGAAGTTCGGTCTTATATCTGCCAATTCAAATTGTTTGGAAATTTCTTAAGCCCTTTCAACATTCTTTGTCTCTTAATTTTCCTTATCCTACTACCATTGTATTCCATGAGAACCATTGTATGCTTTTGCTTCCTCCAATCTTCCTCGCTGGTAGTGACCTTTCGCTTCTCCAATTTTCTGAACTTCAATCTGAAAACAAGGTTTCCAATGGTTTAGGAATAGGTTTATCAAAATAAAAATTATAGCCAAGATTTAATCGGTGAGCACATTTAGGTTTTAATATTACTGCATCCTTTACCTTTTGTAGTTAGTAAATGTTAGGGCAGTTTCATCTGGAAAAATTCCCCTATCCCTCTTGCTTCAATAGATGCTCTTAACCTTCTTTTTCTCTCATACGCATCGCTTAAGCCAATCATCTGCTCTTATCATCGCATTTTCAAATGTGGAAGTTTCAATCATTAATGCCTTTCAGATTGGTACAGTTCCTGTATTTTCCATACAAGTTGTGTGATCAACTACTTCACCTCCGATCATTATCCCTCTATTTCTTCAGCATGATATATGCTCGATGGAAGTCCCTGCTGCAACACTCGAACATAGGAGGGTGCGTACGCTTAAATAAGCTCCTTGATTCCTTTACATCCTGTTACAACTATGCACTGGAACATAATAGGAAGTTTAAGAGATTAAATAACTTGCTTGATTCTTTTGGCAATCTATCATAGTTGCAGCATTTGAAATAATATACCGTCATATTCTAATAAAATAAAGAGCTTTCCTTTGGTTGTGGTAAAGTTTAATTTCCAACTTCTATCTTGAGCGCGTCTCTGGAAACTCGCCTCTATTCAGAAATGCTTCTAGCTCAAAACGGAAAAAAATTGTACATTATTTCTCCTATTCCTAAGTCACGTATTTGCACTTCGTCTGTCTCCTTCCCCTTAGTCTTGAAAAAATTTGGGATTTGATAATAATGCAAGCAGATGGCGATATTTCCAAATTCCAATATTCACTTTCTAATATACTTGCCAACCTGTCACTGATGCGCCTTTTAGAGTTGAGGCATTGTACAGAATTAAATAGTCCCCCTGAAACCATTGGCAAACCATCACAGCTGCAACGTTTAGACTTGCAAAGGAGTAGTAAATTAAATAATCTATGTTTCATTGTCAACACATCACAGTGGTGCACTAGAACATGGTAGGTTTTATAGATTTAAATAAACTCTCTGATGCTTTTCAATCTGTCAAAGTGGCGATACTTGTATGTGGTATACGTGTGGTTCCTATTTTTTTTTACATTTAGTTAGAAGAAGATTGGTTTAGTTAAAGTTAATTGTTATATGAAATTAAATGCTAATAGAAAATGTTAAGTTAACTATAGAATAGAAATTGAAAGGTTTAGGATAGGAATCTTATTATCTTCTTATTTTTAGGCTTGAGTCAAATTTTAGTCTTTGACTATTCTTAATTCAATCTAATTAATTTTTTTTTTTATATTCAATTTTCTCTTTTTGACAATTTAGCTTCCATACAATGATTAGTAGAAAATTACCTTATGAAATCATTTGACCTTAATCAAACGAAAGCTTATAATTATAAGAAAAGCAATCACATATATATGTATATTCTTCATCCATGGGTAAACCTTCTTTAAACTCTTGCTTGCATACTTACATGGAATGAATGATTATATTTTTTTTTGAAAGGATCAATCTACAAATGTTATGACATCATTTGTTCATATGATTGTAAACTTCAAATGTTAGGGTAAAACATTCGCTTTGGTTCTAAAACTAAATGATTATATTAAGTAATGGGAATTGGTATACATTAGATTATTAGGAAAATAGTTATGCCCTTTTTATAAGTGAACAAGCTCTTACTTCATAGTGAAATTAGTTGCTCATATAGTTTTAGTTAGGAAGGAAACTGGCTTTGTAATGTAGTGTTAGTGAGGTTAGTTATCCTCTTAAATATAAATTAGAGTATTAATTGGCTAATCATGTTTATAGATATATGAATATAGTTATAGGAATGATTATAAACTCTGAATGGGAATAAAAGAAATTGGATGGAATACTTTTATAACTTCTTTTATTTAATACAACTTTATGATGAGCATAGTGAGACGTTAATAAGATATGTGAGTATAGTCTTTAATGAGTTAAAATGATTTCTTTTCAAGTAAAGAGTCAGATCGTAGGTGATAGTTCAATTGTTCTTTGAAGTTTATTGCTTTTGAATGTTGGGTTAGTATTCTTAGTGTGATAAAATATGCCTTGAGATAATTACGACATGTGATTCTAGAGTTCCCTTATTTATTTTAAAGAAATTATTTTTGAACAAATGGACAAATTGTGTTTGATTGGTCATTGATCATTTGAGGGTAATTTGGTGTATCCAAATTATGGTATTCTCTTTGGAATTGCTTGGCTTTGGAAGTATTTTCATTCCATTGGGTTCATGTCATTTTATGAGTGATTTGACATACTCTTTCATTATGAATTTTCTTGAGTTGACATGAGTTGGGGATCTTCTTTAAGTTAAATTGTGTTGATATTCGTGTAACCTTACATGGTGAACTCTTGGTTTGTTTTGAGTTGTGGGGTTCTTATTAATTGATTTTTGGTGGAGTATTTTGGAAACTAATGTAATGTTTGGTTGTGATAATTTTATGCTTCTCATTGAATGCAGTCTTCTCACTTTTATTATTTTGGTGAAATATTAAATTATATCATTTTTGAGGTCTCCCTTGGATGCCTGGTTGCATGCTTTTTCCTTTGTTATTGAAGGATTGTTCTGGATGGTTTTGTGTCAGTCAAAATGCTTTTGGAGACTTAATTTTAGTTCATGAAATCCCTTTTCATTTAATTTGTGTTGCAATGTAATTGGGAACTCGTGTTTTGTTTATAGTTGATCTTCTTGAATTTATGTTATATTTCGTATTGAAGTTGATTATGTCATCTGGATGGAGCTGTTAATCTTATTTTGATTTATTCACTCATTATATTTGATTTGAAAATAGTTCTTTGAGGTCTTGCAATTATTGTTGTCAGTTATTTGATGGGGAAACCCTAGTGTAAACTTTTTGAGAGTCTTCCAGAGGCTTGAGATGATTGTCAGTTAATATTCCCTCTTTTTGTGCCCTTGATGTGGCAAGTATTCTGGTTTCATGATTTTGAAAGGGTTGTACATAAATCGTTGAGATTTTGATTATGCGGTTTATAGCGAGATGTGTAATGCCTCGCATGTTTCTCTATTGTGATCTAATGTTGTTATGTTGTACAACCCTTGAATTTTGGTTTTTATGTTTTGAGTGTCTAGAGTGAGAGTGGCTCTAAGTGGGTGGTCGGTGCACAAAGAGGCACCAGGATAGCCCTCATTAGAGTGTGATTAATAAGTGAAAACCTAAGTAATTAACTAGGGGGTGGGTAGAATCACATTAAAAATATAATTGATGCCTCATCTTCCTTTTAGTGCTACCACAGACTAAAGGGTATTGAGAAGGTCGTGGTTGGCATGATCATTGCCTTGTCTTCGTGAAAGGTAATGGTTCCGCATGAGCAACCCTATGGGGCGGTTCCTTAAGATAGGTAGCCTGGATAACCATAGATGGAGGTGGTTCCTAGTGCTTGGTTGCCTGGATAACCCGTCAGTAGATGGAGGCGGTACCTTGCAATAGGTAGCCTGGAGAATCCATGTTAAGCCATGCAATGAAACTCTCCTCTAACACTCATTATGTTGCTACTTTGGAAATCCTCTGGAAGTGGTCCTTTGTCTTGAATTGATGAAACCTAGTTGTTTGAATTGATTTATGGTTTTACTCTATTTTATCTTTGGTGTACTTTGTGGTCTTGTATGATCTCATTGATATTTGACTTATGATCTTGTACTCTTTTGGTACTGTGATATAATGTTATTGTATTGTTTAATTGCACATTATGTTATGTTTATTAATGCAGTTGATTGGAAGTGCTTTCATGATCATCCGGGTTACGCCCGGTCATTGCTTTGATTTATGTGTGATGGATTTATGACTTCATGTGGTTGATTATGTCATTGTAATCCTGCCTTTTGTATGACGTTGAGTCTTTTGGTTCCCTGTTGGATGTTTTTGGTTGAGGTCTCTTTCTTGTTAGCTCCTAGCATGGGGGTGGGTCTTCGGACTCACGTGGTGGGTGGAACGTGCTAAGCACCCCATTGGGTCCCCAGTCAAGGATCGAGAGGTGTGGATTGGTGCTGTTGCAGTGACTCCAGTGTTGTATTTATCTTGGAGCCAGTTATGATACTTTGTATTTCTCTATTTATTTGTATCATGTTATCTTGTTGTATGGGTTCCATTCATACTTGGAACACTTTTGTATCATTGTACTTCTTAAACATTGTACTGTAATTTAATGTAATGTAAACTTGGTGTGGATATTGGCCATGGCATTGTTATTCAATGTGTTAAGTTAATCATGCATATGTTCAAATGGTTCTTATCAATGATTTAGCATGTATGTGTTATATTGTTAATGTTTAATTTGTTATGGATCATAAAAAATTAAATGAGAAAAGGATGTCTGGGATCTTCCCATCCTTGTGGTAGTATTTTTATATGTCCTTTGGGCTTCGTGATTTCATGAACCTAGGCCTTCAACTTGGTTTGACCTACAAGTTGAAGGTCCTAACAATGTCAAAGAAAAATACAGACTTTGGAATATGGTTGATGACCTTTTTGCAAAATATTTCACGAAAATTAAAACCCATTATAGATGAGATGCAGATTCCAAATATGTAATTTTTTTTACAATTGGATTATTTTTTCTATTTTTCATTAATTTTGATGAAACTGGTCCATAAACTTTAAATATTAGGGTTTTTGACTATTTTAATAACTTTTTATCAACATAACATTTTCACAAATGGATTACACGATAACATACTTCAAACAATTATTTTCAATTTAAAAAAAATAAATTAAAAATAATAATTTTAGGTCATCTTATGCGTGACGTACACGATGATTTTTCACGACGACAAATATGGCTAATAAAAATTTAACAAAAAAAATATTCAATAAAAAATTAAAAAAAAAAAATCAAAAACATGCTTTAGTGATTCACAAATATTTTCCCAAAAGGATTTAGAAAAATATGATAATTTAGGTCAAAATATGGATGACGTACATGTGCATGGTATGGTAAAAAATTAAACAGTGGTTTTTAGAAATTCCTATTGAAACTCAATTTGTACCATCTAGGTATTGAAATAAATTATATATTTGGAAACTAGACTTCGAGTACTACATTTTATGATTAGTGACTTTTTTGAAGATTCTATCTCTAAGTACTTCAAATTTTAAGGTCAAATGTGTCAAATTTTGAAAATCAGGGAAAACACTTCCACTTTTTGGCCAAAAAGTGGACTCAACTTCTTGCCAGCACCCGAAGAAAATACTTTACAGAAAAAGGAAATATCCAAATTGAAAGAAAATAATGATTAATTAGAAGCATGCAATGAATGTCTAAGGTCAAATCCATTGGTGTGTGATGCCTTATGTGATACAAATGATTTGTGTTCATTTGATATGGTTAATGTAAGTAAAGCTTCTTCAAGTAAAGAATGTGAAGTTGAAGATAAAGATATGGTTGAACTACATATTTTGTAGCTTGTGATGTTAATAATAAATGTTGGTTTGAAAATTATGAAGAAAATGGGATATGGAGGAAAATATTTGGTTAAACATGGGTAAGGAATGAAAGAGCCCATTTAGCCAGTTATGAGGCCAAAGAATGAAGGCCTGGGATATGGTGAGAGAGAAAAATGATGTAACAAGTGTTACAGGTACATGCAAATCAGCTAAAAGCATGCATTTTATGCAATGTTCTCATTGTCATAGGGAAGGACATAAAAAAGAGAAATGTTGGGATCTTCATCCTTGTACAATTTGTGGGTTGAAGAATCACTCTAAAAAATCATGTTGGAATAGAGAGTGGAATGGAAAATCTTTGAAAGATTTTATGAAGATTGATTATGGATGGATTGATGGATCTAGGTGGAAAAAAGTTACAAATTTGTTCAAAAGGTTTTACAAGCCTAAATGTTGGCATGTTAAAAGAAATGTTTGTCAAAAAAAGTTTGAAGGTTTGAGTCAAGTGGGTGATGACTGGTTGTTATGATTGGCACATTGAAAGGTGTCATGTGATTTGAGAGACAATGAATATTCTGTATGTTAGAGAAAGGAAAGGAAAACCTTGTGATCTCTCAAGAGGGAGAAAAATGAGTAAATGGGTACTTAACTTCTACAAGAAGTGTACTAAGAGGGTTTATAAGACTAGTGTGAAGGTAATATTGCACACTAAGTTGTTCAGGTTTAGTTTATAAAACTTCAAGACCATATTGTGAGTCTCAACATCAAGGGGGAGTGTTGGAAAGTGATTCATGAGCCTCACCGCCATGGAGTTCAATGAGGATGCCATGTGTAGTTATAATAAATACTTAGTTTTAATAACTGTTTGTAAGTGCATGTTGACTATAACTTTCACGTGTAGTATTATTTTTAGACAAACTATTTTAGTTCAATTTTTGTATAAGCTATGTGCATGAACAATATTTAGAATTTAGGATGAAGAACCTCTATAAAGAGAGGTCATTTGTAATAGATTTTATTATCAGAGAATAATTTGCTGTTGTTATTTTTTTCCTTTCTATTTTTATCTTTTATCTAACCTAGTTGATTCAGGAATAAGGCCACACTCTACATGTATTGGTGGTTATGCAAAGAATGAAGAGGCCACTAGATGATGATGCAATATTTTCCAAAAACTCGTGTGATATATGTGTAGGCTGAGTCTTGTGAAAGGTTGTGGAAACAAAAAAAATCCTCTATGCTCGACACTAAAGATGGATGGTCTATGCATGTCATGGAGGTTGTGTGGAGATCAACCTCTACCTACATGAGGAAACATGCAAATAGTGACAAATATTTTTCCATAAACCCTGCAAACAAGAATCACAAAAATTTGACCAAAGAATGCTTGAGAAATAGAATTCGATCCAATTTGTGACCTATAAACATTTCAAATAGGTCAATATTCTTTTACAAGATTAGAAAGAGGCTAAAAATGGCCAAAATCTCATAGAATGCAAATATCTACCCTAACTAGTAGATTGGTAGAGGGAAGAGTGTCCCTCTACTATTTTTTTTCAAATTCTTGTAAGGTCCGAAAAATCACATTTACTAATTATATCCCTTAGTTTCCAAAATAATTTAATAAAATAAAAATAATTATAGAAAGGTACAGAATAAGAAGAATAATTTAATTACTTTCATCACTATATATTCAAATGGAATAACATACATCAATGAATCAAAGTATATCAAAATAAGGCCGCGCCTTCACTAGATTTAGCCATGTAGGCTTACACAAGAATTATCATCTCAACAATACATGTAAATTCAAATACTGTAATGCAAATTAAGGAAATAACAAGATTAATGCATCCACAAAAGAACCATAACACAAGAATTTCATGAGTGGAAAACCCTTGTAGGGATGAAAAACCACTTGTAAAAATGCCTCACTGGCTTAATGAAATGCCTCTCTGGCAGAGCCTTACTAGCTATAGAATCTCACTTGTTACAAGATGCCTTACTAGCAATGATACAAGATGCCTTTCTGGCAATGATCATTCTGTCTCCCTGACATGACCATTTACAACTTCAATACACATTTCTAAATAATAAAGCAAACGACTACAGAGGATCACATGGTTCCTCTACATAATAGTTATCTTCTTAACACTTCCACATTTCATATCCTAATATTCATAAGAACTAAAATCTTAACATATAAATAGCCCATTGTCCTGCATGTAGTTACATGATACTTTTTCAAGATTCACCAATGCATCATCCTTGCATATGAAATTATGGTAATGTCAACACTATCATGAATCACTCCCAAGTATTTACAAATGAGACAATTCTACCTCCAACGACCTCTCAAATATCACACAAGTACACTGAAAATCATAAACTAATCACATAAAGCTTTATGAAATTAATCCTAGGACTGCTAAAATGCGCACGTGCCTATGCAATTATAACAATAATGTTTACTTCTAAACTCATTGATTCATAGAGGGTTCAACATTAAGAGAATAAAACTATAAAAGAGTTAAGAAGGTATAGCTCATGTATGCATGAGAATACATATATAAGCTAGTGAATATGTATGAGTATACATTCTTATGCAAATAAATCTCAGGATCAACTAAGTGAGATGATTCCTAATTTCTCTTCACGTACATGATAAACCATAATGCATGAGAAGAGTGTCATTGTTGAACCTAAACTTTAGTAAAGTAAGGTATGATTCAACATTTATTTATCTTTTTATAAAATTCCCAATTGATTCACAATAGATAATATGCACAGGTTAATTGCAATCTACATCTACATATATATAGATCAAGTGTTATAAAATATCTCAAATTCCATATTCATAAGAGAAAAGCTCACAAGAAATAAATTCTACTTCTGGTTTTTTACATTTCACATTTGACTTCGTTTAGTCATTCCTCTAACATTTCAATGGATATAGGTAAATAAATGCAAATGCGTATCTCCCTACTTGCTTTCAAAGTATCCAATAAGCTATTTCCAAATTAAATGGTTTAATCTAAAAATAATAGGTTTGCATGACACTTGTAAGAAATACTTCCAAGCAAAAATATATACATTTTTTTTTATGAGTAAAACTTACCCAATTCACGTAATGCATTTGTATATATATATATATAATGCTCATAAAGCAAACACTCATGACACTGTCACTATTCCAGTTCATATATATAAATTTAAATCTTTACTTATCAGGTTGGAACAAAGTATGCAACATATGAAGAAGTTACAGGGTGAAGCTAATGCATTCGTGCTAGGGAACTCATACTACAAAGACAAGCTTGAAAAGAAATGTCGCAATCTTCAAAAAGTTGAAGAAGAGGTAAAGTAGAATTACACATCAGTGTACAATGAGGTATTCTGAGGTCTGACAAATAGACTTGTTCAATTTTACATTCATCATTTCCATGTGATATTCATTATAACACAATTCATTCATTGACTTCATAACATATGCATCAAATAATTGTGTTAACCGATAGTTCATTAACTCATTTAAAAATTTAGCTATCTTAGAAGAAAATCATTCTAAATAAACAAACTTTCATGGAACTCCTAAAATTCGACATAAAAATCAAAATGTAATGATTTAAATTTATGAACTATTCTTCATAAATCTAAAGAAATCAAATTTATGCTCATGCCTTCAATTATGTCCCTAGAATTTTTATTTAAACAAATTTGAGGGCTTCATGTGGGAAGTCAGTCAGGAAGATTATGTTTTGTGTGCTAACAAAGGAGATCCACATACATATTTCCTCAGAGTTTTCTTCTGATATGGAAACTCTTTCCCATGGTCTATGCTTTCATAGGGCCTCACAAACAACTTCATTTTTTCTTCCATGTGTTTGTACATTTCTCATTGATTTCTCTATTTTACTATTCGTTTATTACATTCTCATCCTAAAATTATAATTTCATTAGAGTATTCTTCCATTTCAAGGAAAAATCCTATCAGTTAGGATTTTCTGTAAAAAGGGGATTATATCAGTTAGGAGGGAATGAATTGGAGAGGGGGCGGCCTCCCATGGGAGGCACTACTTGTGGTAGGAAGCACCCATCCCACAGGATCCGACCTGTGGGATGGGTTGTTGTATCCACAACGCCCTCCCATAGCTGCCAAGGCATCACCCCAAGCTTCTAGCAAGTTGCCAGTAGAAATAACAAACTAGCAAAGGCCCTCTCTCCCGAAAGGTTTATAATTCAAAGGCACAATATTGTATAATCCTTCTGGAGAATTATTTAATAATAGTATTATATATGTATAAATATATAGTGCAATATATATATATATATATATATATATATATATATATATATATATAACATTATTTTAACACAGATACAGTAAATTAATTTAAAAGGATAAGAGGATTACAATCTTATATAGGAACGATCCAACTATTCTCAAATAGAGAGTAAAACATTTAAGCATCAACACATGATTACAAGCAATTGGGGATTTGACAAAAGAATTTCTCTTTTCCACAATACAGTAAATTGTTCACACATTTGAAATCAAAATACAATGGAAAAAGGATTTAAAAACCAGGAAATCGCTTCCTGTAGATTTTCTTCTTCTTATTGATGTTCCTCTTTCTCCCACTATTCTTGTTTTGCTGTGATTTCCCCCAAAAAAACTTCCCGATGCCCCTTTTCAGTTATATATATATTTTTTTGTAGAGAAAAGAAAGATCCAAAAAATCTGGTTGTGTGTTTCTGTTATAGTTTTCCCTTCTTTTAAAGATTTCTCCCTCAAATTTTCCAATAACCAAATGTTAAATAAAAAAATCAAGATTTATTTTCACGCATCATATTTATCCTTGGTAATAATAATGAAATACCATTTAATTGCAATTAAAACTAATTTATTAAATAACAATTATGATTTATTAACTTTATATCACAATTATCTTTAAAACAATAAATATTAATTCTAATTTCAAATAAAATAAATAAATGATTTAAAAATATTTTTATTTTTTCTAAGAGAAATTAACATTAACTAAAATTTAATTAGATTTAAGCAACTATAACAATAATCTTCTTTATTAAATAAAATAATACACAATTAACTAAATTATGCAAATGCAACTATATGATTTCCTAAGTGTGTGCAATTTTCCTTTCACCATAAGTCGCCCACAGTCCTGTTATGCACATGAGTCAAAGTTTGGTCAACAATCATTTGAATTATAAATTACTTATTGAAAATAGGGGTTGTAACAAGTTTTTACGCCTTTTCATAAAATGGGTACAGAGGCCAAAAAAGTGCAAAAAAATGAAAATGATCAAAATTGACGAAATGAAAGGTATTTTCGTTTCCTAAGCCTTTTGGATATGATGGTGCTATCTGTTTGGCTCTATGATTTTCTATTGATAGGTCTATGTGCGAGAGTCACCTTGATGCAGGAAGGAATGTGTTCTCATAGCTCTGGACCCATGTTGGAGAATTCCAACATCAAGAGCATGAAACCAATTCCATAAGTGAGTAAAATATGCACAATGGTATGTCTATCAAATATAAAATGTAGTGTGTATAATACAATGATCAAACCTTGCATATATAGGCAAGGATGAGGAGGCGAGAAGGTAGGAGTGAAACTTTGACTACCTCTCCAAAGGTGGGACACCTATGAGCTCACTTGATAAGTGGGTGAGCAAGTGACAAGTGTACATGCAATAGGTGTCTCAAGTAATGAGGACACATGTCTCAACCATATGAAGTGAGATAAAAGTAAAATAAACATAATTAAACTTAAGCTAGGTATGAATAGATCAATCTTAGAAAGGTGATTAACTAACTAGGTATGATAATAACTCTATTTACACTAACATGCATCACCATGAATATCAATGGATTTAATTCATTAATAAAGATTTTTGAAAGTCCATTATTAATGATTCATATTTGAGAATATTATTGGTGCATTGAAAATCAAGCTAAAATGCTAAGGGAATAAAGTCCCCAGTAGGTGAAATACATAATACTCTAGCTCTTGAACTAATCATATTGTAGTGATTTCTCACAAAATTTGATTTTAATAAAATTTATTTTATTAAAATATTTTGAGTTGTCTTTTTTTAAATTATTATTTGTTGTGGCTTCTCCCTTTTAATATTTAATGTAAAATTCCCTACCCCACCCACATGAGGTGTGAGGCAAGTTTCCCTAAAAAGGGAGATGTCTATTTTAAGTTTAGTATGCGAGTGATTTTAGTCCCTTGGATTAACCCTATTGCATCTATGGTTAAGATTGTTTTCTTTTGATGGTCTCTCTATAAATGGTTTCTCCTCTTTGTAGATATCTTTTGATTTTCTTTGCAATTTATGATGTGTTTAGTCTATTGATCACTAGTTTTTTAACTTGTGATTATTGAAATTCTAGTTTAAGCATTTTCTTCATTTGTTGTCTCAATGAGTGCCCTTTGGTTTGGTTTTTGAATATGTTTTGTGTTTGTTTTCCTATGCCCCTTGAATGGAAGTGGATTGTTTGTGTATTTGAATGTCCATTGCTCATAGATACTAGTTAATGCTATTTTGTACATTGGCAAGTTTATGTAATGTGAGTTGATCCATCCTTGCTACAAATGTTTACCTATTCATGGAGGGTTGACTAATCTCTTTGTTTGGTGCCCATTTTCCTACCATTTTCATTTTTTATGTCCAAACTGGTTGGATCTTGAAACTACTACTCCAAAATCATAGAACATGATTTAAATTTCAAGGAAAAAGGTTTTTATCATAAAAATAAAAGCAAGGTTCATCCAAAGTTTATGGAGGGTTAAAGGCCAATGGAAAAGAGTGAATAAGCTATCCTACACTTTGGGCTTAGCTTAAACCTATGAGGGTGTTCCTAGAGGAGATTCTAAATGGGATTGAAGATGTAGAAAGGTAAAACAATAAAATAGCTTCATAGTTGTATCCAAGGCAAGTTCAACCCCAAAAGCTATCATTGGGTTATAGACTAGCCAATTGCACATATACTTCTTATAGAGATCATAATAACATCATTGCAATAAATGCAAGATGGTGACACATATATATGATTCACAAAATATTTTTGTTGGTAATGCTCATAGACATTATTTTCCCTATTTTTATAATTGAATCATGAATTGTAGAGATATGAATATTAACTTCAAAATTTTTGTTAATGATTTCATTTACTTAGAAGCATGATTAAATTATTTGTTTCTTGGGATTAGTGCCTATTAAGATGCATAATAGAGTCATAGTTCATTAGAAGGGAGAAATAGTGAATGAAAACATATAAGGATGATCTAAATATAATTGCATCAAATAGTAGATATTAGAAATAAAACATACTTAATCATTTAGAGTTATGATATACAAATTCATATGCAAGAAATAAATGATAACTACAAGGTTCATAATATTTTTAAAATGCTGACATTTATCAAATATTCATTACATTCATGTTAGAAAATGTGACTAGAGAGAAATTTTACAAATTGTTATAGATTCCCCTAAAGACACACATACAACACCAAAAACATTGTATCTTAGACATCCACAATAATCGTTGACTTTTAGATGCTTCAAAACCAATTGTACTCTTGAAAGCCTAACATTTAATAGTTGGAGCCCTAAAATTTTTTCCCAACACTTACAAAAGTCCACTAGAAACAAAAATGATCAATTCCTTTGATGAACAATAGACTTCTACATATAGAAAATGGAAAATGACCACTCAAAAAGCCTACAAAAATCTATAACTTCTACAATTCAAATTGACTAAGTGCATTGATGGTAGGCCACATCATAGCTCAACAAAACAATAAAAATGCATCTGCAATAACTTTCATGACATTAGATCTCCTTCATTCAATTGAGAAGTACATATTTGAAATGACAATCCAAATCAAGCCATAATGGTAGACAATAGTTGTAGTAGTTGAATGGTTTCTTACACAGTCGTGGCTATGAAAATGACTCATAAGATTAAAATATTGGATGCCATCGTGGAGATATTAATAATTAATGTGAACACTCTTAAAATATTGGATTCCATCATGGAGATATTAATAATATTGTATCCCATCGTTAAGATATTTCTTGAATATTATTAAGATATTTCTTTAATAATATTGGATGCCATCGTGGAGATATTAATAATATTGGATCCACTTGTAACCATTCTTGGATATTTCTTGAATTTCTCCAATAAATTATACCCCCTATTAAAAATGAACATAAACTCTGACTATTGTGAGGGGGAGAGCACTTGCAAACTTCATCTTACCAAAAATATTTGGCAAACATCACATTTTCTTACCATCTCAACCACATCCTTAAACAAAGTGGGTCACCAATGTCCTACCTTAGGGATCTTATGGGCAATTGTCTTAGCTTTAAAGTATCCTCCACAAACACCTTGATGACACTCAATAATTATTTTCTTTGATTTCTCTTGGTCTAGACATTTGAGAAAAAATCCATCATAATCTCTCCATAGTAAATTACTCTGTATCAAAACATACGTATGTGACTATAGCTTTTGTCATAACGCTTCCCTTGGTACATTAAAATCCCTTTATTAAATTTGAGTAATAATTAAATTATGTTATACGTTATGCATTACTAAATTATTAAATGTAGTCTTTAGATAATAATCAAATTATAATTCATAAACTAAGGTATGTAATATTAAATCAATTAAGTAAAAAATAAAATAAATGGCAAAATAAAAAATAAAAAATTTCATGTGCAAAATTAAAAAATGAATTATCCAAATTTAAAATTAATTATTAGTTTAGTGACAATTAGAGGGATTTAAACTAGGTTGATTTATTAGTTAAGAGGATTGTGATTTTTAGTTAACTAAAATTATTAAATTCCATAATTTACTCAAATTAACAAAATTTGAGTTAAATTAGGAATTTGCATGATAAAACATTAGTAATCTAAATTAATTTAATTGTTGACTAAACTAAACTCTTGAGTTATGTGAAAATAAAATAAAATATATTTTAATTTCAATTTCTCTCAACTAGTCCCAAAGACAAAAGGAGGGAGATAACTACTTTGTCTTGAAGTTCAATCCTAAATCAACACTTTTAATTTACTAGACATAAAGGATTTTTTAAAATCATTTTAAATTTAATTTCACTCTACTAGTTAAAATGAGTTATTAGTGAATGTAATTTTGCAATTTAAATTTTTTAATATTAAAATATAATTTTAGAGAAAATAGGAAAAACAACTATAAATAAGAGGATTTGGAAGGGAAAAGAATTAGAAGGTACTATCAAGATTGAAGAGTTAAGTACCGAAGAAGTAGCAAGAAGAGGATCACCAAAAGCTCAATGGATTAAGGTGTGTAATCAAGGCTAAGGTTAAATAGGGAAGGATGAAACTTGTGTTCCAAGTAGGTGCTCCCTCTCTCTTTCTCTCTCCTGATTATTCTACAATATTATGATTCACATCTATAACTTTAATTAAATTCATAATCTAAGTAGGAAGATTCGCATCTAAACCATATACTTTAGAAGAAGAAAAGAGACAAAATTTCTTTGTGCAAATCTAAATATTAGGTTCAATTAGATCACTATATCAAATTTATTTAAGGAAGCTTTACCAACAACACAAGAATTCCACACAACTTGAAAACTTTTCAACTAGAAAATATACTTAGAATATGTCAAATCTTGGAAAAAATTATAGAAGACAAAATAACTAAATACATATAGGTATTACAATTTTAAACTT
Source organism: Sequoia sempervirens (assembly GCA_007258455.2). Lineage (NCBI taxonomy): Eukaryota > Viridiplantae > Streptophyta > Pinopsida > Cupressales > Cupressaceae > Sequoia > Sequoia sempervirens. The sequence continues at coordinate 97,506,428 of VDFB02000015.1, forward strand.
AAACCTATGAAAATTTTAATTTCCAGTTGTATGCATATATATGTATGTATGTATGTGTGTATTTATGTATATAAATACATACATATATAAATATATATACCTAATTTCAAGTGTTACTGCAAAATATAAATTTCTTTTACCATATATATAAAGAAAGAAAAATTATATAAAAAAAAGAAAATTGCATGTCTACATAATGCAAGGTGAAGCCCATGAAGGGTGCAACTAAGGTGAAGCCCATGAAGGGTGCAACTTGCATATGTAGACCAACCCTTCTGGGGATGCAACCGACATATGTAAGCCACCCACATAATGGCCCAACCCTAATATTTACGTTTTTTAATTTTATTTTCTATTTTCAATCCATTTTTTTAGAATGAAATTTATATTTAAATAAAATAAAATATAAAATAAAATTGAAATATATAATATATATTTAGGGTTTTCTATAATATGTATAATTTATCTAAACTTATAAATATATGGTGGTAAAATAAAAAATATATAAATAAACATAATTTGAATATAATATATTATAAATATGTAATAAATATAAGGTTTAGATATATACGCATATAAAGTTTAAAATATAATAAAGTTTAAAATATAATTCATATATATATGAGTAAAAGGAAATATATATATATATATATATATATATATATATATATATATATAAAGAGAATATATGCTTAATAAATACATATAAAAATATAATTATTTAGTAATCTTGATTAAATAAAAATCTTGTTAAAATTGATTGGATTCATACAATTAACCTATATGAACAAATTAGATTGATCTAGTTTAAATTTGTACAAGTGATCAAAAGTAATTGTTCAAGTGAGATTCATTGATTTAATATAGCAGTTGAGTTTGTGATGAAAATATATATTACTTAAAGTTAGATTGCATGATTTAGTTGACCAAATTAGTTACTATGTAAGACAATTAGTTGATTTCAAAATATAAGCTTCCATATAACCTTAACTTAAAGATTCAAGATAGATTCTTATATATTTCCTTTAGATATAGAATTATCAAATTATTACATGAATAAATAAATTAAAAAAAAAACCTTGAGTTAATCAATAAGTTTTTTTTTTGGACTGCAGGAATCGGGTAGCACGACCCCCTATAAACTGCAGTGCGCCTGGTAAACTTTTCTAGCGCGGCACGCCCTCTGGTACCACGGGGATGGGGGAGACTAGACCTCGTGACCAACCTCCTGCAACAGGAAAGATTTAGCCAACCAAGCTAGGGCCCCAACCCCTACTTAATCAATAAATTAAGTTAATGACTCAAACTAAATTTTATTGAGGGTTGCAAAACATAGAAGACATTATCAACATATTAGATTATTGTAAAATATTCATTTTGAATGCAAAGTTTGGTTAGTTTTTGATATTGAAAACACATTAGATAGTTAGATAGTTGATTGATGTGTGAGCAACCAAAAAAAGAAAAGTTATCTTGATGTCGCTCTCGTCAGTTCTCCCGTTTGTTGCACAACTTCTGTCCTCTGATGCAAGAGTTTCAAATCGCTAGTTCCCGCATGTGCTCCCGATCTCCCATGACATACTGTTGGGAGGCATTCCCCCTTCAACGCTTGTTTTCGATTCAGGTATTGTTGAGGCTATTATGTCTGCGCCTAGGTCTTCTTTTAGGGTCATCAACATCAACATTGGTTCGCCTTCAATTCCTATGGCTTTTGCTAGGGTTGATGTGTCTCCATTGGCACACCTTTTGTTTTTGTGATTGTGGGTGAGGGTTGCACCCCCCCATCTGAGGCCGACTACTATTGTTGGTGGTCGAAGCTTTGCTCAGGTGATCGATGCTGCTGCTGTTCATCCTTTGAGGGTGAAATATCATCCTCTTCCTTGTGTGAAATCTTCTTGGTGGTGGTTTGTGGTTTGGATATGATGGAAAATGAGGACTTATACTAACGTAGGAGTCTGGTGTGCAAATTATTCAATCTTTGGCCTTCTCTTATCAACCTTCACAAATGGGTGTTGGTTTCCTAGAGGGCTCTTTTGGTTGGTAAGATTGAGCTCTTCTCATGTGCTAAAGGTTTTTCATTGCTTCCTTTGTCTATTTTGAGGACAAAAGCTTGGTTTTGGAAAAGCTATGGGCTTGGGGGAGAAGTACCTCTTTGTTAAGCCTAGGTCAACCTCATTTAACCCTCTTACTGAACTATTAAATGTGTGTCTAGTGTGGGATAGACTCCCGGATCTCCCTTTGTAATGTTGGGAGGTTTCATGCTATGTAGCCATTGGTAACTCTATTGGTCACTTCTTGAAAGTTGATGATTCTAATTCCTACATGGGGCACTCTACTTTTGCACACACTTTGGTGGATATTGACATATCCAAGTCTCTCCATGGGGATGTGGCTTTTATGGTTGGGGATAGGCCTTGGACTCAACATCTTGATTACAAGGGCCTCCCCTTTAGATGTCATTGATGCTTCTCTATTCGTCCCTAGACTAGACAGTTTTCCATCTCTTGCATCGCAAGGGCTCTGCTACATGGTGAAAGGATGCTAATAAAGATCACTAACTATCAGGGTCCTGATTCTCCATCAAATGATTTCTCTCAGGGAGTGGATGAGTATTTTTCTTTTGGTGCTACTCTCACATGTGCCTCAGATATTATTGAGGAGCCTCCTACCTTGACCTCACAACTTGATTTTCCCTTAGATTTGGACTAGCTCTAGACTAATTATGTGGTGGATGACCTCAATTCACCTAACCATTATTTGGTTCCATCCTCTCATGTTGTTGGGATTTCCATGGGGGAATCCCCCTTTTTCCCTTTGTGTTGAGAATTTGGATGCTAATTTTTCTTGGACTATTATAAGTAGGAAGAAAGGTCTTCCTAAATCACTTCCCCAAAATCATGTTCAAGCATTCGATGAGAGGCCAACTTGTTCTAGGCCTGACATTGTCTAAGTGAGACCTTGAGGGTCCCAACTCTTTTATTTATTTGTTGTTCTTTGTAGCTTGGATACTATTGTTCCTCACTTTTGGCTGTGTTGTTCCTTTGGTGTATTTGGTCATCTTGGACTTGTTTCTCCTTCGGTTATGGTGGCTTTATTAAGGGTTGGGACCCTAGTTTCCCATGTTCTTTATTCTTTGGTCTTTTGTACAAGGGTTTGGGCCCTTTCAAAATCCCTACTTACCTTAATCAAAACAAACTAAAAGAACTTTCATTTGCATATTTAAAATTTCTATTTATTTTCTTTAAAAACTAGTAAATAGAAGTTAGTTTATCTAGTTGTTATCATTAAATAAAATAATTTAGTTTTAATAAATTTAACATATAATTGCTAATTGGCATGAAGTGCAATTGATCAAGTAAAAAGAGGTTTTGTTGATAATCAATTATGCTAGCTATATACCTTAAGGCTCATCTTCAAATATTCTCTATGAACAAATTGATAACAATTTTATCAAGATGAAACTTTTTTAGGATAAATTAACAACTAGGAAATTTTTTTAGGGGTTAGAACCCTATTGGCTTGAGTAGATGGAAACTGTAGTGTAGGAAAATGCATACCCTTGTATTTTCACACTTGTTTGGGCCTGTCTTGCTTTATTTATCCCTATTTATGTCTTAATTGGTCCTATTTTGCATCCACAAGCCTAATAAATTGTATCTTTTTATGGCTAATCCTGATAAACATCAAAGGATAAATGATAATTTATTGATTTTGGCTGTGTCCTTGATTTTTGGACTAGGACTAAAATGCCACCTAGGGCGTCTTTTTCCTCCAAAGGTCTTGGGACCCTATTTTCAAATGTGCCTTAAAAGGCCCCTTTTTTGGAGTTTGTGCCCCGAGTTTTAAACCTCGGGACTAAAACGCCACCTAGGGCGTCTTAGTCCCCCTTAAGTTATTTTTGGGATTTAATTTCAAATCTTGGTGGGATTTAGCCTCCTTTAATTAATGATTTCATATGTCGGCTTGGTGTAGTGTAATTTAGGGATATTAAGCATGGATAAGTATAAATACAAGGTTCTTTCACTCATTTTCACAACAATAAGAAGGAGCAATTCATGAGATCATCCTAGCATGTTTACAAGTGACACAAGAGAATTCAAGAGAAATTCATCAAGCATTTTGAGCCATCATCAAGATTCAAACATCATGTCAAAGATATTCTTGCATCATGTGTGTTTTTGAGCTAACATTTGTGATGTAGGGTTTTGATTCAACCAAGCAATTCAAGTCAAGATCTATCAAGCATTCATTCAATTCAAGATCTACATTCAAGCTAGCCATTTCACACAAGTTTGAAAATTTCATAACAAGGGTTTGGTGAGTTGCAACATAGCGCTTTTTTCATTCATCATTTCCCTCCATTATTTCATTTCATTCCAAGGTTTAATTACCAACAAGGGGTTTGACCAAGGAAAACCCTCATTTACTGATGAATCAAAAAGTTTTTCTTCTCTTGTGTGTTTGTGTTTGCAGATTTAGGTTGAAGATCATTTGAAGTGGAAAGTTACAAAGTTGCATTGCAAATTTGTCATCTTCACGAAAAGGTCACCTACAGACCAGATCTGGAAGTTTCAGGACTTGAGATTTGAGAAGAAGGAAGTGTAGACCTTGGACCTCAGGATCACATTCCAAAATTGCAAAAATTTAGACCGAGACTATGAAGACAGTAAGGGTGTCTTAGTCCTCCTTGAGGTATCTTTTAGAGATTCTTTCAGATCTAGTTTTGACATCCGAAGATTTGACGTTTTCCCCAAAAACAACAATGGTACTAAGAAGACAGTAAGGGAATCTTAGTTCTCCTCAACATATTTTTACAATATTTTTGCATTTCTAGAATCCTTATCACATTTCCAGACTTCCCAGGTACACACATCCTAACTTGCTATTACTTAATTTTGTCATTTGCTCTCATTATTTGACTTGCATTACTAGGTTTTGTGAGTTGAATATCAAGTTGTATTTTTCAAGCTTTTGCTTGGTGGTGAACCCTTCAAAAGCCTAAGGAATCTTCCTAGGTCTCTCTTGTTGAGAATTGAATCATTTTGGTGTTGATAGTCAATCCAATTTGGGATCCTAGGTTTCCTTGAATGAATCATCCCCCTATAGAGAAAAATTCAAGATTAGGGACCCCTTTCTTGTATTGTGAGTCCCTTTCCCTACAATTTTTCTTATGGTTCATTTTGGTGAACCCGACATTTTGGGCATTCATTTTCTGATTTGGAGTTCACTAAGGTCCTAGATCTAGGTTGCATTCATTCTTGTATTGCATCTTGCATTAATGAAAGTGTGTCTAGGGTTTCTCACATTTGCATTAGTGAAAGTGCATATAGGTTGCATTTTTTGTTTTCTTGCATCATCTTATCTCATTGAAAAACTGCATTGTCAATGATCCTAATTGCATTTAGGAACATTATTATTGCATTCAACTTTGCATTCAATTTCTTCTCATTAGTTACTTTTTCTTGCATTCATTTGCACACTTTTGTGTTTCTAAACATCTGGTCCCTAGGTAGGCAACTTGGATACGTTGTAAACAATACAAATTTTGCTGTTTTCTATTTTTTTTTAATGGGAGTACAATGCCCTTACTAGCATCTTAGTCCCTCTGTGGGTTTTTTCCTTAGAATCCTATCTGGTTTGCTTGATTTTTGTTCCATTTTCTAGAACCTCAAATTTTGATCAGCAGGACCAAGACACCCTTGCTGGCATCTTAGTCCCTGTTGACTTTGAAGTTACAGTTTATGGGTTTAAATCTACTTTTGTGTGCTTTTGTTTGCTACCATTGGTTATCTGTTTTAGTGGTTTGACTTTTTGTTTCATGCATTTTACTAAATCTAGCTTAAAGTGGTTCATTTCATGCATTGCTTCATTCCAGATTTGCATTCACAACATTTCATTGCGTAGTGTAATTAGTAAATTACCTTGTTTTAAATTTGAAAATTGCATCTACACATTTCATTTTAGGTCTTTACATTGCATTTTAAGTTTGCATAGATTACTTTTCAAAAATGTTGGTATTGGTCTTTTCCAAGTTTTCAAAGAAAAAAGTTAGTCAATAATCATGTTAGACATTCATTCAATACATTCCCTAGTTATGAGCGTCTCTTAGTACAAGAGAGTGAAGGTAGTGATGTTTTCCTTAAACCTACAACCCCTCTTATCTATCCTATTTGTGGGAATGATGTGATAGAAGACGATACAAGCATGGACATTCATGACAATCATAGTTGTTCTTTTCCCGATACCTCTCCTTTTAGTGATGAAGGCATCTTGGTGAAAGAAGATACAATCGTTGAGAATCATGAAAGTCTTTCTCGTCCTTCTCCTCACCCCATTTGGGAAGATATTATAGCACAAGAGAATGAAATCATAGACACATTTCTAAACATGACCTTCCTAATCTCCATTCCCCTCCTGCTTGTGAGAATGATTTACTAGAAGATGAGATTGTAAATGATGAGGATATGTCAGTGTTAGATGATCAAATCTTTAAGGTCTATAACAACCCTCTTTATGATCCTTCCCCTACTTTAGAAGACATGAGGGAACAAAGGAATGAAATCATAAATGATCATGAAAAACATACTTGTTCTTCTCCTAGTATCTCTCCTAGTTGTGAAGAAGATACTTTGATCTTGGAAAAAAAAACCAATGAAAGTCATGAGAAACTTATAGAACAAGACAATAACATGATTGATGAACAAGACAATTCAACCATTGATCATTCCCCTACCTGCGATGAAGTCATTTTAGAAGAACCAACCTTTGAATGTCATGAACATTTACTTTTTAGTTCTCCTAAAAACTCTCCTCCTAGGGGATACCATGGTGCAAGAAAATATTAACATTGACACATGTAATGGGGCTTCCTTAGATGAAGATGATGAAGTGACATTCAACTCCACTTCACTAAGAGATCATGCAAATAAATACAAGCTTGTTGAGGTTATGACGACACAAATTGGATCTCCTTTAATTAGTGAGCTTCCTAAGTCACCTCCCATTAGTGAATCAAATAAGAAAATAAGAGATTTCTTGAAATATACGATGCAATCTAACAATGTTTTGCAACACCAAGATATAACAAAGTTTCTCAAACATGTAGGGGACCAAAAATCGCTCCCGCAACATCACCATTGCCTCAACTTATTATGCCTAGTGCTAAAGATCTTAAAAAGACTCCCACTAAAAAATCCGTATGGCAACTCATTCATCTATCACCTACATACAAGTGTCTATTTCAAGAAATATTGCAAATAAAGCAAGAGGAAATACAATCTCATATGAAATCAAACAATGTAACATCTTCCTTTGATTGTATGCAAGTTACACAGTTAGAGATTACATTCCCTAAACATGAATTTCCCTCACTTGAGACTCAAAACAAGAATGAAGCGTTGATGATAAAGGTGATCATTAATGAAATTTTAGTTAGGCGCACTCTCATAGACAATGGCGCAAAAATTAATGTTTGTAGCATTGATCTCCTAGAAAAAATTGGTGTAGACAAGAGGCTTATTCAACTTAATGATATTCATATTCATGGCTTTGACAATGCCAATAGGAAACCACTAGGAATGATCACATTACCTATTAAGGTCAGACCTATAGTGTTGCCTACCCCTATCCATATTATGGTAGGACCCCTTCCATACAATCTTCTCCTAGGGAGACCATGGATTCATGCTATAAAAGGAGTCCCATCTACTCTCCACTGTACAATGAAATTTGAATACAACAACAAGATATACATGGTTGAAGCAGATGAACGAAGCTATGAACCACATGATCACAACACTTCTAACTCCCCAAATACATTCATTCCCAGATCAAAAGTTAAACCTATACAAGTTGATGCCGATCTTTCACTTACAACAAAACTCTTTACTGATAATTGGGGGTCAGTAGATTCTACGCCTTGTTTCAATAAAGAATCCAAAATATCACCCTCTAAGTCCAAAGAGTCATATACAAATGATTCATTTTCAGATACAAGTTCTAGTGACGATTGGGGTTTTACACCTTCCTTTATAGGAGAGTGCAAAATATCACAATCTAAACCAAAACAACCTTGTGTTTCATTCACTCAACTTAGTTCTACAACATTACCCCATGGTGGTGATGGGGGCTATATAACTCCCATCCCTCACGAGGGGATGATGCATAACTTTAAAAAGGATTTGTGTTCTCGTGAAGAAACCAATCCTTCTCAAAAGCATAAACCCCCTTCATCTGACTTGGAATATTGTTATGGTATCAAATACTTGATCTCCCTCCTACACATAGATACAATGAAAACACAAAGCGAACCGACATACCATGCTCTTT
>VDFB02000015.1:97514855-97674903 GCA_007258455.2 Sequoia sempervirens
CAAATTACTATAGATAGAAGCATAAGCATACTAACAAATGCATAATGATGATGAGTAATTTTCTCCTCTATTAATTATTCATTATTGAACCATATACATCATTTTCTCAATAAAAATATTTCCATCATAAATTAAACTTATTCTTTAAGAATTAATTATTTATCAAATCAATTAACTTTTCTACCACCATCATTAAAATATTTATTATTTCATTATTTAAAATAAAAAATACCACTGATATACACATTTTTATTAATTTATATATCTAATACTATTATTTCCTATGTTGTGGAGAAAACGTCAAGATGATTCATGTCAAGAATGGGCATGTTATAAAAATAGTACATGACAACCCCCTAATATGAGTGTCCATGAATTTAAAAAATCTTTAGCTTGGTGTCAGCATATAAATTATTTCCACCAATTACTTGCATGTTCTCATTGAATGGAAATTGATTCATCCCAGAATGAACATTTGAAATCAGAAGGTGTCTTTGGTAAGCTATGTTTCTTTAGAGAACCTCAAAAAGCATGTACTACTATGCCATAAAGTAGAATCAGACATAGTTTATTTCCCACCATTAATCCTTAGAGGAAAGTTCATACAATTTTAGATCTTACAAGATCAACCAGTTTCAACAACATGCATCAAATAGATTTAGTAAGCATAATCAATAAATATTAAAGAATAGAAGACATGAACACAAAGATTTATGTGGGGAAAACCATTTCAAGTAAAAAACCCCACACTCCAAAAGCATAGATCCATTGCATTATTTGAAAACCAAATACAAAATTACAATACAATTCCAGGCTCTAAGCCTTTACATGGAGATTTACATCTTATTCCATTTGGAGATTTACATCTAAAGTCATATGAATTTGAACATACAGGAAGAAGAACCAGACTAAAGAGAAAAAAATGAAAATCATAAACATGTAGCATGCCCTTATACATACACCTCTAAGTGCCAAATGTGTCAAGTAAGAGCTCCTTCATAGCCCCAAGATAAAAGCCATAACAACATGAAAACCTGTTCAACCTCAAGAGATCAAAAATAACATATGCATCATGTATCCATATGGATGTAAGGTTATCAAAGAAGATCAAACTACTCCATTTCCCATCTCATGAAATCAGCCCACTACCATCCCCTATGATAATCATAAATGAAAATGCAAACCCAAGGAGATAACCATGCTATCCATCTCTCATAATGAATCCTCCAGAACCATCTAATAGTAGCTAAAGATTCATGTTTATGAAAGAAAGAATAAAGAACTTGAGAGAAACAATGGGCAATACCTCTCAAGCAATAATCCACCAAGTACACCAAGAGTGGGGAATGAGAATGATCCTCCAAGATATGAAAGCCATCATGACTCCTCCAAGAGAAATCTCCTCATAGATCTCTATTGAACTCATGTCCAACAAAGGTGTAGGCTTCTTGGACTTTCTACTGAAATCTCATCAAGAGTAACCATCACAACAACACTTCTCTCCTCTAAAGAGAAATACAACCTCACCTCATTCTCCATGTATCCATGAGAATAGGAAAATAATCATCTCATCCTAAACTCCAAATGCATCACTGCACTGTCACGAAGTTCTCAAGCATATTACCAATGTACTCAAAACATAGAGAATAACTAGACCACTGTCAAAGCTCCAATCATCTAAATAAGGAACTTATCATGACATCATGATATTACCATCCCCCTAAGGAGATCCCATGCTCCAAGTAAACATAATATTGTCTCAAGAGAAATGCATCATGCCAAAACTCTAATGCACAATCAAGAGTATATCATGACATAAATATGAAAATTGTTCAGTTCCACACACACATAAGTGTATTGTTGATCACACCAAGTGAAACCAAAATCTCCAAATCAAGGAAATACACCATGCTACAAGACTCCAACACTAACTATCTAGGTACTCTCGTATCATCCATCCTCTCGTCTCAAAGCAACCAAACCAATGCACAAGTGACCATAGACTAGGCTAGCTAACACGATTGCATCAACATAGAATCAAACCTCATGAATATAGATAGTGCACTTCCAAGTCATCTATGCAATCAAGTACGTAAAGAAAACCCACAACATTGCAGAACCCGTAGATCCAATCAATGTAACATGCAAACCCACATCACACTAGAAATTGTAAATATAATATTTGAAAGAGAATAACCATGTAGACAACATGACTCAAGCACCAGATGAAGCTCAGATTTGATTTACCAATCATGTCCATAATGAGCCCCACAATCACGGAATCCACCAAGCATCACCACAAAAATGTTGAATAATCATGTACCAACGCTCCCATACAAAGAAATCATCTCACCTCCTCACACCATGCATGAAGCATGCATGAAAAAATACAACTATTTCATCCAGTATCACCCCAAAAGCCATGGTCTAGAAAATAGCTTAACCGTAGCTCCACAAAATCATAAGTTTTTCTTGACCATGTAAAACCTGCAAAAACACTGTGTTTGAAAAACACCCATGTGCATCGAGACCCCCTTCACATCAGAAAGACTCAAAACTATGAAAAAGTAACCATAATGGTTAAACCAGAATAAAGGATTATCACAGATGAGCATAACCATAGATTTTTAGGAAAATTTATAAAACCCTCAGATCCAAGGAATATTAATCCAAGCCATGGAAGTACAAAGCATCCATTAAAAGGAAAATGCAGTTCAGGAACTCCAAGCCCTTTTTAGGCCAACTCCACAACCACCAACATGCACATGCATCTAAGGGAGATAGGCTATTGCAGAGGCTTCTAGATCATCCAATGATCAACTCGATAGCCTACATGCAATTGGGGTAACAAAAATAATGCCTTCAAATACCAAGAGAAAGAACTGAGGAAAAAAACATTACTCCATAGTTGAAAAATAACCCAAGCTTCTCATTATCACCAAGGAGCCTCTCTCATAGATACCCAATATGAAAGCTTTGCTGCAACACAACCACAAAGAAAAAAATCTCACCCCATGCATCAAGATTATTTCGCTGTCAACTAGGAACTTTAGATCACATCATTTCAATATGTCCAACTCCATTTTCTTTGTCTTCACCATCCTTCAAGTTGTGTAATGTCTCCTCAAACTAAAAAAAAAAAGAAAGAACTTCCACTCACCAAAGCATCAATCTTCAGGTGATTTTTTTAGATTTCCTCAAGCTTGCTAGGCTTAGAAATCTCCACATAAGGAATACCCAAAACTAGAAACACCATGAATTCTTACATGCATAAACATGCAAGCACATGCAAGCCACATGCAAGTTCATGCAAGTACATGCAACACACATGCAAGTACATGCAACTCACAAACCTACACATGCGAGCAAAAGGAAAATCCCAAAGGAAGGCTTTGATACCAATTGAAGGGAAATTGATTCATCCCAGAACGAACATCTAAAATTAGTAGGTGCCTTTGGTAAGCTATGTTTCTTCAAATAACCTTAGAAAACACATACTACTATGGCATAAAGCAAAATCAGACATAGTTTATTTCCCACAATTAATCCTTAGAGGAAAGTTCATACAATTTTAGATCTTACAAGATCAACTAGTTTCAACTAGTTTCAACAACATGCATTAAATAGATTCAATAAACAAAATCATTAAACATGAAAGAATAGAAGAGATGAACACAAAGATTTATGTGGGGAAAAGCCTTTTGGGTAAAAACCCCACATTCCAAAAGCATAGATCCATTGTATTATTCAACAACCAAATACACAATTACAATACAATTATAGGCTCTAAGCCTTTCCATGGAGATTTGCATCCTATTCCATCTGGAGAAAATATGGTAGCATAAACCCTGTCAATTTAATATCTCCTCACAACACCTCAAGTAGAAAATCATATTTATAGAGTTTACAATGCGCAAATTAGACATTTCTAAATTGACTGCCAAAGGCTAATGATAAACTCAACACAAAAATAGAAAATTCCTTCATGCACAAATCCACCTATAAAATCAACTTTCCAACTTCACCCCTCATCAGAAGAAAGAACACAAATAAAAATAATAAATATAAATATAAAAAAATTGCAAGTTGCAACTCAAAAGACAACATGAGAAAATTAGCAACAATTAAAATTGCAAGTTGTAACTCAAAAGATAATGTGAGAAAAATAGCAACAATTAAAAAATCAATGATATGGAAAAATCAAAGGCTGAGACACCTTCAACCCTATGACATATATTATGATATCATCTTTTAAACCACCTTGAGCAAGTTGGGTAGTGTTTCTTGCTTTGTTATGCTCTATTTTCGGTAGTTCTGTTGTAGTTTAGTTTAGTTGTTGTTTTTTCCCATCTTGTTGTTCCTTATTGGTTCATTGTCCTTTTGTTGCTATGTTTGTGCTCATGACTATCAAATGGACCCTTTATTATACTTTAATGAGTATTCTTGACCAAAATAAGATACATCATGATTTTGATCTCATTTATTATATTGATCCTATTGCATGCTTTCCCATGCTCATGGATATGAAAATGGGTCTTTTTAATGTAGTTTCACAAGTGTTCTTGATTATAAAGAGGCACATAATGATTACCTTGATCTTACTTATCCTACCAATATTACCCTATGTGTGCTCATGCTCTTGGATGTTACATTAACATCATATATTTGTTTCCAAGGGTTTTTATTTCATTGAAAAATGCATCACATTTATTATATTGTGATACTTAACAACAAGCTTGAATCATGAATACAATGTCTTGAACAATCGTTACATGATTCACATGGGCTAAGATGCATGTAATATAGAATATCATTGCCTTGTAGTCTATTTCTATAACAAGTTTATAGAGTAGGATTCAAATATCATCAAAAGTTGATTGTTTAGATTTGATACATGTTTATAGCCCTGAACATGATCTAAAAACATGAATGTGACCCAACATAAAGCAAAAAGAAATATTCTAAATATAACCCACATGCACGATTATCTAACTCATTTCTATATTCAAAAGTTTGTAACTATCATTGTTTTTAATAAAAAAAAAACCATTCATTGATTAAAAATCTAAACAATCTCTCCTTTGATTCATTATTATTAATAGTATGGTTGTAATTTTTGGTGATTTGATATATACAAGTACATCAATTTTATTGTTATTTTATACTTAGTTATCTTTATTTATCTAATTAATCTAGAAAGTCTTATCTTTTCTTTCGAATGATAAAATTTTATGTATTAGGAGTACAAATGAAATATATGTAAATAAAAAATAGCAATATGTAGGTTTGCAATAAAAATAATAATACATTACTAAGCTAAGTAGTTGGTTAACACTTGTTATATAAGATTTTTTTTAATTGTTTTTACCTAGTGAAATGAAGTTATTTAGATTTCTAGACTCTATTTATTGAATAATGTTATTGTGTGCTCATTTTCTTTTCAGAAAGAGAACAAGTAACTCTCCTTGTTTACATAGATAGTCCTCAAACTGAATAGAAGCTCTTTCACCAATCTTGAAGAAGAACTCATTTGTCAATTTCTTACATCCTAGATGAGCTTCAACAATATTTTCAAATAGTGCTGTATATTTATTTGCTAAAATTCTTCCAAAAATCTCTTCTTCCCCTCTTTTCACCTCTGTAATAGAATGTGCATGAATTCCCTCCACAGTCCTTGCACTCACTATTGTAAACAAACTTTCTTTGTTCACAATGCTCTCCACCTCTTCTAATTTTGGATTGAACAAAGGCAGATTAAATGATTCCCATTTTTCTTTTGTAATAATACCCTACATATTCATAAAACCATCTCCAAATTAGCATTCATAATAAAATATATTTAAAATGTATAAAGATTTTATATGCAAATACAATATCTGGTTAACATATTGATTATTTAGATGAAAACCGAGATTCCTAAATTAAAAATCCAGATTCCTGGTTGTTTAGAGCATTAAAAGATGTTGAATTCTAAATTAACAAAAATGGAAAGACCATGCATTATGTATACCTCCTTGACTAGTTCCTCAAATGCATATTCTAAGTGGCGAGCGTTATATCCTATGATGCTTTGGTTCTCCGTTATTTTAGTGTCTGATTTACGACCTATCAAGGATATGAACATGCATCCCCCCTCAACTATCTCTTCTGCCCGGGCCTTTAAAAACGCTGTAAAGTCTGTGTTGAACTGGTGTAGATACGCAGCTGCTACACACTCCTCGCAATCACTTGACACGTACACACGAGGAGAGCTTTTCTGTTGAACAATCTCTGGCACCTGGATTTACATCTTATCATCTTGCTTTGAAGATAAGAAAAAGAAATGTTTTCTTTTATAGAACAGCTCTCAAAACATTATTTTTTATAGCATATCAATTACAGAACAGCACTCAATCATTGTTTACGAAAGGGAAAAACAAGTTCACGGGGACCTGAAACCACAAATTTTAAACAAGAGATAAACAGATAAAGTACAAACAACCGGACAGTTGTCCCAAAAAGGAAACGATAGCAACAAAAGACAACAGGGCCCTAAGAAAGGACCGCCCAGAAAAACCAGCAAACAAAACAACACATTACTCCAAGGTGTTTAGTAAATCCTCGGCTTCCTTTTCAACATTCTGCATGTCCTGTAACCCCTGCTTGAGAATTTGGACCGTATGAGATGAAGTCGGGGTCTTCCTCTTGATGTTAGCCCTGGTACGAGTCGAGATCCCTTCACCAGCCGATCTGCTGCCTACCCTGTCCGCATCCAAATCCACAACCAGCGAACCCTTTTGGTTTTTTTCAAGTTTTTCCACCATCGCATTGATGATGATGGTGTTATGCCTTGCAATTTTGTGATTGTTAGCAACAGTAGCCCTGATGTTTTGTTCAATCTTGGACATGCTGCACTCGATGCTAGCCAATCTATCCTCCTGTAATTGTTGTCTTTTCCTCGATAATGGAGTTTCCTGTTCATCATTATCTCTACTATTCCTACTGATTTTCTGCTCCAAATCCATGACCTTGTTGCTGAGGTCAGTAACATGACCTTTCAAATTACAGACTTCTTTCTGGGTCCATTTGAGAACGGTAAAAAGGCCATCCGTACTTTTTTCCGCTATACTAACCAAATCCTCAGGCTTAAGCTTATTCAAGGCAGAATTAATTTCATCCTGAATAGGGGACTCAAAATGATCATTCCCAAAATTACCAGAAGCAGGGGCACTAGGGGCTGATTCCTTACTGACCATGGGCTTTTTAGAGAGGATTTCCATTGAATTCCCTGAATATGAAATGAGTTTCATAATAGGGTTACCTTTCAAACCTGGGGACAAACTAGGAGTAGGGCAACCAGGAGACGGCTGGGGATTAAGACAGGGTGGGGGGGTAAAACCCGGACTAGAGCACTCATGCAGAGGTTGCCATTTAGGATAAGACAGCGGGGCAGACCCCTTAAGGGTTTTCTGACAAGACAAGGACTGGGGAGCAATGGAATCAGGGCCAACAAGAACACAAGCTGGGGGGCCCCGGGGTTCGATCTCCCTACTACTTTTTGTCTCCTCATCGTCCAACTCTTCAATATCAACAGTTTTAGGCAAAGCAGGTAAATTTTGAAAATGCTCAAAAATGAGCCTAACAAGACTAGGGTGAATAATAGCATTCCTCCTAGGGTTTCTTTCCACATCATCGAGGCAATTCTTTAGAGAGGAAAATAAGTAAAAAGGCAGAGATATATGAACCTTATGCCGGAAATGGTTCAGAATGGCAAAGTGGTAACCATAGACTCTGGTAAAGCGCCCGTCAACCGTGATATATTCCATAACAACTCTTAAGACTTTTCTCCAAATAGATTTGATGGACTCCACATCAAAGTAGCTATTAGCAACCTTCACCATCTTCGCTTTCTCCTTATCTTTTTTGGGAAATTTAATGACCGCTTCATCAAAGAATCATCGGTCCCAGTAGAATTTAACACCCTCAGTTGAAAGACCTGTTATCTCACCTATTAAGTTCTCACTTAGCTTAACATTCCTGCCAAACAACATGATCTCACCATTTTTCTAGTTTTTAACAAAATAGTTCAGTATCCCCTCATCCGTACCATGGAGCTTCTCCATATATGGGACTAAACCCCCCTTTTCAATTCTTTCCCACGCTTTAGCATTCTTTGTGTGCTCCTGGAAATTGCTCGGCTCCGCTCGTTTTCTTTCTCCGCCCATAATTAGCTCACTGTCAACAAACACTAAACAGTTGCCCTGGGTCCCGTTTAGGTATTTTTTGTCGAACACCCAGAAAGCGTGCCGCAAACCCTTCTTAAAAAAGAAAATGACATCGGTCCCATCAAATCTAATGAAATCAATGTACCTGATCTTTATCCATTTCATTATGACTAAGATTGCCTTCTCTTCCATGCACTGAATCATAATAAATGAGCGCTTTCACTTCAGGATAGAGGTTGTCATTCTTCCTCCACATGTTTTCCCCACCCTTCCTAACCCCTTCCTTGGCGAAAAAATCCGCCACCTTATTGGCTTCTCTATAGGCGTGGGAAACTTTCACTTTATCAAATTTTCTTAATAAAATTTTCATGTCTTCAATCCATTTTTTTATGGTCCACGAGGGGGGGTAAGCCCAAGAATACAATTTATTATATTCAATGAATCACCCTCCAACCAAAGATGTTTCGTGTTGATCTTGAGGGCTAGGCTGACCGCATGAAAAGCCCCAACTGCTTCCGCGACATGATTAGTTTGAATTCCGATGTCCACAGCAAAAGCCGCAATAAAAACCCCCATGTTGTCCCTTAACACACACCCACTACCAGCTTTCCTAGGGTTACCTTTAGCTGCACCATCAAAATTGGCTTTCACCCAACCCAAAGGCAGCATAGACCAATTAGCATTATCTCTCCCACTCACTTCAGGTTTGAGTATATTTGACCCAACTAATTTTGAATTCCACTTTTCAGCCATAGCAACATCAAAAGGAGACCAGAAAGCATTCTCGAACATTTTTCCAGGAATTAAAGAGAAAATTTCCTTTATAGCCCTTACAATTTTAGCAAACAAGTCCCCTTTTGACATCTCTTTATCCCTAAACACTCTATTGTTTCTTTCCTTCCAAATACTCCAAGACACAAAAGGAAGAATAAAAGACCATAGCTTTCTCACAAAAGGATTTTTTGAAGGAGCTTTCCATTGATTGAAAAAATCTTCGACAAAAGCAGGGAAAACCCACACCAAATCAAGAAGCCCCAGAAATTTATCCCATATATTCGACACAAAAGGGAAATGAAGAAAAAGGTGATTAACAGTCTCAGCTTCATTCCTGCACATATAACACCTGTTTGGTAATTGAATTCCTCTTTTTCCAAGATTGTCCAAAGTGAGAATCTTATTCTGTAGCATTATCCAGTAGAAAATATTGATTTTCGGAGTCAAGTGATTAATCCAAGCCTTCGCCCAAAAGGGAGGAGGCTCCATCTTATTAACCAACATAGAAGTGGCAGAGGCAACTGAAAAAAAACTAGACGGGTTGTCTAACCAGACAGCTATATCCTCCACCTGGTGTTGAACTAGTTTAAGGGCTCTGAAAGTCGACTGAACAAGGCCAAGATCCTAACTAATGGTCTTCAAATCAACCCAATCTCCATTCCTCCAATAATCTTTAACCATGACTCCAAATTCCTTTTTACAATCATTCATCCATTTACAAAATTTCTCTATTCTGATTAAAGGATCTTTAAAAAGCCACCTGTTTTCCCAAAACCTAACAAAATTTCCATTTCCAATCAGCCATCCAATTCCCATCTCCAATAGCTTTCTTCCTTTACCCATATCATTCCAACAGACTGACCCATGAGGTAAGGAAGAAGAGTTTATAATTTCATTTAAAGACTCATAGTTATTAAAATATTTAGCCTTTAAGGTATCACGCCATTCTCCATTTAAAGTAAGAGTTCTCCACAGCTGTTTAGCAAGAAGGGACATGTTCAACACTTTAATTTTCCTTAAACCCAGGCCTCCCCTAGATTTGGGTTTACAGACCAGATCCCATCCGACAAGTGGCATTCTCTTCTTGTCCTCCACTCTGGACCATAGAAACCTTTTCTGAATTTTTTCAATGGCCTCAGCAAATTTAGCAGGAATTTTAAATATACTGAGAGCATAAGTAGGAAGATTTTGGAGAGAAGCCTTAAGGAGTTGGACTTTTCTAGCTTGACTAAGAAGAGCTCCTTTCCAACCCGATAGCTTCTTATTGAATTTTTCAACCAAAGAAATCTAGAACGATTCCGAAGGTTTAGAACAAAGAGGTAGGCCAAGATAGGTTGATGGAAGAGATTCCACACGGCATCCAAGGATTCGAGCAAGTTTGACTTGTCTATACTCCGGAGTATTGAGGAAAAAAATTGAACTCTTGTCCCTATTGACAACTTGTCTAGAAGCAGATTCATAAAGATTCAAAAAAAATTTAAAAGTCTTAGCTTCAGTCACAGTAGATCTTCCCATAAGGATGGTGTCATCAACAAATTACTGATGGGAACAGGTAAGAGGAGATGAGGAAGGTTTTAAGCCAACAAGGGATCTTTGATCAATAAGCTTTTTAATATTTCTCCCTAAACTCTCAGCCAAGATAGTAAATAGAATAGGAGAAATAGGATCTCCTTGTCTGAGGCCTCTGGACATCTGAAAAAACCTTGATGGTGATCCATTCACAATGACAGCTGAAGAAACTGTCGAAACAAGCTGGTTCACCAGCTGAATGACTCTGTTATTAAAACCAAACTTGTCCAAAATTTTAAACAAGAAATCCCAATCAACCTGATCATAGGATTTGGAAATGTCCAGTTTAAGAATGAACCCTTCAGTTTTCGAAACCATTAACGAGTGTAAGTTCTCATGAACAGTAACAACTAAATCCATAATATACCTACCTGGCACAAAACCGTTCTGCTATGGAGCAATAATTTGGGGAAGCACAGAAAGCATTCTTGAAGTCAACACCTTCGAGATAATTTTGTAAATAGAATTACATAGGCTGATTGGCCGAAAAGCTTGAAACTCTGAAGCCCCAGGTTTTTTAGGAATAAGGACCACAAAAGTTGCATTCAATTCTTTCAACAAACGTCTTGATCCAAAGAATTCCTTGATAGCGTTCACCATATCCGGTTCAACAATTTCCCAAAACACTTGGAAGAAGAATAAAGGAAAACCATCAGGTCCAGGAGCTTTATTACCATCAAAAAAAAAGACAGGTTTCCTTATTTCAGCTTTGGAAGGAATAGCAGTGATTAGAGAATTTTCATTATGACCAATCACTTGAGGTATAGCTTCAATCAAAGAATCTTGAGCTTCAGTAACAATCTCACCATTATAGGAAAGAAGGTTCCTAAAGAAAAGGACAGCTTGCTCCCTGATATCATCTTCCTCCTCAAAACTAGTCCCATTAGAAACAATATGAGTGATTTGGTTAGCAGCCCTATGTTTCGAAGCAGTCAGATGAAAAAATCTGGAATTCCTATCTCCCTCAGTCAGCCAAGACACCCTAGATCTTTGACGCCAAAACACTTCCTCTTTAGCAATTATGTCATGCAATTGAATGAGGAGTTCATTTTCTTTTTCTCTAAAATTGTCAATGTAGCCCCATTTCTGGATTTTAAATTGAATCTCCTGAATTTTTCGCTGAATTTCCATTTTGGATCCAAAAATATTCCCAAAGGCATCCTTTTTCCACCTTTGCACATTCGTTTTCACTTCCTTTAATTTTTTAGCAACCCTAAACATAGCTGTGCCAGAAATATCTATATTCCACCATCTACGGATTTCCTCAAAAATTCGAGGATGAGAAAGCCAAAAAATTTCAAATCTGAAAGGGAAGTTCTTTTTCACCTTGGTAGGATCCTCCAAAAAACAAATGGGAAAATGATCAAATCCTACCCTTGACAAGGCTCTCAAAGCACAAAAATAGTCTATAAACCATTGGCCAAAAGCAAGGGCCCTATCAAGCCTCACTTGGATCAGGTCAGGCCCTAATCTCCTATTAGTCCAGGTATAAGAAGCACCTTGTAGGTCTAAGTCAATCAAGGTGTTGTTATTTATGAAGTCGGATAGGCCAGATTTACTGTCCCAATTGATTTGAGAACCCCCAAATTTCTCAGCATTCAGAAGGGGAGTGTTAAAATCACCCATGACTTGCCAGTGTTCATTGGAAAAACATCTACGAAAACCAGATAACTCTAGCCAAAAGGAATTTCTAGCATTCTTACAATTCGGGGCATATATATTGGATAGGAGGACCCAGCAAAAATTGTCTCTTATGTGGGTGAATCTAGTGGCCACCACATTACCATTCTCCATTAAGGGTTCACCTTTAATAAACAACTTATTCCAAAAAGTAACTATACCCCCCGAAGCTCCCGCAGAGCTATTTCCATGAGCCCCACGGTTCTGAAAAATTTTAAGATTTTCTACTTTATCTTTAGGCATTTTAGTTTCTTGAATAAGAAGAATATCGGGTTTATGATCCCTAACAAAATTTTGCAAAACATCCTTTTTATGACGGCTATTCAGCCCTCTTATATTCCAAGAAATAATTTTCATTTCTTACCTGGTGATTGAAGTATCTCCAGGATGGTCATTTGGATACCATCCGCAATATCCTGAAGGCTACCTTGCTCCCTTTTCCATTTTTTAGATTTTCTTCCCAGGTAAGGCTTGGACATCCCACAATCGGCCTTGGCTCTAGTTCTGGTGACCATACCACTTGAAGATTCCTTCACCTTCTTTTTTTCTTTTTTGGACTTTGAATGTGAGATGACCTCCTCCCATTCAGTTTCATCTTGGCTTTCCAGTTCTCTGCCTAATTCCCCATCCTTCTCAGATAACAACCTCTAGTCCCAAGGGAGGGTATCCATTAAACCATTCTTGGTTTCTGGAGTATTGAGATTAGGTGTTTTCATATTCATGCTTTGGATCTCATAAGTGTCCTTCACAACTTTCAAATTGGCAAACTCCTGAGATTGAACCCCATTAGAGCAAGGGTTACTATTAGGAAAAGGGGCCGGAATTCCTATCTCCAGGGATAAACCCATAATGGGTATTTCCTCCAGCCCAGGAGCACTCATACATCCATCCGACAACAGAGGAGAGGATAGAATTAAACCCGTATCTACATATCTAGAAGCAGCCTTCTCCAGAGTTTCCCGAGATCCCTCCTCAGAAGGATTGCCTTCCTTTCTTTCCTTAGGGGGTGAGAACAAATATTTAGGATTCTTAGGAACCTGAGAATAGGTACCTTCTAACTCAGGGCAAGCATCCTCGTTCAAGCATTTATGGGTCTCCTTCAAGTTTTGAGGAGAGGTACATCCTTCCAGATTCTCCTTTGTATTAGGAGCAGGCACATGCTTCATCTCCTCTGATTTCTTTTTCCATACATTCTTAGGGTTGGCCACTTTCTCCTTTTCATTTTTATTATTTAGCGGACATTTCTTTGCCCAATGCCTAGATTTTTGACATTTGAAACAAACAAAGGGTGTTGTTTCAAATTCAATAGCTTGCTTCCACACCCCTAACTTAGATTGGATGTCAATCGAAGAGGGAAGATCAGCATTTTGAGAAACCCCAACACAAATTCTAGCAAAGACCAACTGCTTTCTTGCCGCAGTCATTGAGTCAATGGACAGAAGTTCTCCGAAAGAGCTAGCAATCCCATTGAAGATATCAGTATTCCAATACTCCAAGGGAAGACCAGGAAATCTAGCCCAAACTGGCACCATTTCAAAGATTGAATCAGATAGATCTACCCTAGAAGACCATTTCTTCAAGGCCAAGGAAGACTTTCCGATAATCCAAGGACCACCACTACGAACATCCCTAGAATCCTCTTTATAGGTGAACTGAAAAGCAAAGAAACCTCTAGGGAGCGCCACTACCGAAACTAGACCACTAGTTTTCCATTTATTCTTAACAAACTCCCTTACCACTTCAATATTAGGCCTAGGACCCAAAAATTTACCAACCAAAACATTCTCCATCCTAGCAATATTGTGGTCTATGATTTCATCCGGCACAGAGATAGAAAACTTTCCAGACCCCTAATCAGAAAGGATATGCACAGGGGGAAAAGAAGATTTTTCATTTGGCTTAAAGCCAAACAACGAAGTCCATGATTTACCTTTTTCATCCCCCTTGACCGACCTATCCACGACAACTTTGGGAACTGAGGATCCATCCTTTCCACTTGGCTCCACCTAGACTTTTTTGTGGACGTCCTTATCATCAGAACCCGACTTACCTTTTTCTGAACCCGAAGAGGTCTCTGCATTCACCTGAGATTCCCTCGAACCCCCACTCCCTACGCTGTTCGAAGATTTAAAACCTGCCTTTTCCCACTCGCTCACAACAACACCAAGATCAAATTTCCATAAATGCACTTGAGAAAAAAAATTGACACACTTTATCAAAAAATGCTTTGGACACCATCCAAAAAGTGGGTCACAATATCAACAATGTCATAAAACTCATCAAAAAATTGATGCATTTCAGCAACAAAGTCTATTTCCACAACATCAATGGTCACAAAATCAAAATCAACAATATCCAGATCAAAATCATCAACTACAACAACATCAAAACCATCAATCTCAAGACCAATAGGAAATTCCATCTCAAAATCCATCTCCACCACAACAAGCCTTACAATCAAATTGCACTACTAAACGTGAGTACACTCCTTGAGGGGAGCCAATTGAGGGTGTGTTAAGCCAATTAGTTGATGCCAAACTTATCACACTTCCAAAACCACCACGAAGTGGTGAGCCCACCATCAAATTCCCATGGTATGATGACAAGACATAATATAAATAACATGGAGTAAAAGGTCATGATGCATCAGAATGTGTTACACTCAAAATACTCATCCAAGACCTTACTAATCAAGGAGAAATAGCTATTGAAGAAAACATCCAAGGGCCATCTACCAATGACAACACTAACAATATCTCAACTTCAAAATTTGAAAACAAGGATCAAGATCTATCTACCACTGATCACATTGATAATGCTTCTACACCACCCAATGAGCAAGAGGACATACATCAAGAATTTAATCCAAATCATGATCAAAATCAATCACCAAAGTCTAGCAATGATCTATCCCAAGATATATTGACATCATCCAAAATTATGGCAGTACATATTGATGATCAAGAGACTCTTAATCCAACGCCTATACCTAATGCAGAAAATCTAAGCCAAGAGCTATCACCCATATGTCCACATTTCAAAGAAATCCAAGGATCCTTTACAAAAAATCCATTCTTTGAAATTGATCCATGTCAAGAGCATGAACCAAAGCACATCGAATATAATACCACACAAAGTCAAGATCAAGAATCCCTATCATCAAAATACTACAATGACTTGGCAGATATCTTCCAAGACATCCAAGGTTTTCCAAAAGAAGAAAAAATCCACACACCAAACAAACATGCATCTACCCATGAGATGTTTACTCCTAATGGACATGTAGATGATCTTCATCCAAAACAATAACTTCCCATACTCTTGATATCATTACCAAGGAACAAGAGTCACTTACTCTTTACATCTTTACACATGATCAAAGTATAGCAGAATCTATAGACATCAAAAATTGATCAAGAAGAAGCATCAAAATTAGCAACATCCTCTAGGAAGATTGAAGAAATCGAGTATGAAAATATTGATCATAGTATCTTAAAATTAGAAAAGATAATTCAAAATATTGAGCAATAGAGCATTGGGTACACAACATTCAAAGAAGCACCGATATATTTTGAAGGGCCATCAAATTTTGATATTCCACAAAATCAAGCCAAAGATGTCAATCAAAAAATTATCCCACATATGAAGGATCCTACCAGTGAAGAAGCTATCACATTTGAAGATCCACAACAGAGCAGAGAAGGATTAATATCTTGTTTCCAAGGTAAATCATATTATTGCAAATAAAAATTTTCAATGGATGCATTATCAAGGTAGAGGATTAGACAAACATGAACAGGGTATCCTGGAACTAGTGCAGATTATTGAAAATCCTAAGCATTAAGGTATTTATTATTCAGCAATTAAGGAATCTAAATATATCAATGATACATCTATAATACTTGGGGCAACTTTATCTAAGGCAAACATCAACATAGAAAGCACAAAGAGTCCTTATGATGAAACCGCTACCAATGCCAAAACTAGCCATGTCATGAATCATCATCCACGCATATTTCAACCCTCTAATTGGGACCAACAATAAGAGAAAAATATATCCAAGAATGAAACAAGTCATTGAAGAAGAAGAATTGGAAAAATAAAATAGACACTTGAAAATTTCAAATGGATACAAAATAAAAAGCAAGAAAATCATCCCTATCAAACTCCATTAGTCAAAGAAACTATGGGGAAAAATAAAAAAGGGAAGTTCATCCATCAAAAAATTCCAGCAATGCAAAAGAAAGATTCAAGACTGACCTAGAAGGTATATCAAGACGTTGGTCCCAATTGAATCTCCATATCCACCCATCGTTGCTTAGCATCCCAAGTTTAGAAAATAAAAGGTTCCAAACTATCGACCAATCCATCTAAATATCATATCCCTCAACGCATTTCACCATCCATGATATCAAACCCTCCCATTGACCATGCATTAGTAGCAACTCTTTATCATAAGGATTCTAAGGGCACTCTATCATGATGTGCACATCAAGGTAAGGTTAACTCTGGTATCGACAAAGAAGACAAGAATTTCCAAGGGTTGCACTCAAGCGCCTTTATTTTAGCAAAAACCCTCCTCCAAGCAGGATACCATTGGCATGTCATGATAGAAACAACAACCATATTGGCACCAAAATCTACATTAGTACCACCAGGTGGTTCAACATGAGCAAAAAATTGTCACCATAATGAAAACATGGTAAACAAGCATCTTGTGTGACATCAAAAATCATGAAAATAGTCAAGAGAAAAATTGTGCTCTAGTGAATACCACTGTGGTGGCGTTTTGGACAAGTACCATGATGAAAACCTGGAAAAAAAGCATCATGTATAGAATCAAGCATCTATGTGCACCATTTCAAGTAGAATCATCTTAGCTTATCCATAACAAACCCTATCCATTTTTATCCAAATCCAACTTGCCTTGATCTTGACAAATGTTCGGTGTACACTTTGCCCTTTCTTATGGAAAACATCTTGACATAGGTCACTATCATTGATCCTATCCTATCTAACATTATTTGAGCCATGAGGCATTGTCCAAAAGGAGAATACTCTATCCAAACATGTTATCCTATCACAAGATAATTCATCACCTACATTGCTAGACACTAGGGGCAAGTACTTACATCTTGCTTTAGAATAAATCTTGATCTATGTCTTCTAGCTCACGTTGTGATCTAGGCATTGTCCCAACAAAAAGGGGTACCACCAATGCACTACTAGGGTACTCTTTAGCGTAATTCATCCCAACAACAAGGTGTACCACCAACACACTACCAGGGTAACCTTTAAAATAATTCATCCCAACAACAAGGTGTACCTAATTTTCTCCCATTAAAGAAGGTAAGCTTTTAAGGACTGCTACAAGTATATCATCATGTTGAGCAAGATTTAATGGGTTTCCCCCATTAAACGGTGCAAAAACAAATGGCCATTCCATTGGATTTAATGGCACTTGCACTACTAGTGCTTGTATGATTGGTATTGGAACTCTCAATATTGGACTTGCAAGATTGTGATTTGGAGGTGTAGATCTCAATCTAGCCAGTGGGTTGACTTTTCCTTCTTGTTGTCCTCCCTTTTCTCCTTGGTGGTGATAGTTTCAAATACTCAAAAGGAGAAGAGCTTCCTCTTTTCTACACTCTTCTCATAAGTCGTTTACACTAGATCTACTTGAAAATCAAAGACTAGAGTTTCCAGTATATATTTGTGACCTCAAAAGACCAAAAACACTATTGTATATACTAGAACAACAACTTAAAACATTGAATTCTTTGATTGAAACAACTTTCAGTGTCCCACCAAGCGTGCCAAAAACTATTAACACGTAGGATTGTACCCTAGTGATAAGCTTGGAGGCTCAACAATCCTATGTAACATTGAAACACCTTCGATCCTATGGTTTGCTCATAGCGAAGGTGACTCTCCAGATTATGGGTTCGTTCCCCTTTTGATCTCCTAGAAACTAATAATTTTTTGGGAAAAGAGAAGAAGGATTACTGAAAAAATGGAAAAAAAACATAAACTATGAGGCGATGCACCTAAATGATTAAAAGACTTTGTATTTGTTGTTCAAACTCACAATCTCTCTCAAAAGAACAATTTTATTCTATGGACAACTCAATCTTTTGACCAACCTATACAAAAGTGTTTTAATGGGAGGTTGTGTTTCAGACTTTGTTGTAGGAAAAAAGTGTGTTTTCACAACTACAAGCTCTCTAAAATAATCAACACAGGTAATGACCTGCATAAGTTCTATATTCTTGCATGAAAATGACTTTAAATGAGACCTAATTTAAGGATTCAAAACTGAAATCACAGGAACTAAATCAAATCATTCATGAAATTCTCAACACAAGGATTTTGAGAAGGCAAAAAAAAACTGCTTTTTATATTGATAAAAAGGAAATGCTTGTACAAATCTCAAAAAATGAACTAAAATCTGATGTATATCAAAACTGTAAAATGAGCTACAAAACTCTCTCTGCAATGCCTAAGAGAGAAAACAGCAAGAACTGAGAAAAAATCTAATTTTTTTCTCCTATAATATAAAAAAGGACTCCAAAGAGTCTAGGTGAGTCAACTGCAGTTAGCTGCACTCCAAAATATCTCCAAAAATTTGTCCCACGAGAAAAAGAGAAAAGCCTAGAAAAGGGGGGCCAAAACTGATCCAAATTGAGCTAAAATAGCTCCAAACTCTCCCTCTCAAGTAGTTTGACCAAAGTAGACTCCAAAAACTACTTCAGTTAACTGAAAATCATAGCCAAATGCTTTAGTTTCACTCCTCTTCTGATTTTGCAATATTTTAGGACAAGGATAAACAATTTAAACAAAATATTAAAGTAATCAATTGAGATCAACTTTAATATGTGTTATAGATTTTCTCACCATTTTGCATTTTTATGACATTTATTAAAGTAATTTATAATTCATTACTTAAATAATGTTTACATTTTTATTTTGTTTCAACTTCATGCAAAAATAAAGGGGGAAACTTCATTTTGTTTGAAATATTTTGCAAAACATAAGGTAACTCAAAACATTGGCAGAGGTATTAATCTTTATGAAAAATTGCTAAATCAAAGTGAAAAATACCCCTATGTTGGGTATGCCAAATTAGGGCATATGAAAACCTAAAATAGAATACTCGACCTCATACTTTGCATTTCACTTTTCACTTTTTTTTATGTTGTTATGATGTTGTGCCACCACCAATGGTTTCAACTTGAAGGTCTGGATCATTTTGTGCAAAATACACATTGGATCTGCATGGTAAGCTTTCATTTGCATAAACAATGTTGTTTTTTCCCATTACCTGTGGAAGAAAAGATTATTTTCTTACTCTCTATTAACAAAAAAAAGAAGAAAACCTTTCATTTCCTGTGATTTCTCTTATTTTTTCTTGAAGAAATGGTGGAAAACTCTTTCTCACGGCTTCTCTGATGTCTTCACATGTATTATACTCTTTATTTTCATTGAATATGCATAAATCTTATTTTTATAGAAGAAAATGAAACCCTTTCTCTTTTCTCGGCCTTTGTAAGCATCTCATAGCTTTAATATGTGTTTTACCTTTGCAAATGTTTAAGGGTTTAATCATGTCAGTACTCGAGGGTTGTGGTTTTCTCATTTTTTGTAAGCTTTCTAGGTTTCGAAACCCACTACACGTCATGGCTCTTCTTCATAAATCCTTCATTGCTTTTATTAGTCTAGGTTTTAAAAATTTCAGGTTTTCAATATTCTAGACCCGAGGGCTTACTCTTGAAACTCTAAGCACATTTTGTAGCTTGCCTTCCACATAGTGTCACTTAAGCTCATTGTAATAGTGACTTGCAATGTCACAATCTTCAAAAGACTGTTGCTAACCTCTATTATTTTTGCTTCTATTTCTGGGATTTACTCATTTTCTTTATACCTGTGGGTTCGGATTCTAAAACCCGAGGGAATTCATGCTTAAGTTGACTCTAAACTTTCATTGTATGGAGCTTCAACCATCTCAACCTTGTGAGATAGGGTTGTCTCTAAGGCCCTGTACTTTGGAATCAAAGATCATTCTCTAGATGAAACAACACAATTGAAGGTGTATCACCATGTACTGGAGAACCATGTAAAACATTCATACCAAGAATGATTGTAGCTTGTGAGGATATGCTTGGTATAGAAGCATTATATTCTACAAAGATAACAGAGTTAAACCCACCAACCTTAGCATTTATTCTTGGGGATACATTTGTATAATGTTGATCATTCATTTCCTTGATTTTAATGTTCTGATTCAAAACCTTTGAACAATAGAACTACACAACATATTACTTGTTGTTTCTTGTGTTAATGCTTCATCTAAAGCTTGTAGTCTGGATATGGGATTTATCATCAAAATGTACCTTATATTGTTCTTCAAGGTCAATGTGCATTATTCACTCTCTTTTGAAGTGACTATGCCATCATATCAAAGTGACTTGCTGCCCCATCATATCAAAGTGACTTGCAGTATTGTACTATGAAGTCTTCCACACTAATTGTTATGGTGAATGCCTTTCCTTGGCATGTAGGTGGCTGCTATGACTTGTACGCATTTTAATTTATGAAATTTACACTTTATTCCTCTTTTACAACTAAGAGGATAGTATGTTGGGCTCAACCCTTGTGGGAGCCACATTTTCCTCCACATATTGCGATGTTGAACAAACTAATCATGCAATGGAAAATGTACCTATACCTACACAGTGAACAAAAAAAATTAATAAAAAAAATGAAGCTCGAAGCCTTATGATGATTGATGATCCTTTTCTTTTTCTTGGATACTTGCAATAACTACTCAACTAATTTAATGCTTCATAAAAGTAGGTTGTATATCTGTTGATATTACATATGAGGAGAATTGGAGTCTAGAGCTCTAACATCATCTCCTCTATTTCTTGCAGGCATTTCTGGAGCTTACCAATGAAGGGAGCTGAAGATGCAGTAGATCAAAACTAGGGTTCATCATTCAGGCAATGACGGATCCCTTTTCCTTTCATGTGTTCATCATTTTTTTTCTCTTCAGATGTATAATTTACTTTTATGTTGCATCATTTCAGTTATTCCCACAGCATGTGTGGGAAACTTATCAGCATACTTTTTGTAAAATGAATAAAAGATAGCTATTTTATGGAAAAAATTTGTAATCTTTCCTCTTTCTATAAAACAATTCCATAATGAAAACTGAAATACTTCATTTTATGACATCTTTGTATATGATGATGAAAATCTAGCAAAAAAAAAAATTGTGTACCTTTCACTCTTATGTCTTCACTGATGTTCCAACCCTACCTGATTGGGATGAAAACACAATTAGGTAATAGGTATTAATAACCAAGGTGGCTTTGTATCCATTGCGTGGAATTTGACTCAGTATACAAGGAATATTCTTGCTCATATGAGACATATGAAAACCTTGTTTAAAATATATGGCTGATTTATGTTAAATATTTTTAGACCAATTACATAGAGAGGTATGAAATACCTAACATGCAACTACTACATGAATTATCTCAAAACAACTTCTATACATCAAAAAAATAAATTATTCTCTATGGTAGTATCACAAAAACATCTTACAAACAACAAATCAAAATTGTTGGTTGTTTTTCAAGAACCAAGTTGATCTTTAAGGAAGCCTATGGACTTTTCCATTTCCAATTCTCAGCAACCTGAAGGGATTGGCCAACGAACGAGTGAAAGAGACAATGGTTTCCTCCTACACTTTGGGCTCTGCAAAACCTAAGAGGGTGATCCCATAATGTACTTAAAGACCTTTGCACCAAATGACCGAGTACATTGCAAATAATAGACAAATTATCATATAAATCAATAAATGGATTGTATTAAGAAGTTGGCTACTCCTAGAAAACACTCAACATTTAGAGCATGAGAATGGATAAACTTAGAAAATAACAACAATTTTAGTCTATTGCTGCATCCTATCATAGCATCAAGTTAGCTAGAGACTTGGGGATCTATAAGCTCTAGATCAAAGGGGATTCCCTAAATATTGTAAATAGCCTAAGGAAAGGCTCCCCCCTCTCTTGGACTATTAAAAATCTCATTTTGGATGTCATTTCTTTAAGTCATGAATTTGATGAAATTTATATATATCTCATGCCTATACAGAGGCGAATTATGTGGCTGATTGGTTGGAAAATTTTGGGGTGACATCAACAAGGTCGTGGGATGCGAATGACATCCTAACTATTGAATTAAGAACTCTTATTCATAATGACTCACATTAGCTCATTGGTTTTGGCCACCTCCTTGGCTTTTGGAATGTGTGGGAATTATGAAGTATTCTGGTTGATTAGACTATTTGCTCAGTTGATGCTTATTCGAATTTGTGGTCGTTTGAGTCTGAATTGTATAAGCCTCTTCTTCATTATTGCTATCGATATTGTCCTTGGCAACTACACACACTTTTTGGGTGTTAATCTTCCTCTTGCCTCTTTGTTTTTCTATTTTTTTTTGTGGTTTCTTTATGCAAGTGCTTCGATGATGGGTGGGGATAGGTGCAGAACGGAGCCTCTTTCTTATGATGACATCAAAGCCAATGCTGACGTCTGGGCAATTCTGCAGAGAGGTAGTGTGACACCTTTCATGGAGAGGTTGTATGGCTTTAAGGCCATTGTATCCAAGGATTTTTTTGATGCTTTCCATGGATGTGTGCTTAGCATGTTTGGTAGGGATACACCAACAATGAAGATTCCATAGCAAAAGTGACGGGTATGTCGATGGAAGGCAGGAAATTCTACAGGGATAAGAATATCTCACAGTCGGTCAGGAAAAACTTTCTCTGGGATAGAGAACGGGCTAAAATGGTTAGATTGGACTATGGGGGTTATTACAAGACCAATATTAAACCCATCTAGTAGGATGTGGCGAGGGAATTGATGTGGTACGTTACCCTTGATGGCAGATACACGGTGTTGTATGGTCACCATTTCATGTTGTTGAATCACTTTCAACATGGTAAGCTTGTGTCCTTCCTGTTTTAACTTTTGATGTCTTTGGAAGAAGGAATTTCAAGTTTTAGGAAGAACCCTAGAAACCCTTTTCTGCATGAGGGCTTGATGTTTCTCATTGTAGATTTAATTAAAACTAATTGTATTGTTTGAGCTCCCCGATCCCCTGTTTCAAAAAAGAAGAGGAAAGGGAGTGGGAAATGTTGGATTGAAAAGATTCCAGAGAGTGAGCGAACAAAAATTGAAGAGGATTCGGAGGGTTGATCCAATGGGTATGACACTGACCTGGATTACACCCCCTTGTCTAGAGGGGTGAAACCATCAACTTCCAAGGAAAATCTCTCCTCCCGCATGTCAAACGAAAACTCAAGGAGGATTTTTTGGAGGGTGTTGAGGAGGGACTTTCTAGTGGTAAGAAGGCCAAGGTCCATTCTAAGGAGTTGGGTGATAAATTTCAGGAGGTGGCAGAGAATATCTAGGGTGATGGAATGGGGAATTATGGTGATCGTGGGTCCCCTACGACTAGCAAGGGGAATTATGTGGTCAATGTGGATGATTATTCCTAGTTGTTGGCATCCAAGGATAGGGGCAAGGCCATGCTTTTCCCTAAGGTGTCTCAAGAGGAGGATCCTCCGACTGGTTTGCATCAAGGCAGGGGTGTGTTTTGGGGGGCTATGGAATTTTCATAGGCATCTGGTTTGGTAAAAGAAGGGGTTGATATCTCATTTAATTTGATGATGTGGCTCATGCAAGAGGTACAAGACCTCCACAATAAGCATGACACTATTTCCCATTGCAATATTTCCACTTTGCGCAGTCTCAAGGAGAAGGATTCTATCTTCAGGTTTACCAAGTATTTAAATTCCAATGTTGGATGTGTGGTGGATGAGCTTTCTAATTTAAAGAATGATTATGGACCGAGGATGGCTTTGCTGAAAAATCAAAATAGGAAGCTCGAAAAGGACTTGGACACGATTATTAACATTAACAAGGAGAATTTGGAGACCTCAGTTGAAGGCATGGTCTTCCTCAACCAAAAAGCAAAGGAATGGACTAGTAGAGGATTATTTGAAGAACATGTGACTCAAGAAAGGGGGGAGAGTGTTGTCATGGAAATGCATACCATGGATTTGGATGTTGGACTGAGTGTGCGTACTCAGAGTAAAACCAAGAAATGCAAAACGGTCCTTGGTCGTGATGTTGAGGAAATTATGGAGATGCATGATAGGCTAGCATCTAAGGATCTGGATGCAGAAAAGATGCTCAAGGAACTTCTCTAAGGGTCGTTTGGTTTTCTTTACTATTTTTTGTTTTTAGTTGTGGCTTTTTGCTAATGGTTTGTTGATGTTCTGGTAATCAGCTTGTTTTGGGTGTTTTGGGTGGGCAGTCTACTATTTCATCTTTACTACCACTATCTCTTTTTGTAAAAGGTTTTAGGCACCCTTCAAAACCTATTTATCGTTAATTAAAAACAACAATTATAGTCCATTTGATTTTTTTTATAAAATTTATTTGTTGTTGAATGATCAACAAGATGTATCATGAACACTCACTTAGATCAGTGCCTTAATCTAGGAACGGAGTCAATCTCAAAACCTATGCAATTTTACAACATATTAACACTTAGCATCATTAAGCTTTGATAATGTTGCATTAAAACATCACATTCATTATATCCTCGACCATAACTTCTTATAAAGATCCTAGTACTCAATTTACATTAACCTATAGCTTCATCGAAGCATTTTCATTAATTATTTGAATTAAAAGCAAGAACAAAACTACACATCCACTGGAAATCAATGAAGACAAATAAGATAACCATTGATTATATTATTCATAACCATGAAAAAGGTACAAGAGGAGATAAATGGTTTTGAATTTGCACCATTTTGTATTCAATTGCTAATATTGTTATCAAAAATTACATATGCATATTGATAGACTCAAAACCTAAGACAAAACTCTAAAATGCTCTTTGTATTCCCTTTACAAAATTCTATGTGATCAATTAACAAGCAACGAACTTGTACTTTTGGCCTTGAATTCCTTCTTATAGAAATGAAGGAGCAAACAAGCTTTGGGCTAGAAAGTACACATGTCCTATTTCTATTGGATCATTACAATACACATTCCCCTTTGAAGTAATATTTGCATTTTCAGATGGAGGGAAATGTTACATGAGATAAAAACTATTTTCATTAGTCGATGAAGATCATGTCTCGCCTTCCAAAAGGCATATTTAGGCTGATGTAGCAATATCCACGTGCTCCAAAATTGTGTCCATGAGCTCTAAGCATAAATGAAAGAAAATCAATAAAATGAAAAAATACATAAGAGACCAAGTACCCTCCACATCTGCAGCCTTGTCCTAAAATTCAAATTGGAGAGAAAACAATGTTTTGACACTACTTCATCAAAGGCCTAATCTGTACTAATTCCAGGCCATGTATTTTCTTTCTCTCATCCGTTATTCACCATGTTTGCAGACTTGAGACCAAAATTGTGTTCACCATTCCATAGCTACAGCTCAATCCTCCAAGACATCCATGTATTCATCCTTCCGAGCCAAGAATTTTCCTTTGAGTACCAATTGAAAGTAATAATGGTGTCAGCCTTCTGCCTATAAGGAGCGTATTTGGTTACAACTTGATTTGCCTCCTTATCAAAATCTTCTAAAGAAACCCCTACCTCACCAAGTATATCCATATTCTTCTTAAGCATGCTCATGCCTCCTTTGCAAATATTGGATGCTTGATTGGAGATTACCTCATTTTCTTCCTTTTTCCACTCTTGTATGGATTTAATATTACCACTATTATTCAATATATCAGGAAAAAGGACATGATGTATTTCATGAAATTTCTTCACCAACTCCCTTATTTTAGCCTCTAAAGGCTCAATCTTGCCCTAGAATTCTTGGATTCCATTCATATCTTTAAGGGTTGGTTGGATCTTCTCAGGTTTATTCACATCATGTTTAGATCCTACAACCATTAACCTCAAGTCATGTAGCCTAGGAATCCACTTTTCCATGAGAGGTATTGCTAACTCCTTATCAATGTCAAAATTATTTATAGCATCCTTCATAGAAGAATAATTAGCATGGAGTCCTCAACCCGTGTGCTCTTTATCTCTCAAGAATTTTTCCTTAGTGCACAACATTTGAACATGATAGATGGTCCAAATTAAAATATCTTGCTTTCTTTTAAAACATGTGCTTAAATGGTCCCTTTAGTAGCGTAGGCTTTAACTCTTACATCCATATGCTGAAATATTTCATTAATATTCCCCCCTTTATATAGTTCCTTCGATGGTTGTGATCTTGCCAAGTGGCACTTTCCCGCTTCCCCATTGAGAGACAAGAGCTGAGGGCGAGTCCCTCGCGGTCTGGTGGGGAATAACAAAGATTGACCCACGTCACCCCTTCTCAACTATCGATCTCATTTAAACGGAGTGTTCACTACCTTTGTATCTCCATGGGTCCCACCAACAAAGGGACACATGTCAACTGCCCACCAGCTTGTGAGCTTATTTTAATGAATATTAAAATCAAGCAGGCTAGCGGGGAATGGTCTAGATGTAACCACATCATTTCATATCCACTATCGATCATAGAGCCCATCACTTGTTGACTTTGAAAGATGCTTCGGGCATGTCATTGCATGGGACACGTGGTACTCACCCGCCAGCCCACCTGAATATTTTAATAGAAAATGAAACCAAACGGGGGTACGGGGAGTAGTCAAGATGAAGTATTCTAGATTTGATGACCTACATCCAGTGATGATATATGCATGTTCAAAATGTTAGCACTTAAAAAGGGGTCGACTAGGAATATGATCGATGGGGACATAAAGTATTAAGAACGAAACATTAGGCCAATGACCAAATATTAATTCTTAGACTTTGGACCTTGGCCAATAAACAAAAGATTATAAACCTACATGATATAAAGGTAATATTTTTAATAAATCTATGGGTAACCTTTAGGGATACTAGGTTCAAGGGGTTGGTAAAATGATGAACTCAATGGAATAGGTTATGACTTAAGTGACCAAGAACGAGCGACAAGAAGTCAACAATGAATTATAACGCTTTACAAGGAGTATAAAATACTTAGGATTATTTTGAGGGTTTAAGGCATACTAAAACCCTAGAACAAAGACAAACCAAACCCTAAGCCATCAGAACAACTCTAAACCCAAAAATCAACCATGTTTTTTGCAAAATTTATTAGTGGAATGCAATGATCTCTAGGGTTTCCACCAATGGCTCCTGTTGGGGACATTTGTTCCTCCAGAATAGAGTGAGATCACAAAATCTCAGGTTGAAGTAGACCAATCACAAAGAACCAAAACTAGTAAACTACCTAGACAAGGTAGCAAGACTAGACCCAACCAAAGCAAACACACCTATATACAGAGATATACAAAACCTACAATGTACATGGAAGATAGCATATTTCAATAGAAATATGGCTTCAAGAACTTTCCATGTACTAGCAGCTCAATAAGTTCACCTATAAAATCTTATAGGAAGTATGAATCTTCACCATGAGTGTTGTTGATCAGATAAGGGCCGAGCCATAATGCATTGAACTTTCCATGTTTACCCTTATCCTCAAATCTTGCATTCCACATCAACATCATGTCTCCTACTTGGAACTTTCTTGAAGATTCTTTCTTTTCATATAGGTTCTTGACCTGTAACTGTAACTTGAAATTCCTCTTTTGAGCATCTCTCCTTATCTCATCCACTTCCGTCAATGCATCAATCCTATGTTTCATCTCATCACATGTATCTTCATCATACTCCTAGATAAACTTATACATCTTCATGAGATTTTTCTGAGGTAACCTACCTGTAATACAATAAATTGGATAAAATGGAGCAAAACCGGTAGCCTTCTTGATAGTTACTCTATCATCCCATAGTGCCAACTTAAGTTTGGAATCCCAAGCTCTTTTGCTTTTCTCAATAATCATTTTCATGATTTTCATCAAACTTTTGTTGCTTGATTCTTGCTTACCATTTCCTTGTGGGTGATATGGTGAGGAATAAGAGACCTGAATTCCATGTTTTGAGCAGAAAGTAGTAAATTCTTCAAACCTAAAACACATAGCATTTTCTAAATATTTTTTTCAAGCACTCCAAACCTAGTTAGTACATTATCCATCAAGAAATCGATAACCAATTTACTTGTTGCTCTTTTTGTTGGAATGGCTTCCACCCATTTTGTGAAGTAATTTTTGGCCATAAGAATCCATGAATGACCTCCACTAGACTTATCAAATATCTCTCCAATGAAATCAATGCCCCACTATTGAAATGGCACCTGAAATGCAACTGGTCTGAGTGGTAGGTTACCTGAGAACTTCAGCTTCCCAGAAAACCTTTGGCATGCATCACATGTTCTTACCAGTTTGTGAGCATCTTTGAAAACTATAGGCCACCAAAATACAGCTCTTAATACCTTGTGAGCAGTGGTTTTAGCCATATAGTTCCCACCACACACTCCACTATGCATCTCACTCAACAATTCAAAAGATTTGGCCTGATCTACACATTTCAACATAGCACCATCTAGATTCCTCCATCATAGTTCACCCTTTATAATCACATACTTGATGGCATGTAAATTGAGAGTCCTCTTTTCATTATCAATTAATCCTTCTGGTCATTGCATCTTCTATAAGGAATAAATGACATTCTTATACCAATGACAATTTTCCATATCACAAATATATGATCTATCAAAATCATCCTCAATATTTATTTTATTGGATTAAGGTTCACCTCGGCCATTAGCTTAGCCAATCCTTGACCCCTCACCAATTTGGTGATTTGGATGTCAATATTAAATTCTTGTATTCTATTTATCCATCTGCATCTTCTACCCATGACCTCTTGTTGGGTAAAGATGTCTTTTAAAGTTGCACTTAGAACATAAGCTATGATTGTATCTCCTACAAGATAAGTCCTAAATTTCTTTACATATTTAACCAGTGAATATGCTTGTTTTCAGTCAAATCATATTTCAATTGTGTTTCTTGAAGATATTTGTTAAAGAAGGCAATGGGTTGTTCAAAACCCTCTTGATTTTTCTGGAGCAGGACTATAACAATAGTGTGAAATGATGTGAATGAGAATATTTGCAGTGGCTTGGAAAAGTTAGGAATCCTCAAAACTAGGGCCTCCTTAATTGCTTGAAAAGCCTTACTTGTCTCTTCAGTCCATTCCACTCTCTCACCCTTCTTCAAAATTTTGGATATAGGGTGAGTGATTTCTACAAAATTTGTAACAAATCTTCTTAGGAAGTTAATTTTACCAAAGAATGAATGAATTCCCTTCACATTCTTTGGTTGTGGGATTTTTTCAATGGCAACTACCCTCGCAAGGTCAATTCTCACCCCTTCTTTTGACACAATATTCCCCAATAATTTTCCTTCAATGACTCTAAAAGCACATCTCTTTGGGTTAAGTGAAATACCATACTCAAGGTCCCTAATTAAAATCTTCTCCAAGTGCATACAGTGATCCTCTTCTTTCTTGGAGTATGCATTTAAATCATCCTGGTAGATTTCCAAAAACAAATCAATGATATCAGAAAAGGCTACATCCATAGCCCTTTGAAAGGTAGCACTAGCATTGGTCAGACCAAATGGAGTCCTTACATATACATAGGTGCCCCATGGAGTGGTAAATGAAGTCTTGTACTGCTCAAAATCCTTCACTTTGACTTGGTTATAGCCAGAAAAACCATCCATCATGGACAATAACTCACAGCCAGTCACCTGTTGCAACATGGATTCTATATTAGGTAGTGGATAGTTATCTTTTAATATGGATTCCATAGTGAATATGGATTCCATATTCAAATTTTTGAATTCAACACATAATCTTATATCACCATTTTTCTTCCTAACTGGCACTAAGTTAAACACCCAAGATGAGTGCCTAATAGGCATGATAATACCAACATCCCTTAGCTTTACTAGTTTTTCTTGCATTTTTGGAGCTAAGGTTGGATTAATAGGTCTTTTCTTCTACCTAAAATGCTTTGCATATTCCTTCAAAGGAATCTCATGTTGAAATAATTCCTCCCTGTATGCTTTCAAGGCATTGTATGACCAAGCAAAGACATTTTTGTACTTTCATAGCAAAGCAATCAACATAGCCTTTATCTTGGGCTTCATTTTCTTGCCCACATAAACCTTTTTGGGAGCATTCACAGTTCCTAGGTTTACTTCCTCCAAATCCTCTGGATGGGTGGCTGTTGTTTTGGCATTGCTTTTGTCTTGATTGTTAAAAACTCTCTCTAAGGACACAAGGCCTTTGGGGATCTTATTTTTCTTCAGCTGAATCACTTCATTGCCAAAAACTATATCTTTTCCATCTATATTCTCAACAAAAGCTCCAAAATCAATCTCCTGAATCTCATACTCATCAACACATTTCATAAATTTTGGGATGTCTTCATCATCATTGAAGACTTGCTAGTTATGGATGTTGTCAGGGATTGAAGGCTTGGTTTATACCTCTACTTTAGAGATACTAGCAAAGGTTATATCATCAGGCCTGAGTGCAATGTTTGCTAACAAATCTGCCACTCTATTCTGACCTCTTTCGATCTAGTCAATTCCAAATGCATCAAATTTCTCAATGGAATCCCAAATGGCATTCATGTATTGCTTTAATCTCTTATTCTTAGATGCATATCTGGATCTAACTTGGGATATTACCAATTCAGAATCACCTATCACCATCAATTTCTTTATCATGTGTTTCTCTACTAACCTCAATCCCAATAGCAAGGCCTCATACTCTGTCACATTGTTTGTGCAAACAAAATAAAAAGTGAAAGAAAATTTAAATGTATTGCCATTAGGTGAAACAAACAATATACTTGCACCTAATCCTTCTTTGGAACTTGCAGCATCAAAATACATCTTCCAAAGGCCATCATTATTAGATAATATTGTAACCTCATTATCAATAGGTGTGGGCCACCTGTCATTTTCTCTTGGTAACTCTTCTACTTTGAAGTTATTGATGTTAGTATCAACAAAATGAACTATGTCATCCTCAGGAACATGTTCAATCATCTATGGTACGTTTGGCTCTCTAACCAATTTAACATTATTACCATCAATTGGGAAGGTAGAAAAAGACATATCACATTATATACTACCCCCCATGGAGCACTCCACTTTCTAGACAACAATGTTCCATAACTTAGTGGGATGTCTACCACTACCACACTCATTCTAAATTCCTTTTCTGGGAATGTAGGTAATTTATAGGGGAGTTCATTTATCACACCAATCACATGGACTTCTCTAGAATCCATGGCATAGAATTTTCCCTGGGTGCTATCAATTTTTCATCCCATTACTTCCATAATCTTAGCTGGCATGATGTTATTTGATGCTCCTAAGTCAATCATACAATTCTTCAACAATTTTCCATCTACTATTAGAGTTACAAAAAATGTATCTATGTTTCTAGGACAAGCAATTGTTGAATTTCCTAAATAAAACTAAGGAATTTCAGTGATTACTCCCTCAACCTCCTTTCCTTTCTTTTCTTTTCCACTCACTTTAGGTGGAGTAGACACTACTGGTTCATCATAGGCTATAGTAGCACCATTGATAAGGGCCACTGCCTTTTGTTTATGCTCATCAACTCTCATCATTTCAAGCAAAGCAACAAAAAATGTTTACTTGACTAAGAAATTGAAACATATCAACAGGGGTGTATTTAGGTAGATCAATTGGAATCATAACTTGTTCTATATTTCTCTCCTTTTGTTGCTCCTCTTTTGTTTCAACTTTAGGCTTCATCTGTCTTCTCAGGATCAGGATTTTTCTTTTGTGCTTTCACCTTTGCAATAGGATTTTTAACTTCTCCATTAGCTTTTGGTTTCTCATCTTTCTTAGCCCAAATTTTATCTCCCTTACTTTCCTTGTCTTTGGGTCCATCCACCTTACCATCATATTTTTCTTCTTTTCCTTTAACATTCTGCTCTTTGATCAAGAGGCTAGCATCCTTTCCTTGATGACCGCCCACCATTCTATTCTTCATATGATAGGAACCTTTTTCTTGTGCGACTAGGGCTACTGTCAACTTTACAATTTCTTCATCTGAAGGTATCCTTAGGGATACATCATCTTCATCTACTTCTAATGCACACACTTCATTATCATTTTCATTATATTTATCAAAAATAACTTGTTGGTGATATGCATTAACTCTTTGCCTTTGGTCATCCACATCAAGTTGATGATATTCCACATCAGATGAGCATTCATTATCAGTGAAATCTGAGCTAATCATGATCATATTTACTTCAACATCATCCTCATGAGACTGATCATAATCTTCTAGCACACCTTCTTCAACTTCAACCAATTGTGCAACTACACATTGGTGAGGATAATGTGGCAACTGACAAACAATGCACAAAGTAGTTTCATCAGTAAGGTTTGCAGAGTATTTTTGTAAAGGGTCAGGCGTTACCTGATCTTTCTTACCTTTTTGATTATTTGGGACTGGCTTTCCATTTTTCTAGTTGGTCTTGTAAGGGTAATTTTTGAAGCCTTGGGGGCTTGTCATTCTTTTGGAATTGTTGCTTATTATTTCCAAGCCCCTTTTCATTCTAGGCCATAGTATATTTAATATCTTTTAGGGTACTCATCACATTTTCCCATCTCTCATCATAAGTAGGATTTGAGCCAGAGGCCTTTTCTTGTCTATCTTTGGGATTCTTCAAAATTTTGATATGATCTCTTCTTCCCACCTTAGTTGAAGCTCTTTTGTTTCTTGCAATGTGCAAGGAAATTCTAAATGCATCCCTCAAATTTTGAGGGTCTTTATCCCTCAGGTTGTAGGCCATCTTAGTATCAAATTCATTACAATAAGTGAAAAGGCATACTGAATCATTCATCCTCAAATTTTGTGGCAACCTATTCTTAGCTTTCTGAAATCTAATATTAAAATTAGACACCATTTCATTTTTTCATTTGGTGATGTTATTAAAATCATTGAGCATAAAACCAGGGTTACTCTTATCTCCATATTGCTCTCTAAAAACTCTCTTGAATTCCTCCCATGCGAGAATGCTACCATCAGGAAAACCTCTATACCAATCTCTAGCATCCTTTGTCAAAGATTGCATGAACAACTTCATGACCACATCCTCATGCTCTACCTCATAATCATCAAGCATATTCATAAAAACTCTCAAGTACCCTGAGATTGCATTATTTCCAGTAAAATTACTCAACACAATCCTAATGTCATTATCAATGGGATTTGGGCATCCAGGAATCCCATCAAAACATAGTTGTCTATACCTTTCTAGTTGCATGGGTCTCCTGTGAAATTGGTTATCTCTATCCTCATTATCCCTATTTTCTTCTCCACCTCCTCTCTTATGATCCACATTCTTACTAGTGAATTTATTGTGGGTACAATCATTTCTATTTGTATTCAAAGATTTGGTATTGTAGGTGGATTGATCTATATGACCAGAGGTTTTCCCCTCAACAGTGGGTGTAGGCTTGACCGTGGATTGAGAAGGATCTTGTGAGATAGATGCTACTGCACCACCTACTGAACATGAATTTTTCAAGAAATCAAGCTTCCTCTTCATCTCAATATGTATTGCCATGATCTCCATATTTTCCAACTCCTTCTTTAGATCCTCATTCTCCTTCCTTAATTGATCTATAGCAGGGTCCACTTTAGGAGGTAAGGGAGGCTTTTTAGATGTATACTTTTCACTAATAGTTTTTTTTCCTTTATTAGGGGATGGATTGGAAGTATTTGCAGCAAGATGTGGAGCTACAGTACTAGTGACTATGGATTTAGTCTAGGTGTTAGCACTGGTATCTTTTACAGGGTCAAATTGATATTTCTTATCAAGGATCTCATATACAATAGGACCTATAGTAATTGGTTTAGGTTCAGCTTGGTTTATAAGCCTCATCTAGTCCAATTGTCTTATCAGAGTCTCTCTTTCAATCATGGCATTCATGATCTTTTGTTCTATTTCCCCTTCAACATTTCTCCTTATCTCAACCTATATTTGAATCTCTCTTCTAAGAGAACTAACATCTCCAAAGACCTCTTCAAGATCAGGGAGAGTGATTTATGAACCAGATGATTCTTCTAAATCTATTAAGTTTTTGGTATCATTATTAGTTCTAGTTAACAAATTAGGTGGTCAAGGTGAATATCCATTGGATGTGGGAGGGAGAATTCCACCAGTAACAACAACATTGGAAGTAGCAACATTATGGTGATGGATCCTACTTCTACTCTTACTTTGTCTAGGTCTCGACCTTTGGACACTAGTGACAGTCTTATTCTCACAATCTTCTTCATCTTCACAAACTAGCCCTAACAAATTCTCCTAACTTTCATGACTACAAGAATTTCTTGAAGGAATTTGATTTTTAGGGACAAGATATGGAGTGGACTTACTTGTATTTGCATCATCTTGGGTCCATGAAGGTGGAATCCATCGATTGGAGTTTTCATCTTTCTATACCCATTGGCCCTTCTACTTAGGAATCTTTTGAAGTCGTTTTCCTAGTGTTTCTTCTCGATGCTTCTTCATGTAACCTCTGGTTTTCCTCATCCTTTTTCTACAACTCTTCTTATTCAATTTCTTCTTAACTTCTTCAAATAATGCACATTGATGCAGAGACTTTAGAGTCACCACCCAAATGATTGAGAATTGTAAATAATGATAGGAATTGTATAGACCTTCAAATAATTACAAGGATTTATAGACACAGAGAACTCCTAAGCCAATCATCAACACTCTAAGTGGAGAATTTGCAAGGTCACACAAAGATTTGACAGGATTTATGCAAATGACCTTCAAAATGATAAATGGTGGGAGAATTCAACAA
Organism: Sequoia sempervirens; assembly: GCA_007258455.2. Taxonomy (NCBI): domain Eukaryota; kingdom Viridiplantae; phylum Streptophyta; class Pinopsida; order Cupressales; family Cupressaceae; genus Sequoia; species Sequoia sempervirens. The sequence continues at coordinate 97,550,007 of VDFB02000015.1, forward strand.
GCTTTAGCAATATTTGACAAATATTTGTAGAATATAACACCCCATTATAAATGTATGTGACTCTAATCTCAATGCTTGGGCAAAGCATATTGGGATATGGGTATTTTCACAAATCTAGTCCCCAATAGATTTTCCAATCTGTTGGTTGTTTTTCAAGAACCAATCTGATCTTCAAGGAAGCCTGTGGACTTTTCCATTTCTAATTCTTAACAACCTGAAGCAATTGGCCAATGAACTAGTGAAATTAACTATGCTTTCCTCGTACACTTTGGGCTCTATAAAACTCGAGAGGATGATCCCAAAATGTACTTAAAGACCTCTACACCAAATGACTGAGTACATTGCAAATAACAGATAAATTCTCATATAACAACTCAATAAATGGATTTTACTAAGAAGTTAGCTACTCTTGGACAACACTCAACATTTAGAGCATGAGAATGGAGAAACTTAACATAAAATAAAAATAATTGTAGTCCATTTGAAAGTTTGTTTATAAAACTGATTTGTTGTTGAATGATCAACAAGATGTATCATGAACACTCACTTAGATTATTTCCTTAACCTAGGAATGGATTCAATCTCAAAACCTATGCAATTTGACAATAGATTAACACATAACATCATTGATCTTTGATAATGCTTCGTTATAGCATCACATTCATTATATCCTCAACCATAGATTCTTATAAAGATCCTAGTACTCAATTTGCATCAACCTATAGCTTCATCCAAGCATTTTCATTAATTCTTTGAATTCAAAGAAAGAACAAAACTACACATCCACTAGAAATCAATGAAGATAAATAAGATAACCATTGATTAGATTATCCATATTCCATGAAACAAGTACAAGAGGAGAGAAATGGTCTTGAATTTGCACCATTTTGTATTCAATTGCTAGTATTGTTATCAAAAATTACATATGCATATTGACAATACCAAAACCTAAGACAAAACTCTAAAATGCTCTTTGTATTCCCTTTACAAAATTATTTGTGATCAATTAACAAGAAATGAACCTATACTTCTGGCCTTGAATTCCTTCTTATAGAAATGAAGGAGCAAACAAGCTTCGGGCCAGAAAGTACAAATGTCCTATTTCTATTGGAGCATTACAATACACATTCCCCTTTGCAGTTATATTTGCATTTTTTAGATAGATGGAAATGTTACATGAGACAAAAACTATTTTCATTAGTCAATGAAGATCATGTCTCACTTCCAAAAGGAATCTTTAGGTTGATGTAGCAATATTCACGTGCTCCAAAATTGTGCCCACGTACTCCAAGCATAAATGAAAGAAAATCAATAAAATGAAGAAAGACATCAAAGACCAAGTATCCTCCACATCTGCATCCTTGTCCTCAAATTCAAATTGGAGAGAAAACAATATTTTGAGACTGCTTCATCAAAGGTCAAATCTATACTAATTCCAGGCCATGTATTTTCTTTCTCTCATATGTTATTCACCATGTTTACAGACTTAAGACCAAAATTGTGTTCACCATTCCATAGCTATAGCTCAACCTCCAAGGCATCCAAGTATTTATCTTTCCAGGCCTAAAATTATTCCTTTGAGGGCCAATTGAAAGTAATAATGGTGTCAACCTTTTGCCTATAAGGAGAATATTTGGTTACAACTTGATTTTCCTCCTTATCAAACTCTTCTAAAGCAACTCCTACCTGAGCAAGCATATCCATATTATTTTTAAGCATTCTCATGTCTCCTTCTTTGCAAATCTTGGATGCTTGATTGGAGATTACCTCATTTTCTTCCTTTTTCCTCTCCTGTAGGGATTTAATATTACCACTTTTTTTCATTCACCAACTCCCTTATTTTAGCCTCTAAAGGCTCAATCTTGCCCTAGAATTCTTGGATTCCATTCACAACTTTAAGGGTTGGTTGGATCTTCTCAGGTTTATTCACATCATGTTTAGATCCTAAAGCCATTAACCTCAAGTCTTGTAGCCTAGGAATCCACCCAGCCTTGAGATTTGCTTTCAGTTGTACAAATAATACAGCTAAATATGAGGCATTCATTCATGGCCTAAAATGGGATAGAAAGAAAGGTATTGAATGCTTGAAAGTTTTTGGTGATACAGAATTATTAGCAAATCAAGTAATAAATTTGAATGTGACAAAGAATGATTTTCTTAACCTTTATAAGCATAGAACTTGGGATTTAATTGAGGAATTTGATGCTTTCAATCTGTTGTCCATTCCTAGAAACCAAAATAAAGAAGTGGATAGGTTAGCTGCCTTAGGTTCCCACTTTGATATTCCAACTGATGTGCATAATGTTGAGGTATGATAGTATGTGAAGGTGGTAGTGAGGCCATCATTTCCATATAACAACACAAATTAGCAGGTTTTTGAAAGTGATGAGCATATTATAAACTTTTTGATGGAATAAGCTGAGTTTGCAATTGGAAACCAACAAAAATGGCAGTAATAGTATGATAACTAGATTTTACAGTTGAAATAAAATAAGGTGCCTAAAGGTTTGGTAACCTTAGAATCAATTTTTAATACTGATGATCAAGTTAGAAAGGATAAAGCCAACATGTCAGTGAAACAAGAGCACTATGAGCCCATAGAGATTTTCAGAGACAAGCTTCTGAAACTTGGCAAGGTATGTACAAAGGAAGAACAACATGCTTTTATTTTACTTTTCCAGGAGTTTAATGATATTTTTTCTTGGGAGTATGGAGATTTAAAGGGTTTTAACCCTGAGTTAGCTCAACACACTATTGAGTTGGAACCCAAGGCAAAACCAGTGAGACAAAGGCAAAGGCCTTTAAATCCCAAGCTGGAAAATCTTATGAAAATAGAGTTAAACAAGTTGATTGAAGGTAATATTATCTTTCCAATTAATCATATTTCTTGGGTTTCTAACTTGGTACCTGTTAGGAAAAAGAATGGTGATATTAGGTTATGTGTTGATTTTTGTGATCTAATATCACCATTCTTTTTCCTAACAAGTACCAAGTTAGAAAAAGAATGGTTATATTAGGTTATGTGTTGATTTTTGTGATCTAAACAAAGCCTCTCTCAAGGATCATTATCTATTTCCCTTAATGGAGAAGATTTTACAATTTATTTTAGGTTCTGATAGGTTTTCATTATTAGATGGTTATTCAGGGTACAACCAGATTTTAGTAAAAGAGGAAGATTAATTCAAAATTTCCTTTACTACCAAATGGGGTGCCATGGATTATAGAAAGATGCCCTTTGGATTGTCCAATGCAAGGGAAACCTTTCAAAGAGCTATGGACATGGCTTTCCAAGGCCTCATAAACAAGTTTGTACTTATTTATTTAGATGACATTACTATTTTTTCAAAGAATGCTAACAAACATTTTGATCATTTAAGGAAAATCTTTGAGAGATGCAGAGATTATGGGGTTTCACTTAACCCAAAAAAGTGATTTTTTTTTTCCATGAGGGTAAGCTTCTTAGACATGTAGTTTCCAAGCATGGTATTTCAATAGATCCATAAAGGATCACTTCTATTCTAGCTTTACCCCTACCAACACGCAAGAAAGTATTGCAAAGCTTTCTAGGTAGGATCAATTTTGTAAGAAGGTTCATTCCAAACATCATAGCTCTCTTAAAGCCTCTTACTTCAATGCTTAAAAAGAATATTCCCTTTAGCTGGACTAAGGAAGGTAAGAGAAGTTCTAAAGACATAAAGGAGGCCCTTGCAGCAGCCCCAACACTCATAAACCCAAATTTTGTTAAAGATTTTATATTATATGCATTTGGGAGTGTTGATACTATTCCAGCTATGCTTTGTCAACAGAATGAAGAAGGATTAGAGTAGACAGTGGCTTTCTTTAGCCAAGTTTTGCAAGATTATGAGGTGAGATACTCTTTTGTTGAAAAACATGTCCTAGTTGTAGTTAGAAGCCTTAAAAAATTCAGGCATATGCTTTCTAACAATAAAATTCAGTTGTTGGTTGCCCATCCTACAGTTAAAGATTTCTTTCTTAGCAAATAAATCAATGATAAGAGAGCAGGTTGGATAACTAAGGTAATGGAATATGGTGTCAATATCAAGGTTACTAAGTTGGTTAGGGGCAAAGGTTTATGTCAGCAGTTTGTTGGAAATGAAGAGAAAAGCAAAGAACTTGATGAGAAAATTGTGATAGTTCTCAAGAATGAGGAAAAAACTACAGATGCAGCTCCTTCCTCCAATTGGATTCAACAAATGATACATTACCTTCACACTGGTGACTGTTCTGGAGGTTTGGACAAAGAAAAAAGAAGGTTTTTTAGACTTCAAGCCATTCCTTATGCCCTCATAGATGGATTTTTATATAGGAAGGACTTTCATGGAGTTTTCCTAAGATGTGTTGAACCAAATCAGATTGATAAAATTTTGGAGGAGTTTCATGATGGGCCTTCTGGAGGTCATTTTGCACCTAGGAAAATAGCTCTTAAGATTATAAGAGTTGGTTGTTATTAGCCCAATTTTTTTAAAGATGCTCATGCTTGGGTTAGGAAATGTATGAAATGCTCTTTATTTTTAGGAAAGCAAAGGCTTGCAGACTTACCATTACACCCAATTCAGGTAGAACAGCCCTTTGCTAAGTGGGGTCTTGATTTTATTGGTCCTATTAACCCACCTTCAAGTGCAAGTCACAAATGGATATTAACATCAAAATATTATTTTACTAAGTGGTCAGAAGCTATGGCTTTGAAGGAGGAAAATGAGATTGCTATTTTAAATTTCTATCAAGATCTAGTAGCAAGGTTTGGTACTCCTAATTCAATCATTTCTGATAATGCATTGGCATTTGTTGGTTTGAGTGTTTTTGATGGTCTATTAAAAATAATATATTTATGAATACCTCGTCCAATTATTACCCTTAGGGTAATGGAAAGGATGAGTCTACCAATAAGAATTTGATTAGAATAATCAGAAATAAAATTGAGAATAATCAAAGGACCTGGGATGATAAATTGAAGCTAGCCCTTTGGGCTAATAGGATAACTCCTAAAAGAGCTACAGGTAATTCACCTTATGTTCTTACTTATGGCAAAGATGCCAAGTTTCCAATTTTAGTTGAATTTCCAACTTTGAATTTCATTAAAGAGCTAGAGATGTTAGAAGAGGGGCATGTGCAGGATCATCATGGAAAAAACAGGGCCCTTAAGTGCCGAAAAATTCAAAAAAATCAAAGTTAGGCAACTTGACATAAAATTTTGAATAAGTTATCTATATTATTTCAAAAATATGTAACAATATAATCTGTAGAAAATTGAATGTAGTTTCTAAACTACTAGGTTTATTTTTAAAAACAAAATCCATTTGGTGAAAATTTGAAATTTCAATACAGTAGTACTTAAATTTCAGGGAAAAACTAAGAAGTAGGTGTTTGTCTGGCCACCCTAACCACAATAAAATGATAATATTTTTTTATAATATTTTAGATATAAGTAGAGGACTCATGTTCAGATGTGATGCATATTTTTTTGTAATTTTTTTCCATGTAAATAATTAATTATGAATTTTTTATTACAACTTTTAAAAAATATAAAAACTCGCATGTCTGACCACCTTAACTTGGTCAAAACTTCATGAAATTCAATTTTTTTTTTAATCCTCTATTATGTGAAGCATAGAATGTGACACATATTTTGGATTCAAAAATTGTGATACTGTTTGAAAGCTATAGATTTTTTTCAATCAGCATATCAATTAGGACTTTAGTCGTAATTCAAACAGAAAATGAATAATAATTATTTATTAAATTAAAAGTAAAGCATAATTTATATTGGAGGAAAGCTGAGAATATCCTTTAAAAACCCTTTTCATTTCATCAATTTTGGGTAAAAAAAAAGTCGTCAGCCACATACCCTACACATACCCATCATATCGCCACTTTTGGCCCATCATAATCCTGCACATACCCAGAGGAGCCTATGGAAATTGGGCTTGCATAGCTGATGGAGTTAGAGGAGGTAAGAAAAGAAGCACTCAGGAATTTATAGATCCATCAAGCTCAAATGAAAAATATTTTTGATAGAAAAGCAGTACCAAGAGTGTTCAATGAAGGTGATCGTGTGTTTAAGTGGGATGAGATTAAAAGTAGACCTGGTAAGCATACCAAGTTTGATGCCATGTGGGACGTCCCTTATGCGATCACTAAATGCAAACAACATAATGATTTTCAACTTTCAAAGTTGTATGGACAGGAGTTACCTATCCCAGTCAATGGGATTCACCTCAAACATTGTTTCTGAGAGGTTAAGATTTGCAAATGTACTATAATTAGGTTAGTTTTTAGTTAATAAGTGATGTTTTCACATCTATTTCAGTTATGTTTTTGTTTTCAAGAATTTTTGTTGCAAAATTTGTTGGCCATGCTCTAAATAGAGCCATGGTAGTTATTTTCAGTTTTGTTTTGTTGTTGCTTTCTAACAGCTGAGTCACAGAGGTTTTTATGACTAAAAAGGACAATAATTGACTCCTATGCCCAACGGATAGGATTATACTACTAGTCTAGGATGCTTAGCAAGCAATCATATAGCAAAGGTCACCAAAATTTTACCTAATTGTTTTTTCATCCCAATCAGGTAGGGTTGGAACAGCAGTGAAGACTTAAGAGTGAAAGGTACACAAAAAAAATTATGTTATATTTTCATTATCATATACAAAGATTCCATAACATGAAGTATTTCAGTTTTCATAATGCAATTTTTTTACAGAAAGAGGAAATATTACACAAACTTTGCATAAAATAGTTGTCTTTTATTCATTTCACAAAAAGTATGCTGATAAGTTTCCCACACAAGCTGTGGGAATAACTGAAATGGTGCAACATAAAAGTAAATTATACATTTGAAGAGAGAAAAAATTATGAACACATGAAAGGAAAAGGGGTCCGTCATTTCCTGAATGATGAACCCCGATGTTGATCTACTGCATCTTCAGCTCCCTTCGTTGGTAAGCTCCAAAAATTCCTGCAAGAAATAGAGGAGATGATATTAGAGCTCGGGATTCCAATTCTCCTCATATGTAATATCAACAAATATACAACCTAATTATATGAAGCATTAAGTTAGTTGAGTAGTTATCACAAGTATCCAAGAAAAGTAGAGGATCATCAATCATCATAAGGCTTTGAGCTTTAATGTTTTATTAACTTGTTTGTTCAATGTGCAGGTATAGGTACATTTTCCATTGCAAGATTACTTTGTTCAACATTATAGTATGTGGAGGAAAATGTGGCTTTCACAAGGGTTGATCCCAGCATACTGTTCTCTTAGTTGCAAAAGAGGAATAAAGTGTAAATTTCATAAATTAAAATGGGTGCAAGTTATAGCAATCACCTACATGCCAAGGCAAGGAATTCATTATAATAATCAGAGTGGTAGAATTCATAGTACAATGCTCCAAGTCACTTTGGTATGATGGCATAGTCACTTCAAAAGAGACAATGAATAATGCACATTGACCTTGAAAAACAATATAAGGTACAGTTTGATGATACATGCCATATCTAGACTACAAGCTTCAAATGAAGCATTAACACAAGAAAAAGAAAGTAATATGTTGTGTAGTTCTATTGTTTAAAGGTTTTGAATCAGAACATTAAAATCAAGGAAATGAGTGATCAGCATTATACAAATGTAGCCCTGAGAATAAATGCTAAGGTTGGTGGGTTTAACTCTGTTATCTCTATAGAATATAATGCTTCTATACCAAGCATATCCTCATAGCCTATAATCATTCTTGGTATGAATGTTTTACATGGTTCTCCACTACATGGTGATACACAATCAATTTTGTTGTTGTTTCTTCTAGAGAATGATCTCTAATTTTGAAGTGCAGGGCCTCAGAGACAACCTAATCTCACAAGGTTGAGATGGTTGAAGCTCCATGCAATGCAAGTTCAGAGTTAGGTTAAGCATGAAAGCTCTAGGGTTTCAGAATGCGAACCGTTAGGTATAGAGAAAAATGACTAAATCCCAAAAATTGAAGTAGAAATAATAGAGGTTAGCAACAGTCTTTTGAAGATTGCGACAGTGCAAGTCACTGTTAGAATGAGCTTAAATGACACCATGTAGAAGGAAAGCTATAGAATGTGCTTAAAGTTTACAGAATAGGCCCTCATGTCTAGAATATTTAAAACCCAAAAATTTTAAAAACCCAAAATAATAAAACCAATGAAGGATTTATGAAGAAGATCCATTTCCTGTAGTGGGTTTTGTGACCTAGAAAGCTTGCAAAAAATGAGAAAACCACAACCCTCGAGTGTCGACATGAGCAAACCCTTGAACATTTGCAAAGGTAAAACCCAGATTAAAGTTGTGAGATGCTTACAAAGGTCAAGCAAAGAGAAAGGATTTCATTTTCTTTTAGAAAAAAGAATATTTATGCATCTTCAACCAAAATAAAGAGCAGAATACATGTAAAGACAACAGAGAAGCCGTGAGCAAGAGTTTTCCACCATTTCTTCCAAAAAAAATAAGAGAAATCACATGAAATGAAAGCTTTTCTTCTTTTTTTTAATAGAGAGCAAGAAAATAATCTTTCCTTGCACAGGTAATAGGAAAAAATGACATACTTTATACAAATGAAAGATTGTCATGCAGATCCAGTATGTATTTTGCACAGAAAGATCTCCAGACCTTCAAGTTGAAACCCTTGGTGGTGGCGCAACAACATGACAACATAAAAAGAAAGTGAAAAGTGAAATGCAAAGTATGAGGTTGAGTTTTCTCTTTTAGGGTTTCATATACCCTAATTTGGCCAACCCAACATAGGGGTATTTTTCACTTTTATTTAACAATTTTGCATAAAGATTAATACCTCTACCAATGTTTTGCAAAAGCTTTCAAATGAAATCAATTTTTCCCCTTTATTTTTGCATGAAGTTGAAACAAAATAAAAATGTAAACACTATTAAAGTAATGAATTATAAATTACTTTAATAAATATCATAAAATTACAAAAAGGTGAGAAATTCTATAACACATATTAAAGTTGATCTCAATTGATTACTTTAATATTTGTTTAAATTGTTTATCCTTGTCCTAAAATCATGCAAAATCATAATAGGAGTGAAACTGAAGCATTTGGCCTCTATTTTCAGTCAACTGAAGTAGTTTTGGAGTCTACTTTGGTCAAATTGCTTGAGAGGGAGAGTTTGGAGCAATTTTAGCTCAATTTGGATCAGTTTTGGCCCCCCTTTTCTAAGCTTTTCTCTTTTTCTCATGGGACAGATTTTTGGAGATATTTTGGAGTGCAGTTAACTGTAGTTGACTCACCTAAACTCTTTTGAGTCTTTTTTGTATTATAGGAGAAAAAACATAGGTTTTTTCTCAGTTCTTTCTTTTTTATCTCTTAGGTATTGCAGAGAGAAAGGGTTTTGTAGCTCAATTTACAATTTTGATATACCACAACTTTTAGTTCATTTTTTGAGATTTGTACAAGCATTTCCTTTTATCAATATAAAAAGCAATTTTTTTTCCTTCTCAAAATCCTTGTGTTGAGAATTTCATGAATGATTTGATTTAGTTTCTACAATTTCAGTTTTAAATCCTCAAATTAGGTCTCATTTAAATTTGTTTTCATGTAAGAATATAGAACTTATGCAGGTCATTGTCTTTGTTGATTGTTTCAAAGAGCTTATAGTTATGAAAACACTCTATTTTCCTGCAACAAAGTCTGAAACACAACCTCCCATTGAAACACTTTTGTATAGTTTGGTCGAAAGATTGAGTTGTGCATAGAATAGAATTGTTCTTTTGAGAGAGATTGTGAGTTTGAATAGAAAGTACAAATTCTTTTAATCATTTAAGTGCATCACCTCCTAGTTTCTATTTTTTCCCTTCTTTTAGTAATCATTCTTCTCTTTTCCCAAAAAATATTAGTTTCTTGGAGATCAAAAGGGGAACCAACCCATAATCTAGAGATTCACCTTCACTATGAGAAACCCGTAGGCTTGAAGGTGTTTCAATGTTACACAAGATTTTTGAGCCTCCAAGCTTAGCATCAGGGTGCAATCCTACGTGTTAACAATACCCTAATGCATCGTATTTGTTTCCTACATCAAAAAGGATTGTTAAAGATACGAAGCCTCTATGCAAAGCAAAAGAAACTCATCAGTAACTAACAACATCAAATTTCTATACATCATCCAAACATTTCTTCTAACTAACATCCATCCTACACATCACAATATCATTAGTACCACATGCATCCTACATCCACAATTTTGTCAATACATATCATGATGATAATAAAGCAATAAAAACATCATGTACCATGTATAGTCAAAATCCATCATATACATAATAAAACATCATATATCATGTAGATATATTGATTATCCATCCATCCATATCATATGCATACATCAAAAAAGTACAAAACATAAACATAAGCATATATACATCATCATCCATGATCATTAGATAATTAATAATGATGTTGAATCAAACCATATATATCTCATATATATCATCATAAAAAATGAGAATGTCAGGTACATCATCATATAAACATGTGTGATATCATAATACAAAAATACATATATACGATGCCTCGGTTGGGCCGATGAATGTATATAACAAATCATGTCTACAATATGAGTCTTTGAATAATAAACATCATAAAGATCAAGTATAAATATTCTACTACCTGGCTAGAGGAGGAGACCTCTGAGAACCCTGGCTGTGATGGGGAGAGGGATATGGTTGATTAGGCTATCTAACTGAATGCCCACCTGACTCAGCACCTATAGTCATGCTACACTCTCCAAAATGTGGTTGGCCCTAAGCTCTAGGTACAAAGGCATCATACACAGTCTAATAATATGTAGCCTCTCACATGCATTGATCTCTCTCTACTTGGAGGGCATCGCGCTCTGCTCTGAGGGTATCCCTCTTAGTTGTAATCACCTATACCTAGGCCTCCATAGCATGACATCACACACACTCGATATATCACTCTGCCCTAAGGCCATCCCTCTCTATTTTCAAGGTGACAACCTGAGCCTATGTGGCCTGTCACTGCACTACCTCTACATCTATAGCAGTTATCAACTGAACTATCTGAGCGACTGTTGCTACATCACTAGGTGGTGGAGGAGGACTCAAAACCTATCCATGATCCTACAAATCAGATCATCATGTCCATCCTAATGTCTGTTATGTCAGGCTCTATCCAACTATGAGCAACAAAAATCTGCATTTGTTGTTGCTCACCACAGCGACTAGTAATCCTTGCTCTCCCTATTATGGGTGTAACACTAGTAGGATTTGTGAAGCTTAAGGGAATACACCTAGCCCACCACTGATCATAGTTTGGTGTGGTCCTAGGATTTTCTTGTCCAACTAGCCATCCCCACCCAAACAAGACTTGTGCTCTGAACTTTGCAACGGCTACATCTCAATCTTCCTACAGCCCCCATACCCAGACCTCTCGAGTGGTCCTACCAAAATGAGCCTTATAACCATTTGCAAAATGGCCCCGTCTCTTGCTGAACTACTGAAAAACACAATCAAGAAGATATCTCTCTAATAGAGAATGAACATGACCAATAAGCCATTGAGTATGTCTACAATATGGTAACTTCTCCTATTCGTTAGGCCATGCCTCGCATCCCAACCACAGTCTCCAAAAAAAACTAGGCATGTCATCTATCACACAGTGCCAATAAGGTAGTTTCCCAAGAGAAGTGTAGTGAAGGAAGTCACCATATATGTACAAATATAGATCCTTTGGATCTCGATCCAAAATTCCATCAGGCCTAGTAACTGGGATGTGCTCCCAATCCCATATGTGAAGCAAGGTCACACCAACAGAAATGGATCTACCCCCTCGATACACAACCTCATGCATATCATTGTACAAATGTGCAAGGAGACACGGACCCCATGCATATCTACTTCCATGCTCAAACATCTACTCGATGCCCACACCCAAACCAATGAGAAACTGCCTTCCTTGCCTATTAAGAACGAAAAGCCCCGAAACCAAAGCACAAAGAACCAAGGAAACAGGATCGATACTACCCACAAATGGAGACAAGTCTATCTCTGCCTCCCAAACCTGAAGATGCCTAACACCAAGTACTCGATGCATGGCATGTGTACCCAACCATACATAGTATGTCACAAGCTCTCCATGAATAAGTACATGAAAGATCCTCCACACATCCTCTAGGGTGATGGTGGCCTCCCCAATCAGTAAGTGAAAGGACGAGGTCTACAAGTGCCACCTCTCCATAAGAGCAATCATCATAGCTCTATGACATCTAATCACAAGAATATAACAAATGCGTTGTAGCCCCACAACATCCAGCACATCATGCTCCAACTCATGAAAACCAGTGATTAGATCAAACAGATCGTGTGGACATCACTCCCTCGACAAAAGTGGTTTGAGAACTACCTGCAACCATTCAACCCATGACTTTAACAATTTTCTACAAAAACATGAAACAAACCTATGACAACAAAAAAATTGGCTTAAGATTCCAAAAAATGGTAAAATCAAAAACCTTGTAGTAAAAGAGGACATCTTTTTTGTAAAATTGAACAAACCAGCCAAAAGTTTTTGGCGAAAGCGAAAAAAATCAAAAGTGAAAATATTTCTCAAAAGTGATATTTTTTCACATAGGAAAAAGAAATGAAACAAAAAAGTCAAAAGCAAAAAATTAAAGCGAATGCAAAAATAGAAGCAAATAAATATGTCAAAAGTGAACATTTTAAGTAAGTGCAGGTGGAAAACACAAGTGTGGTCCATTCACAAATAGTAAAAGTGGTAAAAATGACTCAAAAGCGAAAAAAACATAATTCTACCGCTATCGACTACTTTGACTTTAGGCATTAATTACACAAAAATAGAAATTCAAAAAAATGAAAGGAAGTACATACCGAGGCACCAATGCTGGCAAGCCGTCCAAACTCACGAACGCATCCACGCGATGTGGGGCTCCTCAAATCCTCAACATAGATCCTTGACAATCGACAAATCAAGAAATCCAGAAGTAAGAATTTTCTATAGGATTAGAGTGCAAATAAGGAGAATTAAGCCCTAATTACCTATGTCAACCCTTGAAACCCTAAATTTTTATCTAGGAAACCTTCCTAGGTTGAATTAGGGGCTCTCGGGAACATTTGAACTATCAACGAGAGTCCTATAGGCTTAGTTTTTCATCCTCTACATATTTGAATTGAAAGGGAACATTGTCGTGAGCCTGACCTCAAAAGTGATTTTTTCAGCCAACCTCTCGAGGGGGTAGCCCAACATCCTACCATCTTTCCCCTGACCATTGGGGCACAATGGAGAAAATATTTTTTTTCAAATCTTGATCTTAACATCGAATTCTTTGAAACAAAGCAACCAGTACTTTGTCTCAAAGAGGGGCAAAATGTAGATATGTAAAAATGACCTAACACTTATCACACATCCTAAATGACATTTTCTCATTATTGGAATCATTATCACCTAATATCACTACATTTCACATCAAATATATCAAAAACCCTAATTTCTTTTATTAATTGAATAATATTACAAGGTAAAAGCACAAACCTATGTCACACTTTATAAAGGAATCGGCCAACAGCAAAAAAAATTCTGAACTACGACCACATAGAAGTAGTCTTTATGTTTTGAATTTCAAAATGATGTAAACTAATGAAATGTAGAAATTTTGATGAAGTTTATTCCTATAATTTTTCATTTTTTTTAAAAATTGATTTCATTATTTTTTTTATCAATTTAAGAACAAATTTTTGAATGTTGAACATTTCAGAAAAAAGTGATGTTCACTAGACGTCAAGGAACAAATTGAAAAAACTTCATTTTTCCCTAAATTTTTTTCTCCAATTAGGTAACTTCAATATCTAGTGCATTGAAAAAAAAAAAGAAGCAAATTTTGATGTATATTTTTCTCATAATATCATTTTAAAGTCAAACTTGTTATAATTTTATAGTTTTCATTGGATGTCAACTATTGTTTATTTTTTTTATCATTTTCCAAAAATAAATTATACTCTTTTGAAGACAACTCTCTCCTCTAGTGTACCATATATTTTTTTAAAAAAATTAATATATTTTACTTTTTTTTAATTTCTAATCGGCCTCTTTTTTAACTTTAACAACCTACTTGCATTATTTTAAAAATTAAATATATTGAAACTAATCAAAATATTTAAAAAATTACATATTTGATTCACCACTTCGAGCTCTACAAAAGGGTATATTTCTTTCTTGTAGAAAAATAATTCTAACTAAAGAAATACTTTGTTAAAGTTGAATGTTTTAGAAAACTCTAAAAAAGGTGAGTTGGTTGCCAAGTAGGAAGCCAACTAGATATGTTTGGTTGAGCCTGTTTCGGCCGAACCCCTCTCGATTGGAACCTGCTTGGCTGAAACATGACCAACCGACAGGTGGTAGGCCGAATTTGTTTAGGCCGAAAACTATCAATATATTTATTTATTTTTTAAATTTCAACAAGAAAATTTGGTAAAATACAAAGGAAGGCATATTTTGAAAAAGGAAGGCTTATTTCGAAAAATGAAGGTTTATTTCGATGATTTAGAAGACTTATTTTGACAAAAGAAGGTTTATTTTGACAACTTAGAAGACTTATTTCGACAAAAGAAAATGTATTTGGACAATAGGAGAGCTATTTTTGAAGGTACGTTGATATTCAACTTATAATTGATTGTCACTCTTTTCATGAGTGCATTTGAAGTTAGTTTTCACTATTTTTCATTTGAATATGGTTGAGAATTGAGATTATTAGGTTATGGTGTACACATGTACAAAGACCCATAATTTTGGATCATTCAAGTGCACCTACAAACTTGTACTATGAAAATTGTAAAAATATGTTTAACTTCACCTAGTGTGTTTTAGATAATCATTAAATGTATTATGTGATTCAAAGCTACTTCTCCCTTAAATTTATACATGAAATTGTTACATCTTATGATGATATTCCTTCTACATGTCATAATGATTAGATATTTCCATAGAGCCACATGTTATTATTATATCCTTCCTTATTTCATACATTATGATGTGTTTCACATGATCACCATTCTCCCATAGCTCATGTGAGACTTATCAATAAATTCATTTAGATATATACCTTTCATGATGCTTGGAATATGTAAATTGATGATCTACTTTGTTAGCCTAGATTATGTATGCAGATTCATGCTTCATCATCTTTTCTTACATTACATGATGATATCAAGCTTACCCATGACATTTAGAGAAACCACCTAATATGAGATATATGAATTAAATTCTTAGAGTTCATTATTATTGATCACCAATTCTATGTTCTTCCATTCATTTTAGATTGGCTTTATGAACATTTCCACATTCCTAGTTAGCATGGGGATGATGTGAAGACACCTTTTGTATTACATTTTGACATAAGAAAATTTAAACATGTGTTAAAGTTATGATTTTTATGTCACTTCTTCTTGGTATCATTTTCAATTTTTACTTTTTTTCTATTTCATACATGTATATTGTGACCCCCCTCACCCATTCTTCCATATACATTAATAATATATTGATGAGGGCCACACCACTCGAAACCCACACAATTCACAACAATAGATACCAACACTGAAGATGCGAGATAGAAAAATAACTCACTTTCAATTATTTTCTGGAAATGAAATTACAGATTCAAAACTTACATGCTACAACCTCGTGGGCTTGATTCATTACAACAAAATCAACTCTGAAATCAAAACATATATTATTCAAAGCCACAATCTGCACTAATGGAGCCACCTTCTACAACCCCCACTTATCCCTTTTTATTTTACCCAATAACCGCCCTCAAATGTTCTAGAAAGTGTAACTTTCACTTTTGTTTTGGCGCCAAAAGTCTCGTCCTTTGATTTCTTGCCTAGGAAAATCTATTTTAATGAAATTCACTTTTTAGAGGGACAACATTGTGAGGCCATAACTTTTAATCCGATTGTCTCATTTTCTATTATAACATATCACTGGAAAGCTCTCGAAGAGATCTACAACGTTGAACCCATTAGAGATTGGTTCGTCCACTTTTCAAACTATTTCGGGGCCTCTAAGGTTTTCATATCTGAATTTGAAGTTGCATTGGAGAAATTTCTCGGGATGAAAACTTTAATATCTCCCAAACCATGTGGGGTATTGAGAGGATTCTTTCGCAACTGAAAAAAAATTTCAGTTCTGCTCCTTGGGGTAAATTTTTTAGGTCCATACAAGCCCATTTAGACTGACTTACTAAAAATAGTAAGTGACCAATTTTTTCCTTTTCTGACTTCTAGTTGTCTTACACCCCTTAAGTGCCATCATGGAACTCAAAAAAACTAAATAAATTAAGGAAAAACAATTTATTTGGGTGATGCAAGATTTCCCTACACCACTGGATGCTCCTGCATCAGACACCCAGGGTAATTTGAAAAGTGACCCTATCACTTCTCAGGAGTTAGAGGAAAACCAAGATGGTTAACCTTAGACTCAAATAACCACGATGAATCTTCAATAGGCCTTCCTCTCCACTTCACCAAGTACTTTTCATATTGTCTATTTCTTGTGCTTCTACCCACACAACTATCCAAAATTTCTTCTATCTCCTCCTTTTCTATAGTAGGTGTTGGGATATTCCTCTATGCTTCTATTATTTCATCATCATTTCCTCCTTCATGATATTTTGTTAAATTTGAAATGTTAAATACAGGTGAAATATGAATTTCATCAGGAAACTCTACCTCATATGCATTTCCTGAATCATGCTTCTTCAAAATCTTGCATGGTCCAAACTTCTTCATCTTTAACTTGTTGTATGTACCAACTGGAAACCTTTCCTTTCACAAATAAGTCATGACTTCATCTCCTACCTGGAACTCCTTATAGCTCCTTTTTTGATCTGCCTTAGCCTTATATTGTGAGTTCATCTTATTAATGTGTTTCTTCACCTCTTCATGAAAATTCTTTAGGTTCTCACCAAAATATTTAGCCTCAGCACTACTCTTCTCCCCCTTATCCATCTTTCTCAGTTTAGAAGCAGTTCTTGGACTACTCCCATACACAATCTAGAATGGTGATTTACCAGTGCTCATGTTGATAGAATTTTTGTAAGAAAATTATACTTGTGGTATAATCAAATCCTATCCCTTGGGATTATCTCCTAATAAGCATCTAAGGAGGTTACCCAAACTCCTGTTCACCACCTCTATTTTTCCATCAGTCTGTGGATGGTGTGCAGAACTGAACTTCAAATCTATCTTTAACTTCTTCCATAACGTCCTCCAAGAATAACCAATAAATTTGGTATCTCTGTCTAAAACTATACTCTTTGGTAGACCATGTAGTCTCACCACCTCTCTAAAAAAAAACTTTGCAATACGAACAACATCGCTAGTTTTATGAGATGGAATGAAATGTGCCATCTTTGAAAATCTATCCACCATCACAAATATGGAATCATGCCCTCTCTGTGTACAGGTAATGGATGATACAATCCAGTATTCTGACTTGCTCCTTTTTCCATCTGACATACTCTGCAACTTTGTACAAAAATTTTCACATCTTGTTGTAATTGTGGCTAGTAATAATTGTCACTAACAAGAGCAATGGTCTTATCTCGACCAAAATTTCTAGCTAATCCTCCACTATGCTTCTCCTTGATTAGATTCTCTTTCATAGAACTCCTTGGAATGAACAATTGGCTTCCTCTAAACAACATCCCATCTTGGATTAAGAAATCCAACCATCTTGTCCTATCCAATGTAACAAGTTCCAAACAAGCCTTCCAAGCTTTTGCAAAGTCTTGATCTTCAGGATATAAAATCTTGAGTTCATCGAACCCAAAAACCTCTATATTCATCTCTATCAACAAATTTTTCCTTCTGCTCAAGGCATCTGCAACTTTGTTTGACCTTCCACTCCTATGCTTCAAAAAAAAAAGTATAACTCTAAAAAAACTCAACCCATTTTAAGTGCCTTTGATTTAACTTTCCTTGACTATTGAGATATTGCACAGCTTGGTGATCAGTATATAAAACAAATTCTTTTGGAAACAAATAGTGTCTCCATTTCTTCAAAGCTTGAACTATAGCGTAAAACTCCTAATCATAGATAGAATATTTCTTCTTAGCATCATTTAAATTCTCACTAAATAGGAAACATGCTTACGTTCTTGACTCAAAACAACTCCTAGGGAAATTCCACTAGCATCACAATGTACCTAAAAGACCTTATTGAAATATGGAAGTGTCAAAACATGTTGCTCTATAACTTTCTTCTTCAACATATCAAAACTTTTGGCTTCTCCTATAGTCCACTTAAACTTTTTTCTATCCCATCTCATTGCTTCAGTTAGAGGTGCACAAATACTACTAAAATTCTTAATAAACTTTCTGTAAAAACTCGCTAGACCATGAAATGACCTTACCTCTGTAACATTCCTTAGGGTAGGCCATTCAATGATAGCTATCACCTTCTCTGGAACCATTTTAAGACCCTTTGCTGAGACAACAAATCCCAGATACACCAACTCTCTCTTCACAAAACTATATTTATTCAAATTAATCAACAACTTCTCCTCCCTTAGCTTCTCAAAAACTCTTTGGATATGCATCAAGTGCTCCTCCAATGTCTTAATAAAAATCAAAATATCATCCAAATAAACAATAAAAATTTTTTCTAAAACTTCTTTCAATACCCCATTCATAAGCCGCATAAATGTGCTCGGTGCATTGGTTAGCCAAAAAGACTTGACTAACCACTCATACAAGCCCTCCTTGGTTTTAAAGGTTTTCTTCCATTCATCTCCTTCTCTAATCTGGATCTGGTGATATCTGCTCTTCAATATATCTTCTTGAAGTACTCAGCTCCACTCAAACAATCCATAATATCATCCATTCTTGACAAGGGAAATATATACTTGATGGTGATCTTGTTGATGGCTTTAGAATCTACACACATCTACCATTCCCCATCCTTCTTTGCTTCTAGTATTACAAATACTGCACATGGAGTCAAACTCTCTTTGATCAATCCCTTCCACAATAACTCTTGCACTTGTTTGTTCAACTCTTCACTCTCTGTTGGAGTCATTCGATGAGTTGTCTTATTCGACAAACTGGCTCTTGGAATCAAGTCCATCTGATGACTAATATTTCTTAGTGGAGGCAAACCTTTAGGTATGTTATCAAAAATAATAGCTTGAAACTCATTCAACAAATTTGAAACTTCTATAGGTACCTCGATAGTATCTTCTTTATCAATTCTATAGATCAGTGCAAAACACATATGCTCATGCCTCATACCTTCTAGGAACTTTCTTCTATCAACCAAACAAATTCTTGCATTACTGCATACCTTTTCCTCCACCTCTTTCAAGGGCTTCAACTTATGATGAACCCCATCCTTTGTCAAGGAATAGGTGTGTTGGTATTATGGAGCCTTGCAACATGAGCATGAAGTGTGGATTGTTTGTGTTGGTTGTTCTTATGTTGTCATTGATCTCAACATGGTGAAAACTATATGGGAAGTTTACTTGGTTTACCAGAAATTGTTCTCTGTCGATAATACTCTTTTGTGATGAGCCAGTGTGTTGGTATTTGAGTCCGGAATTCACCGAAAAATATAATATGACTCTAATCTCTTAACCATGTTATCATGACTCATTTAGACAACTATATCCTAGATCTTGACACATTTTTGGGTATGAGAATAAATTTATCTCTGACAGAGTTCAACTTTGTATTCTACTATTGTTCCTTGCTTGGTATATTTGCGTGGGAGACTCAGCATTTTCTTAAAGTGAACATTCTTATGTTGTGGTTTTGTTGGTAGTCTCTATGTCGATGGTATGATGATAAATTGATGTGTTCTCATATCTGAAAGGTGTTTGCTTTGAGGTTTGTTTGTTGGTTTGGAGAATTGTGTTCTATTCTTGGCTGACTTAGCGTATGCAATACATTATGGAGACTAGTTATGCTTTATGGATTTTAGTCGACTTGGTATAATGTACTACATGGATAAAATATTTAAATCATATATGGTGTCGACAAAGAGAGTTTTAATTTTTTTTTCATCTAATTAGGCTGACCTAATTGATGAATAAGATATACTTGTATATATATAATATTTTTTGAAGAGGAGATATATGGATGCATGAGTGTGTGTGTAAGAAGAGCAAGTAAGAAGTGGGTGTGCGAGTGTGGAAGAAAGGTGAAAGAAGATTCAAGCCTAAATGCTTTATCAATTGTGGATCAATGCAGATTTGTTGAGCAATTGCAGTACATGAGGTGGTACTTCATTTTTTGAGCTTCATTGGAATTGAACACTGCACATTGAAGGTGTATTCTATCAGTTCAATCTTTTGGTAGTGATCCACTATCTTTGTATCTTGGAAGTTAGCCATCTTTTGTATTTAGGCAGTGAGCCTTTTTAAGGATAGTGAAACCTAGCAGTGAGCCCTGTAATATCTTGTATCCTAATATAATATATTGTGAGTTAACCCTCACTGTAGTTTTTCCCTTCTTGGATTTTCCACGTAAAAATCTTGGTCTTCATGTGTATGGTTGCATTAATTTTTTTCCATTTTCTCTCTTGTTGATTCAGTCAAAATTGTGATAATGGTTAGTGTAGACATCGAAATTTGGTTTAAGCCTACGACTTCCATATTCTTCGTAATTCTTATTCTTCATGGTCATAATTAAATAATGTCAATTATTTAATTATTCATCTTAACATTAATTCTTCTATTGATTAAATAATCTTAATTATTTTATTAATTCATCTTAACATTAATTCTTCTATTAATTAAATAATTTTAATTATTTAATTCATTCACACTTTTCTTTATTCTACTTGATTAATTAAATAAACGTTTTTTATTTAATTATGTTACTAATTAACCTTATCCGTCTTGTCAAATTAAATAAATTCTTATTTAATTTATTCTTTATCATATTTCAACTATAATTAAATAAATTCATTATTTATTTAATTATTCATTTAAAATCCTTCATCATTTAATTAAATAAATATTATTTATTTAATTATTCTTCGAATATCGAGTCTTGAATTAAATGAATTATTTAATTCATTAATTCTATTTTAACACATTCCTCTATTTTAGATAATTATGTGAGTTATCTAAGTATTCACTTTTACTCGACTCGACATCTATTTTAATCGTTAGTCAACTATTGATTTAATGTAAAGTGGTTGTCTCGGTAATCTTTTTGTCAAGTCGTCAATCGCTCAGTTCTAACTCAATTGCGGTACATGCGATTAATTAAATATTCTTATTTAATTAATTAAGTGTTGTCGTGCATTCAAACAGAGTCGTTATAATCAATCTTCATCTTTGTCATGCAAAGATATTTCTTATGTTTTCGAATGCCAAACTAAAGATTAAATCATTTATTTAATCTTTAATTCTATTTCTAATTCAATCACTCATGTCATCACTATCGTTATCGAATGCATGTCTAATCAGTCAATCTCAACCATCTGTTGATCTTTCGATCTTGGCCTGTCGTTTGAATAATCAATTTTCTATAAATTGATGTCATTCTTCATTCCAATCTCTCTCGAATTTTGTAACTTTGGAGAGCACTTTGTCTTGAATCTTTGATATTTTGCTAATCACTATCTTAGGCTATACTTGCACGAACTTGAAAATATGAGGGCAATTATACTACACAAGCAAAATGGAGAAGGGCAATCGAGATGAATCATGGAAATACGTTTGAAAATTGGTGAGATTGTTCTAGTTTTAATTACGTTTTTATTTTCCCATGTTCTTTGTTGCTTAACATTTAAATTTGCATTCTAGATTTTAGTATTGTATGCATGTGTGCTTCTAATGATCTTCTTTGTTGTCTATTGTGCAAAGCTTTTATTCTATGTTACATTTGGTGAACCTGACGTGAAGACACCATCTTCGTGGATCCGTAGATATTTTATTTTCATTTTTGTAGGTTTTTCGTACAGAACGACGCATGTGAAGTTTTCTGCACCACAATTGAATTTATGAACCGCATCTGCCAGAAAAACGACGCAATTGAAGTTTCTGAACCGCAACTGAATTTACGAGCCGCAACTAAAAAATAAACGACGCATCTGACTGGTAACGAAACGACGCAATTGACTGGTAAAAATTTTATTTTCGTTTCCCACAATCTGAAATTTTCATTTGATTTTCGTGTTACTGATATCTTATTTTTTGAGTGTGGCCTTTTTGGAGTTAACAAGCTTTTTGCAGGACGATTGACGAAGACAATATTGAAAATTACTAATTAGTTTTTCTGCAGGACGTTTGTCGAAGACCCTAGTTAAATTTGAAACAAATTTTTTGGTAGCTTAGAAAATCTTTCGTTTTGGTTAAAATTAACAAGTGTCTACTATGTTTGGTGCGAAAGCACAAGTTTGGTCACCCTTACGACTTGGTATATCGAAGTATCCTCTCCCCTTGCGCATCCGTGCGATCCTGGGTGTAAGAGAAACAGTTACCAACTCTAGAACTTGGGCCTGTTCTGGTGGGAAAAAGTACTCACCCCAGGACAACTCAAACCGGTAGCACCCTAAACCCGAGGGACTTCCATCCGGTATACAAAAGTGGGTTCTTGGGGAAACCCCAAGAATCACGAGTGTGGTTCCGACGAGATGGATCCGAAAGGGGACTCGTGCCGTATGGATCACACCCCACGAACGGAATGCCCGAATTAAACACCTTTTTGTTTTAGAGACCAACCTATTTATGGCCGTTGCTTGGTATTAGTGTAGGGTACAGTATCATGCCCGAAGATACTCACTACCGATCCCCTTGAGTAGAGATAGCAGTTCTTGGGAGGTCATTGCCCAAAGAATTCAAAATTGGTGTGCTCAAAAGACGTTAATGAGCTGTGGAGGGGAGCCAATGCCACCAAATTCCTAAGCTATCCGCTCTCAAGAAGGAAAGGTGTTCATCACCAATCCGGGGTATTTAGGTGGGCTATACCAAGTATACAAACCCTAGGCCTTTGGCCTATTAGGATGTGCTTGTATGTTGTCACTTTAAAACGTTCTTGGAGTCCAAAATCGAAATTGAAAACACTTTGCCTTACGATTGTCTTTGATTGTAAGAATTTGATCACGGAAAATGGAGTTAGTTTAAATTTCATGTCACTAAAAATTCACAGAGAGTCGCAACTGTTCACCAGAAACATGCATCTGATTTTTAGAGTCGCATCTGTTAGGTTTTGAGTCGCATCTGTAATTTCTAAGTCGCATCTGTCAGTTTGGCTCACATCTGATTTATAAAAACCACATGCATTAATTCTAAGTCGCATCTAATTTTTTAGAGTCGCATCTGGAAATTTTGAGGCGCATCTGTCAGTTTAGGTCGCAACTGTTAAACTTGAACCACATCTGTTAATCCTGAGACGCATCTGTCTGATTATCAAAAAACCAGAATTCACAGTCACTGTCCAGTCAACACAATTATACCAATTTTAGTTGTCTTCACACAAACAGTCCTTAAACAGAAACCTGAAACGATTTCCTCAATTTTGCATCATTTAGGTTCATTTAGTTGTTACCATAGTTTTCTTCAGTTAAAGTTTAGTTTCATTCTAGAGTACATATCACCTTGCATTAGATTTCTAGAAAGGTCACTTTTACGAACTTTAGGAGTAGTCCACCATCTATACTCTAGAAAAGTCATAGTGTCAACAAAATTTGTCATTGAACCTAGTCTTATCATCTTATACTTTGTCCTACAGAGAGTCATCCTAACTCATCAGTCTAGTTAGGAAACTCAACTTGTCTTTGATCTTCGTCCTACATTGGTTCCTTGACTTAGCTAAATTGACACCGTGGTTTGACTTTAGGCAGTTGGTACCTTCATCTTGGGTTTATAGAATTAATCACTTTAGGGTCTTTCTTAGACTTTTGCATCTTTAGAGTCTAGACTAGTGTCATCATAGGACATCCCTTATTTTGCATAAGAAAATCCCAAAAACATAGACTAAAGTCATACTGTTCATACATATAGTCTTGCATTTCCCACATATTGAGCTTGTCTTACATGGTTGAAACTAGGTCTAAGAGAAGAGAGAAAGAAAACATGTCGAACCCAAACGAGTTCATCAATCCATTTTCTTCAAGACCTCATAAGACTCTATTAGAAAAATTCACCACTAGAAACACTCAAGGACATATTGTAGTAGAGAACATAGAGGCCGCCGCACAGGACCTTGAGTTTGCCTCTTTTGTAGATGAGTACCTAGCAAATGATTGTCAACGGTTTTTAGGAAAATTGCTAGCTGAAGGTGCTACCTTACCTCCAGGATTTGACATTAGCACCTTACAAACTCAACCTACATAAGGGACAAATACCACGACTGCTAGTACTACTATACCTCAGGTCAACACAACTATGCCATCTAGCACATCTACACAGAGTACAACAGTCCATGCGTCCCCATTTGGTACATCTAGCATGACATCGGGATTTAATTTCACTACAGGGGCTTCATCATCTACTCCCTTTGGTCCTCTTGTGGGGAGTAAAAGACCTAAAATGTCAGCCCTTACATCTTATGTCGGTGTCACAAGTGCACAATCAACAACGTACCTACTGCTAGTATCATGAGTACTATACCACAGTCGATGGCCATACCTAGTGCTAAAGTCACTAGTACTATACCACGGATTACACAAACAGGAGGCATTCCCTCCTTCCAATATGGAAATCAAAATCCATTCTTCCAGACTAGCAGTCAGAATCCACTTACATCGATTCTGAATCAGAGTCCTTTTTCACAGATTGGTAGTCAGAATCTGTCCACACATATTCCAAGTCAAAACCAATTCACATCGATTCTGAATCAGAATTCCTTTTCACAGATTGGTAGTCAGAATCCGTCCACACAGATTCCAAGTCAAAACCAATTCACATCGATTCCGAATCAGAATCCCTTTTCACAGATTGGTAGTCAGAATCCGTCTACACAGATTCTGAGTCAAAACCAATTCACACCAATTCTGAATCAGAATCCTTTTGTCCAAAGTGGTACTCAGAATCCGTTTACACAGGTCTCAGGTCAACACCAATTTGTGCAGATACCAGACCAGAACACATTTACCAACGTTCTGACTCCAAATCCACCTCAAATGCCAACGTTCAATTGAAACCCATCCCGAGACTTTGGATTTCAGAATACATACATCGATCCGCATAATCCTCCTAGCACATCTTTGACCCAAGTTGACGTCCTACAAACACAAATGCACGCATTACAAACGCAGATGGATAACATGTCAGTGTCAACGAAGAAATCATTTTCAACAAAGGACATATGCCCATTCCCTTTTGATAGATCATTATACATGACACCTTTCCCTCACGGATATGTCATACTGAATCTTCCTAAGTACAATGGCAAACGCAATTTAGTAGAACATATCAGGGAATTTTCTACCATATGCATAGATGTCGCTTACGACCCCACGTATCTTATGAGACTATTTCCATGAAGTCTTGTAGGAATTGCACTAGAATGGTTTTCGGGTCTAGATTCTGGCATTAGATCATGGGGGGAACTAGTTGAGAAATTTGTGGAGCAATTCTCCTTCAACATTGACCATGAGATAAATATAGCAACCTTGTGCCACACAATGCAAGATGAAGGGGAAACATTCATTGCTTTCTTCCAGAGATGGAGAACTATTGCTAGTAGGTGTCCTGTCGAGATACCCGAAAAACAAAAGGTTACAATGTTTCAAGAAAACCTTCATCCAAAACTCAGGAGTAACTTAAGGGTACATTGTTGCATATCTTTTTCAGAACTAGTGGAAAAAGGGGTGATAATAGAGAAGGATCTTATTGAAAAGGGTGAAATCAAAATGACAACATCCAATAGAAACCCAATCGTACAAAACACCCCCACTGACAGAAACAGATTCTAGTCTCGCAACAAAAAATGTCACCAATGATGGGGTGGTTGATGCCAAAACACTACAAGCAAGACCCCTCCTCACATTACAAGGACCTCATACTTTTTCCAACACGCTTAATGCTGTCAATCAACCTCCCAACGTGGTCCAAAATACTCCACGTCCACAACCAAGGAGATTTCAAAAACGTGAGTTCACTCCCCTAGGGGAACCCATTGAGTCGGTGTTCAAACAACTGTTACAACACAACCTCATACAACTACAGGAACCAAGACAATACGATCCAGGACAGTTTAAAACAGCTTGGTGGGATGACAATTCCTTTTGTGACTATCATAGGACTAAGGGACATAACCTACAAAACTGTCGACAACTGAAGAATATCATACAGGATCTTGTTGACAAGAGAATTATTGAGGTTAGTGGGAAAAAACAAAAGACATCCAACACTGATCATCAAGTCTTTTCAGACCCACTACATGACCATGGGAAAGGAACTGTCCCCAGTTCGAGTACTAAGACCAATATGTCAGCCAATTATGCAAGTATCAAACATGATTATGATAGTGGCAAAATCATTCATTGCCTTTGCGCCGCCGATGAAAACATCAATACCATTACTATCAATGCTAATCCTGAATGTGCAGTCAATACTCATCGTACTAAGTTCGTTATCCAAGGCCCTCCATCGCAGCAAACATCGAAACCTTCCAAGTTACAATATAACCTACTTGACCAGTTGGGGAAGACCCCAGCCCAAATTTTAATCTTGGAATTGTTGCGTATTTCACCCGAGCATCGATCTATCCTCGATGAGGCTTTACAAAATACCACGGTCCCTAATGACCTTGATGTCAATCGTTTCCAGGAAATGGTGGGCTACTTCACCAATAATCACCATGCCACGTTCTCTGAACAAGACTATGCCACAGAAAAGATGAACCACAATGACCCTTTACATCTAGAAGTCCTTGTTGATGACACCAAGGTTAGACGAGTTTTGGTAGACGGAGGAGCAGGGTTAAATCTATGCACTTTAAAACTAATTAAGGCATTAGGTATTTCAGAAGCATGCATAGACACCACTAAGAGTATTATCATTAAGGCTTATGATGATGAAGAAAGAAAATCAAAGGGGGTGGTAACACTTCCTATCAGAATTGGTCCTGTCGTGATGGAGACAAAGTTCCAGGTCTTGGATCTCACCCTCCCTTATAACCTTTTGCTAGGTAGACCATGGATTCATGCCATGAAGGCAGTCCCTTCCACGTATCATCAGTGTTTAAATTCCCTTACAATGGCACCGAAATAACTATCGATGGTGATCCCGATCCTTTCCAGTATTGCACCAATCTAAAGGAGATCCCTCAACGCCAAGTACCAATCAACCAAGAGGCCTCATTGTCTAATCCATCTTCTTATGTTGACCAGTCCACACTCACTCGAACATCTGTTTCACCCTCACTTCCTACCACTCCTAGGGTCGAGATCCAAGACAAGGGTTGTGGAGAGTATTACATGAGGACTTCTTATTGTGTTAGCCATTTGGTTCCTCCTAAGTCATATGGTTTACCTGCAACAGGTAGGGGACAGTCCATGATCACTATACATGTTCCCCCCACAACGACTTTCACTAAATGGGGTGAATTAAGTAAAGAGGTTGTAGATACGGAAGATGTCACTTCCTGGCTGTATAAGGAAGATAATCGGGAACCCCTTTCGCTTGCTCATATTCCTACAAGTCTATATGGAAAGGGTTTCAAAATCATGCAAAGCAAAGGATATGATGGACAAAGTGGTTTAGGCTTAAACCAAGATGGCAGAATTGAACCAATATTTGTTTCTCAGTGGCCAAAAGGAGTAGGGCTAGGGTTTCAACCGATTCAGATTGGCATTCCTAGTACTCCATTACCCTTACTTGAGGAAGTACGTGCTTCAGACGATATTAAGACATCTCACGAACCAGTGGACCTAAATCACTGTAACTCCCCTGACTCTAATGATTATGAGTGGGACTCCTTATCCTCTACTTCTTCCATGGACCTTGACAAGTTATTTGGAGAACTTGACTTGATGTTAAGTTCCTCACCCAATCCTTTAAATTCCTGTCCACCAAAGAAAATGACAAAAGAGGAGTGGTTTAAACACTACTATTGGGAATCACTTGATCCTACCTCTTGGCAACCTGAGCCATCTGTTTCTGATAGTCAAACCCTGGCGTTAGGCCCACCTATTCACCCACCTAGACCCAAACCCAAGAGAAAAATAGACTTGGTACAAGGTTTTTGTAACCACATGAATAATTCAATCCTTACCTTCACCCCATTAGACTTTGATAACTCCGATGATGACATGCCCTTAGTCTACCCCCAGCTCATTGATTGGGATCAACAAGACGCACCCATCTTAGACACTTTCGAGAACGACGAAGCAATAGCCAAGTTCTTGGGATTACGAGAAGGCATACCTAATGGGGATCATAAAGCTGGTTTTACAATTGACTTGGACAACAAAGCATATTTTTGGGAATCTGTTCAACCCTCCAATCGCAAAAGTGAGAAAAACAATAAACAAAATAAAAAAGATGAGTCTCTAGGTGAAAACCGAAAGGCACCTTTAGACAATGAAAAAGTAAAAAGAAAGGATGTATCCGAAGGTGAAAACCTCTCTGAGGCACCCAAGGATGGAGGTTTGAACATTCTTCCCATTACACAGGAAAAGTCACACATGCTTGTTGAAGAAACCGTAGAAGTCAACATAGGCACAAAAGAGAATCCTCGACTAGTTTATTTTGCAGCGTCATTGACAACAGAAGAGAAGCTTGCGTTCCACAACTTCTTTGCACAGAGACAGATAAATTTTGCTTGGTCATATGCCGACATGCCTAGGTTGGACCCTGAACTTGTTCTACACCATTTTCCTTTACAACTAGGTGCCAAACCAATGAAACAGAAGTTGAGAAAAATGCATCCACAGATTGCTTTATTAGTCAAGGCAGAACATAAGAAATTATTAGACGTTGGTTTTATAAGATCAATCGACTATGCAGAGTGGATTTCCAATCTTGTACCAGTCACTAAACCAACTGGGGGCATCCGCATCTGCATTGATTTTAGAGATATCAACAAGGCTTGTCCTAAGGATGACTTCCCTTTGCCTAACATAGACATGATAGTTGACATGACAGCAGGATATGAGATGTTGTCCCTTATGGATGGATTCTCAGGATATAACCAGATCAGAATTGCAACTGAAGATCAACATAAGACGACTTTTACTTGTCCTTGGGGAACATATTGCTGGAATGTTATGCATTTCGGACTCAAGAATGCAGGAGCAACATATCAACGTGCCATGACTACTATCTTTCATGATTTAGTACACACTTGTATGGAGGATTATGTCGATGACCTTATTGTAAAATCCAAGACGAGGGCAGAACACTTACAGGTTTTAGACAAGATATTTCAGAGGCTGGAGAAGTATAATGTGAGACTCAATCCAAAGAAATGTGTGTTTGGAGTCAAGTCAGGAAAGCTGTTAGGTTATATCATTTCTAGACGAGGCATTGAAGTAGATCCTGCTAAGGTGAAAGCAATCATGGACATGCCACCACCCAACAATCTTAGTCAACTAAGAACATTACAGGGAAGATTGCAATCTATTAGAAGGTTTATAGTGCAGCTAGCAGACAAGACACATCCTTTTCAACATCTACTTAAGAAAGGAGTACCCTTTGCATGGACAGCTAAGTGTGGAGAAGCTTTTCAACTGATTAAAGAATATTTACTCACACCACCCATCTTAATGCCACCTGTTGAAGGAAGACCATTGATTCTTTATATTACAGCAACCCATTCATCACTCGGAGCATTGCTTGCACAGAATGACGATGAAGGTCATGAAAGGGCAGTCTATTAAATTAGCCGAACTTTGGTTGGTTATGAGCTCAACTATAGTAACATTGAACGTGCCTATCTTGCAGTAGTATTTGCTACCCAAAAACTGAGGCATTACATGCTAAACCATCAAACAATGCTGATTGCTAAAATAGACCCTCTGAAATATCTTCTCAGCAAGGCAGCATTAACAGGACGACTGGCCAAGTGGGTTATGATACTTAGTGAGTATGATATCCAGTATGTAGAAAGGAAAGCTATTAAAGGATAGGTCATTGCTGATCAGTTAGCTGACGCACCCATACAGGAAGATCACCCATTAGTTGCAAACTTTCCTGATGAGTTCATATTCACATTTGACACAAATACAACATGGAAACTATACTTTGATGGCTCACATACAAATCATGGTTCAGGGGCTGGTATACTGTTTATCACACCACAGGGTGATTCCATCCCTAAGTCATTCAGGATTGCATTTCCATGCACTAACAACATGGCAGAATATGAAGCTCTAGTGACAGGGTTACGCATGGCAGTCAAGTGGAAAATTAAAAACTTACAAGTATATGGGGATTCTCAACTAGTAATCAGACAGGTAAATGATGATTATGAGACTAAGGATGAGAAGCTTGCTCCATACAAGCTCATGGCTGATAGATTTAAAGAGTACTTTGACACAGTTAAGTTTCATTAGATACCTCATGTTTTAAACAGGGCAACAGACGCTATGGCTACAATTGCATCACTTCTTGATATTCCTAACAACGTGCCTAAGTTTGAGTTCTTGGTGGAACAGCTTTTGGTCCCAGCCTACGATATCCCAGATTCTGAAATGGTGTGTAACATCGTTGGTCCCGATTCCCCATGGTACAAAGAAATCTATGATTACCTTCATGTCAAAGTTATACCCATTGGCCTATCCAATAACCAACGTAGGACATTCCTCTGCAAGTCACCCAAATACACCATCATCGGAGACACCCTATATAGACGCGCCCTAGATAATACCCTACTGAGATGTCTTGATTCTACTGAAGCACAAGCAACCTTGCGTGGGGTGCATGAGGGTATATGTGGTTCACATTCTAGCGGTCCTACCTTAGCTAAAAAGATTATGAGACTGGGTTATTATTGGCCTACTATGGAAAAAGATTCATATGTCTTTGTAACGAAATGCTGCCAATGCCAAGTTCATGGAGATTTGATACATGCCCCAGCACAGGAGCTTCGTCCTATCACGTCACCATGGCCCTTTGCCCAATGGGGACTCGACCTCATAGGTAAGATCCACCCCACATCATCTAATGGACACAAGTTCATTATCACTGCCACTGAGTATTTTACGAAGTGGATTGAAGCCATTCCTATGACATACATTACCGGCACACAGATTTCTAGATTTATCCTGAACTATATCATCTGTCGGTATGGTGTCCCTCAGTCCATAATCACTGATAATGACCGCCCATTTAAGAACCAAGAAGTCCACCACCTGTGTGATCAATTTCATATCCAACATCACTTCTCCACTCCATACTACCCCCAAGGTAATGGCCAAGCGGAGGTGTCTAACAAGACCATCATTTGAATCCTCAAGAAGACTGTCAATGATGCTGGTCATGACTGGCATTTACAGCTTAACCCTGCCTTATGGGCCTATCGCACAAGTATCTGTACCCCCACTGGTGCTACCCCATATTCACTTGTTTTTGGTTCTGAAGCCATTCTACCTATTGAGGTCGAGATTCCTTCCCTAAGGATATCTTTGAAAGGCCACATTGATGATGAAGAGTACCGAGTGTCGAGACTCCATGAGCTAGAATTCTTAGATGAATGAAGACAGAAGGCACTAGACCACCTCCAAGCATATCAGAATCGCCTTCGTCGTAGCTATAACAGGAGGGTCTTAAACAAAAATTTTGACATTGGTGACCTAGTTTTAATGGAGAGCCCAAGGAATCAAGTAGAAAGAGAAAAACCAGGAAAGTTTGAACCTAACTGGTTGGGACCTTATGTTGTTACAGAAGCTTTTGGATCAGGAGCATACCAACTCTCTACTCCTGAAGGCGAACTATTGTCCTCACCAATCAATAGTATGCATCTGAAGAAGTTCTACGCATAGCTTCTGGGAGCCTTTGTCTTAATTAGCAAAGATACAAAAAAAAATCAAAAAATCAAAAAAACCGTTATCAAGGTGAAAACCTGGCAAACAGGCATCTTCCTAACACCAAAAAAATTAGATAATATGGAAAATAGTAAAGACAAATCATTCGTCCAATGGTGAAAACCACTTCGGTGGCGCTTTGGATAAGTACCATGGTGAAAACCTTGCAAACAGGCGCCATGTGTACTCAACTCTGCTCCTGTGTCTACTATTAATCTAATCTATCTTGTACATATTCCTATCAGTGTATATATACCTACATTGTACATAGTCCACTACCCTGTACATATTCCACTACCCTGTACATAATACCTATCTCTGTACATATCCCTTATCTTTCCTGTCCATCATTTGTATATATTATTCATAATAAGTGGTAGTCTTTCCCATAACTTGGAACGATTGACATCGAGTGCATTTCATATCCCCCGTTTTACCCTATTCATAATCGATTGGTCTTATACTCGACTGGGGGCAAACACTTGACATGTGTCATATTGGTTCTTACATTGGCTGTGTTGAAGACGTAAAACCATAGAAAAATCCAAAAACATCACAAAATGACCTGAGAAAACACAAAAACATCAGAAAACTTCAAAAAAAAATCAAATCAAAACATTTCGAAAATCCAAAAACAGAGTCAAGGTCAGTCACACTTGTTAGTCTTTGTCGTTTGTCGAACTACATTGCCTCTGCGACTAGACGTAGGCAAGGCCATCTGCCGATGTGCCTCTGAGGCATTAGGTCAGTTCGTTTAGGTTTGTCTGTATAAATTCTTGATTTTAATCCATATGTCTATATGACAAGGTCATTGGTCATGTCGAACTACAAGGTCTCTGCGTGTATAACGTAGGCAAGGCCATCAATCGATGAGCCCCCAAGGCCACACTAGGTCAGTCCATTAGGGTTCGTCACATTCACTTTCACACACATCTTTTATTTTGTAGTCAGTCTTGTCGGTCGCAGTCAAGTCGAACTACGAGGTCTCTGCATGTATAACGTAGGCAAGGCCATCAATCGATGAGCCCCCGAGGCCACACTAGGTCAGTCCTTTAGGGTTTATCGTCACACACAGTCAATTGTCCACACATCATATCAAGTCATGCATTAATCTGGTGAACAAGTCAGCAATGTCTCTAAGTCAAATCAAACAACTGGCCAAACAAAACAATCAAAACAGATCAACTACCGTCCGCTACAGGATGTGTCCTTCTTGGAAACGGACGTTATCAAAACAATCAACCTATGTCTTATACAGGATGAGTCCTTCCTGCATAATCGACAAGGTCAAACAATCAAAAATAGCCTTACACAAGTTATCACATCAATGGCATCTGACTCAATTTCTTATACGATACATGTCTTTCTGAAACCAGGCTTTGTCATGCCTTATACAGATAGTCATAACATCAAAACCAGACTCACAGTCCTATCCGCTATGTGTATCTCCTGAAATCAGGTTCTATCAGTCAACAATTCAAACAAATAAATCATGTTTTGGCAATTATTTTATTGGCTTTTTGACTTTATGGCTTATTTATCTTATCATTTATCTTTGATTGATGACTAGGATTCATGTTACTAGCTTTCTCAAGGATGTCCCATGAAGGATTTAGAGAAGCAACGATGTATCAGGATTCTATTTTCTTTGACTGTTGTCTGTCTACTATCTTTTTTATTTGATTTTGAGTCATGTTACTAGTTTCCTCAAGGATGTCCCATGAAGGATTTAGAGGAGCGATGATGTTTCATGACCCGTCTTTTCTTTTGTTTGTTGTCTGTGGTTTGTCCTGACAAAAAGACTGGGGAAACTTGTGCCCTTAGTATGAGTTAATGACAATCCTTGTCTGCGACTGTCTATTATCAGCAAGTGGATGACCTGGCACACCTTGATCTATGTCATATCATGGTGTTTCTCTCCATTTGTATTAGTCCTGCCCAATGATGATAAAGTGCAATACCTTTTGTGATAAAGAAAAATATCAAAGATTCCTAATACTAACATTTATCTTCCATCTTTTCATTCTTTGTCAATCTTTCTTTCCGCACTAACAGTTCTTCTTTCTTGCATTATGACGGAGTCCTGTGACACAAAATAGTATACATCATCCTGCATCAACATACATGTTAGAAACATACATACATATAGGCATATTTCATATTTAGATCATCATGGAATAATAGACAATAATCATCATTTAACAGTGCATATCATAAGCATTTCTGTAAATACATGCATCACATTACATTTGTATAAACATCATAAAGTACATACAATCATCCATCACATAGGCATGTCATATAAACATCACATGTATAAATAATAACTGCGTAATCAACAAATAGAAATGCATATCATCATAATCGCTGCCAAAATCATGTATATATATTGCTCAAAAATGTGTCACAACACAATGTGATAATGTATCACAAGTACATGGAAGCCCGTAGGCTATAAGCTCAAAATACAATGAATCTCAAACAGTATCTCTATCCTGAGCTGCCACTGCCATCATGCCGGGAGTGTGTGGGAGACTGATGCTGGGAACCTGCTAATCTCTTAGCTGTGGGAGGTCTGTCATAGGGCCCTCCTCTACGTGGCTGATCCACCCCCTCTGTACTAACTGTCCGCGTATGGGTCCTGGTCTGAGACCTGCTACTATGTGTCACTGAAAAACTGGGAGCCCGTCTCTCTAGGGGAACCTCTGCCTCATATAAATCTTGGTAATACCTCTCCCTCTCTCCAGCTCTGACCAACTCTCTGGCAAACGCTACTGATGGTCCTGTGCATAGTGACCTGAGCTCTGTGAACCTCTGCTCAATCTCCTGCCACCGGGCTATGGCCTGATCCCTGTCCATCAAGGCTCTGTCTCTCTCTACCCAATAAGCATCCCTCTCTGCCATCAATACTCTCATCTGCTCCTCCAAGGAGGCAACCTGGGCTCGTAACATATCTATGTCGGGCACCTCTGCCTCTATCTCATCCTGACGGACCCTGTCTCTCCCATCCTCCTCCTCGTCTAGCTCCTCAAGGATCTGATCTCGGATCTCCTGCTCATGATCATCCTCCTCCTCATCATCCTCCTGGTAGGCGCCTAGCAATCCAAGAGCATCAAGCTCTACCTCCTCTCCACCTGCCTCCTCAACACCTCCCTCCTCTCTGCTTGCCTCCTCGGCACCTGCCTCTACCTCTGCTGGGATGTCAGGGATGTCTGGGATCACTACCTCTGCCAGCTGCTCCTCCTCACCACCTCTGGCCACATCTAACATGGCCACATCCTCCTCTCCTCCTCTCTCCTCCCGAATCGGTGACAAGGCTGGTCCTCGTCCCCACCGACCACGTCTCCCTCTCCTGCCTCCACGGCGGCCACCTCTGCCATCATCCCCTCCATCACCACGGCCTCCTCTGCCTCCTCTCCCTCTGCCTCGCCTGCCTCTGGGACCTCTCCCACGCCACTCTACCGGTGCTGGCTGCCCTGGATCTATCAAGGGAACCGGCCTGTGTACTGCCCACCACTGATCATAAGCTAGCGTGGTCCCTGGATCTGCTGGTCCGTCCCCCCATCCCCATGGCTGTGCCTGTAAACCATCAATATCCGCCTCTGTAGTGGCGACTGGAATCTCTGGTCCCCATAGCAATACCTCACGTGACGACCTGGCAAACTCGGCTCTCCCTCGAGGTACATCCTGTACCTCTCCATACTGTCTCAGTACCCGGTCTGGCAACTGTCGCTCTATAATGTGCATATGGGACACTGTCCGTCCCACCAAATACTATGTCTGTCAACAAAAGGGAAAATGCTCGCCCTCATCTGACCACACCTCGCAGTCTAGGTACGGTCTCCATGTAAACTCCTGCATCAGGTCTATAGCGTGTCTAAAATAGCTCGTGTCTCCAATATGGTGCTGTGTGGTGGCCCCCGCATAACGAAAGGTGTATGGCGCTCCACGAGCTAGATCTACTATCACAGGTGGTCTAAAAATAGCAATATGCTCCCACGCCCATACTATCAGGAGTGTGGTACTGCAGCTCATCGATTGTGCCTCTCTATAGGCAATGTCATGCAAGTGGAAGTACAACATCCCAAGCACACACGAACCCCAGGCATATACGACTCAGCGCTTAAGCATGCCCACAAACATCTCCCCCCATCCCACAGGGAATCCATGACCACGACGGTCAGGCAGTACAATACCACCTATCAGTGTCGCTACTAGACAGTCTAACTGTCTATATCTCTGGGCCAACACCCGCCATCTGATCTCATAGTCATCCACCCCTAGCTGTCTAACGTCAGCGTGGGGGTAATATCTGCACATCTCAG
Organism: Sequoia sempervirens; assembly: GCA_007258455.2. NCBI lineage: Eukaryota > Viridiplantae > Streptophyta > Pinopsida > Cupressales > Cupressaceae > Sequoia > Sequoia sempervirens. The sequence continues at coordinate 97,586,338 of VDFB02000015.1, forward strand.
CTATACCCCTCTAGGTATCATAGACTACCCATGTCCCTCTAATAGGTAGTCTCAATATCCTATATACATCCTCTAAGGTCACCGTCGCCTCTCCAGTCAGAAGGTGGAATGAGGACGTCTCCGAGTGCCACTACTCACATAATGCTGTCAGTAGTCCCCGATTTGCCCGAATCTGGGGCATATCGATCACATGTAACAAACCCAAATGCCATAGAGTCGGTCGCTCGACCGGCCGCAAGCTGTCTCTGAATCGAAATGTCATGGGTCTCGACTCTCGTATATAGATAGGGTCCAATACAACCTGCAACAACATTATACATGTCTCATGTCAGCCGGAATCATTTATCCTAGTAAAAAAATGACTGTTTTAACCTAAAATGCACATGCGTCGTTACTTTACACATGCGTCATTCTTTTTACACATGCGTCGCTATTTAACAAATGCGGTTCAAAAAATTCCATATGCGTCATTATTAATCAAATGCGGTTAATAATAATCAAATGCGTCATGACAATAACATTTGCGTTTCACAATTACAAATGCGTGTCTAAATATGCAAATGCGTCGCTAAATATGCAAATGCGTCTCAAAATAACAAATGCGCTTCTAAATATACATTTGCGTATCAGAATGAACATATGCGTTGCAAAATATGAAATGCGTAACAAAATTAAACAGATGTGGTTATTCGCTAATATCTAATCTAATCGACCGGCGTCAAAATTCAAATGCGGCTTTTCACAGTCAAATGCGTCGTTCGCGCATACACATGCGGTGCAAAATTAAAAGTGACGCAGAACTAAAAAATGAATTAAATGCATTAAACAATGAATTAAATGCATTAAACAACGCGCAAATCAAAAAATTTCAAAAGGTAAGTTTTAGGTCCATACCAGGGGGTCCGCGCCGGCTGGTCTCTGGTATGTCCGGATCCTGTATGCACGATGATGGGTGGCTGGAACTGGAGACATCCTCGCTGAAAATCCAAAGCAACTTTTCAAATCTCTAAGCTAGGTGGGTGCAAATGAATAGTTTTTCACCCCAAATTCCAATATATACCTAGGGCTTAGGTGGCATTTCCTTCCGTCTGGCCGTGTCAACTTCTATTTTCTATCATCCCGTACCCGTCCCTCCCACTTCCAATGCCAATTCCGTCAATTGCCTTGCATTTCTAACTATTTACCGAACTAATCGGGAGCATTTCCAAATTTTTCTAAACATTTCAGAATTTGTCAATTTTCCCGAGGGGGCATACCTTCACCTATTCTAATCCGGGGCATTACTGGGGCATGTTTTTATCGACTTTCTTTGACACAACGCCGAAATGACATTGTATCAAAGAGGGGCAAATGTAGACATCGAAATTTGGTTTAAGCCTACGACTTCCATATTCTTCGTAATTCTTATTCTTCATGGTCATAATTAAATAATGTCAATTATTTAATTATTCATCTTAACATTAATTCTTCTATTGATTAAATAATCTTAATTATTTTATTAATTCATCTTAACATTAATTCTTCTATTAATTAAATAATTTTAATTATTTAATTAATTCACACTTTTCTTTATTCTACTTGATTAATTAAATAAACATTTTTTATTTAATTATGTTACTAATTAACCTTATCCGTCTTGTCAAATTAAATAAATTCTTATTTAATTTATTCTTTATCATATTTCAACTATAATTAAATAAATTCATTATTTATTTAATTATTCATTTAAAATCCTTCATCATTTAATTAAATAAATATTATTTATTTAATTATTCTTCAAATATCGGTCTTGAATTAAATGAATTATTTAATTCATTAATTCTATTTTAACACATTCCTCTATATTTTAGATAATTATGTGAGTTATCTAAGTATTCACTTCGACTCGACATCTTTTCGTTCAGTTCTTTTAATGAGTGGCGTCTCGAGTAATCTTTTCGTCAAGTCAGTCAATCGTTCAGTTCTAACTCAATTGCGTGTACATGCGGATTAATTAAATATTCTTATTTAATTAATTAAGTGTGTGTGCATTCAAACAGAGAGTCGTTATAATCAATCTTCATCTTTGTCATGCAAAGATATTTCTTATGTTTTCGAATGCCGAACTAAAGATTAAATCATTTATTTAATCTTTAATTCTATTTCTAATTTGAATCACTCATGTCATCTATCAGTTATCAGAATGCATGTCTAATCAGTCAATCTCAACCATCCGTTGATCTTTCGATCTTGGCCTGTCGTTTGAATAATCAATTTTCTATAAATTGATTTGTCATTCTTCATTCCAATCTCTCTCGCGAATTTTGTAACTTTGGAGAGCACTTTGTCTTGAATCTTCGATATTTTGCTAATCACTATCTTAGGCTATACTTGCACGAACTTGAAAATCTGAGGGCAATTATACTACACAAGCAAAATGGAGAAGGGCAATCGAGATGAATCATGGAAATACGTTTGAAAATTGGTGAGATTGTTCTAGTTTTAATTACGTTTTTATTTTCCCATGTTCTTTGTTGCTTAACATTTAAATTTGCATTCTAGATTTTAGTATTGTATGCATGTGTGCCTCTAATGATCTTCTTTGTTGTCTATTGTGCAAAGCTTTTATTCTGTGTTACAGTTAGATGGATTTTATTATGGTTTTATGGAATATTGATTCAGCCCCCCTCTCAGTATTTTGAATATTCAAAAATTGGTATTAGAGCTTGGTTCCTTTGAAGAAGCCTAACAGCTTGAGGAAGGTCCCAGAATTTTAGTATAAGAATTTTTTTCCTTCGGAAGTGATCTCTACTAGATGTTCAGGAGAAATAGAAGATCTGAAGGACAAGTTGATGAAAGTGAATGAATATATTAAAAATTTGCAAAGAAAAAGTGTTGAAGCATGTGATCTATTTGTTAAGGTAGATGAAATTGTCTCCATCCTGCTGCAACAATTGGATGAGAAGAAAAGAACTGAAGAATGTCAGGAAATTGAAATTCAAAGGAAGATGGATGAATGCATAAAGCTTTGGGAAGAAGTATAAATCTCAAGATCTGATCTGGAAAAGGAAAGAATTTTTGAAGACAAATTTAAGATAAGCTCGGTAATGATTGATGAATTGATTACTTCTTAGAGACCGGAAATGGATAAGAGTGGTTTGGATTCGAGGAAGGTCAAAGTTCTAAATCGAAGCAATCTATTGGTAAGAAGACTCGGTGCAAATATGGACAAATCAAGAATCTAAGAAACAATTCCAGAAGAACTCTTGTCAAACAACTTGATGCTAAAAGGTATTTATCTTTCAATGGTATTTGTTATTCCTGCAAGAAATTTGGTCATAAGGCAGAGGACTACAAAAGTAAAATGAATGATTCTTTATCATTCTTCGGTGAATGTCTTAAGTGTAAGAAGGTTGGATATAAAGTTAGTCTGTTTGGAAATAAGTTGAATAAAATAAAAAATGGAAGGAAGAATGTTTTTTTTCATCAGTGCAGCAATCCAAAACATCTGATTAATAACTACAGAAGAAGAAAAAATAATTATGTGGAAAAGAAGCATGATCAAATCATTGATTTGAAAAAAGAAAGAAAAGAGATGAAAAGGATTTGGAGAAAGGAAGGAGAATTCAAGCAAGTTGAATCAAAATCATCATTCTTATCTGTTTCGACCTCTGGTGAAGATACTCCTGTCAATTTTTTAGTCAAGCAATGGCTAAGGGGGAGAAATTATCAGAAAATCTAATAAACCCCCATCATCGATACTTGTGTCACATCATGACAAAAGTATATTTAATGTGGTAATGAAATTAAGGAATTTTCTCAATCATATGTGTGAAGAATGAAGTTTGCAAAATTTGAAAGCATGGAGGCACACACAATTTTCAAGGTAATCTACCTATAAGTTGAAGCATTTATTGTAAAATCATTCGGAATGAAAGAAATAAATTTAGATAATTCAAGAGGCTTATGTATTTTTAGAGAAGCGTGCAAAAGAAGTTTAGAAAGTAATTCATATTTTCAGGATTTGAAGAAGAGATCAAGTGGATTCAAAGTGAGCTCTAGAAGCAGGATATCTATGCATTTCTTGTTGGCATTTATAGAGGCATTCCTGTTTGCACAATCTTTCATTTTTATTGCTATGGATAATTCAAAGGTTGTGAATAGTGTGGATAGAGTGCAAGTTAATTTGAGAAGATATTTGAAGAATGTGTTAGAAGAGTCTATTGGTGCATTTTCTCGCATCCCTCCGAGAGTGTTTCCCACAAAGGATATCTATGCATTTGTTTACGGTAAGATAGAAGAAATGTTGTCAGTTCACTTGAGCATTCTATGGAAGAGTGAATTAGAAGAGAACCATGATGCCTACAGAGTGTTAGTTGAGAAGAAGTTGGATGTTTGGATGAAAGTCCCTTTGTTTGAATTTGAAAAGAAGTATATTTGAATAGATTTGATCAGAATTCATGATGAATCCTTATGGATTGATGAGGCACATTTGATTACCAGAGAATCAACCAAAGATGTACCTAACTGGTTTGTGTTCCTTTGGACCAATTCCCAAACGGAAGGTTGTGGATGAGCAAGAGATAATTGAGGTTACCGGTGAAAATCTTGAAGGGAAAGAGATTAATTAGAGATAAATTGTGGATTCGGTAATTAGGTATGCTACTATGGTCATCGGTCACAAAGTTTTCCAGCCTAGAAATGACCTCATAGTTTCTATTGTTGTTGTACATACTGTTGTTGATATAGTTAAAAGAGGTATGGATTATGACTCATGTGAATTACTTCGAACACATTTTTTGAAGAATTTAAAGGAAATCAAGAAGAGTAAGAAGAATACATTATGGTATGGCAATTTAGTTGTCTATTTACTGTTTTACTTTTTGAGAGAATTATCGGTAATAGGAAGGATAGAATGGTCAAATACAGAGCCTATTTCCCATCAAATCAAGAACTTCAAGATAAATCTTGGTAGTTCATATGCACAAGAGACTGCCCTTGTTGCATTCTATGGAACATTTCAGATGAGGATGAACAAAAGGTTTAGGATTCAAAAAAGTGTTGTTGAAAGGTACTCTAGAAGCATCAATTTTCTTGTGTCTACAGACTTCTGTCACATAGAAGTAGTTGAATCAAGGTTGGTATGGATATTTGAGTTAGATTATGAACTGTCAAAGGCTGAAATTGATTATTATGCAAAAATTATTTTAGAAAGCCCTAAGAATCTCAATATAGAAGGTACCTCTAGTAGTGCAACCGAAACAGGGAAGAAAAGGAAGAGTTCTGTTAAACAAGAAGTTGCAGAAGGAAGTGAGTTTGAGAGAGCTCGACATGAGCATGAAAGAATAAACATTCAAGAGCTTTAGAAGAATTGCAAAAGGTTATTCCCGGTGCTAATTTTGATTCATCTATTTTTGTTTTGGAGAATCTCATAGGCATGATTCATTCTTTGAAGGTCTACATCTATGGACTTGATGTGCATGTTGTAATTAGGTCTAATGAAGAAAATTTGGAAGATATCAAGGAAAAATGTGCAAATGCACATAGTCGAATGATGAAGGAATTGGAGAGTGTACAAGTTTTTGAAGAAGAGGCATGGGAACTACTTTCTTTTTTCCTAGATTGGTCTAGTAGTACATTGAACATAAGAAATGAGATAAGGATGAGTGAATCCTGAATGAGCACTCAAGCAGATACATACAGGTTAGCAGAAGATAGAGATAATCAGAGGTGGTCCTACATTGTGCAACTTCAAGAATATTTATTTTCTTTATAGGATCAAATAATAGAAGTTATCAAGAAGTTTGTGGCACTCAGAGACATGATTAAACTCAGGAACATTCATGTTTCTAGTGCTCTTGATAGTATTAGTGAATTATCAGAGATTCATCTTGATCCCAATACTTTAGCAGATGATATAGAGTCCTTAACTAAGCTTGAGCTTTTACACAAGACTCTTATAAGTGCAAAAGGTTCATGGGAAGAAGGAAAAGCATCATGGAAGGTCATCATGGAGATTCTCAGAGGTTCTTCTTTAGGTTAATTCAATTTTGTGTTCATATCTTTTTGGTTACATTTTGATGCATATATACATATATAACGGATCCCATCCTTTTCCATTGATGTCAAAGGGGCAGAGATAGAGAGATAGAGGTTGATAGAGGAATTTTTTTTTTGTGAAGAACAGTTTTGATAGGGGGAGTATTCAGTTGTCCTATATTGAAAAATGTTTTTGACATGCATGTTGCCATCAATGCCAAAGGGGGAGATTGTCAGGATTATGGAGCCTTGCAACATGAGATGAACTATGGATGGTTTGTGTTGGTTATTCCTATGTTTCCATTGATGTCAACATGGTGACAACTATATGGGAAGTCTACTTGGTTTACAAGAAGTTGTTCTCTATAGGTAATACTCTTTTGTGATGAGCCAGTGTGTTGGTATTTGAGTCCAAAATTCATCACAAAATTTGATATGACTCTAATCTCTTAACCATGTTATCATGACTCATTAATACAACTATATCCTAGATCTTGAGACATTTTTTGGTTGTGAGCAGAAAGTTATCTCTAACAGAGTTCAACTCTGTATTCTACTGTTGTTCCTTTCTTGGAATATCTGTATGGGAGACTCCACATTTTCTTAAGGTGAACATTCTTATGTTGTGGTTTTTTTGCTACTCTCTATGTTGGTGGTATGATGAGAAATTGATGTTTTCTTAGATCTGGAAGATGTTTTCTTTGAGGTTTGTTTATTGGTTTGGAGAATTGTGCTCTAGTCTTGGCCGACTTAGTGTATACAATACATTATGGAGACTAGTTATGCTTTATGAATGTTAGCCGACTTGGTATAATGCATTACATGGATAAAATATTTAAATCATATATGGTGCCAACAAAGAGAGTTTTGATTTTTTTTTTTCATATAATTAGGTTGACCTAATTGATGAATAACATATACTTGTATATATATAAGATGTTTTGAATAGGAGATATATGGATGCATGGGTGTGTGTGTAAGAGGAGAAAGTAAGAAGTGGGTGTACGAGTGTGGAAGAAAGGTGAAAGAAGATCCGAGCCTAAATGCTTTATCAATTGTGGATTAGTGTATATTTGTTGAGCGACTGTAGTGTGAGGCAGTACTTCATATTTTGAGCTTCATTGGAATTGAACCCTACACATTGAAGGTGTATTCTATTAGTTCAATATTTTGGCAATGAGCCACTATCTTTGTATCTTGGCAGTTAGCCATCTTTTGTATTCAGGAAGTGAGCCTTTTTAAGGACAGTGAGTCCTGGCAGTGCACCCTATAATATCTTATATCCAAATATAATATATTGTGAGTTAACCCTCACCATGGTTTTTCCCTTTTTGGGTTTTCCATGTAAAAATCCTGGTGTTCATGTGTATGGTTGTATTAATTTGTTTCTATGTTCTCTCTTGTTGATTCAGTCAGAATTGTGATAATGGTTAGATGGATTTTATTGTGTTTTTATGGAATACTGATTCACCCCCCCTCTCAGTATTCTGGATGTTCAACAAGGTGTTGGCATGTCCATCATGTACTGCTCGCTGATCAAACTGCTACAGTCTGCCTAACAACATATGACAAATATACATAGGCATAATATCACACAATACCTCATCATGGTAATTTCCAATCTTGAACTTTACTAGACATTGTTCATTTACCAAGGCTTTATGGTCCTTCTACAACCAAGCAATCCAGTATGGGTTCAGATGTCTTCTTCCCTCCAATTGCAACTTACCATTTCTTTTGAAACAAGGTTATCAGTACTACCTCCATCAATAATAACATTGCAAACTTTACCTTCACACTTACATCTGGTGTGAAAAAAAATCTTCCTTTGATTTGGTTCCTTCTCCTCATTCAACAAGGCTCTTCTAGTAACAAGAACCTCTCCTCTTTCTACATCCTTAGAATGTGAAGACTCAGCATCTTCATCGACATGTGCAACTTGTGCATTACCCTCAGGTCTTATATTTTTCTTTCCTTGATGTTGAGGACACTCATAGGTTTCATTTCCTTCTTCTCTACACTGGAAACAGGTTCCATGAAAGCCTCCTCTTCTTGGTCCTCATCAAGATCTTCCTCTTCCTCTTTGGTCTCCATTATTTTGATCACGAGGATGGTAGGTGTTATCTCCTTTCTGGTTCTAGTGGCTACTCGATCCTTCACCCTTCTTTTGATCTTCATTTTGACCTCCATAAAATTGTCCACTAGTCTTTCCACCACGACCTCCACCTCATTGTTTGTTCTCAAACCTCTTGTTCAATCGTTCTTCGATCTTTAGAGAAAACTAATAAGTTTCCTCAATGGTGGTCATTCTTACTAGTGCCAATTCTTCATGTATGCTTGGCTTCAACCCATTAATATAACAAGAAACTTTCTCTTTATTCACCTTAGATTGTCCTGTCTGAATCAGGACCTTGTGAAATTCCTATGTGTATTCTTTCATTGTCCTTGTTCCTTGCCTCAAGCTCTGCATCTTTTTGATCAACTCCAATTCTTAATCGACTGGAATAAATTTTTTCTTCAATTTTGACACCATTCTATCCCATCTAGAAATGTTATCTTTCCCTTGTCTTCCTATTTCTAATTGGAACTCTTTCCACCATATACTGGTGTGACCTTTCAATTTTTTCTTTGCAAACCTCACTCTGTGAGGATCTTCAATCTCCTCAAACTCAAAAAATTCCTCCATTTCATTGATCCAATCGATCAATTCTTCAGGATTTAAACTTCCACTGAAAGTTGAAGCCTCCACTTTAGGTATTTCCCAATGCTTGAGATCACTCACAACAATCTTCTTTCTCTAGGATCCATTGGATCTTGCTCTTCCTCTTCCATTTCCTCTTTCGTTTCATCTTCACTGTCATCTCTTTCTCATTGTACATCTCTTCTTCGAACCTCTCACTACAAGGTTTCTAATTGCCTTCAAGGGCTCTAATTTCATCTCTAGGTGGATCTCTTCCTCTACCACCTTGGCCTCTACCTCTACCATGCAGGAAAATTCTTGGAGGCATCTTGAACTCAACCCACACTCATAGGTCCTACTACAACTTCCTCAAATTCGACGCTCTATTACAGGCTCGGGAACTCCTACTCTGATACCACTTGATGAGGGCCACATCACCTGAAACCCACACAAATCTATAGCCTCGTGGGCTTGATTCATTACAACAAAATCAACTCTAAAAATAAAATATATATTATTCGGAGCCACAATCTACACTAATGGGGCCACCTTCTACAACCCCCACTTATCCCTTTTTATTTTACCCAATAACCACCCTAGAATGTTCTAGAAAGTGTAACTTTCCCTTTTGTTTTGGTGCCAAAAGTCTCGTCATTTGATTTCTTGCCTAGGAAGATATTTTAATGAAATTCATTTTTTTCAAGGGCAACTTCGCGGGGCCATAACTTTTTTATCCAAGTGTCTAATTTTCTATTATAATATATCGTTGGAAAGCTTTCAAAGAGATCTACAACTTTGAGTCCAATAGAGATCAGTTTGTCCACTTTACAAGTTGTTTCAGGGCCTCTAAGGTTTTCATATCTAAATTTGAAGTTGCATTGGAGAAATTTCTTGAGATGGAAACTTTAATATCTCCCAAATTGTGCAAGGTATTGAGATGATTCTTTCACAACCAAAAAAAAAAATCAGTTTTGCTCCTTGGGGTAAATTTTGAGGTCCATATGAGCCCATTTAGGCCAACTTACTAAAAATAGTAAGTGATCAATTTTCACCTATTTTGACTTCTAACTTTCTTAAACCCCTTAAGTGCCATCATGGAACTCAAAACAACTAAAGAAATTAAGGAAAAATATTTTTTTGGGTGATGCAAGATTTCCCTACACCGTTGGATGCTCCTGCATCATATATTTCTTTATATTTTATATGTTTTTTAATGCACCTTGTTTGTTGTGTTTTTTCACACTTATTTTATCTTTCATATTTGGTTCCATTCTTATCTCCACTACTTGGAGTCATCTTAGTTTCCAATTTATTTTCTTGAGATATTTCCTCCTATTCTCAAGTGTACATCATCCTATTGCCTTGGACTTATCTATATTTTGTGGAAACCTTCAATCACCTTCTTTAGGTAGATCTTCATCTATGTCAGTGAACTTTTCTTAGGTTCTAACTTATTTCTTGTAGCACTTATGTGTTCCATTCTCCTTCCTCATTTTTATTTGTTGAGGATCTTCTTTCTTTCTCTAAATTTTTCCCATGCCCACTCACTCAATTAGATTTTATTGAAAATAATGTTGATGCCTTTCTATGGATCCTCTCCTTCAAATTGACTACCTTTTCCATCTATATTTTATCATAAAAAATTGAGTAGATCTTTCCAAACCTTATGTGTGTCCAAGTTTTCCCATGCTCTTGCATTAGGTTGGCACATCTTAGGTTCACTTGAATTGATTATGTACATTATACTCAAGGACATCAAGTCCCCTTCTTGAAAATCCATAATTGCACATTCTTTTCTAACTTCTTCATTCCCTATAACCAATAAAAATCATCTACTTGTTATCCTTTTATGGTGTGTGTACTATCTTTGTAATACCCCTCATACTATTTAGACTTATTATTTTCTGTGCTTTGGTTGGATACTATGATGATACTGTTATTGTTTGATGTGGTTAGTCAGATACTATGATTGTTTGATATGGTTAGTTAGATGCTAGATGATGTTGTTATTTCATTTTGGACATGATTACTTTATATGACATTATGGTTGATTATATCAGTTGATTTTCTGAATTATAAAATGATGCAGTGATTTAATTTAATATGCTATGAGATGATTGTTAGTTAGAAATGTAATTCATTGATTATGTTATAATTGTTAGAATAGGTGTGACGAAGGACAATATAGCATCACTCGTTCGCGAGTGCCCTGTTATGTTGTGATTCCTTCTCACAATGCAGTATTTTGATTTAATGCTTTGATGTTATGTATATATGCACATGTACACAACTTCGTTTGTATGCAGGATTGCAGGTATAAGTCTCGATTCCACCTGCTTCGACAGGACAGGGCGAGCACCAAATAACCCAACGGATAAATGTTGATACAGAGGTGACGATGAAGTCCTCCCGTTCCATGATGTCAGGTCGTCTCATTTGTTTGGTATAGTTGATTTTTATGTAATTGTCGTCATTGTGTGTTGTGTTATGTGTTTTGTCTTATTTTATGAGGGCATTTATAGTTATGATTTATCTTAATGATTGAAATAAATTATTTAATTTTAATGTTGGATTAAATGATATTTAAATATTTAAATGATTTAATTATTTTTAAAAAAATCATATATTTCAATTAAATAATAATTAAATATTAAATGTGACTTAATTATTTTTAACCAATTATTTGGTGGTGGATAATTATGTGAATAATTTATTTAAAATAAATATGGAATGTGAGGTGCAAGAAAAGTTGCAAAACAGGAATTAAAGCAATAAAACAAAGAAAAGAATAAAAAGACAGTGTGAGCCAATAGGAATTGAGAGTTGGGAAAAAGTTAGTTTTAAAGAATTGATTTTCTTTTAATTTGGGATTTTTTTTCTTTTTGGGGAGTTTGGAAGAAAGGGGCAATATATTTTATTTAATGAGGAATTTTTGTAAGTTCTCACACACACAGAAGATCAAAAAATTGAAGTTGCTCAAGTCATTGTTGAGTTCGTTTTGGACTAAGGATTGGAATCGGGTTCGAGGGCATCAGAATCAACTAGGCATCTTCAGTCTTTTCAATAAGCGCTGGACATCATGTTCCTCTTATATTTTCCTTCTAGTACTTCCTTCTTTTATCTTTCTGCTTCAGAGAAAACAAAACAAAATCGGTTAGACGTGAGTTGTGTGAATAGGGAAAAATTGTTGTTGAATCGAAAATTAGGAAAAGATATTAGATTTAAACTTCTGAAAGGAGGAGAAAATATATATAGTATTGAACTGTTTTTCCCTTTTGCCTAGAACAAAAGAAAACCTTAGCATCTGAAATATTCAGCTTAACAAAAAAAAAAAAAGATTTAGGGAAAATAAGGTCTTTGTTGGAAATAATAAATTTGGGGGATTTTGGGTTCATCTTTATTTAAATATGGCTGAATCTATTTTCTGTTATGTATTGTTCTACTACTCTGTTATTTATATCTATCTTCTGTATTTTTACTCAGAATATTAAAAAAATTAAAAAATTAAAATAAATAAATATATATATATAATGTACATTGTTAATAGAGTTATGTGTCGGCCGTACGACTGGCAAAAAGAATTTTAAATTCTCAAAAAACGTGTTTACTAGTGTTTCGTTTTGGGTTTCATTTTTTTTACACTGAAACCAAATTTTATTATTAAGGTTAATAGCGATTTTTTTTAAGTTTATATTTATTTTTTTTAAAAGTTTTAAAAAAAAAATCGCAGGGAAGGGGAGGGGACGGCCGCGGCCGTACCCTCGACCCTTGCCCCTGCCGTAACTGCTGTCACAGCAGTCAATGAGACTGCTGCGTACAGTAGTAAGGGCTACGGCCCTATGTCTTTTAATGTTTTCTTTTTTTTTGTTTTTAGTTTTTATTTTTATTTTTTTATTTTTTTTATTATTGTTTATTTTAAATATATATATAAATATATATATATATTTATTTATATTTATTCAGTATTTTATTTTTTATTTTTTTTAAAAATTTATTTTTGGAAATTTAATTATAATGTGTGTTATTTTAAAAGTAAAAGTAAAAATAAAATAAATAGAATAAAATTATAATTGTTTAATATTATTTATTCAAATGAGATTATGATGATTACTTAATTTTGGTGTAATTTATTACATGGTAAGAATGTAATTTTAGGTGGGATTTATATATTTAATTTTGTTTCTATTTAGGGAAATTGTATATATTGAAAATGGGTAATGTTTATTATTATTTGTTTTAAATAAATATGTTAGACAAGCTTTAGCTTTTAGTTGTGATTGTGGACATAATTGTGACAATCGTATTGAATAATTATTTTGGGAATGGAATCAACCTTACCGGTGCAACTTTGCAAAATGTGATGTGAGTCTCCCTGTTATGTTATATCTTTCTTTATCGCTTGTGTTGGCTAGGTGGGAACCCTATTGTTTGTAACCCCAGTCCAGAGGCATGTTTAGTTTTGAAGTTGTTTTCATATTATTTTCATCTTTGGTTTTGAAGCTTAATGATTTATGCTTGGAAGGGTTGAACGTGTCCTTATGATAGTTTGTTATGGGTTGTTGCGAGAAGAATATTGTCTCGCGTGTGTGGATTCGAGTATTATGTTCTTATGATTTAGTTCAACCCTTACCTACTTGAGATGTGTTAGGGGTCATAGGAGGGAGAGTGGCTCTTCGTGGGCACCGGCGCCTCAGGATGAGGAAGGGCTCAGGATAACCCACGAATGAGTAAGCTAAACAAGTGATAACCTAAACAATAGAATTAGGGGGTTGGGTAGTTTTAAAAAAACACAAGATAATAAAACATTGGATTCCTCGGCTATGCACTAGGGCTACCTTAGACTAGTGATAGACTGAGAAGGTCGTGATTGGCATAGTCATAGTCTCGTCTTCACGAGAGACTATTAGCTCCGCATCAGCTACCCTATGGTGTCGGCGCCTCAGTTAGGAGGAAGGTCCAGGAGATCCATAGATGGGTGTCGGCGCCTCAGTTGGAGGAAGGGCCAGGAGAATCCCATGAGAGCTATGCGATGACACTCTCCACTTGACACCCTTGTGCGTTGTTGTCGTTGCCTCTGGATGTTATCTCTTTATGATGTTTCTTTGAATTCTTGTGAATTGGTTTAATGATTGTAATTGATAGTACTTCATGTTATCGTGATGAGTTTCTTGGTTTTACTTGTTATGTGATTTGAGTACGTCGATGGTTGTGCATTGCATACTTGAGTTGTACTTGTTCTGTATCATGTTGTTGAGTCGGTTTGACATTCATGGTCGGGTTCACTTCCTCGTCACCTCTGAGCACGGGGGGTGAGTTACTTTGTAATTCACATGGTTGGGTGGAACGTGCTCCGCACCCGTTGGGTTCCCCATCAGCATCTTGTCTTCTCAGCTTTCCGCAGTGGAGTTGTACCAGTGATCAGTTGTACTTCATATTTCATTTTACTTGTATCAATCCCTATGTTGGGAAATTCAATGTAATTCAATTATCTGAAATTGTAATGTAATATTTTAACGATGATGTAATAGTTAGGTTCATTTGTAACTCTTTTAAAAGATGTATCATGGATGTAATTATGCAATGTTTATTATACTCGCATCTTGGTTATGGGATGTATCATTGTTTATGGTTATTATAAAGTAAATGATTATGTTGTAAATTGTAATCTTTATTTCCGTTTAGTTGATTGCGATGTAACCTCGCGTGCCCCAGAGAACCAAGTGTATCAATGCTATGTGTTATGCTATGTGATTATGGTTTAATGTTATGGCATGTTTACTTTTATTACTTTAAAAAAAAAAATTATTTGCATTATGTGTGTTCTCTGGGGTTTGCACGACGGGCGTTACAATCTTCCTCCAAAATTAAGGTTTAACCCAAATTTCCTTTGTTAACCCAAGTTTTATTCATACAAAATTTCACATACCCTACATTAAATTTACATTCTTGAACTACGCAAGTGCAAGTTTAGATTCCCCTTTTCTCAAGTATCCTCTAGAGTTCCTCACTGCTAGATGCTTCATCATGTAATTCTCAAGATATTAGATCTCTAGTTTATATTTCTTGTGAACACATTATTTTTTATCTCATGTGCTATCTAAATCTAATGCTATAAATAACGAGCTATCTTCTTTGAATTCATTTTAAGGGTTGATGTACATGATACATGTAACAATACCCCTTCTTTGAATACATAAAGAGTTGTGATACACATGTGTAATTTAATTTACCTTTGTCTCTAAACTATTTTTGTGGCTCAAGGATCTCCATGACATGCCTTTTTAATGTTGATCTAATTGGCTTTCCTTAAATCACATATGATATTGAAAATTATGAGCTTGAATGTCTTGTCAAATTTATAATATGAGGTAGTGATCTACACATTTAGATATTTTGAGCATGATGTTTCTCTTTCTATGTTTTATAGTACTCATTAAATTAAAATATCCACATATTGATGCATTTAGTGGTGATCTAGTAAGTGATATCATTATGTTTTAAAAACCATTTTTTATATAATTTCTTTTGTTTTATCTTAATTTGGCTTTAAAACAAATGAACAATATTTAGTGTTCTATTTATGAAATATTAACTACATTCATTGAAAGCATGTGTGTACATTTGTATGCAGGTGAATTGAAATTTGAGTGTAATTTGTGATGGGGTGTCAAAGGACTAGGAAGAGGAAGTATGATCGAACAAGAGAGAAGAAGAGAAAAGTGGGTGAAGGAACATCTATTGAGCAAGAAGAACCCATAGAAATTATTGATTCTAAAGGTGACGAACAGGTACAAGAACAAATTGAACCTAGTAATAGATTTTTTTTCTATAGTATGGAGAATATGATGGAGATAGATGAGGATTCTTTATTCAATAATATTTCATTTGAAGATATGTTATCTGAAAGCATAGTAAAATTACACTCTAAAAGAATATGGGATGAATTCTTTGAAGAAAAATCTCTAATTGGAAGAGCACAGTTAGTTGCAAAGTTATTTAGACGAAAATAAATGACCCATGTTTTGGAGTTGTTAGGGGTTGATAATAGGAAAAATTCATCAGGTTCATTAAAAAAAACAATTGTTGAAAGCTTGCAAGAAGCATTGCATTGTATTGAAAACAAGAGTCGAGCTAGTGATCCAAGTGTTGCACATAGAGCATTGATGATTGTAATTTCTAGTAAGAAATTATCACATAGAAGACAAGTTCAAGTAATTTTTGAATTATGAAATGTTTCTAGGAGAACTATTCAAAGGTATATTGAAAAGAGAAATGAAATAGATGAAAAAAATGAAAAAAATTGGGTAAATATTTGTATGGTTCCCCAAAAAGATAGAATTTCAGAAGATGTAAAGAAACAGGTGGTTGAATTTTGCACCAACCACTCT
Source organism: Sequoia sempervirens (assembly GCA_007258455.2). Taxonomy (NCBI): domain Eukaryota; kingdom Viridiplantae; phylum Streptophyta; class Pinopsida; order Cupressales; family Cupressaceae; genus Sequoia; species Sequoia sempervirens. The sequence goes on from VDFB02000015.1 coordinate 97,602,424, forward strand.
TGTGTTTCTTCTAATAGAAGGGATACTATACAAATAATAGGTGAAGATGGAACAAAAATTTCTCATCCAAAAAATTTTATAGATACAACACAAAGTGAACTTTTTGAAGCATTCAAACAAGAATTTTCAAATGTGAAGATTTGTTAAACGATGTTTGAGACACTACGACCATCTTGTACATACGTATAAATAAAGTATGTGAAACTTGTTGTTGTCAAAATCATGTTGAATTTGATCTTCACCTACACTCATATAAAAAAGATATGGCAGTAATTGATCAAAATATAGCCATCCCTAGAAGCACAACACAATTTGTGAAGTCTCTTGTATGCAATAAATTAGAAGATTCAGATGAATTCAATGTTTAGTGTATAAAAAATATATGTAATGATTGTGGAAATTTGAAGAATCTTTTACAAGTTGAAAATATTGAAATGCAAGTTATTTGGAAGAGATTTGAATATGATACATACTTAACGAAGTCAAGAGTCAAGGCTAAAAAAATTGTTCTCAAAGAGAGTGGATTGCCTTACAATGAATTTATGAATAAATTTCACAATATCATATATCCACATATCCAGCATTGTCATGGTGCAAGATGGCAAGCTAAGCAAATTCATGATTCAAAGAATTGCTTTCCACCAAGTTGTATTCTCTCTATTGTAGATTTGTCTGAGAACTATACATTTAGTCCTCAAACTGAGATTCAAAGTCAATATTATCATTCAGAGCAAGTTGCAATCTTTGTGCAAGTTTTCTATAGGCATGTCGAGATTCATGTAGATGGTATACAAAGTAGCAAAGATGATGGAATTATCATCAAAGAGGTTCACTTTTATATCAGTGATGATATGGGTCATGATAGAAACTATGTAGCTCATTGTTTTAGAATGTTTTTTGAAGACTTGAGATGACGTGGCATAAATGTTGAACACTAGATATGGTCTAATGGATGTGCTAGTAAGTACATTGTTTTTTTAATTTTAAATTTATTTACTTTTAACTTTGAGAATTAAATTTTTCAATTACTTATATATAATATGTTGTATACACATGTATACATGTGTATATATACATGTGTACATGTGTATATATACATGTGTACATGTGTATATATATATATATATATATATGTGTGTGTGTGTGTGTGTTTGTACATGTGTATATATACATGTGTACATGTATATCTAGTTTTTGAAGCTAATTTGGTTTGAGTGTAATTATTTGTAGCTTCATAGGACAATTTAAGTCTACAAAATCTTTTGTTTGGTTAAGCCATCAACATGCTAGACACAACACCAATTTTTTGTGGAATTTTTATGAGAGTGGACATGGAAAAGGAGAGCATGATGGAGCAGGAGCGTGTGTGAAGCGTGCACTTCGTCAACATGAACTTGCAGGTAGTTCACCATATATATATGGAATCTAGAGATATTTTTTAAAAAAATAGATATTTAAACTATATTAAATTCTTAGGCGTCAAGTAACAGGTGACAAATTTTTCCAACATGTGTACTTGCAGGTAATGGCATACAGAATGCAAATGAAATTGTTGAATGGTGCAAAAGTCATTTTTTCGCTCGTGACTCAACATACAACACATGGTATTTTTGAGAAGTTACAAGTACATCTAGTCAAAGTGTGTGTACATGATTTAATTGAATTTTCAAATTTATAGATATATATATATATATATTCACTTAAATTAATCACTTGGATGTTTGTAAATTACAGATATTGATCAATCAAATCCTTATAATTTTCAAACAATTAATGGTATTAGAAGTTTGCATCAAATCATGACAATGGGAGGTAGCAGGCCTTATGCAATTAATGTGAGAGAAAAATCATGTTTTTGTGTTGATTGCATTGAGGACAATGCAAATATTGTTCAATGTGAGAATGTTAGAGATGGGTATGTTTCATGATGGGAAATGAAACAATTAGTATCAATGCCTCCTTTTGAAGAAAATGACAATGTCGATGTCTACAATCCTATATATTCAGCTGATTACAAACATGTATCTGATTTAGTTGTTACAGGTATGCAAATTGATTAGCTTAAAATTGATTTACATATTCTATGTAAGTTTCAAGTATGTTTATATATAAATATATTAAATATTAGTTTCAAGCACATGTTTATATATAAATTTATATATTAAAAAATATATATATTTACAAATTTTGTAAACTTTACATGGTGTGTGTACAGGAAATATTTTCGCTATTTTTGTTGATCCTGACAATGCAAAAGGTGTAGATTACTATCTAATAAGATGTATGCAACCAAAATTCAAATTGGTGGAATCGATGACAAATGGTGATGGAAAAGAGTATCCCATTGGATCAGTCATTATTGAAGGCACATATTATCAACAAATAAAGATAGATAAAAATGGTATTATATTTGTTTATTATATGCCAGGACAAAAGGTTCTACATTATAGTCACTTAGTTATAGCACCAAAATTAAATTTAGAAACTTTACCTAAAAGAGGATGTTGCCTATTGAAGATCATGAAAAGATTTTAGAGATAATTAAAGATAGAGAGGATCTAGATTATATGTACTAGGAGCTTTAAGTTATACATATACATACATATATATATGTATATGTATATGTATATGTATATGTATATGTATATATATAAATATATATGTACTCAAAAAATTTATAGATCTATCTATATCTATATTGATTGGACATGTGACATGATTTTGAATGGGTTTTTTCAAAGGCTTAGTCATTTATTTCCAATTGTATTTAAAAAATTTCCATGTGGAATTCTTAATTTAGTTCAACAATCTTTGATTTCATTTGCATTTGAAACTCCACTTATAGCATCATCTTAGAGATCACTTTCTTTGCTTGCACATGTAAATGGAATTCTAAAGTTCAAGAATCTTTGATTTCATTTGTTCAACTCCACTTAAATATGCTAGATCATATATGCTTGATACAAAACCTAGTGACTTTAAAAATGTTTGAACATTTTTCCTAAATTCCTTTAAATCATCTATTTCCAATTGCATTTTTATGTTGGACATGGAATTCTTAAGTTCACTTGAATCTTCGATTTCATTTGTTCAACTCCACTTATATGCTAGATCATATATGCAATTTACAAAACCTAGTGACTTTTAAAAAGTTCACATTTTTCCTAAATTCCTTTAAATCATCTATTCCAATTGCATTTTTATGTTTGACATGGAATTGTTAAGTTCACTTGAATCTTCGATCTCATTTGTTCAACTCCACTTCTTTGCTAGATCATAAATGCAATTTACAAAACCTAGTGACTTTTAAAAAGTTCACATTTTTCCTAAATTCCTTTAAATCATCTATTCCAATTGCATTTTTATGTTGGACATGGAATTCTTAAGTTCATTTGAATCTTTGATTTCATTAGTTCAGAAGTTCATATTTATCATCTATTTCCAATTTTGCATAAATTTATGTTCCATGGAATTCTTAAGTTCAAGAATCTTTGATTTAATTTGTTCAACTCCACTTATAGTGCATCATATGTAATACAAAACCTCTAGTACAACTTTAAAAATTCATTTTTCCTAGAAATTCCTTAAATCATCTACTTCCAATTTCATAAATGTTCCATGGAATTATTAAGTTCAAGAATATATTTGATTTCATTTACATTCAACTCCACTTATAGCTCATCATATAGATCACTTTATTTGCATGCACAATCAAATTCATGTGTATTATATTATATGGAATTCTTAAGTTCAAGAATAGATTTGATTTCATTTACATTCAACTCTGGACTTATAGCTCATCATCTAGATCACTTTCTTTGCATCCACAATCAAATTCATGTGTATTAGATTATATGGAATTCTTAAGTTCAATCTAATATTTGATTTCATTTGTTCAACTCCACTTATATGCTATCATATATGCAATACAAAACCTCTAATAACTTTAAAAATTCATTTTTCCTAGAAATTCCTTAAATCATCTATTTCCAATTACATTTAAATATTTCATGGAATTCTTAAGTTCAAGAATAGATTTGATTTCATTTACATTCAACTCTGGACTTATAGCTCATCATCTAGATCACTTTCTTTGCATGCACAATCAAATTCATGTGTATTAGATTATATGGAATTCTTAAGTTCAATCTAATATTTGATTTCATTTGTTCAACTCCACTTATATGCTATCATATATGCAACACAAAACCTCTAATAACTTTAAAAATTCATTTTGCCTAGAAATTCCTTAAATCATCTATTTCCAATTGCATTTAAATGTTTCATGGAATTATTAAGTTCAAGAATATATTTGATTTCATTTACATTCAACTTCACTTATAGCATCATCTAGATCACTTTCTTTGCATGCACAATCAAATTCATGTGTATTAGATTATACCAGAATTCTTTTAAGTTCAAGAATCTTTGATTTCATGTGTTCAACTAAACACTTATATGCTATCATATGCAATACAAAACCTAGTGACTTTAAAAATGTGAACATTTTTCCTAAATTTCTAAATCATCTATTTCCTAAATTCTTAAGTTCAAAAATCTTTGATTTCATTTGTTCAGTTCTCCACTTATAGCATCATATATTCAATTTACATTTAACCTAGAATAACTTTAAAACTTAACATTTAGCTAAGAATTCCTTCTCATCTATTTCCAATTGCATTTTTATGTTCCACTTAAATAACATTGAATCTCTTAGGAATTGACCTAGAACTTACATATTTGCATTCAAATTATTTCTATTTATTGACCTATTTAAAGACATTAATTAATGTAATTAATTGTACATCCATCTTTTTAAATTTACAAAGAGCAACCATTAGATAGTCCAAAAAATTTATTTCTAAGGTTCAATGCTTACAATTAATCAAAGGATGTTTTCAACATTAATCGAGATTGAATTTGAAGAAAAAATTAATAATTGTAACTCTAATTTTGATCAAGAACATATTTAATGAAAAAAATTAAGGTACAAACTTGCTAAATAAATAAAACCATAATAATGCACGATGTAAATCTATAACAAGTGTTTAAACCATAATAATGTGTATAAAAAACTTGTTCAAACCATAATAATGTATGAATGTGATGTAAATCAAAGCAAGTGTTCAAACCATAATAATGTGATGTCAATCATAACAAGTGTATACCATAAAACATAAATGTATGTAATGTGATGTAAATCATAAAAAAGTGTCTCCAACATAATAAGAGTTCAAACCATAATACTGTAAAACATGTAAAACAACCCAAATAGAGGGATATGTAGTATGAATAGAATCATCTGATCTCTACCCCAATCTCTCCCTTGATCCATGTCCTGATCTCGACTGTCGTGATCCCTCTCCCGATCCAAGTTGTCTGGATCCCTGTCCTAATCCAAGTTTTTCTTGATCCCTGTCTTGTGCCTTGTCCCAAGCCCTACACAAGTTCAAGTACACATGTAATTTAATTTTTAATACATGTATGTGTACATATATGTAAAATTATCTAAAACTTACAATGTACAAGTTCAATGTGTTCAGACTTACATCAAGTAATTTATTTTTTTATTATTTAAATGCACCTCAGCTATATAATGAATGTGAACGCCATCATGGTCCAAATTTTCAAACTCTGACAAATCACCATACTGCTAAAAAAATTCAAATACACGATTTCAATCAGGAGTTAAAGAAATAGACTTTAAAATAAATTTTATTTAAAATATATGTATGTATGTAAATTTTTAGAACGCAATTTATATATATATTATTCAAGTACATGTCATGCCTCCTTGATGGCTCTACCAATCCCACTAATATCACAAGAATGCAAAGACACCGCAGGGGGATTTGTAGTCAATACAGTATCAGTGCTAAAAAGAAGCTAAGTATATGTGCCATGAATAAGACCAGGTGCCTAGGTAGTAACCTCAGTGTGATTTGGAACATGTCGAGGACCTAGACAAGCTGCAAGATCAATAGAAACATGATGCACATGGGATCCTATAGGCTGGTGTGGAATATCCTATGAAGTTGCCACCTCGTGGCTCGTATGTGTACCAGGATATCGATGTCTAATAAAGGCATGTACATGGTCAAGAGGGATCCCATGGTCCTCACTGATGACCTAGTAAGCTACTAGTAAATCCAAAACGTAGACTCTACACATATTACGTAGAGTCGTGTGACTCATATGGTCAACATCTGATGGAGTAGTTAGATCGACACAAATAAATAGATCATAAGATATAGATGTAGTCTCACTAAAAGGAAGGCTAATCCATGGCCATAGTAAGTATATACCAACTTGATTAGATGAAATCTTATCGATCTATGTCGTAATAGTGGCATAATATAAAAAAATTGGGATCTAGTGGAGCATGTTGTTGATTCCCCTGTTGCTACCAATTCCAAACATTTTGGTAGAACCAAAAGGTTTGGGCCAACTAATGCCCTCTTGTTCACCGGCAGTGGAAAATCTCGACATCTATACTCAAGTTTGTCAAATAAATGGTCTTTACCTTCGCCAGCATGCTCGAGATAAGATGTGAATTCCACATCTATTTGTAAATGAAACTTTGCATATAAGTGTTTGATAAAATATAGTGGCAGCTCATCATTGTGAGGCCATCTATGATAAGCTGCCAACCATATAGGATATATGAATGGCGCAACAAGCTCATCTACACACCTCATCACCATATATCCTCTAATTCTATTTTTTCCTCTATAAAAAGGGAACATGGTAAACACATTTTCTTGTGAAACTAATTTTCCAACATCTCTCTATTTCTCTGTGTCAGTAACACTCCTGGCAAGAGACGAATAAAACTATTCAATTCTCATATCATCATAAGGATTGAATGATCGAATTGTCCCAATCATTCATAAAATTGTGTCTCTAATATTAACTAATCTATCCTGATTAGCCAAATTAGGGGATTTGTGAATTGTTTGATCTAAACATCTCAGTGCATTTTCTAATTTACCAATACTCTCCTGATATAAAGTTGATCTAGCCTGAGCATGTTGCTCAAAACGAGGAGAATGTTGAGATTCATCATCAACCATGATATATATGTATATAAATAAAGAGATCTACATATCATTCAAAAAATATATATGATGTTAAACAAATTTATCAAATTTCAAAACTAAAACATATATTTAAATTACAAATTTATCAACTTTCAAAACTAAAATATTTTTAAATTACAAATTTATCAAGTTTTGAAAAACTTTAAAGCATTAAATTAACTTCATATATCTAATGAGATAGAAAGTTATAGATCTGTGAAATAGAACCTTCTACAACTTGGATCAACAAAAGAAATGACAACTCCAAAGAGACTTGATATATGTATACATGTATATATGTGTATATGTACATATATGTTGAACAATATGTATATATGTATATATATATATGTGTATATATATACATATATGTATATATCTGTATATATATACATATATGTATATATGTGTATATATTTACATATATGTATATATGTGTACACATGTACATGTATGTATGTATATATGTATGTGTACATGTATGTGCATACGTGTGTGTGTACATGTGTATGTATACATATGTGTATATATGTATGTATGTATATATGTGTACATGTACGACATATGTATATATATGTATATATGTATATGTGTATGTATGTATAAATATATGTATGTATGTGTGCATATACATACATATATTTATACATACATGCATACACATGTATACATACATGTACATATACATACATATACATGCATACATACACATATGTATACATGCACACATATACACGTGCATACACATATATGTATACATGCATAGACATACATGTAGATACATGTACATGTATATATAAATACATACATACATACATACATACATACATACATATACATATATGTACATGTAACTACATATACACATGTACATATACATACATACATATATACATATACATACATACATACACATATGTACATACATACATACACACATACACATATGCATACATACATACACACATACACAAATATGCATACATACATACATATACATATATGTGCATATACATATATATATATATACATACATACATATATATACATATGCATACATACATACACATATGTACATACATGCATACACACATACACATATGTATACATACATGTACACATGCATACATACATACATATACATATGTATACATGCATACGCATGCATAAATACATACATTTACATGTGTATGTATACATACATATGTATGTACATATACATATGTACACACATACACACATGTAATATATTAAGATTAGGGTTATTTATTTAGAGTTAGTTTAGGTAAGGGTTACAATTTAACTAGGGTTTGATTAAGGTTCAACAATGGTTAGAGATCAATTAAGGTCGGGTAAGATTGAAATAAGGTTAGAGTTAATTTTAGGGTTAAGGTTAAAGTTCAAATAGGGTTAGATGAATGGAAAAGGGGTAGATTTTATCTTATCATTTGTGCACTCAATGAATATGATAGTTTGCTACATAATATAGGTAGTAATAAATTGCTACTACCATTGTCTGTTTTTTCTCTCTTTGGAGAGTTTGTAGGATAAACATATAGTATTCTTAATTCTTCTCTCTTCCTCTCTTAACTGTTATTTAATTTCTAATCAAGTATCATAGTACAATTTCTTATTTCATAAATTCTACAAGCTTAGGCTTGAGAAATTAAGAATCAAACACTGTTGTACTTGTAGTAACACTGCTACATTAGTGCAATGATTGTATATGCATATACTTTGAATCTAAACTCAGCTCTAAAAGTTTTCTTTCATTATCTAGTTGAACACAGATCATCTAAATTTGAACATACATAAATGAGTCAATTAATCAAATATACATTGTTTATTTTTAGCAACCAATATAACAATTCTTACGTTTTATTTTGGGCTTCTTTAAGAATCCTTTAATTCTTACTTGCTAATGGTATATTTTGCAGATACATACCTCAAGAATGACCTTAGTAGATGACGTTAATCTAGAAGAATTTGTAATGACTAAGGATGAGAAAATTCTTACCTGCTAATGGTATATTTTGTAGATGCATACCTCAAGAATGACCTTAGCAGATGATGTTAATCTAGAAGAATTTGTAATGACTAAGAATGAGTTTTTTAGAGAAGATATAAAATAGAAATGCCAACTCATATTGAAATGTTAGAAAATTTAGTGATTGTCTCATATGAGTTGAATTTAATGAGGGGTTTGAAGTTTTTTGCTTGAAATAGAGCAAATAATGTTAATCTAGAAGAATTTGTAATGACTAAGGATGAATTTTCTGGAGCATATATAAAACAAAAATGCCAACTAATATAGAAATGTTAGCATTTACGGATTGTCTCATATGACTTGAATTTAATGAGGGGTTTGAAGTTTTCTACTTGCATTGGTGGGGCAGATGTGTTAATTTGCATCTTATTGTAAAATCTCGAGGTTGAATAATCTACATACATTATTATATTTGTATGTTCCATCTCTAGCCTGGCTCTAATGTTAGACTATACTTTTTCCAATAAATCAGATACTTAGATTTGTTGTGAGAAAGTCTCTTAAATGCCAACAAAGACATGTTTTGTATCAATGTTTCAACATGCACATGAATGTGTAAGATATCCATGAGGCCTCAAGAAGGTACTAAACCTCCACAAAACATAAAAGAAATAGTGACATGAGGAGGGGATCCCTCACTCTTTTGAATTTTTCTCCTACTTTGGGTTCTCTAGGTCATAGCCTATGTTTACTCCATTTTGTGCATGTTCTATCTTTCAATTTTACTAATATAATCTTCTTTAATTTATATTTGCACATAACAATAATGAAAGTAAAACACAAGGATTTTTTTTCTTCACTTTTGCATAGAAATCAGCAATTTAATTAGTTAAATCAAGATTGGAATAGATAGTATTCCTATTAGTGAATTAAGTAGTCAAACATTCACACTAACAATTTAAGTTGCTCACAAAATAAAAAAAACTTTCCAATGAAAAGGAGAACTAGTAGTTATAGGTCCTGGGTCTTAAGGGTAAACTCTTTTATGATAATGGTGGATTCATTGGTGCATTTGACTACTAGTAGAGGTCAAGGCTGGTCTGAGTTCATCAAATTCAATATATTTTGACATCAACTCTGTTAGTATGTATTTTGGTTCATTTGTATCTTGTTTGTCTCATTGGAAAGTTTAGTAGGATGTAGCATTGATAATAAGATAGTATTATTGTACTCTATTTTAGTTTTTGCTTGTAGCATCTTCATTTTTTCTCAGAAAGCAATGATACCAAATCATAACAACAGCGTTTGTATTTGGGTGGTGAGGGCTAAGCCTCTAAACACATACAATAGGCCTACTGCTACTTTTCAAACACCAAGTGGGACAACACTAAGAGGAAATCAAACAAAAGGACCTCTCCAAAATTATTCCCCAAATTAAGTGGGACAACACCAAGGGGTATGATTTCCTAAATAATCATTTTGAATCATAGCTTGATTAGCATAAAATATATGACCGATATCATTTCCATTCAAGGGTTTATATCACCCAAAACTGAAAACCTCAAAAAAAATTAAACTATCACTTGGTGGCGAGGGTTTCATTGTAAAATAATTATTAAAAATATTATTTCCATTTACAGGTTTATAGTTTTCCATTCAATTCTTCAAGCCAAAAACACAATACACACTACATTCATGTACATTATTGCCAAAACCAAAACTTTCACACTGCCTTTCAAACTTCAAAACATTTATTTCACATAAAATGCAGAAAATCATATTGCCACTATTGTGTGCCTATCATACACCACTAGTTGTCTCAAAAATTCCTTTCGGATCAAACAAAATCAAACAAACCCCACACTACCCGCCAAAACCACACAAGAAAAATGTCGTGCAAAGAGGATGAGAAGAGAAATGAAACTTGGTGTGTGATTTCATTTTATAGAAGCTCAAACCCTAGATCATCTAATGCACTCACCTACAATACTTCTGCCCGAACAAGCAAAAATGGTTGGGCCCTCTTTTTTTTTAATTTTATAAATCGTCGTTTCAGCCAGATGGTATTCGTTTGAAACACTACCCACTGAAAACATGCCACCACATCGACGCCATGTCACTGTCATGTGGTTTTGGCCAAAAGCCACTCAGCCGAATACCTTCCGATCGGAAACTATTCACTCGAAACTATTTATTTGGATGAAAGTGTGACACACTATTGCGCTTTTACCCTACATTATTTAATTAATTTACTTTTTCATCATTTTTGACTAATTAAATAAATTTCATTTATTTAATAAAGTCCTAATCTAACTTTATTTCTCTTGATTAATTAAATAATGACAATTATTTAATTACGTCGCTAATTCACTTTATTCCCCTAAATCAATTAAACTATTAATACTTAATAGTTTAATTAAAACATTTTCCCCTAAACTTGAATAATTAAATAAATTATTCAAAACATCATTCAAAAAGGTCAAAACAAAAAAATGCAAAGTCAAACATGACTTGCACGTTCAACTCAAAAACGATTAATTATTTAATTCAATTAATTAATTGCCCTCACCCACTTTCATGATTGAGCAAATTATGATCCCCCGATTGCTCGATCTAATTGGCTGACTAATCCATCTATTCCTATTTGATTCATCTATTCTTTAATCCCACTGAAGGCTCAACATGATTTCTTCAATTCCATAGATTATTAAATCTATTTCCTCAATTCCACTGAACACTTAAATTGATTTCTTCAATCACATTGATTACATAATCAAAATACACTGATTATTCTCATCTAAATCCTCTCAACAGTTTTGAACTGTTGATTAGGATATTCTACTACGCAATCTTGAGCATTCATTTTGAAACACAAATTCTATATAACAATCATCTTCTTCCTCAAAAATGATCGAAGAATCAACATATTTTGCACAACGAAGTAATGCCAAAATCACAATCGATCTTTTGACAAGCTTTACACACATCTTCGATCAACGACATTGCACAACTTTGAATCTTTTGCTACGCACAAATGGAGGCTTCGCATTGATACAACAAGCAATCCAACATCTTTGTGAATACACTTTGAAATAGGATGGGTAACTTTACAGCACGTATTGAATTCATTGTTCTTGTTTTGTTTCAATTATGTTCTTGAATTTATTGTTCTTGTACTATTTATTTTGTGAGTAATGGGCATGAATCATGATCTTTGTTTTGAATTAGATAAGCTTCAATTCATTTCATTCATTTATCTTATTACACACACTCGATTTCCACCTTACACATTTTTTAACCACTTTCATTTTCCACAAGGTCTTTAAACCTCTTAAATGTATCAAAGGCTTCATCCTTGGTCTTCAAAAAATAAACCCAGCACTTTTGTGAGTAATCATCAATAAAATTAATGAAGTATGATGACTTACCCAAACTCTTTGTCTGCATAGGACCACAAATATCTGAATGGAATAACTGAAGTGGATAATGGGCCATCCACACATTGCCTTTTGGAAAATTGTCTATTGCATGTTTTCCTTTAGCGCATCCTTCACAAACTTCTTTATGTTCTTCAACCTTAGGAAAACCAGCAACTAATGGTTTTGATGTTAGTATCTTCAAACTATGGAAATTCAATGCCCATACTTGAGATGCCACAACCAACTCTTGTTCTCATATGCCATATTAGCAAGATTGTTGCTATGTTCTCAAAAATTTATTGGGAACATCCTATTCTTTGACATAGGCACAATTGTAACCACCCTGTTTCCTTGATTCTTATCATCAATTATGCATTTCTGATTTTTGAACACCACCTTATAATTTTTCTCACACAATTTCCCAACAGTTAATAGATTATGCTTCAACTATGGAATGATATAAATATCCTTAACACTTTTCATACCTTCTTTAGTAGGGACTTCCATAGCTCCTTTTGCAGCAACCTCCAAATTTTTGTCATCAACAAGCTTGATTGTGGATTTGAAACTTTCATCCATTATAGAAAAAAGCTTCTCATTTCCTAACATGTAGTTAGAACATCCTTAATCTAAATACCAAACATCTTTAGAAACATTTTCAGCTTTTTCATAAGATATAAATAAATTATTTGGAGGAGCCTCATCACCCTCTTGAGCATAATGAACAATTTTATCATTATTACCTTCTTTTAATCAACACTCTCTTTCAAAGTGGCCATACTTGTTACAATGGTAACACTGGATATTTCTCTTATCAAATTTGCATCTACCTCTTCCTCTTGAATCACCTCTTCCTCGGCCTTGGTTGCTTGTGGTGCTACTATTGGCATCTTCATTCTTTGTAATTTACAATTTGGAGGAAAAATATTTCTCATCACTTTACCCAAATGAATCTCTCAATCTTTCTTCATGAGACATTAGAGATCCAACTAGTTGATTGAATTGAAGGGTAGTCAAATCCTTGTTTTCTTCAATGATTATTGCAACATGATTCCATCTTGGTGTTAGAGACATCAAAACCTTTTTTTCTTACAACCTCATTGTTCATTGTTTCTCCAAGTGTGGCCATTTTATTAACCACATCATTGATTCTTACACAATAATCACTTACTTTCTCACATTCTTATATTTTCAAATTTTCAAACTCTCTTTTTTAAGTCTGCAACTTAACTACTTTTACCTGATCACTGCCTTGGTAAGCTTCCTTTAGAATCTTCAAGGATTTGTTTGTCGTCTTTGCACCCGCAATCCTTGGAAATAAGCTCTTATCAAGAGCTATTTGATTATGAAATAAGGCTTGAGAATTCTTCTTCTTAGCCTCCTTTTTAGTCATTTTTTCATTGGCTATAAGAGTAGTCTAATCTGTTAGTTCTGCATAACCCGTTTCTACAATTTCCTACAAATCTTTCCCTACCAAAAAAAGTATCATCTTGATGCACTAATATTCATAGTCACGTCCATTAAATTTAGGAATTGGCAAAGAGTTAAGATCGGACATGATTACCAAAATATAATTAACCTGCTATGATACCAAATGTACAATCTAAAACCAAACCTAATTCCTACACCCAAAGGTTATGAGATAACAACTTAGAAAAATCAAAGCAAATTACTCAAGATTATAAAGCATAAAAGAGCACATAAATTTGTATTTTACATACTACAATATTGTCTCTTTATTCATGCTTAATGTATACACTCAAATTGGGTCTGGAGAATTAATTAAATACAAGTTATTTAATTAATATTTAATTCTTCTACTTATAAATAAATTGAAAACTTTATTTATATAGTTCATTTTCTCTAATTCTTCCTATCTTAAATCATTTTCTTCATATCTTAATTAGATAAAAAAAATTAATTAGTTTGTTTTATTTAATTAACCTCCTCTCATTAAATTTGAATTTTAAATTTGAATTTAAGCACATTTCTACTAACTTCTTCCCACCTTCCACCTCATCATGTGTCTCAAGAAATTAAATATCTCTAATATTTAATTTGGAATTTATCATAAACAAATTCTAACTAATTTGGGACACTTGGCCTTCATCTCCATTTTATTCCTCTTCACACTTGGCAGTTTGTTCTTATGAAGGGAACACATTCCTCTTTTCTCTCTAACCTCTTCATCTTCAACCATCCATTCTCCAGATCAAATCCAAACTATTGATTTCTGCCAGCTAGGCTCATGCCTTGGAAAATCTATAAATAGGCCCTCCTTTACAACAAAAAAAGAGAGAGTTGAGCATAATTACACTCTGCAGAATTTTCATTAGCATTGTCATTGTAGTGAGCATTCTAGTATTAGCATTTCAGCATCAAGTAGTTTAATCATGGCATTTTCATTGGCAGCATCTTAATTACATTAGTTTAATCATATCATTTCCATTAGTAGCATCATAGCAGCATCATTATCTCTACATATCATCTACAGCTAGTTTAGCAATCATGTAATGTAGGAAACATCTCTTGCATTTCCAGCATCTCTCATTCTTTAGGTTGTCATTTGGAAAGTCATGTGCACAAACAATCTGAGAGCAAAATGACTTAAAGAATCCTTGGAGATAGAGGACAATGAGATGCCATTCGGGAATTGTTTGTTTCAATTTAATTGTTATTTGAATTCCTTGATATAATGTTTCATCGGTGTGTTGTATAGGTTTTATTTGCTTATTCACGTTATTTATATACACTCACATTAAATTGACGCCCACCATGGGGCCTAGCCCCGTTTTTAATATTTTCTTGCAAGTTTTCATCGATAGGTTTGCTCATGAATTTCGATGTAGCACACCCGCGGCCTCTTTCAGCACATAGGTGGTGACTTTCAACGCATAGGTGGTGACTTTTAGCGCATCCAGGCTCTGTTATAGCACATACACAACCCAGACCAGCGCATATACCTACTCTTTTGGTGCATATATAGGATTTTATTTCCTTTTATGTTTTCCAGAATAGAGCATTGAATGTGTTTAATAGCGCATATGCTTTGTTTTAGCGCATACACCTTTATTTGTAGAAGTTTAAAATTATGGGGACTGATCTATATCTTTTTGTTTTGCAAGTGCTCTATACATTGTCAAAGACATATTTGAAACTACTAATCATGTTTGCAGGGGCTGGATTTATTTTCCTTTGATTAAATTAGGCATCTAGTTTAATTACAAGGTTAATGAACACCATGTATGTTGTGTTTGCAAAGTGATAGGCCTATGCTCTCCCCTTTACTAGGTGACCAAAATGTCATAGTCACTCTTTCGATTTATTGCAATAGCACCTTTAGAAGGCCTACCTTAGTGGGAAAAAGTAATCACCCTAAGGAAACGACCTAAGTGGGAACAACTAAAGCCAAGCATTCCAACCCACTATAATCAAACGTGAATCATGATGAAAATCACATTCAACGATAGTGTGCATTGATAGCCATCCCCAAAGCCTTTGTTCTAAAGGTTGGGAGGCCTCCTGAGGGATTTTATTATTTTTTGCACTGAACGGAAACCCTTACTAAGAACTTTAAGTGTAGTAGCCAAGTTGAGTTAGTTTCTGAACATTATAATATTCACAGTGCAAGGGGAGGGAAAAATATTCCCCCAAGATACTCACCATATAATGTCTACCAGGGATTTCTTGCCAAAAGTGGAAGATTCAACTTTGGTTAAGACCCAGAAAAGGAAAAAACATGGGCGCTCTTTAGGGGGTGATAGGGTTGTGTGAGTTGACGTAGTTCTAAGATGTGGGTTGTGATGTTATTAATGACCCTTGACATTAGAAGAGTCTGAATGATTTGTTTGCTATTGTTCAATACCAGTGGAAATCAAAGGGATCAGACCAGATCCTAGAACATACACTTGATGTTTAGATCATAGGATGAAACAACTATTTTACTACTTGCTTTTGTGTTTGAAATCACTATTCAAAAGATCATCTGTCAAAAACACTCAATTCACTAATTCAAAAACAAGAAAACTAAGCAAACTTTCAAAACGATGAAACTTCCAATTTAGCACATAAACTTCCTGTTTCAACGCATTGAGTTCATAGTCTAGCACATATAGGGTATGTTATAGCGCATTTTCCCCATCTTTCAGCGCATATAGGGTTTTTTTTGGCTCATTTACCCCATCTTTTTTGTGCACTAGCTTTTTGTTCTAGCACATTTAACTTGCAGTCTAGCGTATTTTGGATTTGTTTTAGTGCATTTACCCCATCTTCCAGCGCATATGCAACATGTTTTAGCGCATTCACCTGATACTCAAATAGAGAGTCAAATTAAACTTTTGTCTAACAACTAGAATCACATTTAGGTACCCTTTTCAGAGCAAAGATCATTCCTAATTAAAACATTGGTTTAAACTTGAAGAAACTAGCCTTTGCAAGTGAAATCCCTTTAATTAAACTTAGATCAAACAACTTAAAGTGCCTAATCACCAATCTCATCTTTGATTGTTAGCTAAGTTTCACTATCAGGATCTATCATCCTTTATCACAAAACAAACATTGCACATCATATTTAGCCTAGTCTCATCAATAGGATCCATCATCCTATTTGGGGTAAACCCACAATAGTGGGTTACAATTTTTTGAATGAAGAAAAATTAGAAATGCCCATCAAAAAATTTAAAATGGTTTACGCCTTCTAATGAAGGGGGTTCGAATGAACCAACCCCCTTCTAATGAAACCCCCCTTCGAATGAACCCCCCCTCCTAATGAACCCCTCCCCCTTCTAATGAACCCCCTCTTGCACCATATAGGGGGGGTTCGAATGAACCCCCTTCATTAGAAGGGGGGTTCTAATGAACCCCCTTTTTTCATCTTCCCCTCCACCATTTCAAAATTTATGCATTTTTTTTACTATCGAAGCTTGGGAAGGAGGTGCAAATGGAGTCAACTTGATAAACCAAATTGGATGATTGTAGTGATTGAAACGTGCTTTCCAACAACTATAAATTAAATATATTTTTTTTTTTTTAGTTTTTAGTTTTTAGTTTTACTGTACATAGGTTTTTCACCAAGCATCAAGTTCGATGAAAAATCATTTTTGAAAAATAGTAAATTTGAGGAAAAGAAATTTGAAAAATATATACGCATTAGGTATTGACGTCCTCGTTCCAACAAAAAAAGAAAAAATGAATTTCAATACATACCGAAAAATTTATGTGAGCCGAAGTGCACCTATGTCTAAATTATAAATGTTTTGACTTCAAAACTTAATTAAAAGAAAAATATTCAACAAAATGCTTTGAAACAAAATGAAAGCACTAGATACTTGTGTTACCAACTTAAATTCAAAAGAATCAAAATTTTATCCTTTGTAGAAAAGAAGTTATGCGAGCCGAAGTACACACCACTTTTTAAAAATGTTGTTTACTATTAAAAACTAGTTATCAAAGGAGACGCAAAAAAATTACAATTTAATTTCAATTTTTTTAAAAAAAATACATTTAAAATCTACAGAAAAAATCTCACAAATCACTAGTTTACATCATTTTCAAATTCCTAATAGTTTACCTACTATAAGTGTCAGAAAGTGAAGTTTTCTCTGAAAATGTTGATTTTAATGTCAAGTTTGGCCAAAAAGTGTAACCCATTATTGTGGGATGACCCTTTGACTTAGGTACTTCATTGGAACTTCCAAAACAAAGATCAAAGTGTAGTAAAACTCTACCACTTGCATGCCCATTTTAACAAGAGCTCAAAAAAAAAACTCAGAGAACAAGAAGTAGAAACCCAAACCATCATGGCAGAAGGAGAAGAAAATCCTTTTCACATAGTTCATCAACCTAAAATAGATGAGATAATTGATAAGGACATTCAACAAGCTCAACAAGACCCTAAATTTGACAAGTTTGTGGAGAAAATTCTAGAAAAGGATGGAGAGAAATACTTTCTAATGCTGGAAAATCAAGGTGTAAAACTAGCCAATGATTTTGATGTCAACCAATTGAAGGGAACTCCCAAGAAAATAGAAGCTAACTTACGAATCACAGATCCATTTTATGCTTTAACTCAACTAATGCAAAATCTTCAACAACAAATCCAAGACATGCAAAGGGGAACAACAAAGAGATATTTGTTGCAAGACAACTGTCCTTATCCATTTGACAGAAATATGAACATGATACCTTTTCCACCAAACTGTGAACTTCCAAAATATGACAAATACAATGGAAAAATTGATCCTCAAATCATGTAAGAGAATTTTGCACCATGAGTCTGGAATTTGTGCATGAAGAAACCTATCTGATGAGATTATTTCCAAGAATTTTGGGTGGTCAATGCATGGAATGGTTTTCAAAAATCCCACCGGGTATTAGATCATTTGAGGAGCCAATAAATAAATTTATCTCCCAATATTCATACAAAATTCAACATGAAATAACCATGAAAGATATTTGTAACACAAAATAGAAAAATGGTGAATCATTTCTTACATTCTTACAAAGATGGAGATGATTATTTGCTAGATATGCCCATCCTATACCTAAGAAAGAAAAAATGGATATCTTCATTGATAATCTCAATAGTGAGATGAGTTATAACCTCCAATTCCAGCACAGTGTCCACCCATTTTTGAAAAGATGATTGAAAACGGACTTAAGATTGAGGAAGCCTTGGTTAAAAGAGTATTGAAAATCTATAACGAAGGAACAAACTCTGCTAACTCTTCTAACCATCATAACAACAATGAAAAATCCAAATTCTGGACAAGAAACAAGAATGTTGGTAATGATGGTGTAGCTAACACACATAATGTAAAACTAGTTTTCAATTTATCAGGTACTACACCCAAAAGCAATCAAAGCAACAGTGAATCTAAACTAGCTCCACCACCATATCGAAGAAAATTTACACCTTTGGGGCAGTCACTTGAATCGGCATTAAAAGAGCTTCTTGCACAAAAACTCATAACATTACCAAATGCACGAGATTTTGAACCAAGAGTCAAACCATCATGGTGGAACAATGCATATTACTATGATTTTCATAGAAACAAAGGCCATAAAACAAATGACTGTATGCAACTGAAACATTTGGTGTGAGACTTGATAGATAGAGGTGACATATCAATAGAAGGACATAAAATAAATGATGATCATGTAGAATTTAAAAACCCTCTTCCCAACTATGAAAAAGGAGAATCCTCTTCGATAAACAACAAAGGGAAGAATGTGCATTATGTCTATGATACCACCATTCTTCACATTTCTGCAGTTGATAGCATTTATGCAGTTGATAATCAAATCAATGTCATCAAAATCAAGGATAAACAAGACAACCTACCAATAAATGTGACCACAAGAGAGCAGTCCAAGTTTCTATTGAAATTAAGTAAATCTAAAACACTTGTTGCTCCTTCAAATCGATACAATATAGTGGATCAATTGCAAAAGATTCTAGCACAAATTTCCATAATAGAACTTCTTAAAATTTCACCAACCCATAAGGATATTCTGGAAAGAGCTTTCATGGACACCACAGTACAAACTAATTTGGACATTTGCCAATTCCAAGCCATGGTGGGACATTTGACTCCACCCCATTGTTTATCATTCTCAAAAAATGATGATGCATCCCTCACTCATCCACACAACACTCCACTCCATATTGAGGTTTTAATCCATAAACATCGGGTCAAATGAGTTTTAATAGATGGAGGAGTTGGTCTAAATATATGCACCTTAAAGCTTATCTGTGCATTAGGATTTTTAGAAAATGCAATAGATTCCAGAAGAAAGATCACCATAAAAGCTTATGATGATGAAGAAAGATCCTCTCAAGGACTGATAGTATTGCCAATTCAAGTGGGACCAGTTCAAAAAGATATAATCTGCCAAGTTTTAGACAAGGATTTGACCTACAACATACTCTTGGTTCGACCTTGGATCCATGAAATGCAAGCAGTACCATCAACATACTGTCAATGCTTGAAATTCCCTTACAATGGACAATCTTGAGATCACAATTTTAGTAGATTCTAATAATCCCCAAAATCGCAACACTCTCAAGACAATCCAAGATTTTTTTTGTACCACACAACATAGAAGCTCTCACTTCTCTTTCCTCAAGTAATGAAAACTAACTCAATTCTTTGTCAAAACAGTTTGAGAAAAAGGTTTAGTTGAAAGATAAAGGCACCAGTGATTCTATTTCCTCAAGTAATGAAAGCCAACTCAATTCTTTGTCAAAACAGTTTGAGAAAAAGATTTAGTTGAAAGATAAAGGCATGGGTGAGTATTCTTTTGAGCAGTCCTTATGTATCTCACAGCTACTACCTTCTCCAAAATCATATGGACAACCATCAACATCTAGACAACAATCTTCACAACCCATCACGATCTTTGATGGTACATTTGTAAAAGTAGGTACTCTAGTTGATGAATCTGAGGACAAAGAAATTCTAAATTGGATTTACAAAGATGAAGAAGAATCCCAAGCAACAACTTCCAATATACCAACAGAGCAATATGGTAAAGGGTTCACAATCTTATAAAATATGGGATATGAAGGAAAAGGTCCTATTGGCAATCAAAAAGAAGGTATTGTGGAACCAATTCAGCCTATCATAATCAATCCAAAAGAAAAAACAGGATTAGGATACAAAGAAGAGACAAAAGAAGAAGCCACTCATCATATTTGTGAGTGAATCCTTCAATTGCAAGCTAGTTTTGAAACAGACTCAAATGAATATGAATGGGACTCACTATCTGAAGAATCTTGTGAAGACAAAGAAATCGATGTGATAAAGAGGTATGCACCCATACGTATGGTGGGACAAAGTTTAGGGTCTAGACCATTTGAAATTGGATCACTACATATCGATGACTCTAGTGAGGACGATCAGACATTGACCGAGATAGATCATTCAAAGGAGAGTAACATTATAGACTTTGACATTGATATTGAACACCTCGAAAATGTTTCCATCCTAACCCTTGTCGCCTTTGAGCTTGACCAATCCGATGATTCCTTACCTTTGATACATCATGAACTCATTGACTGGGAACAAACTGAGCCTCTTGATATCCCTATCTTTTCAGATGATGATGCCATTGTCAATTTCCTTTGTTCTGAAAATCCAGAAACAAGTTCCACCAATGAATTTTATAACGAAGCTTCAAATCAGGGGAGTGAAAAATCTCTTAGCTGCAAAATAAAGAATATAAAAATTGATCTAATGGTGAAAACCATGCAATTTCGATATTAGATCATGAAAAAGTAAAAAGAAAGAGTATCCAATGATGAAAACCTCTCTAAGGCACTGAAGGATGAGAGACTTGACACTCTTCTCGAGCATTATCTAGAAAGATCTTCAGTATTGGTTGAGCCTACACAATCCATAAACATTGGTACTGCAGAAACAACAAAGACCATACACCTAGCAGCATCAATGATAGAGCAACAAAAGCCAAATTTCACCAAATTCTTTGAAGAAAGACAAATCAATTTTGCTTGGTCCTATGTTGACATGCCAGGAATAGATTTGGATCTAATAATGCATCATTTATCCATAGCACCTGGAGTGAAGCCAGTAAAGTAGAAATTGAGAAAAATGCATCCACACATCGCCCTACTAGTGAAAGAAAAATTAAAAAAAATATTAGATGCAGGATTCATCTGACCAATCGACTATGCAGAATGGATTTCAAACATTGTACCAGTCTCCAGGTAAATGCAAGAAGATGAGTCCACGAAACATGAAAGTTTTTGCCTTAGACAAAAAAATGAAATTGGCTTGCAAAAAACGAGATCCCAAGCCTAAATTTAAAAAACGAGATCCCGTTCTGAAAAATTCTCGTTTTTGGAAAATTTTCAAAACGGGATCCCGTTTTAAAATTTTCAAAAATGGCAAGTTTTCAAAAAGAACTTTGTATTTTTGGAAACTTTCAATTTTGAAAATTTTCCATTTTGAAAGTTTTCAAAAGCGGGATCCGTTTTGAAAACTTTCCATTTTGAAACTTTTGTTTTGGCAATTTCAAAACGAGATCTCGTTTCGTAGAACCATAAAGAAAATGTTTTTTTAGAAATGGGATCCCATTTTAAAACGGGATCCTATTTTTTAAAATATGAATTTTTGGTCGGGTTTTTGGCTTATTTTTTGGTTCGGGAAATGGCTTGGGGACCTGAACCTAAGCTTTGGACCTAGTTTGACCTACAACTTGAAGGTCATGTTAATGTCACAGGAAAATAGTGACTTTGGACATATGTTTGAAGACCTATTTTGCAGAATTTTTTTACGAAATTAAAACCCATTATAGATGAGAAAGTGCAAATTCCAAATATGTAAATTTTTTTACAATTTGATTATTTTTTCTATTTTTCAATTAATTTCTAATGAAATTGGTCCATAAACTTGAATTATCAGGGTTTTTAAGTATTTTAATAACTTTTTATTAAAATATTTTTGTAAAACGAATTGCATCAAAACGTACTTCAAACAATTCTTTTCAATTTGAAAAAAAAAAATTCAAAAAATGATAAGTTTAGGTCATCTTATGCGTGATGTACACGATGATTTTTCAAAACAACAAATATGGCCAATAAAAAATTAACAAAAAAAAATATTCAATAAAATATTACAAAAAAATATTGAAAACATGCTTCAGTGAGTTAAGAATCTTTTCCCAAAAGGATTTAGAAAAATATGATTGTTTAGGTCAAAATATGGATGACATACACGTGCATGGTATGGTAAAAAAAAGTGACTTTTAAACAATGGTTTTTAGAAACACCTATTGAAAACCATTTTTTATCATCTGGGTATTGAAATAAATTACATATTTGGAAACTAGACTTTGAGTACTACATTTAATGATTAGTGACTTTTTTTAAGATTCTATCTCTAAGTGCTTCAAATTTTAAGGTCAAATGTGACAAATTTTGAAAATCAGGAAAAACACTTCCACTTTTTGGCCAAAAAGTGGACTCAACTTCTTGCACACACCCTCCAAACCAAACAACAGCATCAGAATATGCACAGATTTTAGGGATCTTAACAAGGCTTGTCTGAAGGATGACTTTCCTTTACCTAATATAGACATCATTGTGGATTTAACAGTAGGACATGCTATGTTATCACTCATGGATGGTTTTTCAGGCTATAATCAGATCAAGATTGCACCAGAAGATCAAGACAAAACAACTTTCACATGCCTATGGGGTAAATTTTGTTGGAATGTCATGCCTTTTTGAGTAAAGAATGCAGGAGCCACCTATCAGCGTGTAATGACAACAATATTTCATGACATGATGCACACATTCATGGAGGACTATGTGGATGACCTGCTAGCAAAATCATTCACCAGGGAAGGACATCTAGAAATCTTGGATAAAATCTTTAACCGATTGGAAAAGTTCAATGTGCATTTAAATTCAAAGAAGTGTGTATTTTGAGTAACATCAGCAAAACTCTTAGGATACATAGTCTCAGCTAAAGGCATCGAAGTAGATCTAGCAAAAGTCAAAGCAATCATGGAAATTCCACCTCCTAAGAACATTAGCCAACTAAGATCCCCACAAGGAAGATTCCAATCCATCAGAAGATTCATCGCACAACTGGCGGACAAAAGTCATCCTTTTACTCATTTGTTACACAAGAATGTTTCTTTTAGATGGGATGAAAGATGTGAAGATTCCTTTAATCAATTGAAACAATATCTAATAAATCCACTTATATTGGTACCACCAATAGAGGGAAAACCACTTCTACTCTACATAGCAGCTATGAGGTAACTTTGGGAGCTTTGCTAGCAGAAAAAGACTCTACAGGAAAAGAAAGGGTCATCTACTACATCTGCAGAACACTGAATGGCTATGAAATTAACTATACATTTGTTGAAAAATCTTGTTTGGCAGTGGTGTTTGCTACTCAACAATTGTGACACTATATGTTAACACATACCGTCAAACTAATATCCAAGATAGATCCATTAAAATATCTACTCAACAAAGCCACTCTAATAGGAAGATTAGCAAAGTGGGTGATGATATTGAGTGAATTTGGCATTCAATATGTAGATAGAAGAGCAATCAAGGGCCAAGCAATAGCAAATCAGTTAGCTGAAGCACTATTGCAAGATGATCATCCTAGATGCACATTGAATTTTTAGATGTAGATGTCCTCACAATGGCATAACAACATTGGATACTATACTTTGATGGGTCTTGCACTCAACATGGATCAGGTGCTAGAATCCTATTTGTTACTGCTCAAGGACACACTATCCCAAAATCTTACAAGTTGATGTTCCCTTACACAAACAACATGGCTGAATATGAAGCACTAATCATCGGTATCAAGGTAGCCATGGAATGGAAAATCACAGAATTACAAGTTTATGGAGACTCTCAATTAGTCATCAATCAGGTTAATGATGACTATCAAACACAAGATGACAAGTTGATGCCATACAAGAGAATGATAGATGACTTCAAGAAATACTTTTTTGAGATCAAGTTTGAACAAATTCCAAGAGTAGACAACAAAGCTACATATGACATGGCAACCATGCTTCTCTTTTACAAATACCAAAAAAATGAAGTCGTTATGAATTCATGGTGGAACAATTGTTTACTCCCGCATATGACAATCCTGAATCACAAATCGTATGCCATCTAGCTGATGTTGATTCTTCAATCTATGAGAAGATTTAACCTATCTGAGAGACAATAGCCTTCCACTTGATCTATCCCAGAACCAAAAATGCAACTTTATCCATCAAGCAACCCAATACACCCTGATAACTGATACACTTTATTGACGAGGTCTTGATGGTACTCTCCTCCGATGTCTTGAACGTAACAAATCTGAAACCGCCTTACGAGAAGTTCATGAAGGTATTTGTGGTACTCATTCAAGTGGTCTTACTCTAGCTAAGAAACTCCTACGCTTGGGATATTATTGGTCGAACATGGAGAAAGAATCTTTTCAATTTGTCAAGAAGTGCAAGAAGTTTCAAGTCCATGGAAATCTCATACATGCACTAGCGTAGGAGCTGCAACCATTCACATTGACCTAGCCTTTCTGTCAATGGGGACTTGGTCCTCTAATGGACATAAATTCATAATCATAGCCACTGAGTATTGCACAAAGTGGATTGAAGTCGTCCCATTAACCATGATCAATGGTAAACAAATTTCCTCATTCATCCTGAACTACATTGTCTATCGATATGACATCCCTAGTTCCATTGTCACTGACAATGGTAGATAATTCAAAAACCAATATGTACAATAACTTTGTGAAAAATTTCATATCCAACACCGATTTTCCACACCCTATTACCCTCAAGGGAATGGCCAAGTAGAAGCCTCAAATAAGACTATTTTGAAAATCTTGAAGAAAAATGTCAATGATGTTGGACGTGACTGGCATTTTCAACTAAACCTTGCCTTGTGGGCATACCATACTAGCATCCGCACCCCTACAAGAGCCACACCATATGCCCTTGTGTATGGATCAGAAGCCATCTTACCCATTGAGATTGAGTTACCTTCGCTTCAGGTATCCTTGAAAGGAATCATTTCAGAGGAAGACTATCGAGTATCCAGACTATAGGAATTGGAATTGTTAGATGAACGCCATCAGCATGTTGTTGATCATCTAAAATCTTATCAACAAAGAATGTCAAGGAGTTATAATTACAAGGTAAAACAAAGAACATTCTAGGTTGGCGACTTGGTACTAAAAGAGAATCCTCACAATCAACAAGATCAAGGAAAGAAGGGAAAATTTGAACCTAATTGGCTAGGTCCTTTTGTCATTGTATCAGTATATGGATTTGGAGCATATCAGTTATCTACACCCGAAAGGGACTTGTTTGAAGAACCTGTCAACAACATTCATCTCAAGAATTTTTATACATAACTCATCCAGTGCATGGTTTAAAAAGCAGAAAAATCCAAAACAAGCAAAAAAGCAAAAAAATCCAAAAAGAGCAAAAAAAAGCAAAAAAGCAAAAAAGGGAAAAATACAAAAAAGTGAAAAATCAAAAAAATTAGAAAATCAGAAAAAGTGCAATAAAAGCAAGTAGTGAAAACCTAGAAACAGGCGCTATTTGTGATAGATTGGCTTCTCCATCTATTGGAATGTGTTTCAGTCATCCGCTTTTCTCCATCATTATGCATGTCCATCGATAAAACCTCATGTACGTATCTGGGCGTTGTGGTCGTGTCTCACCCTGGCTTAGCGATCATTGTATGCTTTCACAATAAATGGTTGGTTTCTCACTGGGGGAAAAATCCTGAACTCACTGGGGGAAATCTACTTTGAGCTTAAAACAACAGACAAGCAATAGTAAGACAACATAGCAAACATAACAATCACAACGAAACTCAATATTGAACATCGATCACAATGTTTAGAAAACCATCCATCCAAATCAATAGCAAGATCGGTAAAATAAATCTCACTGGATGATATTCTTTTGAATCATGGATTAATCACTTTAGCATAAATATTCAACTATTGTATCTTGATTTTTGTTATCATTTCTCTGGAGCAACTCAAGGATGTCATGGACTAGAGAAGCTATGATGGAGTATGATTTTTTTTGTCTGTTGTCTATGAGTTAATCATTATTACTATGTGAATTTGTCATGAGTCATGATC
Organism: Sequoia sempervirens; assembly: GCA_007258455.2. Lineage (NCBI taxonomy): Eukaryota > Viridiplantae > Streptophyta > Pinopsida > Cupressales > Cupressaceae > Sequoia > Sequoia sempervirens. The sequence continues at coordinate 97,629,578 of VDFB02000015.1, forward strand.
TATAGAGTATCATTGATGACATTCCGGATTTGCATAGGAAAAGGATTAACTCTTGTCTGATTTATGCAAACAATATTCAGGTCATCTCGGTTCAATTATACCTAGATGCTTGTATTACCTTGCAATATCAAAATCAATGGAAGTTGTACTCAGGTCATCATGGTTTAATTATACCGTCGATATTTGTACTAAATTTCAACATATCAAAAGCTCAATGATAATAACAAGCACAACAAATCGGCTGACAAGATGACAACATTGCATATTTAGATTTCCATGGTTAAGATAGATTGCATCCATATTAGTTTTGCATGTGCATTTTAGGTTTTCCAAGGCTGGAAAATTTCAAAATGATTTTCTCTATCTCATTAAAGGATTGAGTACATTTGACATAAACAAAAAAAAAGAGATCATTCACATGTAGTTGCATAATTATTATCATATCATACATACATTAGAAAGTATTATCATAGGTCATCCATCCATGCATTAGATCATATATTTGCATTAGAAAAATACAAAAATAAAGTGCATCCCATCTTATCTACATGACCAAATCCATCTCATATATCACAAAGCATCATCCATAAGGTCATATAGAATCATAATCCATGCATTATCATTTCATTATTGCATCCATACACAACCATGGCATAATAATATAAACATCACATAGCATATAGAACAGAAATCAAATGCATTCATCATAAAAACATGTAGACAACATATAGATCAATAGTCTCCACTGCATTTCATATAATCTCAAAATAATCAATGTCAAGTGTACAAGGATATCACAAAATGTGGAGAGATACATCAAAAAATGGTAGGAAATCATAAAGTCCTTGACTGCATAAGGGAATACATCAAGTCTCAATACATCAACTATGAGTATAAAAGCTACGTGTTGCTCCCCCAGATGTTGTAGGCATCACTGTGCCTATTTCTGCACCACTAGATGGACCTTCACCTGGATCTCTTCCTGATAGATCTCTGGGAAGTGGCCCAATCACACCCATGCTCATAGTTCATGACTGACTCCGACCTGACTTGCCATTGACAGACTGTGCATAACTAGGGGCACGTCGCTCTACAGGAACCGCATGATAATATAATGATCTATAATACTCTGTCTCTCAGGCTGAATGTCGCACCTCTCTGAGCATATCCCCTATAGTATTCCCCTTAGACACTCTCTATAATCTCTCAGCTAGGGCCTCTACATGCTCATATCTTTGTCTCGCGGTATCTCTCTCTGTTGTCAGAGAGGCAATCTACTCATGTGCCTATGCTAGTTGTCCCTGTAAGCCCTCCACCTGTAACTATAAGGCATCTATATGTTCCTGTTGCTGATGGGAAGGCACACAAATATGAACCTAGGATGGTCCTGCCTGTTGTTGTCCCGAGGGAACCATAAATCTCCTCTTCCAGGGTACTCTAAAATCCAGTATCTGTCTGCCACCTCCATCCCCTCCATCTCCATCATCCCCTCCATCCTCGCCATCTCCCTCCTCATCATCACTATCCCCCTTGTTCCTCCTTTGTCTCAGTGCGTGTTGTGGTGCTATCTCATCATCATCAAATGATGATACTGGCTCATCAAGACTGGATATCCTCGGTACAACATGTGTGAACAAATTCTCAACATACTCATCTGTCATCACACTAGTCGCGTTCTCTAAACAGTAATCCCATATTTTTGCCTGCAATCCCAAATACTCCTTGCAAGCTATATCATAAGATATGGTGGGTCCCCACTCTGGAATATCCTATTGTCTCTGAGCATATAATGCAACTCCCTGGGGAATCCCCTGCACTCAGCCATACTAACGCAGCACTCTCATGAGCATGAATCTCTCAATAATAAACTAGGTCCATCCAATCAAATACCTCGACGTGCAAACATATGGCATCTCCAAATCATCCTCGGACCATTGCTCACAATCTAAGTATGGTCGCCATGTGATGGTATCCAAATCATCAAGAACTCGCTGCCAATACTCCAATTTTCCCAACTTGCACTGGACAATCTCACCTGTGTACCCAAAGACATATGGCCTTCCAACTGGATGATCTCTATCTGCCAAAGGATGAATAACAACTATATGCTCCCAAGCCCAAATCTGAAGCAGTGTCCCTCTAAATGATAAACTCGCAGCTCCAAGGTACACCACTTGGTGCAGATCATGATATAAATGAGCTAACATATAGGAACCCCATGCATATTGGATCCCTTGAGTGACCATCCTCTCTAGTATCCTACCCCATCCAACAGACAATCCCTTCAACCTATAGTCGGGACATAAGAAACCTCCAACAAACCCGGCTAAAACAGACGATAATGGCTCATAAGAATCAACCATATCTTGCCATGGGATCTCATAACCACTAATCCTGTCATCATCAAAAATCCTCCTCAGTGCCTTGATACCTCCCTGCTCTGTGTTCAATCATATATGACTAACTCTCCAACCACGAGGATCCCCAATATCTGGTACACATCCTCCGGGGTAACCATCATCTCACTGGTAGCCAGATGGAACATGTTGTGGTCGCTATGCCATCTCTCAACTAAGGCAGTCAATAGTCCCCTGTTTATCCTATACTGGGGCATATCAAGCAAGGAAGATAAACCACATCGCCTAATAACATCCAAATATGCTTGCACCAGACATGGAATCATATCTCAAGTCTGCAGGTAGCGCTCCCGAGACTGAAGAACTCGTAAGTCCTATAATCATGACATATCACAAATCAGCATTTTATCAATCAACCTATCAATTAATCTAATCAGCTCTAATGAGATTTCGATCAAATCTCGTGGAGCGTCTATCATTGACTCTCATTCATCATGAGGTCAGTCATCATCTATCCTATCATTGAATCCCATTCATCATGAGGTCAATCATCATCTATCCTACCAAACATCACCAAAACAATGATTGACATGATCATCCTGAGCATCAAAAGCAACGAGAAAAATCAACATTTCATCTATTTTGGTGTCAATGCGCTGAAAGAACGCATCTATGCGTTGGAACAATGGATGTGCTACAAAACTTCATCAATGCACCATAACAGAGCATAAATGTGCTAAAACCCTAAATGCACTAAAAGAGATAGCATATGTGTCACTCTGTGACATAAATGCGCTAAATCTATCAATACACTAGAACATTCTATCTATGCGCTAAATTAGGTCCTGAATGCACTACAACGCAATATCACAGAATTTATAATCATGAAAATGCGTGAAAAATAAATTCAAATTTCACAAGGTGGTTTCTCGAGGTACGTACCGGAGGTCCATACACAGCAGGGAGGTTGTGTTGTCGAACTCACTCGAATCGATGAGTATGATATGGGATCACCATTTTGCTAAATCACTCAATCAACTCAATCACTCAATTGCAAATGAATTCAAATGAGCTCCTTTCTCACCTTTTTACCTTTTAAAGGGGTAAATGGAGGGTATTTAAGTGGGATTATGTTTTCTTTTCAAACATGGCATCAATTAATCAATTGGCAAGGTCATTCTTCTTTATCGAGAGACAAATCATCACAAAATCCTAAAAAAATTGAAAATACTCATAAAATAATAAAAAAATTCAAAATTTCAAAAATCCTAAAATATTCAAAAATTCCCCGATTTATCTCCCGAGGGGCATACATGCATCATCACTCGAAAATTAGTGTCTGAGGCATATCTAGGGCATATCAAAAAAAATTATCAGCACTATCAGCAAATTTTTCTTTGAAGCAACGTGTCACAAACACATCACTTCAAAGAGGGGCAAAATGTATACACTCAAATTTGTTCTGGAGAATTAGTTAAATACAAGTTATTTAATTAATAATCTTTAATTCTTCTACTTATAAATAAATTGAAAATTTTATTTATATAGCTCATTTTCTCTAATTCTTCCTATCTTAAATCATTTTCTTCGTATCTTAATTAGATAAACAAATTTAATTAGTTTGTTTTATTTAATTAACCTCCTATCATTAAATTTGAATTTTAAATTCGAATTTAAGCACATTTCTACTAACTTCTTCCCACCTTCCACCTCATCATGTGTCTCAAGAAATTAAATATCTCTAATATTTAATTTGGCATTTATCATCAACAAATTCTAACTAATTTGGAACACTTGCCCTTCATCTCCATTTTATTCCTCTTCACACTTGGTAGTTTGTTCTTATGAAGGGAACACACTCCTCTTTTCTCTCTAACCTCTTCATCTTCAACCGTCCATTCTCTAGATCGAATCTAGACCATTGATTTCTGCCACCTAGACTCATGCCTTGGAAAATCTATAAATAGACCCTCATTTACAGCAAAAAAAGAGAGAGTTGAGCATAATTACACTCTGTAGAATTTTCATTAGCATTGTCATTGTAGTGAGCATTCTAGTATTAGAATTTTAGCATCAAGTATTTTAATCATGGAATTTTCGTTAGCAACATCTTAATTACAGTAGTTTAATCATATCATTTCCATTAGCAGCATCATTATCTTTGCATATCATCTACAGCTAGTTTAGCAATCATGTAATGTAGGAAAAATCTCTTGCATTTCCAACATCTCTCATTCTTCAGGTTGTCATTTGGAAATTCATGTGCACAAACAATCTAAGAGAAAAATGACTTAAAGAGTCCTTGGAGATAGAGAACAATAAGACGCCATTGGGGAATTATTTGTTTCAATTTAATTGTTATTTGAATTCCTTGATATAGTGTTTCATTGGTGTGTTGTATAGGTTTTATTTGCTTATTCACGTTATTTCTATACACTCACACTTAATATATAGAAGAACAATAATAATACATTGATTGTTGTTTCTAAACAAGACTCAAAAATTAGAAAATTGAAGCATGCGTACGACATGCATTATTCAATGTGCAAAAGACTGGTAGAAGAAATGGTTGTAGAAAACTAAAAATAGATGAAACACATTCTATGCATGGAGGTTACAATAAGTTGTGCATGCATCAATTGACAACAAAAATATGCCTCAAATTTTTGGAAGATTTTCAATTTTATAAGATACCCTAGTCAGACGTCCTTACTTAAACAAGGTTCTCATTTCCATAAAGTAATATTTCTTTGTTGGATGTTATCGACATGATCGATAGTAACTATTGGCAGGCAAGGGTGCAATAAAACATAGTCATTGTTGTGAAGGATGGACAGAAGAGACAAAACAATGCAGAAAATGCACAGATACAGGAAATCTAAACACATAGAAAAAAGATTTGCATACATTCCTTTCTTGCTTTCAAAATTACAAAAAGTATAGAGGACATGCTCTGTTTTACACTACAAAAACATTCCACATAAAATTTTGATGCTACACACACACATAGACAAAAATTGGCTACAATTTTGTAGTTGCAGTTGTTACTGCATTGCGTCTAATAAACATTCTTTTTGTGCACTGTTGTCTCCTTGTCTTCTACTGAATATGCATTTTGTTGTTGTAGAGTTTCCACCTCTAATTCAAAAACTTACTTCTACAAACTGATGGTTACATTCCTTTGTTTTGTCTTTACTTGATTTCAGCTCATGAGAATGAGCACTCAAATCAAATTTCAAATTTACAAACCTCATTTAATGCTGGCAAGTAACAACAACTATTTCAAGCTCAAACATGAGCGCTAGAATTTGAATTCAAAAATATCAAACATATTAATTGTTGCAGGTTTACGTTGGGGGAAACTTGAGAAAATTTCATCTAACGTGGGGTGTTGACTGGAGATTAATAATATTCCAACACTCCCCCTTAATTTGAAGTCGAATACTAATCTGCAATTTCCTTTCGGAGTTGATCTTTGAAGCTATCTACAATGCCAAGCCTATCCCTTAGGCGTTCAAAGTTGTCTTTTGGCAATGTCTTGGTGAAGATGTCAGTGAGTTATTGCTTAGTTATACAATACTGTAATTCAATTTCACCTTGTTCTACCAACTCTGTTATGAAGTGATATCGGATCTCAATGTGTTTTCTTCATCCATGGAAGATTGGATTCTTTGTCAAGACTATGGAAGAAACATTGTCACAATGAATGATTGTGTTGTTTTCTTGTTGTTGTAGATCTGCAACGATCCTCCTCAACCAAATAGTCTGACATGTTGTTGCATTTGCTGCTATGTACTCAGCTTATGCTATGCTGAGAGAGACAATGGGCTACTTCTTGGATGCCCATGAGATTGCACTTGATCCCATGCTGAAGACATATCCGGCTGTGCTCTTCCTATCATCCACATTTCTTTCCCAATCACTATCCGTGAAACCATCCAACTTAAATTCATTAGATGCACCATACATGATTCCATAACATAATATTCCATTGACATACCTCAAAATCCTCTTTCCTGCTTTCCAATGTGTGTCTTTAGGTTTCTCCATGAACCTAGATATCAAACTTACTGCATACATCAAATTAGGCCTAATTGATGTCAAATACATCAAACTTCCAACCATGCTTTTGTAGAGGGTTGGGTTCACTTCTTTGTTGTTGTCTTCTTTCTGCAGTTTCACACCTGTTGCTATTGGTGTGGGGGTAGGTTTGATTTTATACATTTTAAACCTTCTTAAAATCTGTTTGGCATAATTAGATTGTGAAATAAAAATGTCATGTTGTGTTTGTTGAACTTCTATCCCAAGAAAATACTTTAACAAACCTAGATCCGTCATCTCAAATTCATTTTTCATCATCTCTTTAAAATCAACAATCAAGCTATCACTGTTACTAGTAAAAATTAGATCATCTACATACAAAACAACAATTAAGATATCACCTTCAATTGCTCTGATGTAGAGTGTGGGTTCGTTGTTGCTCTTGTTAAAGCCATTGCTCAACAAATAAGAGTCTATTCTTCTATACCACGCCCAAGGTGCTTGTTTCAACTCATAAAGAGCTTTTCGGAGCCTATACACTTTGTTCTCTTACCCTGGGACTTCATAGCCAAGCGGCTGCTCCACATACACTTCCTCCTTTAGCACTTTGTTCAAGAAGGTTGACTTTACATCCATCTAAAACACCTTCCACTAATGTTGTGTTGCAATTGCTATGACATTCCACACTTTTTCTAGCCTTGTAACTAGTGCATATGTCTTATCATAGTCTATTTTGGGTTGTTGTTTGTACCCTTTCACCACTAGCCTTGCCTTGTGTCTTTCAATTTTTTCTTCAGTTGTACACTTGGTCTTGTAAACCCACTTCACTCCAATCACTTTTTTACCCTTGAGTAAATTGGTCAACTCCCATGTTTGGTTCCTCTCTATAACATCCAACTCTTCATCCATGGTCTTACACCACTTCTCTTCTTTCACCGCTTCCTCAAAGTGTGTTGGATCACTATAGGAGAATAATGTAAAATCTAAACTATCATCAAAATCAACATGTCTTGTGCTCTCATAAATTTATTTCACACTCTTTTTCTTTCGTGGCATCAATGATGCGAGTGTAGGGTCTGAATTAGCTTCCAAGTTGTTGATATTCTGACCTCTGGAGCTACTGTACTGCTAACTCTCGGAACTACTGCTTTATTGTATCCTAGAGCTGCTACTCATCTGTCTCTGTTCAGAGTTGTTCTATTGAACACCTATAGAGTTACTATTCTCTTGAGCTCCCCCTAAGTTGTTCTCCAGAGCTTTTTCATCATCAAGGGGTATTGTAACTGAAATACCCGTGATGTCATCCACCATTCCATCCCATGCTTCATTTTCAATGAACACGACATCTCTACTAATCACTACCTTCTTAGTGATGGGACTGTACAATTTATAGGCTTTTGACTCCTCACTATACCCTATGAAGATGCATTTTTCACCTTTGTCATCAAATTTTTGCCTCTTCTCTTTTGGCACTAATGCATATGCCACACACCCAAAAATCCTTAAATGTTCAACACTCCACTTGTTGTTTGTCTAGGCCTCTTGTGGACTCCTATCATAGATAGCCTTTATGGGGCAACTATTTAATATATAGACTATTGTTGCTATAGTTTCACCCCAAAAAATTGTGACAACCCTTTTGCTTTTAGCATACTTGTTGTCATATCTTGAATGGTCCTATTTTTCCTCTCGGCCACTCCATTTTGTTGTGGGGTATACCTTGTTGTAAATTGTTTATGGATGCTCTCATTCCTACAAAAAATTAGAAATTCCTTGGAGATGTACTATCCCCCTCTACCTATTCTAAGGGCTTTGATAAAATGGCCACTCTCCTTTTCAACCGAGGCCTTAAACCATTTAAATTTCTCAAAGGCTTCTGATTTATTTTTCAAGAAATAGACCCAAATGTATAGTTTCACCCATCAAAATTTGGTGGCTATTGCCAACACCTGCCATTTTTTCTTAGGCTTGAGAAAACAGACTAATGCCTAGATAACCTAGGGTTTTTCCAAACACACCCACAATAAACTAACTGTCCAGAAAAACAGGGCTTTGATAGCACTTGTTGGCAGGTAGGGGTGCAATAAAACAGAGTCACTGTTGTGACAAGATGGACATAAGAGACAAAACAATGTAGAAAAAGCACAGAGACAGCAAATCCAAACACACATAAAACAATTTTCATACATTCCCTTCTTGCTTTCAAAATTACAAAAAGTATAGAGGACATGCTCTGTCTTACACTACAAAAACACTCCACATAAAATTCTAGTGCTACACACACACCTAAACAAAAACTGGCTACAATGTTGTAGCTGCAGTTGTTACTGCGATGCGTCTGATAAATATTCTTTTTGTACACTGTTGTCTCCTTGTCTTTTGTTGAATATTCCTTTTGCTACTACAAGTTTTCCACCTCTAATACAAAAACTTACTTCTACAAACTGACGGTTACATTCCTTTGTTTTGTCTTTACTTGATTTCAGCTCATGAGAATGAGTGCTCAAATCAAATTTCAAATTTACCAACCTCATTTAATGCTGACAGGTAACAATAGCTATTTCAAGCTCAAACATGAGCACTAGAATTTGAATTCAAAAATACCAACCATATGAATTGCTGCAGGTTTATGTTGGGAGCAACTTGAGAAAATTCTATCTGACATGGGGTACTAACTGGAGATTAATAATATTCCAACAAAGAAATCTGGAGTTTGTAGAGGTTTATATGTGGCCAACTCACATGCAAGACTAAATTCACACTCTTATTATTTACAAATTGATGGAAACACTAACTAATTCAATAGTTTATAATGGCAATCCCTCTCGTGCAAATCTTTAAGTTTTTTGGGGCCCAGAAGAATCTCAAGGTTGTTCCCTTGATAAATACTGTTGACAACATTGAGAATAAAACTTGATGAAGAAGATCGGGTATTGAACTACAGATGTCATGCTGACTTGGTCGTCCTGACAATTCTCCTTCATGAACCAAACGCCAGGCCTACAAGTTCGCAAGGACGATGCATGGATTGATGCTCTTCTTGTCAATATGGGTGATCAAATTGAGGTCAAATCTATAAATCTTGCCTTGTTATTAGTTTAGTGAGTCCTCCGGATTGTGCTGCAATTTCTAACATGGATCCCAATTTTGAGGAAAATACAAGAGCATTGAGCAGAGGAGTTTCTTTCACAAAAACTGCGTAAAGATGTCATGGCCCATGTTCTGTACTCCATCGTTTCGAGATGCAATGATCTCACCTCTCAAAGAATCGATAAATGAAGAGAATCCTCCATTGCATGTGGCATTGTCCTACCAAGAGTATCTGGAAAAGTTCTTCAAAAAAGTACTGATTGGCAAGGATATATTATCAAGCTTAAAATGATTTAAAGAAATTATTTCAAAAATCAGATCGTTGAATGGCTCGTTAGCTGCTGGTAGCAGTATCAAAGTCTATGGTTCTTTATCTATAGAATGTAAGTTCTCCTTGCATGTAAGGAAAGTCTCTTTTTCAATACTCATTACAACTGAGTTATAGTTACTATGATCAATGGAGCACTCTAAGATGTAATTTAGAGTTACATGTATGGCTAAAAATATTAAAAAATCTTAAGTAATCATATGAAGGTTATGTTAAGTCGGCATGAATCATGAAATTATTGTTCTAAATTGTATATTACATTATGATCATTTAGATGGTCATATACAATTATAGATGTTTGTACATATTATCGATGATATTTTTGAATTCACAAATTTTCTCTTTTTCATCTAAGATCAAGTTCAATATTGTACATACAAATATTGTAATTTTATGTGTGGATGTGTTATTGCATATAGAAGATGAAAAAGGAAATTAATCACCTAAGAAGTCAAAGGGAAACAAAATGGTAAAAAGTTACAAGTAATAGAAATAAAAGGAATACAATATAATAGTAGTTATGCAGAAATAGTAAGCATGAAAGCTCTAGAATCTAAGTTTGTAGGTTGAATAGCTAAAATTTTAACTAAAGAAGTTTTGGAATATATTCACAAGATTTATAGAATAAAACCTAATGAGTTGGAAATATCAACTTTAACCAGTCAAGAAAATTAAACAAATAGTGTGAATGATCTAGCTACGAGAAAATATTGACTAATTGATTGAAGCATGGAAGAGATAAAATGAGTGAATGAATTCAATAAAAAAGGAAGATGTACATCAAAGTTAGACATAGCTATAGAATATCCAACATATGGTAGGGGAGATAGGAAAATAATGTATGTAGTTTGTTAACTCTAAGTATTCTTACATAGATTTATATTAGGAAATGGAAGGGTTAATTATATAATAGATGTTTCAAACCAATTCATTTTGTGTGTATTTTTCTAATGAGTCGAATAATATATAATAATTAATCAAAACATGTTAAGTATGGATAAATGTATGTACATGATTATTTTTAGTTCTCATGACTATTCACATGGCAACAATAATCTAAGTTCTTCATAAATGATTTATATTAGGATTCCTTGGGAAGTGTTGTGTTTCAACTCAACTCTTAGATCTCTCATAGACTTGAGTGATAAACCATAATCACATTTACTACTATTTGAAATGGCCATCAATTTTCTCAAGACAAAAGTATGGATACACATGTGTTCACATTATAAAAATGCCCCGACCTTCTCATTTTGTTCTTGGGACCTACTTGTAAAATTCCATTCTTCTAAGGAAATAAAGTGGCATGCATCACCATAAATACAAATTTGGGTATGTACAAAAGTACGATATCTAGTTCTTTAGTAGTTTATAAAGGCTATAATATAAATGAGAAAAGTTAAGAAAGAAAAGCTCGATATGCATGAATATATTAGTGTGGCGTAGAAAATTGGACACTCTTAGAAAAACAGAAAATTTCACGCTTAATTTGGACTTACTTTTGAGTACCCTTGCATTAATCATTCTTCAAAACAACATTTATAGGCCCCTAAGGCCCATTAATTTTTATCTAGAGGCCTATTTCACTTAAAAATCATATAAATCCCAACAAATAATACTTAATTCATTCATATCTCAGAAAGCCACCTCCAAAAACCAAAAGTGGGACCCATTCACCACCTTGGGAGAATGAGTCCCCTTTGGTGGGACCCATTCGCCAAGGGTGGCAAATGAGTCCCTTTTGGGGAAAATTTCAATTTTGAGTGGGAATTTCACCGACTTAATTCAATTTTTCAGTGGATGTCGGCCTCTTAGGTCTAAATAACAGAAAAAATAGGTATTAATGCCTATAAATACACATTTTAGGTCATTTTTCATATCTCCTAGTCATTTTTACAAAGAAAATTCAAAAGTCAAGTGTTGAGAATCTTGCACAAGAAGTTTCATTAGCATTTCTATAGCAAAGTTGAAGCTTTTGGATAGCAAGATAGGGTTTTTGCAAGTCTTCAAGCTCACTTCTCATTCAAGATCTAACATTGCAAAGAGTTGATCATGGATGCCTATGGAGAATCATGGAGAAATCTAGGTTGGGGAGATGCAACTAGCCATCAAATCACACTTTATGACTTGTTTTCAAAGTGATTCCATCTTGCATTTTCTCTTTATCTTCATATTTGAGGCTTGCATGTCATTTACATTCATTTGAAATGTTGTAGGTTTTCTTGGGTTGAAATCTTGCATCATTCAAATCACATTTACTTATCTTATTCTAGCACATTAGAATGGGGTTTTGTCTTACTTCAAATTTTCCTAGTCTTACACACTTAGGGCTAGGGTTTTATGCAGATTTTATCCATTCAAGATTTAATTACCAAATTAGGGGTTTGACCAAGGCAAACCCCACATTACAAAACAAAATTAAAGTTGTTTTGCAGGTGTTTTTCAGAGATTTAGATCCAGGTTTCTGTCAAGAAGTGTCGTGCGGGTGACAAAGTGCAGATCTGAAACTTGATTTTTCAAAAAACAGAAAAAGGACTAATTTTCCATGGATGGCAAATGAGTCCCACTGGAGGTGTCTGTCAAGACAGAGCACAAATTCCAGTACCCTTTTGGAAGAAACATGATTTTGGGCAAAAACCCTAATCTAGGACTAATTCGCCCAGGGTGGTGAATGAGTCTCAGTCAGTCAAAAAGTCAATATTTCTAGTTTTTCAGAGTATTTTCCAATCTCCATCAGATTTACAAGTGTACAAATTCAATCTTGTAACTTTATGTTTTCTTCTATTTGCATTTTTATTCATCTTTTTATACTTGTTTGCATATCATAGTGTGTTTTCAAACACATCATATTTCTTAGGTCTTGTATAAGTAATCAATCTATTTTATTAGTTTGTTGCATTTGGATCATTGCATTTAGGCATATTTTCATTTTACTTGCATTAGTTTGAGTGAACCACCTAGATTTTGTGTGGGATCTATCTCTTTTCCTTTAGGTGAAAAACCTTAATTGAGCAAGAGAGTCATAGCATCCTACACCCTAAAATCTATGGTTCAATTAGGTTGTGGTAGATGATGATGTAGATACTTTTTAGATATATATAAATTTATTGCAAATTTGCTAGGATTTTGGAGAACATAACAAGTATGTAGCATAAGGAAAATAGATCATGAAAAAAGTGAGAATGAAGATCAAGAAAACATCAAAAGTGGGAAGATGGAATATGGTAATGATAAAAGATACATCATGTATGTATAAAAGCAAATGTGAGAGTGAAACATATGGCAATTAAAGAGAATATAAAGATTAAAGATGAAAATGAGATATGGAAGATATTTTTGTATGATAAAAAAAACTTAAAACATGATTAAAAAATAAAATGAAACAAGTGATTACAAAAAATAAAATATAATCAAAAGGCCAGTTAATAGTGTTATGTTTTGTCTTAAATAAAATATTATTTTTAAAAAATTAAAAATATTATTAAAAAATATTTAATAAACTCTAAAGTATCTCATAGGGTACCCATCCCAATACTACTCCAACTCAAATGAACTCAAGCATGGAATTTCCCCCAAGGTCAAGCTCACTTCGCTTGCTACACCATTTGCAAAACCTTCAGCAAGTATTGTACCTTAAGAAGCATTCACCATAGAGCCCCTTTAACTTGTCAATTGACAAGTAGGAGATATTTTTTGCAATATATCAAATTATGAATTAATATAAGGATTCAATTGCATATTTTTTTAATCAAACTCATTGATCCATAAAAACTCTAAACTAGATCTTGAAGTGCTAGAAGTTACTACCTAGAAGTTCATAGTAACAGTGACTTTATAGTAACAAATATTTTTAAAGAGGCTTTCCTTACATGCAAAGAGAAGTTTCATTCTATAGACAAAGAATCATAGACTTTGATATTGCTGCCAATAGTTGAAAGCCATTCAAGGAACCGGTCTTTAAGAAAACTTGTGCATGCTAGGAAATAATTTATTTAATCTTCTTATTCTAGAGAAAGCTTGGAAATAAAACAGACATGGGCCTTTAAGTGATTTTGATCTCATTGATATAGTCCTTGCCAATATGTCCTTTGTTGAAGAAGTTTTTCAAATACTCTTGGAAGGATGATGCCGCATACAATGGAGGATTCTCTTCATTTATCAACTCTTTTAGAGGTGAGATGATTACATCACAAGCTGGCGGAGCACAAAACATGCCCAATGACATCCTTGTGCGGTTTTTATGAACAAAACTCCTATGCTCAGTGCTCTTGTATTTTCCATTGCTCAATATCTGTCTCACAATTGAAATCCATGTCAAAATAACAGCACAATCTAAAATTTCAGCTTAAACAACATGATCTACACTTTGACTTGATGAGGTGCCTCATCTAAAATCATACTAAGTTCTCCAGTAGAATTCACCTATTAGTATGATTTCAGATGAACCAACTAAATAAGTAACTAAATAAGTCAAAACTTAAAATGTGTTGTTTAAACCTGAACTAAACCAAAAAAAAAAATCTCAAAAATAGATACAAGGTGAGATTATAGGTTTGACCTCAATTTGATCACCAATATTGACAACAAGAGCGCCCGGGATACAGGGAACATCAAGCCATGCATCGCCCTGGGGTCTGGTCGTGAAGGAGAATTGTGAGGGCGTCCACGTCAGAGTGAGGTGAGACGCCGAACACTAGTTCTGGCTGAGGGCAGGGCGGGTAGTAGTTTATGCCCAGATAAATCTCCATCCGCTCTCCGCCCACCGCCTCCAAAATAGCATTTTCATTAGCCAATCCGAGGCCGCCACAGAGCGCATGCATTAGAACTTCACACAGTTTACAAATCTCACTGTCGTAAACTGTCATGTTGTGTTTGTTGAACTTCGATCCCAAGAAAATACTTTAACAAACCTAGATCCGTCATCTCAAATTCATTTTTCATCATCTCTTTAAAATCAACAATCAAGCTATCACTGTTACTAGTAAAAATCAGATCATCTACATAGAAAACAACAATTAAGATATCACCTTGAGTTGCTCTGATGTAGAGTGTGGGTTCGTTGTTGCTCTTGTTAAAGCCATTGCTCAACAAATAAGAGTCTATTCTTCTATACCACGCCCGAGGTGCTTGTTTCAACTCATAAAGAGCTTTTCGGAGCCTATACACTTTGTCCTCTTACCCTGGGACTTCATAGCCAAGCGGCTGCTCCACATACACTTCCTCCTTTAGCACTTTGTTCAAGAAGGTTGACTTTACATCCATCTGAAACACCTTCCACTGATGTTGTGTTGCAATTGCTATGACATTCCACACTTTTTCTAGCCTTGTAACTAGTGCATATGTCTTATCATAGTCTATTTTGGGTTGTTGTTTGTACCCTTTCACCCCTAGCCTTGCCTTGTGTCTTTCAATTTTTTCTTCAGTTGTACACTTGGTCTTGTAAACCCACTTCACTCCAATCACCTTTTTACCCTTGAGTAAATTGGTCAACTCCCATGTTTGGTTCCTCTCTATAACATCCAACTCTTCATCCATGGTCTTACACCACTTCTCTTCTTTCACCACTTCCTCAAAGTGTGTTGGATCACTATAGGAGAATAATGTAAAATCTAAACTATCATCAAAATCAACATGGCTTGTGCTCTCATAAATTTCTTTCACACTCTTTTTCTTTCGTGGCATCAATGATGCGAGTGTAGGGTCTGAATTAGCTTCCAAGTTGTTGCTATTCTAACCTATGGAGCTACTGAACTGCTAACTCTCGAAACTACTGCTTTGTTGTATCCTAGAGCTGCTACTCATTTGTCTCTGTTCAGAGTTGCTCTATTGAACACCTATAGAGTTACTATTCTCTTGAGCTCCCCCTAAGTTGTTCTCCAGAGCTTTTTCATCATCAAGGGGTATTGTAACTGAAATACCCATGATGTCATCCACCATTCCATCCCATGCTTCATTTTCAATGAACACAACATTTCTACTAATCACTACCTTCTTAGTGATGGGACTGTACAATTTATAGGCTTTTGACTCCTCACTATAGCCTATAAAGATGCATTTTTCACCTTTGTCATCAAATTTTTGCCTCTTCTCTTTTGGCACTAATGCATATGCCACACACCCAAAAATCCTTAAATGTTCAACACTCCACTTGTTGTTTGTCTAGGCCTCTTGTGGACTCCTATCACAGATAGCCTTTATGGGGCAACTATTTAATATATAGACTATTGTTGCTATAGTTTCACCCCAAAAAATTGTGACAACCCTTTTGCTTTTAGCATACTTGTTGTCATATCTTGAATGGTCCTATTTTTCCTCTCAGCCACTCCATTTTGTTGTGGGGTATACCTTGTTGTAAATTGTTTATGGATGCTCTCATTCCTACAAAAAATTAGAAATTCCTTAGAGATGTACTCTCCCCCTCTACCTATTCTAAGGGCTTTGATAAAATGGCCACTCTCCTTTTCAACCGAGGCCTTAAACCGTTTAAATTTCTCAAAGGCTTCTAATTTATTTTTCAAGAAATAGACCCAAATGTCATAGTTTTTCCCATCAAAATTTGGTGGTTGTTGCCAACCTTTGCTCTCACCTCCTACCATTTTTTCTTAGGCTTGAGAAAATAGACTAATGCCTAGATAACCTAGGGTTTTTCCAAACACACCCACAATAAACTAACTATCCAGAAAAACAAGGCTTTGATACCACTTGTTGGCAAGTAGGGGTGCAATAAAACAAAGTCACTACTGTGACAGGATGAACATAAGAGACAAAACAATGTAGAAAAAGCACAGAGACAACAAATCTAAACACACATAAAACAAATTTTCATACATTCCCTTCTTGCTTTCAAAATTACAAAAAGTATAGAGGACATGCTCTGTCTTACACTACAAAAACACTCCACATAAAATTCTAGTGCTACACACACCCAGACAAAAACTGGCTACAATGCTGTAGCTGCAGTTGTTACTGCGATGTGTCTGATAAATATACCTTTTGTACACTGTTGTCTCCTTGTCTTTTGTTGAATATTCCTTTTGCTACTACAAGGTTTCCACCTCTAATACAAAAACTTACTTCTACAAACTGACGGTTACATTCCTTTGTTTTGTCTTTTACTTGATTTCAGCTCATGAGAATGAGTGCTCAAATCAAATTTCAAATTTACCAACCTCATTTAATGCTGACAGGTAACAATAGCTATTTCAAGCTCAAACATGAACACTAGAATTTGAATTCAAAAATTCCAACCATATGAATTGCTGCATGTTTATGTTGAGAGCAACTTGAGAAAATTCTATCTGACATGGGGTACTAACTGGAGATTAATAATATTCCAACAAAGAAATCTGGAGTTTGTAGAGGTTTATATGTGGCCAACTCACATGCAAGACTAAATTCACACTCTTATTATTTACAAATTGATGGAAACACTAACTAATTCAATAGTTTATAATGGCAATCGCTCTCGTGCAAATCTTTAAGTTTTTTGGGGCCCAGAAGAATCTCAAGGTTGTTCCCTTGATAAATACTATTGACAGCATTGAGAATAAAACGTGATGAAGAAGATCGGGTATTGAACTACAAACGTCATGTTGACTTGGACGTCCTCACAATTCTCCTTCATGACCAAACGCCAGGCCTACAAGTTCGCATGGACGATGCATGGATCGATGCTCTTCTTGTCAATATGGGTGATCAAATTGAGGTCAAATCTATAAATCTCGCCTTGTTATTAGTTTAGCGAGTCCTCCGGATTGTGCTGCAATTTCTGACATGGATCCCAATTTTGAGGAAAATACAAGAGCATTGAGCAGAGGAGTTTCTTTCACAAAAACTGCGTAAAGATGTCATGGCCCATGTTCTGTACTCCATCGTTTCGCGATGCAATCATCTCACCTCTCAAAGAATCGATAAATGAAGAGAATCCTCCATTGCATGTGGCATTGTCCTACCAAGAGTATCTGGAAAAGTTATTCAAGAAAGTACTGATTGGCAAGGATATATCATTAAGCTTAAAATGATTTAAAGAAATTATTTCAAAAATCAGATCGTTGAATGGCTCGTTAGCTGCTGGTAGCAGTATCAAAGTCTATGGTACTTTATCTATAGAATGTAAGTTCTCCTTGCATGTAAGGAAAGTCTCTTTTTCAATACTCATTACAACTGAGTTATAGTTACTATGATCAATGGAGCACTCTAAGATGTAATTTAGAGTTACATGTATGGCTAAAAATATTAAAAAATATTAAAAAATCTTAAGTAATCATATGAAGGTTATGTTAAGTCGGCATGAATTATGAAATTATTGTTCTAAATTGTATATTACATTATGATCATTTAGATGGTCATATACAACTATAGATGTTTGTACATATTATAGATGATATTTTTGAATTCACAAATTTTTTCTTTTTCATCTAAGATCAAGTTCAATATTGTGCATACAAATATTGTAATTTTATGTGTGGATGTTCTATTGCATATAGAAGATGAAAAGGAAATTAATCACCAAAGATGTCAAAGGGAAACAAAATGGTAAAAAGTTACGAGTAATAGAAATAAAAGGAATACAATTTAATAGTAGTTATGCAGAAATAGTAAGCATGGAAGCTATAGAATCTAAGTTTGTAGGTTGGATAGCTACAATTTTAACTAAAGAAGTTTTGGAATATATTCACAAGATTTATAGAATAAAATCTAATGAGTTGGAAACATCAACTTCAACCGGTCAAGAAAATTAAACAAATAGTGTGAATGATCTAAGAGAAAATCTTGACTAACTGATTGAAGCATGGAAGAGATAATATGAGTGAATGAATTCAATAAAAAAGGAAGATGTACATCAAAGTTAGATAGACATAACTATAGAATATCAAACATAGGGTAGGAGATATAGGAAAATAATGTATGTAGTTTGCTAACTCTAAGTATTCTTACATAGAGTTATGAAATGTAAGGGTTAATTTAAATATAATAGATATTTCAAACCAATTCATTTTGTGTGCATTTTTCTAATGAGTCAAATAATATATACATGATTATTTTTAGTTCTCATGACTACTCACACATGACAACAATAATCTAAGTTCTTCATAAATGATTTGTATTAAGAGTCCTTGGGAAATAATGTATACATGATTATTTTTAGTTCTCATGACTACTCACACATGACAACAATAATCTAAGTTCTTCATAAATGATTTGTATTAAGAGTCCTTGGGAAATGTTGTATTTCAACTCAACTCTTAGATCTCTCATAGACTTGAGTGATAAATCATAATGGCATTTACTACTTGTTTGAAATGGCCATCAATTTTTCCAAGACAAAAGTATGGATGCACATGTGTTCACATTATAAAAATGCCCCGACCTTTTCATTTTGTTCTTGGGACCTACTAGTGAAACTACATTCTTCTAAGGAAATAAAGTAACATACATCACCATAAATACAAATTTGGGTATGCACAAACTATGATATCTAGTTCTTTAGTTGTTTATAAAGGCTATTTAATGTAAATGAGAAAAAGTTAAGAAAGGAAAGCTCGATATGCATGTTCATATATTAGGTTGTGGTAGATGATGGTGTAGATACTTTTTAGATATATATAAATTTATTGCAAATTTGCTAGGATTTTGGAGAACATAACAAGTATGTAGCATAAGGAAAATAGATCATGAAAAAAGTGAGAATGAAGATCAAGAAAACATCAAAAGTGGGAAGATGGAATATGGTAATGATAAAAGATATATCATGTATGTATAAAAGCAAATACGAGAGTGAAACATATGGCAATTGAAGAGAATATAAAGATTAAAGATAAAAATGAGATATGGAAGATATTTTTGTATGATAAAAAAAACTTTAAACATGATTAAAAAATAAAATGAAACAAGTAATTACAAAAAATAAAATATAATCAAAAGGTCAATTAATAGTGTTATGTTTTGTCTTAAATAAAATATTATTTTAAAAAAATATATATATTATTAAAAAATATTTAATAAACTCTAAAGTATCTCATAGGGCACCCATCCCAATATTACTCTAACTCAAATGAACTCAACCATGGAATTTCCCCCAAGGTCAAGCTCACTTAGCTTGCTACACCATTTCCAAAATCTTCGGCAAGTATTGTACCTTATGAGGCATTCACCATAGAGCCCCTTTAACTTGTCAATTGACAAGTAGGAGATATTAAATGCTGTATGTCAAATTATGAGTTAATATAAGGAGTCAATTGCATATTTTTTTAGTCAAACTCATTGATCCATAAAAACTCTAAACTAGGTCTTGAAGTGCTAGAAGTTCATAGTAACAGTGACTTTATAGTAACGAATATTTTTAAAGAGGCTTTCCTTACATGCAAAGAGAAGTTTCATTCTATAGACAAAGAATCGTAGACTTTGATATTGCTACCAATAGTTGAAAGCCATTCAAGGAACTGGTCTTTAAGAAAACTTGTGCATGCTAGGAAATAATTTATTTAATCTTCTTATTCTAGAGAAAGCTTGAAAATAAAATAGACATGAGTCTTTAAGTGATTTTGATCTCGTTGATATAGTCCTTGCCAATATGTCCTTTGTTGAAGAAGTTTTTCAAATACTCTTGGAAGGATGATGCCGCATACAATGGAGGATTCTCTTCATTTATCAATTCTTTTAGGGGTGAGATGATTACATCACAAGCCGGCGGAGCACAAAACATGCCCCATGACATCCTTGTGCAGTTTTTATGAACAAAACTCCTATGCTCAGTGCTCTTGTATTTTCCATTGCTCAATATCTGTCTCACAATTGAGATCCATGTCAAAAATAACAGCACAATCTGAAATTTTGGCTTAAACAACATGATCTACACTTTGACTTGCTGAGGTGCCTCATCTAAAATCATACTAGGTTCTCTAATAGAATCCACCTATTAGTATGATTTAAGATGAACCAACTAAATAAATCAAAACTTAGAGTGTATTGTTTAAACCCGAACTAAACCAAAAAAAAAACTCTCAAAACCAGATACAAGGTGAGATTATAGGTTTGACCTCAATTTGATCACCAATATTGACAACAAGAGCACCCGGGATACAGGGAACATCAAGCCATGCATCGCCCTTGCGAATTTGTAGGCCTGGAGTCTGGTCGTGAAGGAGAATTGTGAGGGCGTCCACGTCAGAGTGAGGTGAGACGCCGAACACCAGTTCTGGCTGAGGGCAGGGCGGATAGTAGTTTATGCCCAGATAAATCTCCTTCCGCTCTCCGCCCACCGCCTCCAGAATAGCATTTTCATTAGCCAATCCGAGGCCGCCACAGAGCGCCTGCATTAGAACTTCACACAGTTTACAAATCTCACTGCCGTATTCATCCATCACTTCCCTGCAAAACAACTCACAAGGGGGATCACAACACTCTTCTATACAGTCATGCATATAAATAACTATTCAAGTCACATCAAACAGTACTGTACGTGAAATCGGAAGGCTGTTTTAACCACTTGCTCATGTCTCTCCGCCAAACAGGCCACACAATATTAGCATAGTAATCTTTCCAGTCTAATTTCGCGGAATACTCATGAGCTTGGCTGCCATACCCAATAGGATTCCCCCCTCCACTTTTATACACTTCCTTTTCTTCCATAGGAAGATCAAAGAAGGCCTTGCCCACAGCTTGTACACGATCAATAAGAGACTCAGGAATTCCATGATTAACAATCTGGAAAAAACCCCACTTCTCTGCAGCGCTTGAAATTTCTGATATGGTGTTTTTCTTGAGATGTTGGACTGTCAAGCCGTGCAAATCAATTACTGGAACCTGGGCGTAATGTGTTTGAGAAGAATCGTTGAATAGCTCCAAGCATGGCCTCACATATTGCTGTGGAACTGTTTTGATTCCACTATCTACTAAGCTCTGAACTCTAGTATCGTTGGACTGCTCCTCCATGGCTACAACAAATATGCCTGGATTTTCAGAAGATTTCAATGTTTGTACAGGACACCCTAGTCAGTAATCCCTACTTAAACAAGGTTCTCATTTCCATTAATAATATTTCTTTGTTGAATTTTATCGACATGGCCGATAGTAACAAATGTTAAATTATCATAGGTTTAGCTGTTGGCCAGCTCACATGCAAGACTAAATTCGCGCTCTTATTTATAAATTAATGGAAACGCCAGAGTTATTTCAACAGTTTATAATGGCTATTGCTCTCAGGCAAATCTTTTTTTGGGGGTCAGGGAGAATCTTAGGGTGGCTCTCTTGGAAAATATGGGCCGAAACCGTCACCATCACCAGCCTATCTCAGCATGCTGTCATACTTCAGGCCGTTGTCAGGTCAGTCGGCCCCTACTATATCGATCGATCAATACTATGTAGTAGAACACAGATCATACATAAATACTATGTAGTAGAACACCTGTCAATGGTTGGTTATAGATCATAGATAGATGACAGAAATAAATATATGAATAAAATCAGTTCTTAGCATATATTTGTGATTTTTAAAGTCTTTTGTGATGATATATGAATAAAATCAGTTCTTAGCATATATTTGTGATCTTGCAAAGTCCTTCATAATGATATGTGAATAAAATGGGTTCTTAACATATATTTGTAAGTCTTTATAGTCCTTGAATAAAATCAGTTTTTAGCATATACTTGTGATCTTTTAAAGTCCTTCGTAGTAATAATAAGAGTAGGGATAGGCGAATAAATTGTGCATTCCAAAAATATGAGATGGCAAGTTTTAGTAATAGTGATAATTATGTATATGGTTTTATTTTCCTTGCCAATGGAACTATTGTAGTAATCTAGTATTTAGTAAGTGTTTTTTTGTATTTTCAATTAATTATTTTTTCAGTTTTTTGCACTATCATAAAAGTGTTTTTTTTGTTTTGTGATTTGAACTTTTTCAATGTGTAGATTGACAAAAAGGATTAAGAATTTTATGAGGAAAAAGAAAATGCAAGAATCTAGGTTTTAACAATTTTGTTAAAAGGTAAATATTAGGATTAATATCTAGATAGTTGTTTCACAATTACATTCTTCACCATCTCAAGTGTTTCTAGTAGTGCGGACACACATACCTAATGGGTTATCTATCTTATTACAGTTAGAATCTTATCAATATGAATTGTGATATGGAGATCTCTAAACAGACATGAGCCACAACACATGTAATCAATGATTTACCTAGACCCTCTTTTGTTCACCACTTGTTTCATTTGCCTTTGCATGATTATACATAGTTTCTCTAGAAGTCTTTGTTCTTTTTTTTTTTCTTGCAATGAGTGAAGATTTGTCATATGTCAAAATCCACAAATCTTAGTAAATTTTCAAAACTAACATCTTCCCTTGAGTAGCCAATTCATCCATGAGATCAATTTCTGAAGATGTAGTGGTTAGTCCAACGGTTTCATATTTTTACTTAAGAAAATAGATCCAAGTGTAATGAGAAAAATCATCAATAAAAATTAAAAAATAAAGATTCTTACCCAAGGATTGCTCTTACCTATCACCATAGATGTTAGCATGCTCAAGCTCAAGAGGATTTTTTCCCTCCATGATTTGTCCACTAGAAATCCTTCTCATTGTTGCTTGTTAAGTGCACACCCTAAACAAACTTATTATCTTGCCTTAATTGTTGGAAGGTTTTTTACCATATTCTTCTTATAAAGCAAACTCAATCCATGAAAGCTTAAATTTCCATAGTATTTATGCCACAACCACAAATCATATGTGGTTGCTTTCAGGGCATATGTTTTAGTGAAAAGTGAAGTGAGAGGAAACATCTTATTCTTTGTTATTGAATCCTTTTCTATAAGATAATAATTATTAGGGGGAGCAAAAAAGAAATAGTTGAACGAGGTTGAATTTTGGTGGACAAAGATCCACAAGGGAATGAAATTGATGGACAAAACTTGACAGAAGGATGAGATATGGCCTAATCAAAATTTGGAAGAGGTGAAAGAATATTTCTTTTGAAGCACCTATATAGATAACAATTAGGCATGTTGAGGTTTCTATGAAAACTTAAAGGATGGTTCTTTCACTAAACTCTAATTTCTAAGCACTATGCTAACAAACTCTTAGCTAGAACATTTGATGTAATAGCATCCTAATGGTATTGCAATCTTGCATCATCCAAAGAAAACTTGTTTTATGTTAATGAATAGTGAATGACCTCTGTCTCCTTTGAGTAAAACAAAAATCTCAAATTTTCATTTTTAAGTAATTTAAATATTACTTCTCATATAATTTGGGATCTTCCCCTTGATAGGAATATTGAAGATTCTCTCTTGCCACTTATATGGAGGTTAATGAGTTATGACACCTCTTTCAATATGAAGGTTACATATGACAACATTGAAAATGTGTAAGACATCTTCAACTTGACAAATTAGCCTTGGGAGATAGAGTGCTCCATTTTGCATAATAATGTCAAGTTATTTGCATGTGGATGAATGCCAAAGAGGACAAGCCACTGGACTATTTTTAGCCTATAGATGAGATTCGCATTCATAGGGGTTACAACTTTGACTTGTCTCATTCTTGCAAGCTGGCATTTTGATTTGGAAATGCTACACTTTCATTATGCTCAGAAATGAGGGAATGGTTAGCTTCCATAGGGTTCCATTGAAAGTTGAAAGAGGGATGGATTTCTCTTCGTTGCTTACAAGGAATTAGGAGTTCAATCGAGAATTAATTAGTGTGTGGGGTCTTTTCAGATATTGGATTGAGGAATTATTTGTTTGCATGTCATTTTATAGGTTATCAATCTTGATTTTGCAAAAGAAACTCTATATCAAAATTTCCCTAAAATCTTAGGTGCATGTTGTTGGGTAAAGATTTGAAGTTTAGTGGAGGCAAATGTTGCAATGCTTATATTGTTTGATAAAAAAAAGAATTGTAACATATTGTTTATGTTTAATATTCATAAATGTTGTTGATGTTTGGAATTTATAGATGACGATTTTGATGGAATCTTTAGAGGAGGCTATCTGACTTTCTATAAAATCAATTCATGTATGTTTATCTTGTGTATTGAATAAAATCAGATCAATTCTTCAAATATTTCGTATTAAGCAAGAATACGAGTTGTTACATGTGTTAATATTGGATTGTTGAAACTCTTGTAGGCGTGTTTGGGTATCAGCTATAAGGACAAGGTTGCCATTCATTTGGCAACCTATCCTTAACTGCACCATCTTCTAATCCGCTCTTTGTCTATGATCCCGTTCTCTCTGCTTGTAATTCCTAGAATTCATTTCTTTTTTGAAATGAGTGTTCCGGGATGTCTTGAATTCCCTGTACATGTGTCAATTTATCCTTTTCCTTCTGAATTTCTCCTTCCGAAGAGAAAAATAACTTGTTTGTTGTGTTTAAACCTTCCTTGATCTCAGTCCATCCTTTGCACTCTGTCCACATTTTTTTCTGTATTTATGTGAATTTGATCCTCGTTTCATATTCCGTGCACTTAAACTATACCTGTGATAGGGATTTCATTTGACAATGTCTGGTTGGTTGTGTTCTCAGTAACTCCTTTTCATTCCATTAGTCAGCTCATCTTTATAACCAACAAGCCACCATGGTTCTAAATTGTAAATTCCACTGGAGCAATCAAATGCAATAAAAGAAATGCAAAGGTATTCAACCAGATACCCCTTAGCCAAATATTTGTAAGCTTTTTGTTTTGAATATTTGTAAGAAGTTGACTATTTTGATTAGCATGCAGATACTCCACTAAATTGCCTCCGTTGCAGTATACTGAATCTCTCGTCTGGAACAAAGCAAAGGCAGAATTCCCAATTCTGGGCGTTGTCATAGACAACAACGAAAAAAATTATTATTCTTCAATGTTGATTAGAAATTGAAATCCAATAGAAAGAATGATCTTTACTACAAGCCTATGTTTATAGCCTGTTTAAAGGCTACAATAACCGCGTGGCCTGTTTTAGCTGCTCTTTGGCTTTGTAGCATATTAGCTTCAGCCTCAAGACCATCCGTAATTTTATGTCTCTGAATTCTGTCTTTGAGATACAATATCTTTACCGTTGGTAGAAGTGTGGAATGTTAAGCACACCTTATAACAAATTCTTGATGGATTTGACTGCAGAGCAGCAGTCAGCAATACTTTTAATGCTTTTGATGGCCAAGCTGACCTGCTTCTAGTAAACTTCAATCATCACAAGTTGGCTGCTACTTTCATCTATCCAGAAGATAAGTTCAACTCTTCATAAATTTTGTGCATTTGTGGACGTGATCTATCTCCTGAAAAAAAAGCATGCACCTGTCTGTTAATCTCAATCCAACTGCACCCAGGCTCCTTTGAAACTCTTCTTTCTTTCATCATTTTCCGGACTCTGTCTACTCCGTCCTTTCGTCCAGCTGCGGCATACATGTTTGATAGAAGCAAATAAGGTGTGGCTTTTGAGGGGTTCAATTCAATTAGGTGTTCTGCTACATATTCTGCAAGCTTTATGTCATTATGAATTCTACAGGCAGCAAGCAGAGAACTCCACACTATATAATCAGGTTTCATTTGCATTTGACTGATTAAGTTTTTCGCCTCATCCAAATGCCCAGCACGGCCAAGAAGATCAACCATGCGAGCATAGTGTTCCATTGCAGGCATGACATGATAATATTGATTCATATCATTGAAGTACTTCCAGCCTTCTTCCACAAGGCCCGCATGACAGCATGCAGAAAGAATGCCAACGAAAGTGACATGATCCGGGCGTGGGCCACAGCACTGCATCTTATCAAAGAGTTCTAAGGCTTCCTTGCCGAAACCGTGCATTGCATATCCTGCAATCATTGTGTTCCATGAGATAGCATCTCGGTTAATCATTTTGTCAAACATTTTACGTGCAACTTTTATGCTACCGCATTTTGCATACATGTCAACAAGGGCATTTCCCACAAAGAAGTCAGATTCAAGTCCTCTTTTAACTATTTCTTCATGAATCTCAATACCCTGTTCCAGAGCTACCAATTCAGCACATGCTGAGAGAACACTGGAAAAAGTTGTGGAATTTGCCTTCATCCCCTGCAACTGCATTTGTCTGTAAAGCTTCAGCGCTTCATCGCTGTATCCATTTTGTACGCATCCTGAAATCACAGCATTCCATGAAACAACATTTCGCACTGTCATTTTCTGAAATAACTTTAGGGATTCTTCAACCTGCCCATTCTGTGCATATCCTGCAATCATCGCAACCCAAGAAACCAAATTTCTTTCAGGCATTCTGTCAAATAGTTTCCGAGCTATATCAACAAACCCATTCCTAGCATAACCCGAAATCATACAAGTCCAAGAAACCACATTCCGCTCAGGCATTTTGTCAAACAGTTGAGAAGCTTCCTTTAAAAAGCCATTCTGCACATATCCCGCTATCATACTTGTCCACGATACCACATTTCGTTCTGGCATCCCCTGAAACACCTCTAGGGCTTCAACAACATACCCATTCCGCGCATATCCTGCTACCATTGCATTCCAAGAGATCACATTTCGCTGAGGAATTTTGTCAAACATATGTCGTGCGTCCTCTACACAACCACATTTAGCATACATGCATACAAGAGCATTCCCTACAAACAAATCAGACTCAAATCCACTTCTAATTATATCTCCGTGAACCTCTCTAAGACATGCCAAGCGATCACATGCTGTAACAACACTGGAAAAGACGAACTGATTGGGTTGGATAGAAGTTGTTTTCATTTTCTTAAACATTGCCAAAGTGTCTTTGCCATAGCCAGAGCTTGAGTGAGCGGCAATTATGGCACTCCATGAAACCACATTTTTTTCCGGCATTTTATCGAAAACTCTGCTAGCGTCCAACAGGCTAGAGCATTTGGCATAGCTGCTCATTAGTTTGTTCTCTAATGAGACGTCATTGCTTTGGAAAGCAGTTTGAATCATATGAGCATGGACTAGTTTGGCACCTGCTAAGGATCTGTTAGTGAGGCATGACTGCAACAGGTAGTGGTAGGTAGAGGACTCTATATACTCTTCCGTGCTCTGTAAAATGTCTACGCCGCCTTTAACAAGGTTTTTTTTACACGTCATCTTCACTCAGTCACGATTCTTGTGCTTCCATGCTGATCGACTCTCATGTTAGCCCTCTGCCCCAAAAAAACTCCTTCGAACAAGCCTGTATTTCGTTCTCGGAATAAAACCAGTGGTACGCAAAATTGGTATTTAATCGTGAGAAGAATGTGGGAAAAATACTAATTGCATGGTACTTATTGCTAGTATAACTAGGGGAGGGCCAAAAGTAAGGCAGGAGCCTATAGTGGGGACGGAAGTAGTCCCACGTAGGCCCCATAGTAGACTGTCTTAGTATGTAAATGTAAATCTCTTTTAACCCACAAAGTCAATAAAGGTATTTGATTCACTGTACCATAAAAATTGTATTATAATCGGTTTATATTTGTCATTAACACAAATGATTTCTCCTAGTCTTACATTTCAGAGAATATTCAAAGCACATCTGACACCACAAACATATAAGCCAGACTCATTCTAACTGGCCAGTAGCAATACAACTTGCAGCCAGGATAAACAATTAGTATAACCCACACTCCCCTTTAACATCACCACTTGCATTAGCTCACGTCCACTATTATATGCCAAGTGGCACGAGGAGATCAACTACGGGCTACAAATGTCCCATCGGCCAAATCCAATCCAACCCACCCCCTGTCCCACTATGCCATCAATACAACACTGAAATGGAAAGAAATCATTCACAACTGTCCCATCTGTCAAATCCATTCGCACGACAACTAGTTCAAACTTCAGTTTTGCCACCTGCAACCACCAAAACAAAGGCAGTAAGGCCACCACATTCGCCAAAACAGCAAACAAAAACTGCATGCCATAAATACATACAAATAATTTGATTGAAGGCACCCAAAAAAAAAATCAAATTTGAAGACGATGACTGAAATTAAAGACTCCATACCAAACAACGTTGAACATATAAAGAGATTTTGAAATTCAAAATTGCATTTCCATTAAGCGCGTCTCACATTCATTTTCACTGCAATGTCTTCCTGGAGGCAAAGGAACAAAGGGGAGAAGAAGAAGCAGCACGAACAACACACTATCAACATTCAGGTACTTTACAAAAAACACTCTTCATGCCTACGAATGCCAATCTTAGACTTCTTCTTTTTCATTTTAGCTATTCATGGACATACGGGAATATGTAGTATAAACCATGGTAATGTTTCTCATGAAAACATGTTACTCAACATCTGGGGTTTCAACTTACACTATTTTTGAATGTCCAACAAGTTCTTTTCATTTTTTGGGTTCTTCTTACGTTATTATTGTTTCCCAATATACATGTGCTATATTGACTTTAAAAATTATGTGACCCTCAAATCTGTAACTCAATATCTGGGGTTTCACCTTACAGAGTTTGTGTATGTTAAGGCGTTTATAGACTGTTTGTTGGACTTTTCAAAATGGCTGCCAATATAGATCAGTTCTACGCACCCTAACTGTTTTTCAAGCATATGAAAGTGACAAATAAATCAAGTGTTTCAACTTCATCTATTTATTGTTGTTAATTAATTTAAGTTAAATTCTTGCTATTTTTGTTATGTTCTATATGCCTAGGTATATAAATCAGTTATTTGCACTATAAATGTTTGTCACCCACTCTACCTATTTGAACTTAACACTGTTTATGGATGTCAATGCTTTCCACGTCCTTAGATTCTGATTGTTAAACCCTATGTGATTGTTGAGAAAGGCCAGGTAACTTTTTTGCATGGCAATGTCATTGTTGCAACTGATTCTTTCAAACTCACTATCTGGGGTTTCAACTAATACTATTTATGATTGTGTATGAATGTTCAATTTCAACGTTTTCATATACCAGAAACTTGTAACTCATTATCACGATGTTTCATGCTTGATGCCTCTTGATGAATGGAAATGAAATTCAATTATCTACATTGTTAGTTCTATTCAGCTTTATGGCATTACACAAACTGCTTTCATTTCAATCAAATAAGTATTAAACATGTCCAATTCAAACAAAATAGTATGATACAATAAAACTTCAACACTTACCGAATTTACCATTATAAACTATCGACTAACATAGTAAAGGAATTCAAAAAACCAAACATGCATCACTTTATCTTTAAGGGTGTCCAATGGTGTTTCTTATCATTGTTTCAAACATGTCTCAATAATGTTTGTAGGTTCAATATAAATTTGATATGAGGTCCAAGCCAATGAAGAAGAGAGCCACAACAAGGTGGCCTGCAATTCAACGAGGGGTTTCATTCCCCCCTGAAGAACAAAATGTAGAAGTAGAGACAGTTGTCCTTGCTACTGCTCCATCAAGCACGCGGACAACAACATCACCACATTGGGAATTGACAATGAATGAAACAATTATTCATCAAACAAATGACATGAGGGATGGCATGACTCTTCCCTCAGCCCCTACCCCACTGTTTTGGCTGGCAGATGGATATATGAAGGAGGGTAATGATAGTCTAAGTCTTCCATCACCCCCTGCCCAACCCTCTTGGTTGGTTGACAGAGATACTGATGAGGGTTATGACGGTTTAAGCCTTCCCTCAGCCCCCACCCAACCATCTTAGTTGGCGGATGGAGCCAAAAAATTGGGTATTGTCTTGCAGTGCAAAGAAGAGCAAGGAACCTATTCATTGCCTTCTCCACCTGACACTTTTTCCATACCATGCAGTTGGTACATTACTATGTAGATTTGAGCAAGGAAATAGAGTAGGAGGAGGAAGACAGAGCTATAAAGCAATAGGATAGCAAGGAGCGAGAGCAGAAGGAGTGAGAGAAAGTTCAAAGGATACAAGATAGGAAGGAAAGAGAGAAAAAGAGGGACCAAGACCGAGTTCAAAAGAAACAAGATAAGAAGGAAAGGCAAGACAAGATGGAGCAACACAAGGTTCAAAAGAAACAAGATAGGAAGGAAAGAGAAATCAACTGGGCCCATAGGTCAGTGCAGTGAGAAAGACATATAAGCAGCCCCACAAACCCATTTGCACACAACCATGCCTTGTTTCGGGATATATTGAACATATACATCCCTTTGTTGGGGTAGTTGAATGTCAATTCAAGTGTCAGCCCAAATGTAGGCTGCACTCCACTCTCCGTTGCAAATAGTTGTTCAGCACTGTTACATCTAATTAATAGTCAATTTAAAAATGCAAATGCAAATCATGTAAGGACAACTTAGAAAGCACAAGTAGGAGATGAGAACACATCTCCAAATGTTTATCTTGGCATGCTTGATTGATGTTGGGATGGACTATCACTACAACTATATGACTGATTGGCTACTTTTTTGTTGTGTATTTTGGGATGCAATATATAGTTCAATTGTTCACTATTTAATTTTATTGTTGGGGACCGAAATACCCTAATATTAAGCAGATAAATTTGCCTGCCACGTCACCCTGCCACTTGTGCATCGGCCCATATATTATTTATTTTAAAAAATTGATCACCCCGGCACCTGTCAAGCACATTTTACGCTGACCTGTCCAAAACTGGCCATTTTTTCCCTCCGCCGGAAAGTGGAGCCCACCCAACTCCTTAATCAGTGAACACATCTACGTACAGTGGATCGATCGGCCGCATGTAGATGACAGCCTTGCCACCCTCTACCAACAATTCAATGCATTAAACACTCGCCGCCTCCTTTGTTTCCTCCACTGACCAACTTTCCTTACACATCGCTTCACATTTACTTGGTTTGTCGGGCAAGTAAATCGGAGATCAAGGTTCATTCAATGCTCCAAATTCTTGCATATCCCGCTCATTCTCATTCCTTTTGTTTGCAAACATTCTCGACTATTCGTTTCGTTTCGCACCAAAACTTGTTTGACCATGCATTGGGGAGGCTTCTTTTCACCAAAGCATATTTAGTATTAAACCATGTTGCATACATTGACAATTTTTAAAGTATAATGATACATAGTTTAATACTTGGATGTTATTCTGAAAAAGAAGTCTCCTCAATGATATAACCTCCAATGTCACTAAAAATTTTTGTCCTATAATATGTAAATGTTGTTGCCACCATTTTGCACATGCCTATATTTAAGATTTGATATCAAATGGATATGTTTATTGGTTTATTAAATGGATATGTTTATGGGCCTAATTAGCAATATGATGTCCATTTTGGCAGTGTTGAGTGATTGCTTGTTAATGGAAGTCTCTAACTTAATTATAATACATCTTTTTTTATGGTGATTGCTTGATTGGCCTAAAATGTACAACACACTTCGCATAACTATTGAATGTATACAACATTATGCATTAACAGCCACTAACAATATCACATCAATATTCATATAGTCATGTACACAGCACTGGCAACATCATTTACATGATATAGAATGTATAAAGTGCAACAACCTCTTATGTATAATATAATGGAATTAGCGATGGGACAGTCTTGCCTCTTTGTATGAAAATATTGGCAATATTGTAATGCAAGTGGTTCAATATATTAGGGGAGTATGAAATTGGTGCCATTCAATGTATGAAAATATTGGCAGTGATGTGATCGAAGTGGTGATATTATAGGGGAGTGTTTCTTATACTAATTGTATATTTTGGTAGCATGTTTGAATGTTACATGGCATTAACAAGCAATATGGCTTGTATGTTTGTGGTATCAAATGTGATTTGAATATTCTATGACATGTAAGACTGCGAATAACTATTTGTGTTTGGGACAAATATAAACTGATTATAATACAATTTTGGAGGTACAGTGATTCGAGTACCCTTGTTGACTTTCTTGGTGAAAATTGTTTTACAATTGCATATTAAGGGGTTCCTATATACCCTATGTTTGGGGATCCACATGATATTGTTTACAATTGCTTACATGAATTATTTTGCTTACCAAGAATATAGAATTGCTAGACTTGATGAGGAAAAATATATATGTGTGTGTGTGTATGTACATATATGTTCAAAGTTGACCCGCCCTACTTTTGTTCGTCTATATGTGCATACTTTAGTACATATATTGTTATACATATGTATACATATGTACATATATGCATGTATATATATGTACAATTATGCATAAACATAAAAGTACATATATGCATATACATATATAAATGTATGAACATATATGCATATACATATTAAAAGCATAGGTGGCATGGTCACGTGGTAGGAAATTCAATGATGACAAATTTTGGCTAACATTGACTGGAAAGAAACATAAGAAATAGTAACCCATTAAAGACAAAGTGATGCTAGAAAGAAGCATTATTTTCCTTGAAAAATAAAGTGTGTTTAAGAACACAAAAAATTTAAGTGTTCATAAACACCCTACACGCCATACACTTCATCAAGCACATTCTGCATGCACCAAGAAAGCCATAAAATTCCTTCTAATTAAGAAACGCCAAAAGAATATGATCAAAATAAGCGAGACAAAAAAAAAACATTTGCTAGCAGGAGAAAGTGGTATAGCCTTAGTGAGGTTAGAAACCTCACCTGTATAGTATGGATTTTCTCAATGTTGCGTCTTGTTGCACTCACCTTTATCCTGCTTGCTGCAAGAACAAATGAAAGGAGGGATCTATCAATACATCAAGAAGATTACACAAAGAATATTTCTCAAATGTAAGCAATGCTTAGCTTAATACACATAGAATATTAGAAAATTGTATACCTTTCAATTGCAACTCACCATCGGCGAAGCTTCGAAGGAACAATGGGGTGGGCTGAACATGTAGTTCTTTGCACACCGATGAAGCAGAGTGAACAAGACACAAAATGACAAGGTGTCAACCGAATATACCATAATCTCTATGATATATATACATACATATATACATATATATATATATATATATGTATGTATGTATATATATGCATACATACATACATATATATGTATACATACATATATACATATATAGATACATACATATATACATATATAGATACATACATATATATATATGTATGTATATATATATATATGTATGTATATATATATATGTATGTATATATATACATACATACATATATACATATATAGATACATACATATATATGTATATATGTATATATGTACAATTATGCATACATACATACATACATACATTATATATATATATAATGCCTCATCAATTCTAGCAATTCTATATTCTTGGTAACCAAAATAATTCATGTAAGCAATTGTAAACAGTATCATGTGGACCTCCAAACATAGGGTCTATAGGACCCCCTTAATATGCAATTGTAAAACAATTTTCACCAAGAAAGTCAACAAGGGTACTTGAATCACTGTACTGCCAAAATTGTATTATAATCGGTTTATATTTGTCCCAAACACAAATAGTTATTCGCAGTCTTACATGTCATAGAATATTCAAAGCACATCTGATACCACAAACATACAAGACATATTGCTTGTTAATGCCCTGTAGCATTAAAACATGCAGCCAAAATATAAAATTAGTATAACCCACACTCCCCTATAATATCACCAATTGCATTACATCGCGGCCAAGATTTTCTTCCATGTACATATGAATATGGAAGTGAGTTTCCGATAAATGGAAATTGGAATAGATTGAGAAATGGTCCATTTAATTTGTAAATCTATAATGGTGGTTTCTTATGGAGTCTTTAATATGTGTCCTTTTTCAAATTTGAAAACTTGATTGGATGCATTCAATTGCATAGATTGTATGTATTCATGTCATGCAATCCTTCTTTGCTTCTAGAGCGATTAACACATTGTTTATGGTGGTTGCATGTGGCAAAAGAGGATAAGGCATATATATTAAAGGCAATGGCAAATTAAACATATGTATGTGATTTATATATCATGGAAAATTACATATATGTATGTAATATATATATGTGTGTGTGTGTGTGTAATTTTCCACTTCCTTTAATATATATATATATATATATATATATATATACATATACATATGAATCTAATTTTCCATTGCCTTTAATATTTTGTTGTTATGGACAATCTTTAACTCTGCAATATGCCTTTAATTCTTTTTGTGTTATACCGTAATATGATAATGGGTTAATTTTTTTCATTTCCTGCATGTTTGTTAGTAACAATCAAATAAAGAAAGCATTTCACAGACAGAATTGTTGTGCGCGGAAGCACAGACGAATACAATTGGAGGTGATTCGTGGTAAATAGAAATTGGAAAAGATGGAGATATGCATTTTTTAATTTGTAAATCTCTTTATATGTTCAATGTTGGTTTGGTATGGAGTCTTTATTTGCATGGCAAAATATCTTCGAAGAAAAACTTAACTCAATTTGATATTTGTATATACCTGAAGAATAGCAAAGGTAATTTGCAGAGTGAAAGTTTGTGCATTGTCGAAGAAGAAAATACAAGTGCATTGCAGATAATCTTGTAATTGTGAACCAGTCATGACAAAAAACAGCATGACAATAGGCATGAGCTTGATGCACAGAGGCTTCATGAAACATTCAGCACTCTTGACCCCTTCCTCCTTAATAACATCAATGGTTTCGTGAAGCCTCTGTGCATCGAGCTCACTCCTCTTGTCATTATATGTATACATATGTATATATATAATTACATATACATATGTATATCTAATTATATATGAATACATATATATATATAAATATATATATATATATATATATATATACGCCTGTATATATATGTATATATATATACACACACACACTCACATATATATACATATAATTACATATACATATATATATAATTTCATATGTATATATAATTACATATTTATGGGCACATGCACAAGTGGCAAGGCGACGGGGCGAGCTAACTATGAAATGGTGCTTGACAGGTGTCGGGGTGATCGATTTTTAAAAAAAACCAATATGGGTCGATGCACAAGTGGCAGGGTGACATGGCGGGCTAGTTTATATATATAGATATATATATATCTATACAAATATATATATATATAGATATCTATATCTATATATATATATATAGATATGTCTATATCTATATATATAATTATAACTATATAGATATATATATATATATATATATATATATATATATATATATATATCTATATATATATATATATATATATATATATCATATAGATATATATATAGATATCACATAGATATATATATAAATATATATCTATATTTGTATAGATATAGAAATATATATATATATATATATGTGTGTGTATATATCATTGAAATGGCATAAAAGATTCAAAATGAAAACAAGCAATCCCATTTTTATATTTGGGAATAACAAAAAATTAACAGAGGCAATTTGCAGAGTTAAAGTTCATGCAATGTCGAACACAGGAATACAAGTGCATGGCAAAAAACCCTGTAATTGTGAAGCAGTCAAACGGTATCGATGTTTATGTATTATTTTGTTATTCCATGCACAATATGTATATATATTAAAGGCAGAAATACATATATAGGAACAAAATAATATATTTGCATGGCATATTAACATCGGGATGAAAACAAGGGAATCCATTTTCATAGTTGGGAATAACAAAGAAATATTAAAGGAAAATTGCATAGTTAAAGAGTGTGCATTGTGAAAGAAAGGAATACAAGTGCATGACAGAGAACCCTGTACTTTTGAACGAGTGAAACCCTTTCCAATGTTTGGTAGTAAGTATGAAATGAGAAAGGCATTTCGCAGACATTACTATTGTGCATGGAAGAACATAATAATACATAAACATGCCAGAATATCTTCGAAATGAAATCTAGTCATACAATTTTCATATATTGGAATAACATGAGAATATTATAAGGAAATTGCAGAGTTAAACACGAATGCAAGTGAATGGAAAAAACCATCAAAATGATATACATTAAAACCGTATGAATATTTCCTAGTGAGAAGCAAATATATTTTATCCATTTTGATATTTGGGAATAACAAACAAATGTTAAAGGGATATTGCAAAGTTAAAGTTTGTGCATTGTGAAAGCGAGAACCCTATAATTTTGAACGAGTGAAACCCTTTCCATGTTTGGTAGTATGAATGAAATGAATAATTTATTTCACAGACATTACTATTGTGTGTGGAAGAACACAATAATACATAAACATGCCTAAATATATTCGAAATGAAAACCAGTCATACCATTTTCATATATCGGAATAACATGAGAATATTATAACAAAATTGTAGAGTTAAACACAAATGCAAGTGCATGGCAGAAACCCTCAAAATGATATACATCAAAACCGTATGAATATTTCCCTAGTGAGAAGCAAATATATTGTATCAATTTTGATATTTGGGAATAACAAACCAATGTTAAAGGGAAATTGCAGAGTTAAAGTTTGTGCATTGTGAAAGCGAGAACCCTATAATTTTGAAAGAATGAAACCCTTTCCATGTTTGGTAGTAAAAATAAAAAGAATAATTTGTTTCACAGACATTACTATTGTGCATGGAAGAACAGAATAATACACAGACATTCCAGAATATCTTCGAAATGAAAATCAGTCATAGCATTTTCGAATTTTGGAATAACATGACAATATTATAAGAAAATTGTGGAGTTAAAGTATGTGTTGTGAGGAAGACACAAATGCGAGTGCATGGCAGAAACCCTCGAAATGATAAACATTAAAACTGTATGAACATGTCATAGTAACAACCAAATATATTGTATCCATTTCCGTATTTTGGAATAACAAAGAAATGTAAAAAGAAAAATGCAGATTTAAAGTTTGTGCACTGACTCGAACAAACGAAAACAAGTGCATGGCTGAAAATAAATCAAACCCTTTCTATATATCTTTGAAAAAGTCTAATAGTAATGGAAAACCATTTTAAACCAGTAAAACCCATTTCATATTTCGTATAAGGAAGCAAATATGAAAAGCACAATGCAGACTAAACTTCGTGCAATGAAGAAGGGATTACTACGAGTGCATGGATGAGTTTAGAGGAAAAGAACACCAGTGAAACCTTCCCAACATTTCATCCTATGCATTGGATTGAAATACAAAATTTCCCAAATAAATTTTTTTTAGAAACAAAGTGCATGGAAGAATAACGTCATAATCACTGAGACTGGTAGAGGCTGAGTGAGGTTAGAAACCTCACCTGAATGAGAATGGGAGTTGTCGAGAGTGTAGAGCCGAACGAGGAAGTGTGAAGAGATAAATGATGAAGCATGGAGAGTTGAACCAGTTTCGGTGAGAAACTAAACGAACAGTCAAGAATGTTTGTGAACAAAAAGAATGATAGTGAGCGGGATATGTGAGAATGTGGAGTATTGAATGAACCGTCATCTCCAATTAACATGCCCGAAAGATGAAGCAAATGTGAAGTGACGCATAAGGTATGTTGGTCAGTGGAGGAAATGAAGGAGGCGACGAGCGTTTAATGCAGTGAAGTGTTGGTGGAGGGTGGCGAGGTTGTCGTCTACACGCAGACGTCCGATCTACTGTGTGTAGATGTGCTCGCCGATTAAGGAGGCCGGTGGGCTCCATTTTCAAGCGGAGGGCAAAAACGGCCAGTTTTGGACACGTCGGCGAAAAATGTGCTTGGCAGGTGGCGAGATGATCAATTTTTAAAAATATATATATATGGGTCGATGCACAAGTGGCAGGGTGACGTGGCGGGAAAATTTTTAATTTTTTTAGGTCCACGTGGACCTGCAAAGTTGACCCACCCTACTTTGGACCCCCTCTCCCCTATCTTTAGAAAAAATAAAAATCATTGTAGTTAACAATGAAAATAGAATTTGTGATGTTCACTTTAAATAATGGAAAAATCAATAAAAAATTATTATACATGAAAATAGAATGTAGATTTTTGTTCGACCATACTGTCATTATGGAGTTACGTCTATAACTTAAAGATTTGTTGATCACCTATATCTCGTGCCATTGTAGTGTTACATCTATGGGCATACGACAAATTCACTGCCAACAATTCACCGATGGAAAATTTACCACCAACAATTCACCATGAGAAAATTCACCGTCAAGACAATTCACCGCACGAAAAATTAATTGTATGAATTTTTGGCAGTTAATTTTCCATGGCTGTGAATAACTAGTGGCGGTGAATTTTCTCGCGATGAAGTGAATTTTCCTAGAAGCATGTCTTTGAACATAATTATCTATGATTTTTTCACAAAATAATTTAATATTATAATGAATTTTCTTTATTAATTGCTAAGTCATTATTAAATGATTTTTATAACTAGACTTTAAAATTTTGGTAGTCTATATTAAATATTAAATATTTTATCATATAAAATATTTTTTAATTATCCTAACAAATTTAATAAATATTATTTTTAAATTTATTTTAATATGAAGTAAATTTTATAATAATATATGAAATTGGTCAATTGAAATGAGTATGTTTTATATTCATTTTATAATAAACTATTTTAAATTGCATAATGAATATATTTCATTTTCATAATTAGTATATTTTAGTTATAAAAGAAATTAATTTTATTTATTTGAGGATAGAAGCTTCTCGAGAAAATATTTTTTATATATAAAGGAGAGTATTGGAGGGATTTGGAGGGTCTAAACTATGAAACTTTTTTTATGATATTATTGATTTAAGGTTGTTCTTCTAAAAGATTTCTTATTTTTAGAAATCGTATATAAATTAAATATATATCAAGATAAGCTTGTAGAAATTTTGGTTATATTTTATGATTAAAATAAATAAATATGACTATATGGCCATCACATTTAGGTCATGCTTTGAATGGTTTTATTTATAAATTGTAGATTAGGTAAATATTTTATTTGTAATTCTCTATTTAAAATAAAATTTTATTATGGAGAAATTGGATAGATAGATATTTTCATTCTTTCAAATTTAATCATGGAGAAATTAAATAGACGTAGATATATTGACCTTTTTTTAAGTTTATTTTAACCCAGCAAATTTAACAATAAAATATTTTATCCTAACATGGAACAAATTTAATAATGGTATTATTCATATTAAAATCATAATTTTTAACATACATACTTAATAAATAAATCTAACAATGTCTCCACTCTTGCTCACTTATGAAACTCTCACCCTAATCTCTTAAAATTTATTTATGTCACTCCATGTGCCCACTAATGTCAATGCTAGGGTAGGTTCTCACTCTAGAGATATTACAATTGGAAAACTAATGGTGGAGCCAACATTGTCAATTGTTGGTAAGGCAAGTTCGCTCATACCATCGAATGGTTCTCAAGGGGTGTTGCTAGGAGGATATATTCCTTCAATGCTTGAGTGTGCTCTACATAGACGGTCTCTTCCAAGTAGTGATATTGTGGGTGGCCTTAGCACCCTTTCTTCTTCTTCATATGTTGTTTTTGTTAGCTATAATCCCTTTACGTGCTTGTAACGCCCTGTCGCGCAAACCCCAAATGACAACTATTAACGCAAAAAAAAAAAATTAAAAAAATTAAAGTGTATAAATTAATGCATACATTACATTTAAAATATTACAAGTTAATCACCTAAGTCCTTTGGGGTACACAAGGTGACATTACACAACTAACCCATAACAAAAAGTTAACAAACATGATTCTGAATTTCATTAATATAACCTATTCATTCAACATAACTTCTAATTTTAAATCATTCACAAGTAACAAAGCAACATGACTAAAATAAACCAATATAATATCCATGCACGCATACATAATAAGATAATATGGAAATGCAATGAACATATTTCCGCATATACAACACGCTCATGTGGCGTTAACCACTATCACTGATAAAGAAATAAATACAAGTATAACGGTACATTACATCTGCTTCTAGTACATCACATGGATAATTACATGAGTTTACATCATAGAACCTCCCAACACATGTGGGAGTAATACATCAATACAAAAAGTACAACTGTAGTATAAAGTATATATCTGGCACAAGGTGAACTCTGGATCATGTTGTATCTGCAAAGCGTTGCACAACTACTGACAGGGGACCCAACAGGGTGCGTAGCACATTCCACCTGACCACCCCCATGCTAGGAGTAAATAAGGAAGGATCCCCGACCAAGGTCATCCAAACAGAAAACAACAAGACTCAACTTCGAACAAGAGTGACATGAAAACACAAGGAAAAAACACAACAACAAAACACTTCCAAAGGCCTGCAAAGATAAAAAATCAAGGGAATGCTAGGGGAGAGTGTCATCGCACAGTCCTACATGGGTTATCCTGGTTGCCTTCCTCTAGGCGTTGGCCCCCATCTATGGTTATCCTGGCTACCTCTCTAGGCACCGGCCCCATAGGGTGACTCGTGCAAATCCATTAACCTCTCATGAAGACGAGGTAACAACCTTGCCAACCATGGCCTTCTCAGCCCACCCTTAGTCTGCGAAAGCCCTAACAGGTGGATGAGGCATCCTTAATTATTTTTTTAATGTTATTACTACCCAATCCCCTAATTTATTTAATTAAGTTATCACTTATTACACTAACTCTAGCATGGGTTATCCTCACTGCCCCTTTGTGGGTTGGCGCCCACGAAGAGCCACTCTCCCTAGAAACCCAAACCATAAAAGCCAAAGCTCCAAGGGGTTGTACCAACACAAGAAATACTGAATCTCAAAACTGAAAACACACGTGAGGCACAACCATCTCGCTAACATCCACATCCACAAATACTCATAAAAACAAGTACAACCCAAGCATTACGTCAAAATAATGATTACAATCAAAGTGTTTTCAAACACCAAAACAAAAGACAACTCAAAATATAAAAAGTATATTGTCGCCTTTGGAAGCCTAAACCAAATAATCCTCAACTCCTACAAAGGGTTCCCATACGACCATAAACCAACTCAAGCAAAACAACAAATGACCCAAGGAAAATTTAAGAATTAAACAATTACACGACTTCAAGATTTCATTATCAACAAGAATTTCTATAATTCAACAAACACATTTAAAAATAAACTCAATGCAATGCACGATTCCATCCATGAAATATAAACATCAAATTTACCCAATATATTAATTTTGATAAAAATCACTCAATACAATTTAGTCAAAATGTTTGTTTTCAATTTATCCAATCACAACATGAAATCAGGCATTGCAATAACCATCATAAGATTTTTCATATATTTTCACCAAGTATATACACATGCATATATATACATATATATTACTATGTGCATATATACATATATATGTATAATATATATATATATAAATACTATTTTGAATATAATAATCAACATAATTAACTGCTAAATCACATAGATATTAATATATATATACATATATACATATATAACATATATAACATATATATAATAATACATTAATAAAATTAAAATTAAATA
Organism: Sequoia sempervirens; assembly: GCA_007258455.2. NCBI lineage: Eukaryota > Viridiplantae > Streptophyta > Pinopsida > Cupressales > Cupressaceae > Sequoia > Sequoia sempervirens. The sequence goes on from VDFB02000015.1 coordinate 97,671,772, forward strand.
AAATACAATTTAAAAATAAAAAATTAAATTTATAAATTAAATCTTAATTTAATGTGCAGGGGGAGGTGGCGTACTTCCCCATTTGGGGGAGGCCGCAGCCCCTCCCAGGGCTACGCACAGCAGCCCAAAGGTTGTTGTGCGCAGTTGTGGGAAGCTGTTGTGCAGCCTCTCCCACAGCCGCACAGCGTAGGAAGAGGGGCAGGGGTTAGGGTACGGCGACGCCATCCCTCCCCCAAACCAATAATTATATAATTTTATTATATTTAAAAAAAAAAACAAAATTTTCCTTTTCATATAAAAAATAGAAATCCCAGATGAACTTCTTTTGAAAACAAATAATATATATATATATATAATCTACTTCTCAGAAGTAAAATTTCAGATAAACAGACATATAACTATATACATATTTTATTTTAACAGAGAATATACCCTTGTTGAATATATATATATATTCTTATCCAAAATCTAATCTCAAACTATATATTTTTATACATAATAATCTGACTTCTCAGAAAAATACATACAACATATATAATTTTTTTCACAATGAATATATTATATATATATATATATACCAGAAAACTAAAAAGAATTTTCATTCCCAGATATAAAATGCAATAAATATATTTTTCTTTTCAGAAATAAAAATTTAAAGTACTTTCAACAAACTATGGTCTTCCCAAAATTTTGACAGCAAACTTTTAAAACAAGTACACGAGTTTTCTCGGAAGAATTTGCATTCAACCAAACACGAAATTCACACATTTCAAACACTTCTATTATATTTTTTTAACAATATAGTTTTTAGAAAAACACCAAACAAATATAGATCTAAATACTACTTTCAAACAACATTCAAAATAATTAATGATCAAGGAACCTGGAGTCCTTCGTTCTCCAAACGAAGCATCATGCATGGTAGACTTTTTCTCCGTCCTCTTCTATGCACTCAATTCTTGTGTAAATTCTTACAGAGAAAACTCAGAACATATATTATTTTTCCAACCACCATTATTTCTTCTCAAAACCACACAAAAATGCCCATCCAGAAAACTTCTTCTTTTCTCCCAATTAATTAAAAGAAACTCCTTTCTTTTTTGAAAACCAAAAATCCGTCAAAGAAGCAAATTTCCCTTCTTTTTATAATTCTCGAAAAAGACTAAACATGCATTCATCCTTTTCGTACTTTTTTTATTTTTCTCCTTTTCGAATGAAATCCTTTGTTTTTGTTTTTATTTGATTTAAAGCTCATAATTATCTCACATAATTAAAATCTCTTAATTTAATAATTATCCTCAACTTAATATTTAATAAACAATTCACAAAAATCATTAATTTATTTTATTCCATTTTACAAAATAACAATTTATAATTATAACAATATTATCTACTTTATTTATTTATTCTTAATTGAATAAACAACATTTAATTTAACAACCTTTTAAAATATACTAATTTAAATTTAATAATCACTAAACAACATTTACCTACTATTTAATCATATTAATTAAAATAACATTATTAATCTACCAAGAAATGTCAAACATAAACATTAATTAAATGACATATAAAAAAAAGATTAAAATAAATGAATAACACAATACCATGCAGAACAAAGACAGGATTGTGGACAACGATATTGTTACACACAACAAAGGGGGTGACAAACTTGGGACGGGGACACTTCCTTATAAACTCCCTTTCAACTTCATACCCGTTGGGTTTGTGGGACACGCTCAGACCTGTCACGCAGGTGGAGTCGATGTCCAATACCTACATCCTGCATGAAACAACGTCAAGTAGCATATAAATCTCCAATACAAACACACTGTGAAAGGAAGTCGTGGGGTAGCAGCGCACTTGCGAGCGAGTGATGCTACTCCATCCTTTCACCAAGACCCACTAGAATACACATAATAATCCATATCCATCAACAAACATGAAACCATAACATCAACCAAATAGTATGATCACCACATATCATCACATAAGAACAATTACATATCTAAATAGTACAAACACCACAAATCATGTACCATAAATCAACATAAGTAGTATCAAATCATGTATCATAAATCAACATAAGCAATATCAAGTGCATCCAACCAAACTAAACTATAAATCCACACAAATCAAACCGGTGAAATAATCACCATCACAATCTCAAGTACACAACTCAACATAACAGAATATCAAGAAATTAAAAGCAACACGAAGGGTATTACAATGCTAGACTTTCACCTTTCTCCTTAGACTGAAGTTGTCGCTCCCTTGCACTTTTTCCACTCCTGTGGTGGTTCTTAGACAAGATATCCAGCTAATAATGAGATTTTCTTTAATAAGGTTTTGATATATAAATTTTGTCATCTATGGCCTTCACTCTTTGACTTGTATTGCTGGATTTCAAAACATTGGCTTCATATTTAAGAGGTTAAGGTGGATATTTACCCTTGTACCGTGGGGTTCTTCATGGTGGCATTTGATTCTCCCAAGTATTATTATGGATAAAAGAGATTCAATTTGGGGCCAACACTCTCTTTTGATTTGACCCTAATCCTTCCTTCAACCCTCTAATTGATTTTATTGACATTATACATGTTTGGATTAGATTGCCTTATCTACCCCTTCAGTTTTAGTGAAACTTTACTTTTGAGGTTATTGATAATGTTCTTGGTCACTTTCTAAAGGTTAACATAGTTACTTTAAATTATTCTCACACCTTTGTTACCTGCATCTTGGTGTACCTTGACTTATTGAAGGATCTCCCTAGGGAAGTTATCTTGCAAGTGGAAGATCATCCTTGGACTCGGTCTATCAACTACAAGGGTATCCCTTTCCATTGCAAGAGGAAGAAATGAATAGATTTCTAAAAAACTTAACATATACTAATCAAAATTATATTTCAATGAAAAGAATAACTAATGAATGAATTTCTACAATACTTGACATATACTAATTGAAATTAAATTTTGATTAAAATAATAACTAAAAGAATGTAGGATTTATAAAATTCTAGACATTATACTAATTGAATTACATTCCAATGAAAAGAATAACTTTAAAATAAAACATTTTGTAACACCTCTCTAATCTCAAGTTGGTAAGGTAGCATTCTGATTTTGATTTGAT